>CM031964.1:2593691-2763351 GCA_018749465.1 Paracanthobrama guichenoti
TGATTTGATTTGAAAACATTTGAGAAAACGATCCGTAAATGTTACTTTTAACCGATCTTCTACCACAAAATAGCGTGAACTGTTTACCTCAGAAAGACTCGAGAGACAAGTGGAGCGCGAGAATGATGAGCGTCATCGCCCGCGAGGCAGGATGAGCGGTGGATTATCAAAAACACGCCAGATACTGTTTAAAACGGCAAAACACCTATAAAACACATCAACAAACATACGGGTAAAACAGTTACTGGTGTAGACAGGCGGGCATAAGGCATTTATCGAGAAATTTAAAACATGGGAAGGCCCACAATGACAACGTTTGCTTTTTAGATGCAATAAAATTATGAAACGATTTATTCATGATGAAAGAAGAATCAGCAAACAATAAAAACAGGCGATAAATGTTTTTAATAACATGATTAATACTTCAAGCAAATAAAGTCGAAATGAAACAAATTAGACATTTTTTCTCTTTATTGACTAACAAGACAACAAATCATCTAGAACGGAAGTAGAAAAGGCCAGTGTCTTACTCTGGGGTTTTTAAAAACAATGAACAAGGTAAAAATAATTAAACCTACTTTTTCATTGTATCGAGTGTTGGTGCATATGCAATATAGGAAAAATGAACACTAAATATAACTCATAATAAAGCTAAAGATAAAAGTGATGTTTTATTAACAAATTTCGAGTGGAGCACGTCAGATAATTAAACCTAAGAATACTCTGGGTTCAGGTCAAAATTCCTCCCCGGACAGCACGCCAAATACCCCTAATCTTTACTCTATTTAATTTCATGTAAGTGTGAACTCATGAATTTATATCACTGAAGCAAAAATGATACAAGAATAAAACATTTAGATATTGTCCATCTTTGAGTTGATCTGAATCTCTGTTAAAACTGCTGGTCTTTAAGATTAATTACATATTGTGATTATGTTTCGTATGCCTGCGTATAGAATATGATTGACTGAAACTCTTCCTCATGCAGTGCAGTGATACGGTTTCTCTCCAGTGTGGATCCTCTCGTGTTTTTTCAGGTTTCTGACTGACTGAATCTCTTGTGCGCAGTGTAGACACATGTAAGATTTCTCTCAGTGTGGATCCTCTCATGTGTTTTCAGATGTTCTGACTGACTGAATCTCTTGTCGTGAGTGTGAACACATGTAAGGTTTCTCTCCAGTGTGGATCTCTCTGTGTGTTGTTTCAGGGCTTCTGACTGACTGAATCTCTTGTCGCAGTGTAGACACATGTAAGGTTTCTCTCCATTGTGGATCCTCTGCGTGTGTTTTTCAGAGATCCTGACTGACTGAATCTCTTGTCGCAGTGTGAACACATGTAAGGTTTCTCTCCAGTGTGGATCCTCTCGTGTGTTTTCAGGGCTTCTGACTGACTGAATCTCTTGTCGCAGTGTAGACACATGTATGGTTTCTCTCCAGTGTGGATCCTCTCGTGTGTTTCAGATGTCCTGACTGACTGAATCTCTTGTCGCAGTGTAGACACATGTATGGTTTCTCTCCAGTGTGGATCCTCTCGTGTGTTTTCAGGGCTTCTGACCTGACTGAATCTCTTGTCGCAGTGTAGACACATGTAAGGTTTCTCTCAGTGTGGATCCTCTCATGTGTTTTCAGGCCTCCTGAATCACTGAATCTCTTGTCGCAGTGTAGACACATGTAAGGTTTCTCTCCAGTGTTGGATCCTCTGCGTGTTTTTCAGGCCTCCTGAATCACTGAATCTCTTGTCGCAGTGTAGACACATGTATGGTTTCTCTCCAGTGTGGATCCTCTCATGTGTTTTCAGGGCTTCTGACCGACTGAATCTCTTGTCACAGTGTAGACACATGTATGGTTTCTCTCCAGTGTGGATCCTCTCATGTGTTTTCAGGCCTCCTGAATCACTGAATCTCTTGTCGCAGTGTAGACACATGTATGGTTTCTCTCTCCGGTGTGGATTCTCTGATGCAGTTTCAATTGTCCAGCTGCAATAAAACTCTTCCCACACTCAAAGCACACATGATTTCTTACACCAGTGTGTATTTTCTGATGATCTTTTAAATACTGTAGATGACAAAAAACTCTTTCCACACAAAGAACATGAATGTGGTTTCTCCTGTGAATGAACTCTCAGGTGGCTCTTCAGGTCTGGAGCCCTCAAAAATGTTTTGCCACATTGATCACATTCATGCAGTTTCTCTCCAGTGTGGATCCTCATGTGATCCTTGAGACTCTGTTTATATGTAAAACTCTTCCCACACTGATCACATGTGACGGTTTCTCTCCAGTGTGGATCCTCATGTGATCCTTGAGACTCTGTTTATATGTAAAACTCTTCCCACACTGATCACATGTGAACGGTTTCTCTCCATTGTGGATCCTCATGTGATCCTTGAGACTCTGTTTATATGTAAAACTCATCCCACACTGATCACATGTGAACGGTTTCTCTCCAGTGTGGATCCTCATGTGATCCTTGAGACTCTGTTTATATGTAAAACTCATCCCACACTGATCACATGTGAACGGTTTCTCTCCCAGTGTGGATCCTCATGTGATCCTTAAGGTTTCCCTTACGTGCAAAAACTCTTCCCACACTGATCACATGTGAACGGTTTCTCTCCAGTGTGGATCCTCATGTGATCCTTGAGACTCTGTTTATATGTAAAACTCTTCCCACATTGACGGCAGGTCAAACATTTCTTGTCTCTTTCTTTTCAGTAAAGAAATACTTTCAGTCTGCGGCGAGATTCTTCTCCAGTTTTGACCTGATGATGTTTCTCCTCTTCACTCTCCTCATTCTCCAGCATCACATCTGAAATGAAAGTAAAAAGTTACATTTAGATTTTTACTTACTGTTGTAATGGCTGAATGTTTGCCTTCATCATTTTGTGTTTTAAAAGATACCAAAACAACAATAATAAAATTATTACATTTTTAAATCAGGGTCTCCAACCTTTTTGTGTCCATGGGCTACCTCAATGGATAAAATAATCTAGAGGGCTACTTGTTTGTTATCCTCAACAGTATTTAATTATTATAAATATAACACAGTGATGCGTGTTTTACTTCAACGAAAAAAATTAAATTCTGTCATTAATTCCTCTCCCTCATGTCATTCCAAACACATTGGACTCTTTCTGCTTCATCTTCGTTCACTTCATAAAATTAAGGTTGAACCACTGGAGTCATTAAATAATATTTTATTATGATATTATAATAATATTTAGGACGCACTGATGTATCGCCGATTTTGTATCAATTTACAACCATCGGTATATCGGCTATAGCATGAAAAAGGCGATATATAACAAACCGATGGTTTATTAATGAACTGCATGAAGGCACTGAGCTGTATAATGTCTGCTGCATAATCCAAGATTAACTTTTGCCAACTTTCATATGATTCATTTTTCGCGATGCGGACAAAGCAGACAGAATCCAGTCATAAAAACTTAATTTACTGCATAGTGGAATGTCACCTAATTTGTCACACTTAACACTTAAATCAAACAGCGATATATACTAGTGTCTGTAAATATTAAGCCGCTTAAAAAGTTTAAATATGAATCCTGCATGTTTCTGTGTGAGATATGGCAGACAGCGCAACCGGTTTCATTTAATCTCTCACACACACACACACACACACACACACACACACACACACACACTGAAACTTGCTGTGTTTTTCAGCCTCTGCCGCCTCAATATGAGGACATGAATGCATCTCCAGTCACTTCATGAGCATTTATTTAACTGTGACAGGATTAATGTTGTACAGTAGAATTTAGCTACGTGCATGATGTAATAATAACATATGCATTTAATTTATACAGTGAAGAATATGCAGTGTTATTTAACATTAAACCTATTTAAAAATCACTGTTCATTTCATATGTATCTTGTACTGTTGTATTTATGTATTTATGTTGGCCTGTAGAATGTTAAATGGATTCAGTCGGTGTTCATTAGAAATTATTTGATAATGCAGCAATAAAGTTAAAAGTTAATGTATGTTTTTAACTTTTGCTGATTTAAAACATTATCAAAACACTCTATTTTAATGACAAAATTTCAAATAAGAGGACAGGTGACAAATATCGGTATCGCCCCAAAAATCCTCTCGGTCCATCCCTAATAATATTATAATCTTTCTGTGCCTTGAGTGGAAATTAAATACCTGTCTATGGAGGAGTCGGATTTCATCAAAAATATCTTAATTTGTGTTCGAAGATAAACAAAGGTCTTACGGGTTTGAGAAACGACATGAGGAGAGAGAATTAAAGATTAGTTCACTTCAAAATGAAAATCCCCTCATCTCCCCCATCTCATCCAAGATGTTCATGTCTTTCTTTCTTCAGTCGAAAAGAAATTCAGTTTTTTGAGGAAAACATTTCAGGATTTTTCTCCACATAATGGACTTCAATGGGAACCAACGGTTTGAAGGTCCAAATCAATGCAGTTTCAAAGGAAGGGCTTCAGAGGCTCTGCATGATCCCAGAGGAATAGGGTCTGATCTAGACAACCCCATCCATCCATCCATCCATTATCTTCCGCTTAACCTGGGGCCGGGTCCTGGGGGAAACATTCTAAGCAGAGACGCCCAGACTTCCCTCTCCCTAGCCAATTCCTCCAGCTCTTCTGGGGGAACTCCAAGGCGTTCCCAGGCCAGTCGGGAGACATAATAAGTGCCCGGAACACCTCACCGGGAAGGTGTCCAGGAGGCATCCAAAATAGATCCTCTGAATGTGGAGGAGCAACGGCTCTACTCTGAGCTCTCTGAGGCAGCGCCCAGCCACCCTGCGGAGAAAGCTCATTTTGGCCGCCTGTATCCGGGATCTTGTCCTTTCGATCATGACCCACAGCTCATGACCATAGGTGAGAGTAGGAATTTAGATTGACTGGTAAATCGAGAGCTTCGCCTTATAGCTCAGCTACTTCTTCAACACGACAGACCGGTACGTCGACCGCATTACTGCAGAAACTGTACTGATCGTCTGTCAATCTCCTGTTCCATCCTTCCTCACTCCGTGAACATGACCCCAAGATACCTGAACTCCTCCACCTGAGGCAGAATCTCTCCACCAACCTGAAGTCGGCAAGCCACCCTTTTCCTACTGAGAACCATGGCCTCGGATTTGGAGGTGCTGATTCTCATCCTGGTCCTGGTCTGAGGAGGCCAACACGACAACATCATCCGCAAAAAGCAGCGACAAAACCATGTGGTCCCCAAACCGGACACTCTCCGGCCCTTGGCTGCACCTAGAAATTCTGTCCATACAAATTATGAACAGAACCCGGTGACGGAGGCAGCCCTGCCAGAGTCCAACATGGACTGGGAACAAGTCCCTCACAATCAGACCCTCACAATATGTCTGGGTCTCCCGGGTCTGTCTAGCTTCCTCCCCCGCCATCGGATCCAACTCACCACCAGGTGGTGATCAGTTGACAGGCGCCCTTTCAAAAAGGCCATTTATTTCAGAACATTTGTAAGTGTAAAGAGTAGTAAATCTGCAATAAACTCTTAATTATAATGGATATACAGTTACTGAACAACTAAAGCAACTATTTAAAGAATTTACAAAGTGTAAAAAACTCATTTAGTTGATAAGAAGTGTCAGTCATTCAGTCTGCACGCTCCACTGCGGTGTGTCGTAAACTGACAGACGCGTGTGGCGGTGTGAATGGAAACGCATAAGCACGAGTAGTATTCACTAATGCGGTTTACATAAAATAGTGCAAGACGACGCCTTTTGATTGGTTACTACATCCATCCATCAAAACTTTGCTGGCAAGGCATTGGCTAGGCATTAATTGGTATTATCCAATGAAAACCATGGGTGCTTTGATTGACATCTCATAAAGCCTGTAATGTGCTTTCTGGATATAATGAGTCACCAGAAAGCCTGTGATTGGAGGAGAGAGAGCGAGGAAGGCTCATTTTCAGCGGAAGAGTCCAAAGTACAGGCGAGAATGATGGAATACAGATTAGAATCGATATTTCATTGAAAATGGACATACTCAATACAAAACTCAATACTCTAACTCAAAACACTCATGCAAACAAAGGATGATTTTTCATTGTTTTGGATTAAAAAGTGGGATACATTTTGAAGAATGGACCCTTATGGTGCGTTCGCACCAGACGCAAATGAAGCGATAAGCGTGAGTGATTTACAATGCAAAGATTAATTCAATGCAAAGAAGCGAATAGACAGTCTGCTGCGGCACGATTTGTGCAAATGAGGCGGTGCGAATGACGCAAATTTGATTGTTTGACACGCATGAATCGCTCAAGTTGAAAAATCTGAACTTTGGCGGATATTTGCGCCACGTTAACCAATCAGGAGCTTGCAATCTGGGAAGTTGTAAAAAACGCTCTTTACTCAATTTGAGCTATACATAGGTGATTTCAGGGTGATTGGGACACTTTTCCCCATTGAGATAACTTGAGCTGAACCCTATTGAGACTAAAAAGCTAGTTAAAACCGGCAAATTGAGCTTATTTGCCGTATTTTAAAACAATCCATGTCAGCCATTTACGCGAGACTGGAGCCGCCTGGCAGAAGCCCTCCCATGACACGAATTAAGCAAATTTCACGCATGCAGATGAAGCGAGTAAACTCATAATGTTCAAGCGTCCAACTACTGCGCGAACACCGCAATTTATTTGCACAAGTCGCATCTGGTGTGAACGCAACATTACACTGACATGTATGCTGGCTATTTACATGCTGTGATGTGTATAGTTACATCGTGTACAAATCACAAGGTTACATGAGACACATCCATCTTATAAACGTATACATACTGGGGACTATATTCTCCGAAGGCAAAGCACTGCTACTTCTGCGGAGTGCGGAGTGATAGCCCCATGGTGAGGAGCAGAGAGTTCACTCAGTTGGAGTAATAGAGTCAGCAATTACTAGATAGTTTACAGTCATGGGTGTTAGCTGTATTGTAAAGAACTGCAACAATAAACAGGGGAGAAAAGGGATTACCATGATATTTCATAGAATTCCAACCCAAAACGCTGACCTGATGAATCTAGGGCTGCTTGCTCTGGATATAGATCCAAACACACCTGTAGCCATCATCGAGTACCATCACGTTTGCTCAGAATATTTAACCGAGAACGACTATTTAGGGAAAAAAAATTGAATTTGCCACACGGACCATGAAACGTGTGCTGAAGGATATGGCCATCCCATCGGTAGTACAAACCGGACAAAGCGGATCACCCGCGGCTGCGGTAAGTGTTCCGTTATGTTTTTAGAGGACTAGCCGACTGTAACAGTGCCAATTGCTAGATCTAATGTAACGTTAGTGATACTATTACATGAATAGGGTGGTCACTACTGCAATGCAGTTGTTCCCGTGCTCCACGTGTCTCCTGTAATGTTAGTATTGTGTTCTGTCACAGTAACACATGAGCGGTGCTAGAGGTAATTCGGCGTCTTGTCTATCAGCTTCCAAAGTTTGTAACTCCTCTTCTGTGTATTCTGTCTCAAAAACAGTATGGTTCTGGATCTTGGTTTGATACCAAGTAAAAATCCTCTGACAATTCCTCAAAGTCAGCCATGATCAACAGTCACGTTCGTTACTAGCTACCTAGTCACGTTGGTTTTGTTGATGGAAGTAACAACGGTGCTTCTCGGTGCTGCGAGCAAATCACTCCGCAGAAGTAGCAGTGCTTCGCCTTCTGAGAATATAATCCCCAGTATGTATACGTTTATAAGATGGCTGTGTCTCATGTGACCTTGTGATTTGTACACGCTGTGACTATACACATCACAACATGTAAACAGGAAAATGTTGGCGTTATTTTGCCACTTTTTGAGCAGTAGGCTAGCTGGAGCCATTTACTTCCAGTCTTTGTGCTAAGCTAGGCTAGCGGTGGGTGTGTCAGACAGAGTTATGGGATGCGCGGAGATGAAAATGATATGTATGGACTTATCTAACTCTGGGGGATACGGTGAATAAGCCAAAGTCCCAAAAGGTCGGCGTGTTCCTTTAAGATATACCTCTAGTTTTAATCATTTAAACGCCTCTGTGTGCATGCGCTGTGTGTGTGTGTGTGTGTGTGTGTGTGTGTGTGTGTGTGTGTGTTAAGAGATCTTTGTTTTTGATCTTTGAGAACAGCATCATATAACCCCATTAAACATTTACATGCGCTGTGTGTGTGTGTGTGTGTGTGTTTGCACCAAGTAATAAAACATAAATAATATTCAAATTATTTGTGGATAAATCATTATTATGTTTGTTTGATAAAGACACAAATCTCATTTCATGGTAAAATGCAACGAACGTGCATTACTTTTTACTTTCACTTCAACTCTTCATTGGGAAACCAATCAAGGAAAACATACGTCTAGAACACCTCCTAGTGTGCATTATATGAAACAATATTAAATATTGTTTAATAACTCTGTGAAACACAGTGTGTGTATGACAGTAAGCTAATAAAGCCTACAGTCTTAGCTGGGGTTGAACATATTTAGTGTTGTGTTTGTGTGTTCGGGAAGCTACAGTGACAATTTAAGATTGTGTTTAGACTATTAAGGAAATGTAATTTTGCTAAGGAACTGACTACGTTTATTTTTGTTGCTGAATGAAAGAGATTGCAGGCGTAGTGGAAAAATTGTGAAAATCAATGACGTGTGTGAAAATGTTAAGAGATCTTTGTTTTTGATCTTTGAAAACAGCATCATATAACCCCATTAAACTATGTTTTACTGTCCTTCAGGCTCATGGATGAAGGATCAGGAATGAACACCAACCTCTTTGTTCTTCAGTGCGTTCTGGATCGCTCATGTTCTCACTGTCCTTCAATAAACTCTGTCTTTGCAGATTTCAGCTCTTCCTGCTCGTCTTCACTTGTAGGCCGATGGGAATATTCCAGCATTTATTGGTGAATTGCAGTGGGAGGAGCTTCACTGAAGGAGGAGGAGCAGATCTGACAAAATCAAGAGTTTTTATACTAATTCACACGTGTTAAGTATTTATATCTAGTAAAATAAATAAATTCAATGCAAAGTGTTTTATACAATTTCAAAAATTCTGTCTTTATTTCTAAGAATTTCATCTACACATTTCATTCCTACATGTTAGCATAGGCAAAATATAGACATAATTAAGCAGTATATCAATTAAAAGAGACCAAATATAAACAGTGAAAGACTAAATTAAAGAATGAACATAGATTTTAAATTAAATAAATGTAAAAATTGAAAGAAACGACGCACCGATTCACTTTACCTTAACTTGTTTTATTTGACACACAGTTTCTCAGATTAATGAAATAGCTTACCTGTATCTTATGTCTCAATAGCTGATCGTGTCGTTTACTTGCGTCTGTTGACACCAATAAAATGAGCTTAAACGGATAGCTCACCCTGAAATGAAGATAAAGCCATCTTTTACTCACCCTGCTGTTGTTCTAATGCCGTGTCCTTCTATCTTTTTCGGACCTCAAAAGCAGAATAAAAAAACCCGTCCTGCACACTTTCCTCCAAATAATGGCAGTGAATGCCGACCAGGCTAAAACATTACAAAAGTATCACGCAATGATACAGGGAGACGCGCGCTATATGGAAAGTGTTCAGGAGGCGTACTATAAGGTTTTGAGAGGAAGAAACCGTATTATTGAGTCACTGAGCACGGCCGTTACTCTGCGCACGCGTTTCTGAGACGATTAGGGCTGGGAATCGATTCCAAAAGAGTCGAATCCGCTCCATCGATGGGAATCGACTCCTCTTTAAGAGCCCTTTTCAGTTCTACAGAGTTAAGCATTCATTTGTCTCTCGCTCACTAATAATGATTGGAAGTCCATTTAATTTCTGCAAAAGGTTCTTTCGGACAGTTGGTTTCAACAAACCAGTTAAAAATAAAACAATCTATATATCTCCATATCGCTGATTATTATCCTACCGTTCACTCACTTGGGTTGATGGTGTTTATTGTCATTGTTTCCTTCTGTGATCCTGCATCGTGGACAAGTCCACTGCATTTTGCCCGACTTACCATGGTTATGTTGTCCACAGCGGTAGGTTTTGAGCGCTGCTTGGTCTCTGAATACAGATGCAGATGTGAGGTTCTTTCTATAATCAATGATAATTCTGAAGGAAAATGCACCTGGAGTACAGATTAATGACCTACTGTTGCTATAGTAACGGACGCAGCTTCCTCGCACTCTTACATCACTGGTGTTGTTAATATTGTGTTTATTTGGCCTCATGCATTCTGTGCAAAAGCACTTAAGTAAAGCGCATTGTAGTTTTAACCGTGCAGCAAATGCACCTCCTTGAATAATGTTCTATCCTATTTATTTATTAAATCTCATTTACTGCTGGGCTATATGGGCCGTTTTTCAGAGCATCCATTTTACAACTTAAAATCAGAGTTATTGAAATGCATCTTCATTTTACAAATAAGGTTTCAGAGAAGGATACTTTCAACATCATAGGTTCCTCCATCAATTTAGTTAAAAAAAAAAAAAGAATCGAAAAACAACAGTGCGGAATCGACTCTTGGAATCGACTCCGGAACCAGGAATCGAACAGCCCTAGTGATGATGAGCGCCAGCCGTCAGCGCTGACTCGCGCAATGTTGTCATGACAACCGCTACACAACACTCACTTCAGGAGGTTTTATCATTAGTATTATTTCTTGTCACATACCTTATAGACAAGACGAGAGTCGCGTTTGTTTCTACTGAGCCTGATTTCTCAAAATGATGTGTGTGTGTGTGTTTATCCTGGGTACCATGACAACAGTGCGAGTGATAGTCAGCATAAGCACCGGCGGCTCGCATTCATCACAGAAATGCGCGCAGAGTAACGGCCAAGCTCAGTGTTTTGACTCAATAATGTGTTTCTTTCTCGCAAAACCTTATAATATGCCTCCTGAACACTTTCCATATAGGCGCGCGTCTCCTGTCTCATCAGCAGCAGATCATCCCACTTTATTCACACTATTTGCTGCTACAGATTGTTGGAGTAATCTCTAATATTACTATTATTTCTCAAATGGTACAGAAATAGCATTAATATAAAGACGGACACTAAAGACACCCATCAACCGTTGTACTTTGTCTACATGAATCTATTGAATTCACATCAACAAAGTAATTAATTAGCGGTCTAACGGTCTTACCGTTCCGGTTGTGAAGAGAAGCGGGCAAATTATACGATCTTCTTCTTTAAAATAATAGTTTTTTTAGTTAGCAGACACACATAACGACGAACCAGATGAAAACCTTTCAGAAACGATCCCGTAAATGTTGCTTTAACCAACGGTCTTACCACAAAATAGCGTGAAAGCTTTACCTCAGAAAGAGTGCGTGAACAATGACGTCATCGCCGTGACACGAGATCAACGGTATATTATCAAAAGCGCGCCAGACACTGTTTAAAACGGCAAAACACCTACAAAACAGCATATCAGACAAATATACGGGTAAAACAGTTGCTGATGTAGACAGACACCTGCCTCATTCCCTCCGTCATGTGTGGGGTGAAATATATTAGGCGTTTATCGAGAAATGTAAACCATGGAAAGCCCCGAACACAATATTTCATGGTGTTTAGATGTAATTATGAAATTATTTATATTCTTGATCAGCAGACCAAAAAGTGGTCAATACATGTTTTTGATAAAATGATTGAAGCAAATAAAACAGTTAAAGTGATGATTCATTTCTCCATTTATTAATAAAGCATCTCAAGAGAAAAAAAGTGAAAAGGCCAGTTGCAAAGATACATGACAGTCTGTGTTTTCTAACTACTATACACTATATTTATTAAAAAAAACGAACAAGTTAAAATAAATAAACCCACTTTCCTTCATATAAAGTGTAAATAAACTACTACTGATACAATTTAACATGAAAACTGTATTCATACTAAAGCATAATGATATCATTTACATAATGAAGCAAAATTATATACAAGAATGAAACCTTTAGATATTGTCCATCTCTTGAGTTGATCTGAATCTCAACATTGAAAATGCAGGACTTGAAGATGAACTTTATTCCCTGTGACAAATTTAGAAAACATTCCACATGTTATACATTCCATAATAGCATCAGACCTGTTTCCCGAGCCCAAAAGCATGCTGCATTTCCACCGTCGGGCCAGAAGCTCCATGCGCTTTACCCGACCGTAACACACCTCTCTGGTACAACCTCACACAAACCCATCATTTCACCAACAAATGGAAGTTTTCCCAGAAAACGAATCAGAAAGAAATCACTGGAAACTAGCGAGATCGCAAAACCAACATGATGGCCGTTTGTTAGAATTTTTGTTGTTTACTTAAAGATTTAAAGGTGCACTATGTAACTTTTTCCGTCTGCTAGAGGTCGCCTATTCAAAACAAAGGCGTAGTTTGATGATGCCAAGCTTGAGTGCAGAATCTTGGGACAAGTGGTCTTCACCTCACCGCCTGTGGGAAAGAATCGGGATAGGACTTGGGCAGAAATCATGTTCATGGATGTGATTATTAACGTTACTGTAGTGTGAAGCAGAGCGGGACCGAGTGTTGTGGAGCTGAGCGAAGCCACCGGAGCGATTGTTAATGAGATGAACGCAGCACACGCCGCGCGAGCAGCGGGACTTTTACTATGCCACAGTGACATTTCCGCTTTCCCGGTCATGAGTATGAGGTGACGCAGCTCTGATTATCATATTAGACACATCTGAGTGTGTTGAGAATGAAGTTATGACGTTACTCTGTGCGTTCGCTTGCGGCTGCTATGACACTTGTTCACACTGCTGTGAGAGTAAAGCGCTTCTGCAGAATAAAACCGGAAACCGAACGCAGATATGATGTCACCGACAGGCCACGCCCGCACACGTCCCGGTTCATTGGTTAAAATAGCAACTTTCTCACAATTTACAAATAGTTGGAAACATTTGGAATATTGTAAGTACTCAACTGAACAAAATATATAACAGGCCTAGTGGTTTTTGGATATTTTACGGAATTCTTTTTTACATATTGTTTTTTATCATATTTATTAGTAAAATATGTTTTTTGACAGGGTTTCCTGCTAAAATTCGCATTCCTGGTGCTAAATATCACATAATTGGGGTCGATTCAACCAGCGGACATGAAAAACAGCCAGCGGCAATAGTGTTAAAGTAGCCCAATTCTGCCAATATTTGTATTTACCATGTTTGCTGGGGTAATGGTTAGCACAAATAGTCTTTTGCATCACTATTTCTGCCTTATACAGTGATCAGAATCCACATCGGATCACAAACAGACAAACGCTCAACTAGAATGAGCTAAAATGATTTTAAAAGTCTTTAATGCTGATGTTAGCTGGTGTATGAAATCATACTGGTGCTGCCATCTCACCAACCACTCATCTAGCCCGAGCCTGCCCGCCAAGGTATTCAGCGGGCCAAAAAGCCCTGGCCGTTGGCCCAGAAGAAGCCCTGGTGAGGCCGGTCAAGCCCCCAAAGTGACAGTGGAAACCCGATTGGCCTTGGCACACACTAGCATGCCCGCTTTTGGACCGACAGTGGAAACGCGGCTATTGCCAACTACTGGCCTGGCAGCAGAATACAGCATTTTAGCAGTTTTCATGGATCCATGTAAACAGGGATCATTTTGGCATTGTCATCTGTACGGATAAAATGTAAAAAGGAAAGACTTTTCCATTTTTAGTACATTGTTGTTGTGTAAACGTACCCTCATTTTGAAGAGATTTTATTGCTCAACAGTATTGTCACATTTGATGAGGATGCCGCTTACATTTGAAAGTGCTGGATCTGAAGATGATCTACATACAGTGATTGTTTTTTGTATGACTGCATAGAGCAGATGATTGAGTGAAACTCTTCCCACATGCAGTGCAGTGATAAGGTTTCTCTCCAGTGTGGATCCGCTCGTGTTTTTTCAGGCCTCCCGACTCATTGAATCTCTTGTCACAGTGTGAACACTTGTAAGGTTTCTCTCCAGTGTGGATCCTCTCATGTGTTTTCAGGGCTCCTGATCGATTGAATCTCTTGTCGCAGTGTGAACACTTGTATGGTTTCTCTCCGGTGTGAATTCTCTGGTGCCGATTCAAATCTACTGTTGTAATAAAACCCTTCCCACACTCAAAGCACACATGAACTTTTTCACCAGTGTGTATTTTCTGATGTGCTTTTAAATTCTTCAGATGTGAAAAACTCTTTCCACACAAAGAACATGAATGTGGTTTCTCCTGTGAATGAACAGTCAGATGGATCTTCAGGCTTGAAGCGCACAAAAATGATTTGTCACATTGATCACATTTGTGGAGTTTCTCCCTAGTATGGATGTTCATGTGTTCCTTAAGGTGAACTTGTTGTCTAAAACTCTTCCCACACTCATCACACGTGAACGGTTTCTCTCCAGTGTGGATCCTCATGTGATCCTTGAGACTCTTTTTGCATGTGAAACTCTTCCCACACTGATCACATGTGTGCGGTTTCTCTCCAGTGTGGATGTTCATGTGGGCTTTAAGGTGAACTTGTTGTCTAAAACTCTTCCCACATTGATCACATGTGAACGGTTTCTCTCCAGAGTGGATCATCATGTGAACCTTGAAACTCTTTTTGTGTGTAAAACTTTTCCCACACTGATCACATGTGAACGGTTTCTCTCCGGTGTGGATCCTCATGTGATCCTTGAGATTCTTTTTGTATGTGAAACCCTTCCCACACTGACGGCAGTTGAAAGATTTCTCGTCTCTCCTTTTCATTAAAGAAATACTTTCAGTCTGTGAGCAAGATTTTTCTTCAGTCTTGACATGTTTCTCTTCTTCACGCTCCTCATTCTTCAGAATCACGTCTGAAATGAAAGGTAAAAAAAGTTTAAATAAAATTAATAAATTTAAATAAATCCTACAAAAATCAAAGAGAAATGTACAATTAAAAAAAAAAAAAAACACTTAAAAGCACTGGATCTGAAGATGAACAACTTACTGTGATTGTTTATTGTGTGCCTGCGTAGAGAAAATGCACGAATGAAACTCTTCCCACATGCAGTGCAGTGATACGGTCTCTCTCCAGTGTGGATCATTTTGTGTGTTTTCAGGGCTCCAGAATCTATGAACCTCTTATCGCAGTGTGAACACTTGTACGGTTTCTCTCCAGTGTGGATCATCTCGTGTTTTTTCAGGGCTCCAGAATCTATGAACCTCTTATCGCAGTGTGAACACTTGTACGGTTTCTCTCCAGTGTGAGTCCTCACGTGTTTTTTCAGGGTTCCTGAATCACTGAATCTCTGGTCACAGTGGGAACACTTGTAAGGCTTCTCTCCAGTGTGAGTCCTCTCGTGTGTTTTCAGATGTACTGATTGACTGAATGTCTTGTCACAATGTGAACACTTGTATGGTTTCTCTCCGGTGTGAATTCTCTGGTGCCGATTCAAATCTTTAGTTGTAATAAAACCCTTCCCACACTCAAAGCACACGTGAACTTTTTCACCAGTGTGTATTTTCTGATGAACTTTTAAATTCTGCAGATGATAAAAACTCTTTCCACACAAAGAACATGAATGTGGTTTCTCCTTTGAATGAACTGTCAGGTGCATCTTCAGGCCTGAAGCCCACAAAAATGTCTTGCCACATTGATCACATTGATGCAGTTTCTCTCCAGTGTGGACGTTCATGTGTTCCTTAAGGTGCCCTTGATGTGCAAAATTTTTCCCACACTGATCACATGTGAACGGTTTCTCTCCGGTGTGGATCCGCATGTGATCCTTGAGATTCTTTTTGTGTGTGAAACTCTTTCCACACTCATCACATGTGAACGGTTTCTCTCCAGTGTGGATTTTCATGTGTTCCTTAAGGTGAACTTGCTGTCTAAAACTCTTCCCACACTGATCACATGTGAATGGTTTCTCTCCGGTGTGGATCCTCATGTGAACCTCAAAACTCTTTTTGTGTGTGAAACTCTTCCCACACTCATCACATGTGAAAGGTTTCTCTCCAGTGTGGATTTTCATGTGTTCCTTAAGGTGAACTTGCTGTCTAAAACTCTTCCCACACTGATCACATGTGAATGGTTTCTCTCCGGTGTGGATCCTCACGTGAACCTTGAAAGTCTTTGTGTGTGTGAAACTCTTCCCACATTGATGGCAGGTAAAACATTTCTTGTCTCTTCTTTTCAGTAAAGAAATACTTTCAAATACTTTCTGTGAGCAAGATTTTCCTCCAGTTTTGACATGATGTTTCTCCTCCTCTTCACTCTCCTCATTCTTCAGCATCAAGTCTGAAACGAAAGATTTATTTTGAGATAAATACTGAACTCAGAAAATGTTACTCTGCAAAATACTTTGCACTCTTTCGAAAGTGACCTATGACATGATATTCATCTAAATTTAAATGATCTCATGGGGGTGGCTGTTGTGGTTCATGGTCATAGGGCACCAGCTGAAACACTATAAACACGAGCCGCGTCTGAAAGGTAAAGGGGGAGGGGTTGCTGTAATTTATAATAATATCTTCAGTATTACTCAGAAGTCTCTTATATAGTTTCAAATATAATTCTTTTGAAGTTTTGGTGCTTTATGTAGCATTATGTAGAGTAAATGATAAATCCCGTTTGACATTTGTGCTGGCTACTGTATACAGGCCACCAGGGCACAATACAGACTTTATCAAAGAATTTGCTGACTTTCTATCAGAGTTAGTACTGGCTGCAGATAAAGTACTAATTGTTGGTGATTTTAATATCCATGTAGATAATGAAAAAGACGCATTGGGATTGGCATTTAGAGACATTCTAAACTCTATTGGAGTAAGGCAACACGTGTCAGGACCCACTCATCGCTGTAATCATACGTTAGACCTAATACTGTCACATGGAACAAATGTTGATACCGTTGAAATTCTGCAGCAGAGCGAGAACATCTCAGATCATTATCTAATTTTGTGTATACTTCATTTAGCCAAAGCCATCCCCTCGCTACAAATATGGTAGAACTATCACTCCTACCACTAAAGATTAGGGGTGTAACGATATATCTCGATATGAAAATGTGACGATATGTATCGTTGATGGAAACTATATGATTTGCAATATAGAGTTGTTTTATCCAAGGCTCAACTTGCTGTAGTAGGCCTATTTATAAGGAATAATTTACTCACCTTCAAGTCATTTTTCGCTTAACTTCCAAACACAAATTAAGATATTCTTTATGAAACCTGAGGGATTTCTGTCCCTCTATATAGTCCATTCCTCTCAAACATAAAAGATCCAAAAAACGTCAAAGGCATCGTAAAAAGAACAAATCGAGTGGTCTAATCCAAATCCAAGTCTTCTGAAGAGACATGAACGATGGCTTATGATGAACAGATTTACCACAACGCGCATACTGTAGTAAACACGGACGTTCGAATGATTGCGTGACGCGCGAAAACATTGTGAGTGAGTAAATGCAGAATTACAATTCTTGGATGAGCTAAACATTTACAGTTTGAAAGCGGTTATTCTGACACACTTTCTTGCGATTAGAACTGTGATTGATCGCTTTGATCATCTGAAGTGCACATGCTGCCGGAACGGCACTCTTCAAAGTGAGAGCGCAAACATTATTTAAATCATCAGATCACATTTAGTTTAGTATGATTAGTATGGTTTAGTATGGTAGTATGATTATTCAAAGGATTTTAGATGGTTTATTCTTATGTGTATAGTACATTAATAGCGAGAGAGGCAGGACATAGCGAGCATCAGAGAGAATGCTGCCTGCATTGAAAGCGCGAGTAACACGTGAAAAAAAAAAAAAAAGTGAAAAATTAAAAACTAATTTACTGTAGTTTCAGTGACATTATTACATTAATATATATATATATATATATATATATATATATATATATATATATATATATATATATATATATATATATATATATAAAAAAGGTTGAATACAACGTATAATAATTCAATGGGGGAATATTTGTGGGTCCTGATAATAATACACTAATATTAATAATAATACTTTAATAATAGTAAAAAGTACAAATAAAATAGCTTAAATATTTTAAATGACTTAAAATATCAGGATACACATCGTGTATCGTGAGTTCAGTATCGAGATTTATATCGAATCGTGACACGAGTGTATCGTTACATCCCTACTAAAGATTGCTTTATAAATAATCTTTCTGATCAGTTTCAGGCCTTAAAAACTGCTTATTTTTCGACTCTCTTAGAAGAAAACAAACACAACCCTAGGTATTTATTTAATACAATGGCTAAATTAACAAGAAATAAAGCTTCAACTTCTGACATTTCCAAACAGAACAGCAGTAATGACTTTATGAACTTCTTTTCTTGCAAGATTCATAATATTAGAGAAAATTATAACTATGCAACCGTCTACTACAGTATCGCATCAGACAGTGCATTGTAGTGTCACTGAGGAAAATTCATTCATTTGTTATGAGCTCTTTGTTGTATCTGAACTCGTTAAATTATCTAAATCAACATCATGTACTCTTGCTATACCAACTAAGCTACTAAAAGAGATGCTTCCAGAAGTCGTAGATCCTCCTCTTAATATCATTAATTCATCTTTGTCATCAGGATACGTACAGAAACCTTTTAAGCTGGCTATGATTAAACAGCTCATTAAAAAAAACTCAACTTCATCCTACAGAATTAGTCAATTACAGGCCGATCTCAAATCTACCCTTTCTGTCAAAGAAATTACAAAAGGCAGTGTCCTCACAACTATGTTCCTTTTTACATAGTTCATTCTCGTGTTACGCAACACGTTAGACTTTCTGCAAGAACCAATGAGGTTCATTCTCGTGTTACGCATCACCTTTGAGCTTCTCAAAAACCAATGAGGTTCATTCTCGTGTTACGCATCACCTTTGAGCTTCTCAAAAACCAATGAGGTTCATTCTCGTGTTACGCAGCACATTTGAGCTTCCTCAAGAACCAATGATGTTCATTCTCGTGTTACGCAACACGTTAGACTTTCTGCAAGAACCAATGAGGTTCATTCTCGTGTTACGCATCACCTTTGAGCTTCTCAAAAACCAATGAGGTTCATTCTCGTGTTACGCATCACCTTTGAGCTTCTCAAAAACCAATGAGGTTCATTCTCGTGTTACGCAGCACATTTGAGCTTCCTCAAGAACCAATGAGGTTCATTCTCGTGTTACGCATCACCTTTGAGCTTCTCAAAAACCAATGAGGTTCATTCTCGTGTTACGCAGCACATTTGAGCTTCCTCAAGAACCAATGAGGTTCATTCTCATGTTACGCATCACCTTTGAGCTTCACGAACCAATGAGGTTCATTCTCGTGTTACGCATCACATTTGAGCTTCTGAAGAACCAATGAGGTTCATTCTCGTGTTACGCATCACGTTTGAGCTTCAAGAACCAATGAAGTTCATTCTTGTGTTACGCATCACGTTAGACCTTCTGCAAGAACCAATGAGGTTCATTCTCGTGTTACGCATCACGTTAGACTTTCTGAAAGAACCAATGAGGTTCATTCTCGTGTCACGCAGCACATTTGAGCTTCAAGAACCAATGAAGTTCATTCTCGTGTTACGCATCACGTTTGAGCTTTCTCAAGAACCAATGAGGTTCATTCTCGTGTTACGCATCACGTTTGAGCTTTCTCAAGAACCAATGAGGTTCATTCTCGTGTTACGCATCACGTTTGAGCTTTCTCAAGAACCAATGAGGTTCATTCTCGTGTTACGCATCACGTTTGAGCTTTCTCAAGAACCAATGAGGTTCATTCTCGTGTTACGCATCACGTTTGAGCTTCAAGAACCAATGAGGTTCATTCTCGTGTTACGCATCACGTTTGAGCTTCAAGAACCAATGAAGTTCATTCTCGTGTTACGCATCACATTTGAGCTTCTGAAGAACCAATGAGGTTCATTCGCATGTTACGCATCACGTTTGAGCTTCTAAAGAACCAATGAGGTTCATTCTCGTTATTACGCATCACGCTTGAGCTTCACGACCCAATGAGGTTAATTCTAGTGTTACGCATCACGCTTGAGCTTCAAGAACCAATGAGGTTCATTCTCGTGTTATGCATCACGCTTGAGCTTCTGAAGAACCAATGAGGTTCATTCTTGTTACGCATCACGCTTGAGCTTCAAGAACCAATGAAGTTCATTCTCGTGTTACGCATCACATTTGAGCTTCTGAAGAACCAATGAGGTTCATTCGCATGTTACGCATCACGCTTGAGCTTCTGAAGAACCAATGAGGTTCATTCTCGTGTTACGCATCACGCTTGAGCTTCTAATCACGCTTTGAGCTTCTGAAGAACCAATGAGGTTCATTCTCGTGTTACGCATCACGTTTGAGCTTCAAGAACCAATGAAGTTCATTCTCGCGTTACGCATCACGTTTGAGCTTCAAAGAACCAATGAGGTTCATTCTCGTGTTATGCATCACGTTTGAGCTTCTGAAGAACCAATGAGGTTCATTCTCGTGTTATGCATCACGTTTGAGCTTCTGAAGAACCAATGAGGTTCATTCTCGTGTTATGCATCACGTTTGAGCTTCTGAAGAACCAATGAGGTTCATTCTCGTGTTACACAGCCCGTTAGACCTTCTGCAAGAAACAATGAGGTTCATTCTCGGGTTACGCAGCACATTTGAGCTTCCTCAAGAACCAGTGAGGTTCATTCTCGTGTTATGCAGCACGTTTGAGCTTCCTCAAGAACCAATTAAGTTAATTTTCGTGTTACGCAGCACGTTTGAGCTTCCTCAAGAACCAATGAGGTTCATTCTCGTGTTACGCATTGCGCTTTGAGCGTCAACAACCAATGAGGTTCATTCTCGTGTTACGCATCACATTTGAGCTTCTGAAGAACCAATGAGGTTCATTCTCGTGTTACGCATCACGTTTGAGCTTCTGAAGAACCAATGAGGTTCATTCGTGTTACGCAGCACATCTGAGCTTCTTCAAGAACCAATGAGGTTCATTCTCGTGTTACACAGCCCGTTAGACCTTCTGCAAGAACCAATGAGGTTCATTCTCGTGTTACGCATCACGTTTGAGCTTCAAGAAACAATGAAGTTCATTCTCGTGTTACGCATCACGTTAGACCTTCTGCAAGAACCAATGAAGTTCATTCTCGTGTTACGCATCACATTTGAGCTTCTGCAAGAACCAATGATGTTCATTCTCGTGTTACGCATCACATTTGAGCTTCTGAAGAACCAATGAGGTTCATTCTCGTGTTACGCATCACGTTTGAGCTTCACGACCCAATGAGGTTCATTCTAGTGTTACGCATCACGTTTGAGCTTCAAGAACCAATGAGGTTCATTCTCGTGTTACGCATCACGTTTGAGCTTCACGACCCACTGAGGTTCATTCTAGTGTTACGCATCACGTTTGAGCTTCAAGAACCAATGAGGTTCATTCTCGTGTTACGCATCAAGTTTGAGCTTCTGAAGAACCAATGAGGTTCATTCTCGTGTTACGCATCACGTTTGAGCTTCTGAAGAACCAATGAGGTTCATTCTCGTGTTACGCATCACGTTTGAGCTTCACGACCCAATGAGGTTCATTCTCGTGTTACGCATCACGTTTGAGCTTCTGAAGAACCAATGAGGTTCATTCTCGTGTTACGCATCACGTTTGAGCTTCTGAAGAACCAATGAGGTTCATTCTCGTGTTACGCAGCCCGTTAGACCTTCTGCAAGAAACAATGAGGTTCATTCTCGGGTTACGCAGCACATTTGAGCTTCCTCAAGAACCAGTGAGGTTCATTCTCGTGTTACGCAGCACGTTTGAGCTTCCTCAAGAACCAATGAGGTTCATTCTCGTGTTACGCATCACGTTAGACCTTCGTCAAGAACCAATGAGGTTCATTCTCGTGTTACGCATCACGTTAGACCTTCTGCAAGAACCAATGAAGTTCATTCTCGTGTTACGCATCACGTTTGAGCTTCACGACCCAATGAGGTTCATTCTAGTGTTACGCATCACGTTTGAGCTTCTGAAGAACCAATGAGGTTCATTCTCGTGTTACGCATCACGTTTGAGCTTCTGAAGAACCAATGAGGTTCATTCTCGTGTTACGCATCACGTTTGAGCTTCACGACCCAATGAGGTTCATTCTAGTGTTACGCATCACGTTTGAGCTTCTGAAGAACCAATGAGGTTCATTCTCGTGTTACGCATCACGTTTGAGCTTCTGAAGAACCAATGAGGTTCATTCTCGTGTTACGCATCACGTTTGAGCTTCACGACCCAATGAGGTTCATTCTCGTGTTACGCATCACGTTAGACCTTCTGCAAGAACCAATGAAGTTCATTCTCGTGTTACGCATCACGTTTGAGCTTCACGACCCAATGAGGTTCATTCTAGTGTTACGCATCACGTTTGAGCTTCTGAAGAACCAATGAGGTTCATTCTCGTGTTACGCATCACGTTTGAGCTTCTGAAGAACCAATGAGGTTCATTCTCGTGTTACGCAGCACGTTTGAGCGTCAAGAACCAATGAGGTTCATTCTCGTGTTACGCATCACGTTAGACCTTCTGCAAGAACCAATGATGTTCATTCTCGTGTCACGCAGAACGTTAGACTTTCTGCAAGAACCAATGAGGTTCATTCTCGTGTCACGCAGCACATTTGAGCTTTCTCAAGAACCAATGAGGTTCATTCTCGTGTCACGCAGCACATTTGAGCTTTCTCAAGAACCAATGAGGTTCATTCTCGTGTTACGCAGCACATTTGAGCTTTCTCAAGAACCAATGAGGTTCATTCTCGTGTTACGCATCACGTTTGAGCTTCTGAAGAACCAATGAGGTTCATTCTCGTGTTACGCATCACGTTTGAGCTTCTGAAGAACCAATGAGGTTCATTCTCGTGTTACGCAGCACATTTGAGCTTCTTCAAGAACCAATGAGGTTCATTCTCGTGTTACACAGCCCGTTAGACCTTCTGCAAGAACCAATGAGGTTCATTCTCGGGTTACGCAGCACATTTGAGCTTCCTCAAGAACCAGTGAGGTTCATTCTCGTGTTACGCAGCACGTTTGTGCTTCCTCAAGAACCAATGAGGTTCATTCTCGTGTTACGCATCACGTTAGACCTTCGTCAAGAACCAATGAGGTTCATTCTCGTGTTACGCATCACGTTTGAGCTTCACGACCCAATGAGGTTCATTCTAGTGTTACGCATCACGTTTGAGCTTCTGAAGAACCAATGAGGTTCATTCTCGTGTTACGCATCACGTTTGAGCTTCTGAAGAACCAATGAGGTTCATTCTCGTGTTACGCAGCACGTTTGAGCATCAAGAACCAATGAGGTTCATTCTCGTGTTACGCATCACGTTAGACCTTCTGCAAGAACCAATGAAGTTCATTCTTGTGTTACGCATCACGTTAGACCTTCTGCAAGAACCAATGATGTTCATTCTCGTGTTACGCATCACGTTTGAGCTTCTGAAGAACCAATGAGGTTCATTCTCGTGTTACGCAGCCCGTTAGACCTTCTGCAAGAAACAATGAGGTTCATTCTCGGGTTACGCAGCACATTTGAGCTTCCTCAAGAACCAGTGAGGTTCATTCTCGTGTTACGCAGCACGTTTGAGCTTCCTCAAGAACCAATGAGGTTCATTCTCGTGTTACGCATCACGTTACACCTTCGTCAAGAACCAATGAGGTTCATTCTCGTGTTACGCATCACGTTAGACCTTCTGCAAGAACCAATGAGGTTCATTCTCGTGTTACGCATCACCTTTGAGCTTCTCAAAAACCAATGAGGTTCATTCTCGTGTTACGCAGCACATTTGAGCTTCCTCAAGAACCAATGAGGTTCATTCTCATGTTACGCATCACCTTTGAGCTTCTCAAAAACCAATGAGGTTCATTCTCGTGTTACGCAGCACATTTGAGCTTCCTCAAGAACCAATGAGGTTCATTCTCATGTTACGCATCACCTTTGAGCTTCACGAACCAATGAGGTTCATTCTCGTGTTACGCATCACATTTGAGCTTCTGAAGAACCAATGAGGTTCATTCTCGTGTTACGCATCACGTTTGAGCTTCAAGAACCAATGAAGTTCATTCTTGTGTTACGCATCACGTTAGACCTTCTGCAAGAACCAATGAGGTTCATTCTCGTGTTACGCATCACGTTAGACTTTCTGAAAGAACCAATGAGGTTCATTCTCGTGTCACGCAGCACATTTGAGCTTCAAGAACCAATGAAGTTCATTCTCGTGTTACGATCACGCTTGAGCTTTCAAGAACCAATGAGGTTCATTCTCGAGCTTTTGAGCTTTCAAGAACCAATGAGGTTCATTCTCGTGTTACGCATCACGTTTGAGCTTTCTCAAGAACCAATGAGGTTCATTCTCGTGTTACGCATCACGTTTGAGCTTTCTCAAGAACCAATGAGGTTCATTCTCGTGTTACGCATCACGTTTGAGCTTTCTCAAGAACCAATGAGGTTCATTCTCGTGTATTACGCATCACGCTTGAGCTTCAAGAACCAATGAGGTTCATTCTCGCGTGTTACGCATCACGCTTTGAGCTTCAAGAACCAATGAGGTTCATTCTCGTGTTACGCATCACGTTTGAGCTTCAAGAACCAATGAAGTTCATTCTCGTGTTACGATCACATTTGAGCTTCTGAAGAACCAATGAGGTTCATTCGCATGTTACGCATCACGTTTGAGCTTCTGAAGAACCAATGAGGTTCATTCTCGTGTTACGCATCACGTTTGAGCTTCACGACCCAATGAGGTTAATTCTAGTGTTACGCATCACGTTTGAGCTTCAAGAACCAATGAGGTTCATTCTCGTGTTATGCATCACGTTTGAGCTTCTGAAGAACCAATGAGGTTCATTCTCGTGTTACGCATCACGTTTGAGCTTCAAGAACCAATGAAGTTCATTCTCGTGTTACGCATCACATTTGAGCTTCTGAAGAACCAATGAGGTTCATTCGCATGTTACGCATCACGTTTGAGCTTCTGAAGAACCAATGAGGTTCATTCTCGTGTTACGCATCACGTTTGAGCTTCACGACCCAATGAGGTTAATTCTAGTGTTACGCATCACGTTTGAGCTTCAAGAACCAATGAGGTTCATTCTCGTGTTATGCATCACGTTTGAGCTTCTGAAGAACCAATGAGGTTCATTCTCGTGTTACGCATCACGTTTGAGCTTCTGAAGAACCAATGAGGTTCATTCTCGTGTTATGCATCACGTTTGAGCTTCTGAAGAACCAATGAGGTTCATTCTCGTGTTACACAGCCCGTTAGACCTTCTGCAAGAAACAATGAGGTTCATTCTCGGGTTACGCAGCACATTTGAGCTTCCTCAAGAACCAGTGAGGTTCATTCTCGTGTTATGCAGCACGTTTGAGCTTCCTCAAGAACCAATTAAGTTAATTTTCGTGTTACGCAGCACGTTTGAGCTTCCTCAAGAACCAATGAGGTTCATTCTCGTGTTACGCAGCACGTTTGAGCGTCAACAACCAATGAGGTTCATTCTCGTGTTACGCATCACGTTTGAGCTTCACGACCCAATGAGGTTAATTCTAGTGTTACGCATCACGTTTGAGCTTCAAGAACCAATGAGGTTCATTCTCGTGTTATGCATCACGTTTGAGCTTCTGAAGAACCAATGAGGTTCATTCTCGTGTTACGCAGCCCGTTAGACCTTCTGCAAGAAACAATGAGGTTCATTCTCGGGTTACGCAGCACATTTGAGCTTCCTCAAGAACCAGTGAGGTTCATTCTCGTGTTATGCAGCACGTTTGAGCTTCCTCAAGAACCAATTAAGTTAATTTTCGTGTTACGCAGCACGTTTGAGCTTCCTCAAGAACCAATGAGGTTCATTCTCGTGTTACGCAGCACGTTTGAGCGTCAACAACCAATGAGGTTCATTCTCGTGTTACGCATCACATTTGAGCTTCTGAAGAACCAATGAGGTTCATTCTCGTGTTACGCATCACGTTTGAGCTTCTGAAGAACCAATGAGGTTCATTCGTGTTACGCAGCACATCTGAGCTTCTTCAAGAACCAATGAGGTTCATTCTCGTGTTACGCATCACGTTTGAGCTTCAAGAAACAATGAAGTTCATTCTCGTGTTACGCATCACGTTAGACCTTCTGCAAGAACCAATGAAGTTCATTCTCGTGTTACGCATCACATTTGAGCTTCTGCAAGAACCAATGATGTTCATTCTCGTGTTACGCATCACATTTGAGCTTCTGAAGAACCAATGAGGTTCATTCTGTTACGCATCATGTTTGAGCTTCACGACCCAATGAGGTTCATTCTAGTGTTACGCATCACGTTTGAGCTTCAAGAACCAATGAGGTTCATTCTCGTGTTACACATCACGTTTGAGCTTCAAGAACCAATGAAGTTCATTCTCGTGTTACGCATCACGTTTGAGCTTCACGACCCAATGAGGTTCATTCTAGTGTTACGCATCACGTTTGAGCTTCAAGAACCAATGAGGTTCATTCTCGTGTTACGCATCAAGTTTGAGCTTCTGAAGAACCAATGAGGTTCATTCTCGTGTTACGCATCACGTTTGAGCTTCTGAAGAACCAATGAGGTTCATTCTCGTGTTACGCATCACGTTTGAGCTTCACGACCCAATGAGGTTCATTCTCGTGTTACGCATCACGTTTGAGCTTCTGAAGAACCAATGAGGTTCATTCTCGTGTTACGCATCACGTTTGAGCTTCTGAAGAACCAATGAGGTTCATTCTCGTGTTACGCATCACGTTTGAGCTTCTGAAGAACCAATGAGGTTCATTCTCGTGTTACACAGCCCGTTAGACCTTCTGCAAGAAACAATGAGGTTCATTCTCGGGTTACGCAGCACATTTGAGCTTCCTCAAGAACCAGTGAGGTTCATTCTCGTGTTATGCAGCACGTTTGAGCTTCCTCAAGAACCAATTAAGTTAATTTTTAGTGTTATGCAGCACGCTTTGAGCTTCTGAAGAACCAATGAGGTTCATTCGCATGTTACGCATCACGCTTTGAGCTTCTGAAGAACCAATGAGGTTCATTCTCGTGTTACGCATCACGTTGAGCTTACGACCCAATGAGGTTAATTCTAGTGTTACGATCACGTTCTGCAAGAACCAATGAGGTTCATTCTCGTGTTACGCATCACGTTTGAGCTTCTGAAGAACCAATGAGGTTCATTCTCGTGTTACGCAGCACGCTTTGAGCTTCTCAGAACCAATGAGGTTCATTCTCGTATTACGAACATTTGAGCTTCTGAAGAACCAATGAGGTTCATTCTCGTGTTACGCATCACGTTTGAGCTTCTGAAGAACCAATGAGGTTCATTCTCGTGTTACGCATCACGTTTGAGCTTCTGAAGAACCAATGAGGTTCATTCTCGTGTTACGCAGCACGTTTGAGCGTCAAGAACCAATGAGGTTCATTCTCGTGTTACGCATCACGTTTGAGCTTCTGAAGAACCAATGAGGTTCATTCTCGTGTTACGCATCACGTTTGAGCTTCTGAAGAACCAATGAGGTTCATTCTCGTGTTACGCATCACGTTTGAGCTTCTGAAGAACCAATGAGGTTCATTCTCGTGTTACACAGCCCGTTAGACCTTCTGCAAGAACCAATGAGGTTCATTCTCGGTTACGCATCACATTTGAGCTTCCTCAAGAACCAATGAGGTTCATTCTCGAGCTTGAGCTTCCTCAAGAACCAATGAGGTTCATTCTCGTGTTTACGCAGCACGCTTGAGCTTCCTCAAGAACCAATGAGGTTCATTCTCGTGTTACGCATCACGCTTGAGCGTCAAGAACCAATGAGGTTCATTCTCGTTTACGCATCACGCTTGAGCTTCACGAACCAATGAGGTTCATTCTCGTGTTACGCATCACGCTTGAGCTTCAAGAACCAATGAGGTTCATTCTCGTGTTACGCATCACGCTTTGAGCTTCAAGAACCAATGAGGTTCATTCTCGTGTTACGCATCACGCTTGAGCTTCTGAAGAACCAATGAGGTTCATTCTCGTGTTACGCATCACGTTTGAGCTTCTGCAAGAACCAATGAGGTTCATTCTCGTGTTACGCATCACGTTTGAGCTTCTGCAAGAACCAATGAGGTTCATTCTCGTGTTACGCATCACGCTTGAGCTTCAAGAACCAATGAGGTTCATTCTCGTGTTACGCATCACGTTAGACCTTCTGCAAGAACCAATGAGGTTCATTCTCGTGTTACGCATCACGTTTGAGCTTCTGCAAGAACCAATGAGGTTCATTCTCGTGTTACGCATCACATTTGAGCTTCTGAAGAACCAATGAGGTTCATTCTCGTATTACGCATCACGTTTGAGCTTCTCAAGAACCAATGAGGTTCATTCTCGTGTTACGCATCACGTTTGAGCTTCAAGAACCAATGAGGTTCATTCTCGTGTTACGCATCACGTTTGAGCTTCAAGAACCAATGAGGTTCATTCTCGTGTTACGCATCACGCTTTGAGCTTCTCAAGAACCAATGAGGTTCATTCTCGTGTTACGCATCACGCTTGAGCTTCAAGAACCAATGAGGTTCATTCTCGCATCGATCACGTTTGAGCTTCTGAAGAACCAATGAGGTTCATTCTCATGTTACGCATCACGCTTGAGCTTCTGAAGAACCAATGAGGTTCATTCTCGTGTTACGCATCACGCTTGAGCTTCCTCAAGAACCAATGAGGTTCATTCTCGTGTTACGCATCACGCTTGAGCTTCTGAAGAACCAATGAGGTTCATTCTCGTGTTCACGCATCACGTTTGAGCTTCTGAAGAACCAATGAGGTTCATTCTCGTGTTACATCACGTTTGAGCTTCTGCAAGAACCAATGAGGTTCATTCTCGTGTTACGCATCACATTTGAGCTTCTCAAGAACCAATGAGGTTCATTCTCGCGTTTACGCATCACGTTTGAGCTTCCTCAAGAACCAATGAGGTTCATTCTCGTGTTACGCATCACGTTTGAGCTTCTGCAAGAACCAATGAGGTTCATTCTCGTGTTACGCATCACGTTTGAGCTTCTGCAAGAACCAATGAGGTTCATTCTCGTGTTACGCATCACGCTTGAGCTTCAAGAACCAATGAGGTTCATTCTCGTGTTACGCATCACGCTTTGAGCTTCTGAAGAACCAATGAGGTTCATTCTCGTGTTACACGCATCACGTTTGAGCTTCTGAAGAACCAATGAGGTTCATTCTCGTGTTACGCATCACGCTTGAGCTTCTCAAGAACCAATGAGGTTCATTCTCGTGTTACGCATCACGCTTGAGCTTCAAGAACCAATGAGGTTCATTCTCGTGTTACGCATCACGCTTGAGCTTCTGAAGAACCAATGAGGTTCATTCTCGTGTTACGCATCACGCTTGAGCTTCAAGAACCAATGAGGTTCATTCTCGTGTTTACGCATCACGCGTTTGAGACCTTCTGCAAGAACCAATGAGGTTCATTCTCGTGTTACGCATCACGTTTGAGCTTCAAAGAACCAATGAGGTTCATTCTCGTGTTACGCATCACGTTTGAGCTTCTGAAGAACCAATGAGGTTCATTCTCGTGTTACGCATCACGCTTGAGCTTCTGAAGAACCAATGAGGTTCATTCTCGTATTACGCATCACGTTTGAGCTTCTGAAGAACCAATGAGGTTCATTCTCGTGTTACGCATCACGCTTTGAGCTTCTGAAGAACCAATGAGGTTCATTCTCGTGTTACGCATCACGTTTGAGCTTCTGCAAGAACCAATGAGGTTCATTCTCGTGTTACGCATCACATTTGAGCTTCCTCAAGAACCGATGAGGTTCATTCTTGTGTTACGCAGCACGCTTTGAGCTTCTCAAGAACCAATGAGGTTCATTCTCGTGTTACGCATCACGCTTGAGCTTCTGCAAGAACCAGTGAGGTTCATTCTCGTGTTACGCATCACGCTTGAGCTTCTGAAGAACCAATGAGGTTCATTCTCGTGTTACGCATCACGCTTGAGCTTCAAGAACCAATGAGGTTCATTCTCGTGTTACGCATCACGTTTGAGCTTCTGAAGAACCAATGAGGTTCATTCTCGTGTATACGCATCACGTTTGAGCTTCTGAAGAACCAATGAGGTTCATTCTCGTGTTACGCATCACGCTTGAGCTTCTGCAAGAACCAATGAGGTTCATTCTCGTGTTACGATCACGCTTGAGCTTCTGCAAGAACCAATGAGGTTCATTCTCGTGTTACGCAGCACGTTTGAGCTTCTCAAGAACCAATGAGGTTCATTCTCGTGTTACGCATCACGCTTTGAGCTTCCTCAAGAACCAATGAGGTTCATTCTCGCGTTACGCATCACGCTTGAGCTTCTCAAGAACCAATGAGGTTCATTCTCGTGTTACGCATCACGCTTGAGCTTCTGAAGAACCAATGAGGTTCATTCTCGTGTTACGCATCACGTTTGAGCTTCTGAAGAACCAATGAGGTTCATTCTCGTGTTACGATCACGTTTGAGCTTCTGAAGAACCAATGAGGTTCATTCTGTGTTACGCATCACGTTTGAGCTTCTGAAGAACCAATGAGGTTCATTCTCGTGTTTACGCATCACGCTTGAGCTTCTGAAGAACCAATGAGGTTCATTCTCGTTATACGCAGCACGTTTGAGCTTCTGCAAGAAACAATGAGGTTCATTCTCGGTTACGCACGCATCACATTTGAGCTTCCTCAAGAACCAGTGAGGTTCATTCTCGTGTTACGCGCATCACGCTTGAGCTTCCTCAAGAACCAATGAGGTTCATTCTCGTGTTACGCATCACGCTTGAGCTTCTGAAGAACCAATGAGGTTCATTCTCGTGTTACGCATCACGCTTGAGCTTCTGAAGAACCAATGAGGTTCATTCTCGTGTTACGCATCACGCTTGAGCTTCAAGAACCAATGAGGTTCATTCTCGTGTTACGCATCACGTTTGAGCTTCTGAAGAACCAATGAGGTTCATTCTGTTACGCATCACGCTTGAGCTTCTGAAGAACCAATGAGGTTCATTCGTTTGAGCTTGAGCTTCTCAAGAACCAATGAGGTTCATTCTCGTGTTACGCATCACGTTTGAGCTTCTGAAGAACCAATGAGGTTCATTCTCGTGTTCGCATCACGTTTGAGCTTCTTCTGCAAGAACCAATGAGGTTCATTCTCGTGTTACGCATCACGTTTGAGCTTCGGCGAGAACCAATGAGGTTCATTCTCGTGTTACGCATCACGCTTGAGCTTCTGAAGAACCAATGAGGTTCATTCTCGTGTTACGCATCACGCTTGAGCTTCTGAAGAACCAATGAGGTTCATTCTCGTGTTACGCATCACGCTTGAGCTTCAAGAACCAATGAGGTTCATTCTCGTGTTACGCATCACGCTTGAGCTTCTGAAGAACCAATGAGGTTCATTCTCGTGTTACGCATCACGTTTGAGCTTCAAGAACCAATGAGGTTCATTCTCGTGTTACGCATCACGTTTGAGCTTCAAGAACCAATGAGGTTCATTCTCGTGTTACGCATCACGTTTGAGCTTCTGCAAGAACCAATGAGGTTCATTCTCGTGTTACGCATCACGCTTGAGCTTCTGAAGAACCAATGAGGTTCATTCTCGTGTTACGCATCACGCTTGAGCTTCTGAAGAACCAATGAGGTTCATTCTCGTGTTACGCATCACGCTTGAGCTTCAAGAACCAATGAGGTTCATTCTCGTATTACGCATCACGTTTGAGCTTCTGCAAGAACCAATGAGGTTCATTCTCGTATTCGCGATCACGTTTGAGCTTCTGAAGAACCAATGAGGTTCATTCTCGTGTTTCGCATCACGTTTGAGCTTCTGAAGAACCAATGAGGTTCATTCTCGTGTTACGCATCACTTTGAGCTTCTGCAAGAACCAATGAGGTTCATTCTCGTGTTACGCAGCACGTTTGAGCTTCCTCAAGAACCAATGAGGTTCATTCTCGTGTTACGCATCACGTTTGAGCTTCAAGAACCAATGAGGTTCATTCTCGTGTTACGCATCACGCTTGAGCTTCAAAGAACCAATGAGGTTCATTCTCGTGTTACGCATCACGCTTGAGCTTCTGAAGAACCAATGAGGTTCATTCTCGTGTTACGCATCACGTTTGAGCTTCTGCAAGAACCAATGAGGTTCATTCTCGTGTTACGCATCACGTTTGAGCTTCTGAAGAACCAATGAGGTTCATTCTCGTGTTACGCATCACGTTTGAGCTTCACAAGAACCAATGAGGTTCATTCTGTGTTACGCATCACGTTTGAGCTTCAAGAACCAATGAGGTTCATTCTCGTGTTACGCATCACGTTTGAGCTTCTGAAGAACCAATGAGGTTCATTCTCGTGTTACGCATCACGCTTTGAGCTTCTGAAGAACCAATGAGGTTCATTCTCGTGTTACGCAGCCCGTTAGACCTTCTGCAGAAAACAATGAGGTTCATTCTCGGTTACGCAGCACATTTGAGCTTCCTCAAGAACCAGTGAGGTTCATTCTCGTGTTACGCAGCACGTTTGAGCTTCCTCAAGAACCAATGAGGTTCATTCTCATGTTACGCATCACGCTTTGAGCTTCTCAAGAACCAATGAGGTTCATTCTCGTGTTACGCATCACGCGTTTGAGCTTCAACAACCAATGAGGTTCATTCTCGTGTTACGCATCACGCTTGAGCTTCACGAACCAATGAGGTTCATTCTAGTGTTACGCATCACGTTTGAGCTTCAAGAACCAATGAGGTTCATTCTCGTGTTACGCATCACGCTTGAGCTTCAACAACCAATGAGGTTCATTCTCGTGTTACGCATCACATTTGAGCTTCTGAAGAACCAATGAGGTTCATTCTCGTGTTACGCATCACGCTTGAGCTTCAGAAGAACCAATGAGGTTCATTCTCGTGTTTCACATTTGAGCTTCTTCAAGAACCAATGAGGTTCATTCTCGTGTTACGCATCACGTTTGACCTTCTGCAAGAACCAATGAGGTTCATTCTCGTGTTACGCATCACGTTTGAGCTTCAAGAACCAATGAGGTTCATTCTCGTTACGCATCACGCTTTGAGCTTCAAGAACCAATGAGGTTCATTCTCGTGTTACGCATCACGCTTTGAGCTTCTGCAAGAACCAATGAGGTTCATTCTCGCATTATTACGCATCACGCTTTGAGCTTCTGCAAGAACCAATGAGGTTCATTCTCGTTTACGCATCACGCTTGAGCTTCTGAAGAACCAATGAGGTTCATTCTCGTTACGCATCACGCTTGAGCTTCAAAGAACCAATGAGGTTCATTCTAGTGTTACGCATCACGCTTGAGCTTCAAGAACCAATGAGGTTCATTCTCGCGTGTTACGCATCACGCTTGAGCTTCAAGAACCAATGAGGTTCATTCTCGTGTTACGCATCACGCTTGAGCTTCAAGAACCAATGAGGTTCATTCTGCGTGTTACGCATCACGCTTTGAGCTTCAAGAACCAATGAGGTTCATTCTCGTGTTACGCATCACGTTTGAGCTTCTGAAGAACCAATGAGGTTCATTCTCGTTTACGCATCACGCTTGAGCTTCTGAAGAACCAATGAGGTTCATTCTCGTGTTTACGCATCACGCTTGAGCTTCACGAACCAATGAGGTTCATTCTCGTGTTACGCATCACGTTTGAGCTTCTGAAGAACCAATGAGGTTCATTCTCGTGTTACGCATCACGCTTGAGCTTCTGAAGAACCAATGAGGTTCATTCTCGTGTTACGCAGCACGCTTGAGCCTTCTGCAAGAACCAATGAGGTTCATTCTCGTGTTACGCAGCAGCACATTTGAGCTTCTCAAGAACCAATGAGGTTCATTCTCGTGTTACGCATCACGCTTTGAGCTTCCTGAAGAACCAATGAGGTTCATTCTCATGTTACGCATCACGCTTGAGCTTCAAGAACCAATGAGGTTCATTCTCGTTATTACGCATCACGCTTGACTTCTGCAAGAACCAATGAGGTTCATTCTCGTGTTACGCATCACGTTTGAGCTTCTGAAGAACCAATGAGGTTCATTCTAGTGTTACGCATCACGCTTGAGCTTCTGAAGAACCAATGAGGTTCATTCTCGTGTTATGCATCACGTTTGAGCTTCTGAAGAACCAATGAGGTTCATTCTCGTGTTACGCATCACGTTTGAGCTTCTGCAAGAAACAATGAGGTTCATTCTAGTGTTACGCATCACGCTTGAGCTTCTCAAGAACCAATGAGGTTCATTCTCGTGTTACGCATCACGCTTTGAGCTTCTCAAGAACCAATGAGGTTCATTCTCGTGTTACGCATCACGCTTGAGCTTCCTCAAGAACCAATGAGGTTCATTCTCGTATTACGCATCACGTTTGACCTTCTGCAAGAACCAATGAGGTTCATTCTCGTGTTACGCATCACGCTTGAGCTTCACGAACCCAATGAGGTTCATTCTAGTGTTACGCATCACGTTTGAGCTTCAAGAACCAATGAGGTTCATTCTCGTGTTATGCATCACGTTTGAGCTTCTGAAGAACCAATGAGGTTCATTCTCGTGTTACGCAGCCCGTTAGACCTTCTTCTGCAAGAAACAATGAGGTTCATTCTCGGGTTACGCAGCACATTTGAGCTTCCTCAAGAACCAGTGAGGTTCATTCTCGTGTTATGCAGCACGTTTGAGCTTCCTCAAGAACCAATTAAGTTAATTTTCGTGTTACGCAGCACGTTTGAGCTTCCTCAAGAACCAATGAGGTTCATTCTCGTGTTACGCAGCACGTTTGAGCGTCAACAACCAATGAGGTTCATTCTCGTGTTACGCATCACATTTGAGCTTCTGAAGAACCAATGAGGTTCATTCTCGTGTTACGCATCACGTTTGAGCTTCTGAAGAACCAATGAGGTTCATTCGTGTTACGCAGCACATCTGAGCTTCTTCAAGAACCAATGAGGTTCATTCTCGTGTTACGCATCACGTTAGACCTTCTGCAAGAACCAATGAAGTTCATTCTCGTGTTACGCATCACATTTGAGCTTCTGCAAGAACCAATGATGTTCATTCTCGTGTTACGCATCACATTTGAGCTTCTGAAGAACCAATGAGGTTCATTCTCGTGTTACGCATCATGTTTGAGCTTCACGACCCAATGAGGTTCATTCTAGTGTTACGCATCACGTTTGAGCTTCAAGAACCAATGAGGTTCATTCTCGTGTTACACATCACGTTTGAGCTTCAAGAACCAATGAAGTTCATTCTCGTGTTACGCATCACGTTTGAGCTTCACGACCCAATGAGGTTCATTCTAGTGTTACGCATCACGTTTGAGCTTCAAGAACCAATGAGGTTCATTCTCGTGTTACGCATCAAGTTTGAGCTTCTGAAGAACCAATGAGGTTCATTCTCGTGTTACGCATCACGCTTTGAGCTTCTGAAGAACCAATGAGGTTCATTCTCGTGTTACGCATCACGCTTGAGCTTCACAAGACCCAATGAGGTTCATTCTCGTGTTACGCATCACGTTTGAGCTTCTGAAGAACCAATGAGGTTCATTCTCGTGTTACGCATCACGTTTGAGCTTCTGAAGAACCAATGAGGTTCATTCTCGTGTTACGCATCACGTTTGAGCTTCTGAAGAACCAATGAGGTTCATTCTCGTGTTACACAGCCCGTTAGACCTTCTGCAAGAAACAATGAGGTTCATTCTCGGGTTACGCAGCACATTTGAGCTTCCTCAAGAACCAGTGAGGTTCATTCTCGTGTTATGCAGCACGTTTGAGCTTCCTCAAGAACCAATTAAGTTAATTTTCGTGTTACGCAGCACGTTTGAGCTTCTGAAGAACCAATGAGGTTCATTCGCATGTTACGCATCACGTTTGAGCTTCTGAAGAACCAATGAGGTTCATTCTCGTGTTACGCATCACGTTTGAGCTTCACGACCCAATGAGGTTAATTCTAGTGTTACGCATCACGTTTGAGCTTCAAGAACCAATGAGGTTCATTCTCGTGTTATGCATCACGTTTGAGCTTCTGAAGAACCAATGAGGTTCATTCTCGTGTTACGCATCACGTTTGAGCTTCTGAAGAACCAATGAGGTTCAGTCTCGTGTTACACAGCCCGTTAGACCTTCTGCAAGAAACAATGAGGTTCATTCTCGGGTTACGCAGCACATTTGAGCTTCCTCAAGAACCAGTGAGGTTCATTCTCGTGTTATGCAGCACGTTTGAGCTTCCTCAAGAACCAATTAAGTTAATTTTTCGTGTTACGCATCACGCTTTGAGCTTCCTCAAGAACCAATGAGGTTCATTCTGCGTGTTACGCAGCACGTTTGAGCTTCAACAACCAATGAGGTTCATTCTCGTGTTACGCATCACGTTTGAGCTTCACGACCCAATGAGGTTAATTCTAGTGTTACGCATCACGTTTGAGCTTCAAGAACCAATGAGGTTCATTCTCGTGTTACGCAGCACGTTTGAGCGTCAACAACCAATGAGGTTCATTCTCGTGTTACGCATCACATTTGAGCTTCTGAAGAACCAATGAGGTTCATTCTCGTGTTACGCATCACGTTTGAGCTTCTGAAGAACCAATGAGGTTCATTCGTGTTACGCAGCACATCTGAGCTTCTTCAAGAACCAATGAGGTTCATTCTCGTGTTACACAGCCCGTTAGACCTTCTGCAAGAACCAATGAGGTTCATTCTCGTGTTACGCATCACGTTTGAGCTTCAAGAAACAATGAAGTTCATTCTCGTGTTACGCATCACGTTTGAGCTTCAAGAAACAATGAAGTTCATTCTCGTGTTACGCATCACGTTAGACCTTCTGCAAGAACCAATGAAGTTCATTCTCGTGTTACGCATCACATTTGAGCTTCTGCAAGAACCAATGATGTTCATTCTCGTGTTACGCATCACATTTGAGCTTCTGAAGAACCAATGAGGTTCATTCTCGTGTTACGCATCACGTTTGAGCTTCACGACCCAATGAGGTTCATTCTAGTGTTACGCATCACGTTTGAGCTTCAAGAACCAATGAGGTTCATTCTCGTGTTACACATCACGTTTGAGCTTCAAGAACCAATGAAGTTCATTCTCGTGTTACGCATCACGTTTGAGCTTCACAAGACCCACTGAGGTTCATTCTAGTGTTACGCATCACGTTTGAGCTTCAAGAACCAATGAGGTTCATTCTCGTGTTACGCATCAAGTTTGAGCTTCTGAAGAACCAATGAGGTTCATTCTCGTGTTACGCATCACGTTTGAGCTTCTGAAGAACCAATGAGGTTCATTCTCGTGTTACGCATCACGCTTGAGCTTCACGACCCAATGAGGTTCAGTCTCGTGTTACGCATCACGTTTGAGCTTCTGAAGAACCAATGAGGTTCATTCTCGTGTTACGCATCACGCTTTGAGCTTCTGAAGAACCAATGAGGTTCATTCTCGTGTTACGCAGCCCGTTAGACCTTCTGCAAGAAACAATGAGGTTCATTCTCGGTTACGCAGCACATTTGAGCTTCCTCAAGAACCAGTGAGGTTCATTCTCGTGTTACGCAGCACGTTTGAGCTTCCTCAAGAACCAATGAGGTTCATTCTCATGTTACGCATCACGTTACACCTTCGTCAAGAACCAATGAGGTTCATTCTCGTGTTACGCATCACGTTAGACCTTCTGCAAGAACCAATGAAGTTCATTCTCGTGTTACGCATCACGTTTGAGCTTCACGACCCAATGAGGTTCATTCTAGTGTTACGCATCACGCTTGAGCTTCTGAAGAACCAATGAGGTTCATTCTCGCGTGTTACGCATCACGCTTGAGCTTCTGAAGAACCAATGAGGTTCATTCTCGTGTTACGCATCACGCTTGAGCTTCTTCACGACCCAATGAGGTTCATTCTAGTGTTACGCATCACGTTTGAGCTTCTGAAGAACCAATGAGGTTCATTCTCGTGTTACGCATCACGTTTGAGCTTCTGAAGAACCAATGAGGTTCATTCTCGTGTTACGCATCACGTTTGAGCTTCACGACCCAATGAGGTTCATTCTCGTATTACGATCACGCTAGACCTTCTGCAAGAACCAATGAAGTTCATTCTCGTGTTACGCATCACGTTTGAGCTTCACGACCCAATGAGGTTCATTCTAGTGTTACGCATCACGTTAGACTTTCTGCAAGAACCAATGAGGTTCATTCTCGTGTCACGCAGCACATTTGAGCTTTCTCAAGAACCAATGAGGTTCATTCTCGTGTTACGCATCACGTTTGAGCTTCTGAAGAACCAATGAGGTTCATTCTCGTGTTACGCAGCACATTTGAGCTTCTTCAAGAACCAATGAGGTTCATTCTCGTGTTACACAGCCCGTTAGACCTTCTGCAAGAACCAATGAGGTTCATTCTCGGGTTACGCAGCACATTTGAGCTTCCTCAAGAACCAGTGAGGTTCATTCTCGTGTTACGCAGCACGTTTGTGCTTCCTCAAGAACCAATGAGGTTCATTCTCGTGTTACGATCACGTTAGACCTTCGTCAAGAACCAATGAGGTTCATTCTCGTGTTACGCATCACGCTTTGAGCTTCTGACGACCCAATGAGGTTCATTCTAGTGTTACGCATCACGTTTGAGCTTCTGAAGAACCAATGAGGTTCATTCTCGTGTTACGCATCACGTTTGAGCTTCTGAAGAACCAATGAGGTTCATTCTCGTGTTACGCAGCACGTTTGAGCATCAAGAACCAATGAGGTTCATTCTCGTGTTACGCATCACGTTAGACCTTCTGCAAGAACCAATGAAGTTCATTCTTGTGTTACGCATCACGTTAGACCTTCTGCAAGAACCAATGATGTTCATTCTCGTGTTACGAAGAACGTTAGACTTTCTGCAAGAACCAATGAGGTTCATTCTCGTGTCACGCAGCACATTTGAGCTTTCTCAAGAACCAATGAGGTTCATTCTCGTGTCACGCATCACGTTAGACCTTCTGCAAGAACCAATGAAGTTCATTCTCGTGTTACGCATCACGTTTGAGCTTCACGACCCAATGAGGTTCATTCTAGTGTTACGCATCACGTTAGACTTTCTGCAAGAACCAATGAGGTTCATTCTCGTGTCACGCAGCACATTTGAGCTTCTGAAGAACCAATGAGGTTCATTCTCGACGCAGCACATTTGAGCTTTCTCAAGAACCAATGAGGTTCATTCTCGTGTCACGCAGCACATTTGAGCTTTCTCAAGAACCAATGAGGTTCATTCTCGTGTTACGCATCACGTTTGAGCTTCTGAAGAACCAATGAGGTTCATTCTCGTGTTACGCATCACGTTTGAGCTTCTGAAGAACCAATGAGGTTCATTCTCGTGTTACGCATCACGTTTGAGCTTCTGAAGAACCAAAGAGGTTCATTCTCGTGTTACGCATCACGTTTGAGCTTCTGAAGAACCAAAGAGGTTCATTCTCGTGTTACGCATCACGTTTGAGCTTCTGAAGAACCAATGAGGTTCATTCTCATGTTACGCATCACGTTTGAGCTTCTGAAGAACCAATGAGGTTCATTCTCGTGTTACGCAGCCCGTTAGACCTTCTGCAAGAAACAATGAGGTTCATTCTCGGGTTACGCAGCACATTTGAGCTTCCTCAAGAACCAGTGAGGTTCATTCTCGTGTTACGCAGCACGTTTGAGCTTCCTCAAGAACCAATGAGGTTCATTCTCGTGTTACGCATCATGTTACACCTTCGTCAAGAACCAATGAGGTTCATTCTCGTGTTACGCATCACGTTAGACCTTCTGCAAGAACCAATGAAGTTCATTCTCGTGTTACGCATCACGTTTGAGCTTCACGACCCAATGAGGTTCATTCTAGTGTTACGCATCACGTTTGAGCTTCTGAAGAACCAATGAGGTTCATTCTCGTGTTACGCATCACGTTTGAGCTTCTGAAGAACCAATGAGGTTCATTCTCGCTTTCACGCTTGAGCTTCTGAAGAACCAATGAGGTTCATTCTCGCTTTACGCGCAGCACGCTTGAGCGCCAAGAACCAATGAGGTTCATTCTCGTGTTACGCATCACGTTAGACCTTCTGCAAGAACCAATGAAGTTCATTCTCGTGTTACGCATCACGTTAGACCTTCTGCAAGAACCAATGATGTTCATTCTCGTGTCACGCAGAACGTTAGACTTTCTGCAAGAACCAATGAGGTTCATTCTCGTGTCACGCAGCACATTTGAGCTTTCTCAAGAACCAATGAGGTTCATTCTCGTGTCACGCAGCACATTTGAGCTTTCTCAAGAACCAATGAGGTTCATTCTCGTGTTACGCAGCACATTTGAGCTTTCTCAAGAACCAATGAGGTTCATTCTCGTGTTACGCATCACGTTTGAGCTTCTGAAGAACCAATGAGGTTCATTCTCGTGTTACGCATCACGTTTGAGCTTCTTCAAGAACCAATGAGGTTCATTCTCGTGTTACACAGCCCGTTAGACCTTCCTCAAGAACCAATGAGGTTCATTCTCGGGTTACGCAGCACATTTGAGCTTCCTCAAGAACCAGTGAGGTTCATTCTCGTGTTACGCAGCACGTTTGTGCTTCCTCAAGAACCAATGAGGTTCATTCTCGTGTTACGCATCACGTTAGACCTTCGTCAAGAACCAATGAGGTTCATTCTCGTGTTACGCATCACGTTAGACCTTCGTCAAGAACCAATGAAGTTCATTCTCGTGTTACGCATCACGTTTGAGCTTCACGACCCAATGAGGTTCATTCTAGTGTTACGCATCACGTTTGAGCTTCTGAAGAACCAATGAGGTTCATTCTCGTGTTACGCATCACGTTTGAGCTTCTGAAGAACCAATGAGGTTCATTCTCGTGTTACGCATCACGTTTGAGCTTCTGAAGAACCAATGAGGTTCATTCTCGTTTACGCAGCACGTTTGAGCATCAAGAACCAATGAGGTTCATTCTCGTGTTACGCATCACGTTAGACCTTCTGCAAGAACCAATGAAGTTCATTCTTGTGTTACGCATCACGTTAGACCTTCTGCAAGAACCAATGATGTTCATTCTCGTGTTACGAAGAACGTTAGACTTTCTGCAAGAACCAATGAGGTTCATTCTCGTGTCACGCAGCACATTTGAGCTTTCTCAAGAACCAATGAGGTTCATTCTCGTGTCACGCAGCACATTTGAGCTTTCTCAAGAACCAATGAGGTTCATTCTCGTGTTACGCAGCACATTTGAGCTTTCTCAAGAACCAATGAGGTTCATTCTCGTGTTACGCATCACGTTTGAGCTTCAAGAACCAATGAGGTTCATTCTCGTGTTACGTATCACGTTTGAGCTTGTCAAGAACCAATGAGGTTCATTCTCGTGTTACGCATCACGTTTGAGCTTGTCAAGAACCAATGAGGTTCATTCTCGTGTTACGCAGCACGTTTGAGCATCAAGAACCAATGAGGTTCATTCTCGTGTTACGCAGCACGTTTGAGCATCAAGAACCAATGAGGTTCATTCTCGTGTTACGCATCACGTTAGACCTTCTGCAAGAACCAATGAAGTTCATTCTTGTGTTACGCATCACGTTAGACCTTCTGCAAGAACCAATGATGTTCATTCTCGTGTTACGAAGAACGTTAGACTTTCTGCAAGAACCAATGATGTTCATTCTCGTGTTACGAAGAACGTTAGACTTTCTGCAAGAACCAATGAGGTTCATTCTCGTGTCACGCAGCACATTTGAGCTTTCTCAAGAACCAATGAGGTTCATTCTCGTGTCACGCAGCACATTTGAGCTTTCTCAAGAACCAATGAGGTTCATTCTCGTGTTACGCAGCACATTTGAGCTTTCTCAAGAACCAATGAGGTTCATTCTCGTGTTACGCATCACGTTTGAGCTTCAAGAACCAATGAGGTTCATTCTCGTGTTACGTATCACGTTTGAGCTTGTCAAGAACCAATGAGGTTCATTCTCGTGTTACGCATCACGTTTGAGCTTGTCAAGAACCAATGAGGTTCATTCTCGTGTTACGCATCATATCGGAGCTTTCTCAAGAACTGCGTTAACTACGTTTTTTTTTCCTACTACAAACACTAAATCTGATGAACTGCTTTCAATTCGTGTTGTCCTTCAGGCTCATGGATAAAAGATCAGGAATGAACACCAACCTCTTTGTTCTTCAGTGTGTTCTGGATCTCTCATGTTCTCACTGTCCTTCAATAAACTTTGCAGATCTCAGCTCTTCCTGATGGGCTGATGCTCGTCTTGTAGGCCGATGGGAATATTCCAGCATTTATTGGTGAATTGCAGTGGGAGGAGCTTCACTGAAGGAGGAGGAGCAGATCTGACAAAATCAAGAATATATGTTTAAGTATTATTATTTTAATCGTATTTATGTTCACATATCTATTGATCTATATAGTAAAGTAACTTACAAGTACATTATTGGCAGTGTTTTATACTTATTCACAAGAATTTCATCCACACGTTATTTGACACACGGTTCATCACAGATTATCATCAGCAAAACAGGATCTATTGACATGAAATAAAGGCTTTTGAGCTACTCTGATAATAGAGATGAGCCATCCCAGCTAACAAAAAAAGGTCCATGTGTATAGGGTCCTCTTTACGTCCTCCGGACACTCACTGGGACATTCACAGGATGTCCAGCGGCCATTCGGGACGTTTAGGCCACTTTCAATTTAACAGCGTTTTATTTTACATTTCGGCAAACAAACAAAACAGACACATAGGAATTGTAAGGAACAAAGTACATTTATTTTAACTGAACAATTGTAAAGATGACGTGCTCTTTCCGTGTGTTTGTGTGCAGACGAGCTGTGAGGTTAGTTCGATTGGCTTCTAACCTAAAATTAACGTTAATTAACAGTAGTGTTACGATTTTATAGGTCTAGTATCATCGTTTGTCCATTGAAAAAAAAAAAAAAAAAAAAAAGACTTGACTCTTTTGATTTCGTTAGACCATGGTCCAAATTAGCCTATAGCGCACATTGGAAGATAACGTTAGACCGTCCCAATTTGGGCTTTTGTCTTTTGTCTCAGTGTGTATTTACTTTGGAAAGTTCGATATTTAAGCCCTATATTTGTCAACATCAGATAATGTCATCTCATTTCAGCTTAACATATAGCTTCGAAGTGTTAGCATGACGGTTAGCGGCTGTACTACACAACGGAAAACTTCAGCAAACGTTTTAAAAGGTAAAATTTTCATATTTTAAACATTACAAGATAGACAGTGGTTTTCGAACGACAAAAGAAAGCCGCATCTGAGGAAATCCAGCGGGACTGTCTCTATGCAGCTAAGCGTTGCCATGGATACCGTAAAGAATGACATCCCTCGGTCAGGTGCATTTGATCGACACTTGCTTGTATCTCCCAGTGTAGCTATATTTGACTTGTTCGTTTGTGCTTTGTTATTTGAGTTGCATGTGCTATCGGTCTTCAAATTATCGGTCGCATTCACCCGACCAACAGTTCGGCGGGTAAATGGGTAGGGAACTTTGATTTCTCTTACCTGTGTTATTATCCACTTTCTCTCCAGCAATGTGCCTTCACGTTTTCATTGGCTGCATTCGTCAGTTGAAGTCGATTCATTATTTTAGAGCTCCTGAGATTCAACCTCATTTTCTTCATGCTTGTGGAACACATAATAAATGGTAGCCTATGTCCAATTGTATTACTGAAGGGTCTCGCGTTTTGATGTTTAAATTATAACCTCCGAAGACATACTCGTGATTTGAGGACATCTTTAATTGGGGATACTGATAAGTTACGAAGTAACCAGAAAGTCATATCATATTTTTACTATAGGACTAGTGTGTTTGCACTAACGTGTCAATCTACAAAAACAATGTTTTTTGCATAAACTCTCCATTATCACAGTTAGTTAAGGGATTTTAAGGAATAAACAAATCCTCTTTTAAACCCAATATGGGTTCATATATTAGTTAAATGTTTTGTCTGAGTTACTGGTGTCATGTAAAAGGCAATGCATGGGCTTGTGTTGTTATGGAATATAGAGGTTCGCAAACTGGCCTGGACAAATGTCCTCGAAAGGTCCGCCAGCAAACGTTACAAAGCGGACCCACACGGACATCCCCTGTTTGCTGGGATAGACCATCAATACTCATTAAACAAGCCATTCAGGATCAGCAGCAGATCATCCCACTTTATTCACACTATTTGCGGCTACAGATTGTTGGAGTCTGAATATATCCTCAAAGTACTCTTAAAAATAAATGTTATTTCTCAACAAAAACAGCGTTAATATAAAGACAGACACTAATGAGACCCATCAACCGTTGTAATTTGTCTATATGAATGTAAGTATAGTTCAATTTCCTAATAACTACATTCATAACAACAAAAGTAGTTAGCTAAAATCTTACCGTTTTGAATGTGAAGAGAAACAGGCAAATCATAAAACCTTTAGTTTAGTTAGCAGACACACAGATAGCGTCATACCCGAAGAAAACATGCGAGAAACGATCCCGTAAATGCTGCTTTAACAAACGGTCTTCAGCACGAATTAGCGCGAACCGTTTACCTCAGAAAGCCTCGAGGCTGACTGAAGGCGGAGCGCGGGAATGATGACGCCATCGGCGCGACACGAGCTCAATAGAGACAGAGCGCATGTAGGCCACGCCCACACTGAGTGTGTGTGTGTGTGTGTGTGTGTGTGTGTGTGTTTGTGTGTGTGGGGGGGGTGTACAATCCAATCTCCATTGACTTTGTATTGCGTGAGGCTGCCTCCTTGTCATTTATGACTTATAACAAAAAATAGAACATTGTCTAAAAGCTGATATTTGACAGGGTGTACAGCAAACAAGCTAAAGAACCCATAATTACGTTTCTATACGCTACCGAACCGTAAAAGCCAGCCTTTAACCCTTACGAAAAATAACCATGGTTTTATTATAGTAAAAATGTATTAACCATGTTTTTTTGGCTAATTGATTACCATTTATATAACCATAGTTTTACCACAAAAACCATGGTTAAACTATGGTTAGCGTAGCAAAACCATGGTTAATTTGTGGTTGCCATGGTTGAACTACAATAACCATGGTTTTTTGGTTTTATTTGAGGTAAAACCATGGTTCATTTTCGTAAGGGAAGGAGGCCAAAGGTGGATACAGGCAATAAGACGTGAAGTGTCTGCAGGAAGAATGGGTGAATTGTTTTCTGTACACCCTGTCACATATCAGCTTTTAGATGTTGTTGTTTTTTGTTATAAGTCAGAAATGACAAGGCGACCGCTTCACGCAATACAAATGCAATGGAGACGGTCTGATTGTTAATAATAGGAAAATAATATCCTAATTATTATTTATTTAAATCTGCTTAAAAATAGGAAGCTATAAAGACGCACAGTATAGTTAAAATGATTTTGTGTCTTGTATTTTATCTCAAAATAAAGGATGTCATTTTATTCCACAAGGAAATGAGTCTTATGAGGTGAACATAATGTTGCGTTTTTTTTAACATATAACAGTGTTTCTCAAACTCTTTGTGCTATTCCTCACTTCGGAGGTGGGTAAGGGTTCGAGCCCCACCTGTCCCCAATCGTCCCAGCAAAGTGGTAATAAACTAGGCTTGAATTTAACTGTTAAAATGTATTTTGTTAACATCACATTCACAACCCTTTCATGCGTACGTTTAAAATATTCTATCTTATTTAAGGCGAGGGCCGTTACGTTTCCATGACGACATGCTCGTCACGTGACTCACCACAGCCAAAATAGCGCTGTATGACAGATGTATCGCTTTTATTGCGTTTTTCCTTTTTTATTCAAATTATTCACAAACTTGCTTACCATGTCATCAACTATCTGATATTCAGATTCTCAAATGCATGTGCGTTTTGCCGTTTAAAAACCTTTATAAATTATTTTACACTGTAAAATAAAGTGCTACCATTATCTTTTGATCTGTAACGTGATGGGCACCGCCATGTTTATTTGCGCCGCAGTTCGGAAAGTCCTGTCAGTCAGATTTACAGCACTTAAATTCTTCAGTTTCTCCCAAAATATGAATCCGAAATCACCCCCTATACCCTTAAATAGGGTACTATTTGAAGGGACGGCCATTTGTAGGGGTGTCCGAAAGCATAGTGGACGTTATTGAGTGCACTCATTCATTCCGAAATCCACCGTGATAACGAGTGTACAGGCGATCCCTTACGAAAATGAACCATGGTTTTACTACAAATACAACCAAAAAAACATGTTTTTTGTAGTTAAACCATGGTAACCACAAATTAACCATGGTTTTGCTACTCTAACCATAGTTTAACCATTGTGGTAAAACTGTGGTTATACAAATGGTAATCAATTAGCCAAAAAACCATGGTTACTACACTTTTACTACAATAAAACCATGGTTATTTTTCGTAAAGGAATGTACACACGACTGCTGTCCGAATTCGCTCACTTGTTTTCATTCCCTCCCTCAACTATGTTAGTGGACTAACGTAGGGAACAGTGAAAGCCTAGATCTTTAATCTTTAAAACGCATCCAAATTACAGCGAAGCGCAACCGTACGGTGCTCTGCAGGGGTCAAAAAGCATATAAGAGATGTGGATTCGAACGGCAATTAAATCACCAGACGACCTTGGTGTTTGTCAAAAAACAGTAGGTAGTTCGGCCGGGGATTTTTACACAGGTGGTGGGAGAAAAACACGGACATTCTGGATTCAGACGGCAATAAAATCACTGACTAGCCCATCAATGATGACAATACCTTACCACCCCACGAGAAACAATTACCCTCCGAATAGGGCTTATGGTAGATTATTAAAAACAGATACCGTTTAAAACGGCAAAACATCGATAAAACAACATATCAAACAAAAATAACGGTAAAACAGTGACTGATGTAGACGTACGGCCGTCTCATTCTCATTCATTGAGAAATTATATACATCAAAACCCCCAAACACGATAATATTTCATGACTTTTAGATGTAACTAAAACTATGAAATTATTTATTCTTGATGCAAGTATAATGATCACAAAATAAGAAAGGGTGTAGCATGAAAAACTCTAAAAGGCAGCATATCAGCACAGAGCACAGAGAGAGAGAGAGAGAGAGAGAGAGAGAGAGAGAGAGAGAGAGAGAGAGAGAGAGAGAGAGAGAGAGAGAGAGAGAGAGAGAGAGAGAGAGAGACTTAAAACAACAAAGATATCACAAAACAGAAACCATAGGGTTGTAACAAGCTTGGTGAAACAAATAAGAAAGTAAAAATGAAACCAAATGAGACAGATCTCTCTTTATTGACTAACAGGATAGCATCTCAAGAGAATAAAAGTGAAGAGGGACAGTTGCGAACATACATGACAGTATTGCATCGGTGTCTTCTAAATTCTGAACACCACAACAAGTGGAAGAATAGCTAGTTGATTTAAAGGAACACGCTGACTTTTTGGGACTTTAGCTTATTCACCGTGTCCCCCAGAGTTAGATACTTTCCAGTCCATACATACCATTCTCATCTCCGCGCATCCCATAACTCTGTCTGACGCACACACAACTAGCCTAGCTTAGCACAAAGACTGGAAGTAAATGGCTCCAGCTAGCCTACTGCTCAATGAGTGACAAAATAACACCAACATTTCCCTATTTACATGTTGTGATGTGTATAGTAGACCGACGGAAAATGAAAAGTTGTGATTTTCTAGACTGATATGGCTAGGGACTATACTCTCATTCCTGCGTAATAATCAGGGAACTGGTGCCGTACCATGGGTGCAGCGGCGCAGTGATATTACAGCGCCTGAAAATAGTCCCCAGCACGCTCTCTGTGCAAGCAGGTTGTCACGTTGGTTATGTTGACAGAAGTTAGCCTATTTTCAGGCGCTGAGTAATATCACTGTGCCGCTGCACCCAAGGTACAGCAGCAAAGTTCCTGGATTATTACGCAGGAAAGAGTGTAGTTATAAATAGGAAAATGTTGCCGTTAATTTGTCTCTTATTGAGCAGTAGGCTAGCTGGAGCCATTTACTTCCAGTCTTTGTGCTAAGCTAGGCTAGCGGTGGGTGCGTCAGACAGAGTTATGGCACGCACGGAGATGAAAATGATATGGACTTATCTAACTCTGGGGGATACGGTGAATAAGCTAGTCACAAAAAGTCAGCGTGTTCCTTTAAAACAACAAAGAACAAGTAAAAAAATAAATAAACCTACTTTCCTTAATGTGCAAGCAAAATACTGCATGTGCAGTATGAAAAATTTACATAAAATGAAACTAATAATAAAGCATAATGGTACAGTTTATATAAAGAAAATAAATGATATTGTCCATCTTTTGAATCTCACAGTTGAAACTGCTGGTCTTGATGAACTTTATCCACTGTAAGAAATTTAGATGATGTGTTTCATGAAGACGAAATTCTTTGTCCTGTTTCTCGTTGTGGATGCCCTGCTGAAAAACAATAGAAAGCATCACAGAAGAAAATTAAGGGTAACGATGAAGCGGCATCTCCCCCAGTTTCTGTTGAAGCCAGTACGGAAGTGACTTAAACTACAATTCAAGATTCAAGATTCAAGACACTATTTTTTTAAAGTCTATGGTACAATACACTCTTACAAATTGCGATACTGAACTCGCAATACAATTCTATTGTGATATTTTAAGCCAAAATAAAGGACTTTTTTTATTATTATTATTACTATATTATTTTATGATCAGGACCCACAAATATTCCCCCACTGCATTACTATACGTTATATTCAACATTACATATAGTCGCTCTTTCAATACAGGCATTTGTTGGATCTTTTACACAGACAAGTCACTCCCGCTCTCCCACTATTAATGCACTATATACATATATATAGGAATAAACCAAATCTGGTGATTTAAATGATGTTTGCGCTTTCAGCATACACGCTTCAGATGATCAATGCAATCAATCACAGTTATAATTACAAGAAACCATGTCAAAATGACTCTTCCCAAACTTTAAATGGTCAATTCAACCAAAAATTGTAACTCCTGCATTTACTCACTCTCATGTTTACACGATTTGAGGCACGTGAGTTGATGAATGCATGATGGGATACTCTGAAGTAGTATTCAAGATAGTGTGGGATAAGTGTGTGTTCAGGGCACTGCATTCGCTCTCAAGTGGCCAAAACCGTAAAGTGTGGGTATTTGGACAGGGCATTTATAGTAAGCTGAGTGATTTACACTCACCTAAAGGATTATTAGGAACACCTGTTCAATTTCTCATTAATGCAATTATCTAATCAACCAATCACATGGCAGTTGCTTCAATGCATTTAGGGGTGTGGTCCTGGTCAAGACAATCTCCTGAACTCCAAACTGAATGTCAGAATGGGAAAGAAAGGTGATTTAAGCAATTTTGAGCGTGGCATGGTTGTCGGTGCCAGACGGGCTGGGCTGAGTATTTCACAATCTGCTCAGTTACTGGGATTTTCACGCACAACCATTTCTAGGGTTTACAAAGAATGGTGTGAAAAGGGAAAAACATCCAGTATGCGGCAGTCCTGTGGGCGAAAATGCTTTGTTGATGCTAGAGGTCAGAGGAGAATGGGCCGACTGATTCAAGCTGATAGAAGAGCAACTTTGACTGAAATAACCACTCGTTACAACCGAGGTATGCAGCAAAGCATTTGTGAAGCCACAACACGCACAACCTTGAGGCGGATGGGCTACAACAGCAGAAGACCCCACCGGGTACCACTCATCTCCACTACAAATAGGAAGAAGAGGCTACAATTTGCACGAGCTCACCAAAATTGGACAGTTGAAGACTGGAAAAATGTTGCCTGGTCTGATGAGTCTCGATTTCTGTTGAGACATTCAGATGGTAGAGTCAGAATTTGGCGTAAACAGAATGAGAACATGGATCCATCATGCCTTGTTACCCCTGTGCAGGCTGGTGGTGGTGGTGTAATGGTGTGGGGGATGTTTTCTTGGCACACTTTAGGCCCCTTAGTGCCAATTGGGCATCGTTTAAATGCCTCGGCCTACCTGAGCATTGTTTCTGACCATGTCCATCCCTTTATGACCACCATGTGCCCATTCTCTGATGGCTACTTCCAGCAGGATAATGCACCATGTCACAAAGCTCGAATCATTTCAAATTGGTTTCTTGAACATGACAATGAGTTCACTGTACTAAAATGGCCCCCCACAGTCACCAGATCTCAACCCAATAGAGCATCTTTGGGATGTGGTGGAACGGGAGCTTCGTGCCCTGGATGTGCATCCCACAAATCTCCATCAACTGCAAGATGCTATCCTCTCAATATGGGCCAACATTTCTAAAGAATCCTTTCAGCACCTTGTTGAATCAATGCCACGTAGAATTAAGGCAGTTCTGAAGGCGAAAGGGGGTCAAACACAGTATTAGTATGGTGTTCCTAATAGTCCTTTAGGTGAGTGTATATCACAATGTCTCGATTTATTGCTACACCCCTACTAAAAACACCATTACAAACAATCAAGCATTAACCATTAAAATCATCACCTAATGGTTTCAGAAGCAGTGTTGCTAAGTTTGTGGTTTTCCCGCAGAATTAGGCTACTTATAAACTGTTGCGCATGCAGATTTTTTGACATAATTGTAATTCACTGAAATCTACACTATAATTGCCAAAAGTTTTGGGACACCTGCATTTACATGCATATGAACTTTAATGCCATCCCATTCTTAATCCGTAGGGTTTAATATGGAGTCGGCCCACCCTTTGCAGCTCTAACAGCGTCAACTCTTCTGGGAAGGCTTTCCACAAGGTTTAGGAGTGTGTTTATGGGAATTTTTGACCATTCTTCTAGAAGCGCATTTGTGAGGTCAGGCACTGATGTTGGACGAGAAGGCCTGGCTCGCAGTCTCCGCTCTAATTTATCCCAAAGGTGTTCTATTGGGATGAGGTCAGGACTCTGTGCAGGCCAGTCAAGTTCCTCCACACCAAACTCGCTCATCCATGTCTTTATGGACCGACACTTTGTGCACTGGAGTGCAGTCATGTTGGGACAGGAAGGGGCCGTCCCCAAACTGTTCCCACAAAGTTAGGAGCATGAAATTGTCCAAAATCCAAAATATCTTGGTATGCTGAAGCATTAAGAGTTCCTTTCACTGGAACTAAGAGGCCAAGCCCAACCCCTGTGGTGGGATTGTTTTACATAATCCCCCCCTCCACCAAACTTTACACTCGAACAAAGAAACCCATTCAATGAAGCGCTCTACACACTGTTCTTGAGCTAATCTGAAGGCCACGCAAAGTTATGTGCTTTGATGTTGATGTTTATTTTTTTTCTATTCTTTGACCTATCTTTGTAAAATGACCTTGGGTGTTGAAAGGTGTTAAAGGGTGTTATAAATAAAAATTATTATTATTAAGTTTGAGTTGCTGTTGTTCCCAATTGCTTCACTTTGTTATAATACCACTAACAGTTGAGCGTGGAATATTTAGTGAGGAAGTGTCAGGAATGGACTTATTGCACAGGTGGCAACCTATCACGGTACCATGATTGAGTTCACTGTACTAGTGTATATTGAAATATTATACATTCTACCAATGATAAAATTTTACTAGATTATGAATTTTGTAAGAAAGCGGCCTTTGAGCTCCCTTATGAAAACAGACTGTTTATGATTACTACTAGTGATTTTCAAGATGAAATAGTTCATAACGCATAGTGTAAAATATGTATTTTAGGTATGGGATTGGCATATGTTGAGTTTTGATATTATAGGGCCATTGGACTATTTTTGATTGGCCTTTGGGATGGTTATGCAGCAGGGTGGTTAGGACAGATTTGGGGGCCATATTGGAAAACTTTTCATGTGTTTACCATTCATTTGCACGACAACAACGTTTTGGGTGTCTTACAACACAGTTTTAAAAAGATAGTCATCGTCTCTGTGTAAACTACAAAAATGCAAATTGAAGAAAACGGTGACGTCATGCGCATGTGTGTTCAGTATTTCTCTACAAAGAGACTTAAAAGTGCTGGATCTTGAGGTGAGCTACTTACTGTGACTGTGTTTTGTATGACTGTGTAGAGCAGATGAATGAGTGAAACTCTTCCCACATGCAGTGCAGGGATACGGTTTCTCTCCAGTGTGGATCCTCTCATGTCTTTTCAGGCCTCCTGACTCACTGAAACTCTTGTCGCAGTGGGAGCACTTGTAAGGTTTCTCTCCAGTGTGAGTCCTCTCGTGTGTTTTCAGATGTTCTGACTGACTGAATCTCTTGTCACAATGTGAACACTTGTATGGTTTCTCTCCGGTGTGAATTCTCTGGTGCCGATTCAAATCTTTAGCAGTAATAAAACCCTTCCCGCATTCAAAGCACACATGAACTTTTTCACCAGTGTGTATTTTCTGATGAATATTTAAATTCTGCAGATGTGAAAAACACTTCCCACACAAAGAACATGAATGTGGTTTCTCCTGTGAATGAACTGTCAGGTGTTTCTTCAGGCCTGAAGCGCACAAAAATGTCTTGCCACATTGATCACATCCGTGCAGCTTTTCTCCAGTGTGGATGATCATGTGCTCCTTAAGGTTTCCTTGTTGTGTGAAACTCATCCCACACTGATCACATGTGAATGGTTTCTCTCCAGTGTGGATCCTCATGTGAACCTTAAGATTTTGATTGTGTGTGAAACTCTTCCCACACTGATCACATGTGAACGGTCTCTCTCCAGTGTGGCTCCTCATGTGAACCATGAGATTCTTTCTACGTGTGAAACTCTTCCCACACTGATCACATGTGAACAGTTTCTCTCCAGAGTGGATCCTCGTGTGAAGTTTGAGACTCTGTTTGCGTGTGAAACTCTTCCCACACTGACGGCAGGTCAAACATTCCTTGTCTCTTTTCAGTAAAGAAACACTTTCAGTCTGCGAGCGAGTTTCTTCTTCAGTTTTGACATGATGATGTTTCTCCTCTTCACTCTCCTCATTCTTCAGCATCACATCTGAAATGAAAGTTTAAAAAAAATACATTTTAAATAAAACATTAAAAATCAAAGAGAAATGTAAAGTGAAAGTAGTTGATGCATTTTTATTAATCTCTTTCCATGAACGAGGTACATTGATCTTCCAGTTATTACTTTTAAAACATTTTTGGCACAAATCCTATAGGCATCCCCCCAGTTCCGGGGTAATCGAGTGGGAGTCCGTGGGGCAGATGTAAACACAAAACATCCGAACGGATCTTTTATCAAAGGGCATCTGTCATCCAAATTCACCCTGCGATCCCTCCTCGTCATTATGCACCCAACGGCAATCGATTAACATGGGTCTTTGTCCGAGAACCCCCTAAATGTACTTCCTCACGAGCAGGGACTTTAAGGAACTTCATTTATACCCTGGTCCCTGTGGTCAAAACACATAGATTACCACCCCAAAGTCCCTAGGGAAAGTTACTGGGGTAGAAAAGCAGCTTAAGGAATCCTAACTCATTGATTACTATATTCTGTGATCTGTCTCTCTCAAAACAACGTATACGTATTTTGATGACGGTGTACTTTCTTCAATTGCACTGTTTAGCTGTTGTTTTCTCACAGATAAGGCTACCATACTCTGCATTAATTATTGAGAAAAAACTAGACCTCCTGCTGCTCACTGATAGCCTGACTTTGTCATATTCATATTCTAGTCAGAATATGAGTCTGATTCTGCTCCATTGGGCTGTGATTATGGGGCGTGTCTCAACTGAACCAGGAAAGAAAATGCCTCTGCACTAAATTGGATAGACCTACAACCAATCAGAGCAACGGAGTAAGTGACGAGCGATGCGTAGTTGTCAACAGGACTCAACTGCATGCACGCTGGAAGAAGTAGAAGAAGAAAATGAGTAGGGCTGGGTATCGATTCAGATGTTCCAATTCGATTCGATTCTAGCTGTGCTATATATGAGTCCTCCTCATTAAGCTCCCTCATTCTGAAATGGAAAATCACGATAAGTTAGCCAATCTCATCGGTCCAAGGACTGATCGGTGTTTCGATACACAGCTACTCGAATTCTGAGCTACAATACAAATATACCATAACAATACAATATACTATTATATATTGTTATTATACAATAACAAATGATAGACTTGGATGCAAAATGTAGCCCTTTATTATACAGAAATGTGCTGTTGATGTATTAGCCTAAAACAACACGCTCGCCAGACTGTATCTAAAGAGCCCTATGTTGTTAGAAATGCATCCCATGCAACAAGAGATTAACAAATTGCTTCATGTTACACTTACTCTCGCATCAGCTAAAGTGTGAAGTCACATTTAACTTCTTACGCACATCATGAATGACTGCCTAAAGCCTCGTTTATACTTTCGCCTGGCACCGCAGTGCGAGCCTCCGTTGACTGCGCGCGCATCTCCCCAAACGGACGAGGCATTTACTCGACGCTACTGTTTTAGACTGAAAACCAGATCATACCACTGATTTAGACACGCAAACTGGTTGCCTGTGTGATGAGATGTACTAATATCCATCTGCTCGGGCAGATTCGGCTCAAAGTCGTGCATCTTCGGATGCGGAGACGTGCGCGCTGTTGCAATGACATCATTTTGCCGCGCGCACCTTCGCGCTTATGTGGACGCACGACAACCTAATATTCAGGGTAGCTCAGAATTCAAGCAGTAGCTGTATATCTCGGAACTCAGGGCAGAGCACCCGGCTAACAATAAGCCTAGCTAACGTCTTGGGTATGACGACAATACAATATTATATCACATAAAAAAGCGGTAGCTAACGTTAATTGAATCAAGCAAACAAATAGCTCTCATTTTTGCTCCAAAAAGCTTGACTTAGCTTGAATTTAACAATAAGCTTGCTTCCATCAGACTCGCGTGCTAGCCAGGCGTCTCATTCAATGGCAAGCTCAGTCGACGCTGTGTGCTTTAAGATTCTGACGCAAGTGCTAAGATTCCGATTGGCCAAGAGAAAAAGTGCCAAGATTCCGACTGGCCCAGAGAAATGTCAATTATAAGAATTATCCAATAATGTTTCGCAATTCTAGCCCCCCCAGAGAAAAACTCTACGGCTCTACACGATTCACGTAAACGCCCCAATTGACCAAGAAAACGGAGATTGTCACTGAATAGTGACAAGTTTGCAGGTGTGTGTAAACGATCTTTGCCGGTGTTGTAAAAAGAATTTAAAAGACACACGGAGTACTTGCCAACACAATCATCATTTTTGAGAGAAATGGTAAAGGTGAATGCATATACGAACAGGATTAGAACGAATTCAATCCAAGCGCTCTTTGGTGACGTGAGTGATTATGTTGCGTTATCTGTCCGTCATCATATAAAGCCCGCCCCCGACAATTTGATTGGTCCAAACAGCTCCAGTTCGAGCATAGCCCAGTCCGAACTTCCTCAAATGTTGTGGGCGGGGCTAAGTTCGGCTGGCATCCAGGCTAGCTCACTGAAACTTGGCAAACACCAAATACTATTTAAATCAACTCACTCCCTCCGGATATAGTTACCTGGCAAAACCTTGTGTGACATCTAGACATGGTGGTCTGGCTGCCTACCGAAACACCATCTCAGGAAAGACTGTTGACTTTCAAGAGATTTTGACTTTTGAACATTTAGTTCTCAGAATTTCTCGTTAAACTCCTATGCTTGTGATTCTCCTATATCATCCTCCAAAAACCCATCTCTAATTTTTTCAGTGAACTGAATGAACCGTTAACCCTTTACCTGTGCGATGGCCTCTTCTGTTTTATTACTAGGTGATTTCAATATCCAGGTTGATACTGATTATGCAAAATCCCGCAAACTTGTGTCAGTGTTTGAATGTTTTAATCTTGTACAGCATGGGGATTTTCCTGCTCTGGGGTCAGACAGATCAGACCTCAACCTCAGAAAGTTACTTTGATTTAGAAGCAATTGATGGTAACATTTGTGAAGAAATGGTACGGCACCTTAAAACAGCAACCTGCGCCCTTGACACACTCCCACTTCTTCTTTCAAAAGTGTGTTTAATTGTTTAGAAGCAGATCTTTTGAAGTGGTAAATTCCTCACTTCCTTCTGGGACTTTCAGCAATAAACCTCGGCATAGACTTTGATTCTTCCCTCTCTTTCTCCTCTCATATCTCATTATTTACCAAATCTGCCTTTTTTCACCTCTGTGATATTGCTTGTTTACATTTGTTCTTAAATATCAATGATGCCGAGATTCTGGTTCATGTTTTAATTACATCACACATAGATTACGGTAATTCACTATTTTCCGGTTTACCAACTACCACACTCAAGAAACTTCAATACATTCACAACTCTGAAGCGAGAGCTACTCCTGTCTTAGACTACATTGGCTGCCGTTCGTTTCTGGATTCATTACAAGGTAAATTTCATCACAGCCCTCCATACACGATTTTAAAACCCACCTTAAAACATACTTGTGTTTCTCTACATCCAATGCTCATTTATTCCTGCATGTATACTTGCTGCTATGTTTTGTGGTCTTCTAATGTAAAGCGACCTTGAGTTTGTAGAAAGGACACTGAAATTTTACTAGTTTATGAATTTTGTAAGAAAGTGGCCCTTATGAAAACTTATGCGTTTCCACTGCGGGAACTTTCCTCAAGAACTAGGGACTTTAGGGTGGTACTTATGTGTTTCGACCGCAGGAACCGGTGTCTAAAAGTTCCGGGTCAAAATTTCGCCCTCAAAATGACCCTGCTCTCGAGGTAGTACCTTTCAAAGTTCAGGAACTTTCAAGCGGGGTGGGACTTGTGCTGATTGGTTGAGTTCACGCAGCATCTTATTTCAACCTAACAGTCTGTCGGAGTGCGTGCAGTAAGAGTTGTTTGCTATTCAAATCAACAAGAGAGTTTAAAAAAATACGACCAATGGACCAACGAGCAACGATGAGGTTCAGGCTTATTAAGTTTATTTGCGGAGGACGAAATCCAGTGGGCTCTGGAAAGTCACGCACAGTCCTCCGTTACTGGACTATTCTTCACAGTACTTTAGGCCATGATGGAAACGCAGACAGCAGCAGGTCTGGAGGGAAAAAGTTCCTGGGACAAATTGTTCCGGGTAATTTTGGTGGAAACAGAAATTACCGCATGCATGTTCAGTATTTCTCTACAAAGAGACTTAAAAGTGCTGGATCTTTAGGTGAACTACTTACTATGATTGTGTTTTGTATGACTGTGTAGAGCAGATGAATGAGTGAAACTCTTCCCACATGCAGTGCAGTGATACGGTTTCTCTCCAGTGTGGATCCTCTCATGTCTTTTCAGGCCTCCTGACTCACTGAAACTCTTGTCGCAGTGGGAGCACTTGTAAGGTTTCTCTCCAGTGTGAGTCCTCTCGTGTGTTTTCAGATGTTCTGACTGACTGAATCTCTTGTCACAATGTGAACACTTGTATGGTTTCTCTCCGGTGTGAATTCTCTGGTGCCGATTCAAATCTTTAGCAGTAATAAAACCCTTCCCGCACTCAAAGCACACATGATTTCTTTCACCAGTGTGTATTTTCTGATGAATATTTAAATTCTGCAGATGTGAAAAACACTTCCCACACAAAGAACATGAATGTGGTTTCTCCTGTGAATGAACTGTCAGGTGTTTCTTCAGGCCTGAAGCGCACAAAAATGTCTTGCCACATTGATCACATCCATGCAGCTTTTCTCCAGTGTGGAGGATCATGTGCTTCTTAAGGTTTCCTTGTTGTGTGAAACTCATCCCACACTGATCACATGTGAATGGTTTCTCTCCAGTGTGGATCCTCATGTGAACCTTAAGATTTTGATTGTGTGTGAAACTCTTCCCACACTGATCACATGTGAACGGTCTCTCTCCAGTGTGGCTCCTCATGTGAACCATGAGATTCTTTCTACGTGTGAAACTCTTCCCACACTGATCACATGTGAACAGTTTCTCTCCAGAGTGGATCCTCGTGTGAAGTTTGAGACTCTGTTTGCGTGTGAAACTCTTCCCACACTGACGGCAGGTCAAACATTCCTTGTCTCTTTTCAGTAAAGAAACACTTTCAGTCTGCGAGCGAGTTTCTTCTTCAGTTTTGACATGATGATGTTTCTCCTCTTCACTCTCCTCATTCTTCAGCATCACATCTGAAACGAAAGTAAAAAAAATAATAATAATAATTTTAAATAAATCATTAAATATCAAAGAGAATTATAAAGTGAAAGTATACATTAAAAAAACTACACAATTGTGCTGCAGTTCTGACAGTCCACCTATGGTTTTACATATCAGGACAAATAACAAAAACATCTGGTCTTTATTATTTATCAATATTAAATGAATACAACAACACGACATAATCACACTGTCATGATATGTTATGTACTTAAAAATGGAGAATCAAAGTACACCTTATGATTTAGTTGCTTGTAGAAGCACCTTTAGCACCAATAACTTGAAGTAATCTTTTTCTATAAGACTCTCTCACATTGTTGTGGAGGGATTTTGGCCCACTCTTCTTTACAACATTGTGTCAGTTTATTGTGGGCATCTGTTTATGCACAGCTCTTAAATGTCCCACCACAGCATTTCAATCGGTTTGAGGTCTGGACTTTGACCAGGCCAGTGCAACACCTTGATTCTTTTCCTCTTCAGCCATTCTGTTGTAGATTTGCTGGTGTGCTTGGGATCATTGTCCTGTTCAATGACCAAATTTCATCCAAGCTTTAGCTGTTGGACAGATGTCCTCACATTTGACTCTAGTCTACACTATATTGCCAAAAGTTTTGGGACACCTGCATTTACATGCACATGAACTTCCTATTCTTAATCCGTAGGGTTTAATATGGAGTCGGCCCACCCTTTACAGCTATAACAGCTTCAACTCTTCAAGGAAGGCTTTCCACAAGGTTTAGGAGTGTGTTTATGGGAATTTTTGACCATTCTCCTAGAAGCGCATTTGCGAGGTCAGGCACTGATGTTGGACGAGAAGGCCTGGCTCGCAGTCTCCGCTCTAATTCATCCCAAAGGTGTTCTATCGGGATGAGGTCAGGACTCTGTGCAAGCCAGTCAAGTTCCTCCACACCAAACTCGCTCATCCATGTCTTTATGGACCGACGCTTTGTGCACTGGAGAGCAGTCATGTTGGGACAGGAAGGGGCCATCCCCAAATTGTTCCCACAAAGTTGGGAGCATGAAATTGTCCAAAATGTATTGGTATGCTGAAGCATTAAGAGTTCCTTTCACTGGAACTAAGGGGTCAAGTCCAACCCCTGAAAAACAACCCCACCCCATAATCCCCCCTCCACCAAACTTTAAACTTGGCACAATGCAGTCAGGCAAGTCCCATTTTCCTGGCAACCGCCAAAACCCAGACTCATCCATGGGATTGTCAGACAAAGGAGCGTGATTGGTCACTCCACAGAACACGTCTCCACTGCTCTAGAGTCCAGTTGCTTGTTATAATACCACTAACAGTTGAGCATGGAACATTTAGTAGTGAGGACATTTCAGGAATGGACTTATTACATAGGTGGCAAGCTATCACGGTACCACGCTTGAGCTCACTGAGAGTGACCCATTCTTTCACAAATGTTTGTATAAGCGTCTGCATGCCCTGATTTATACACCTGTGGCCATGAAGTGATTGAACACCTGAATTCAATGATTTGGATCCCAATACTTTTGGCAATATAGTGTACTTTGGTGTGCAGAGTTCATGATCGACTCAATGACCGCCACCATGCTTGACCATTGGTATGAGGTGTTTGTGGTGATATCCTGTGTTTAGTTTTCGCCAAACGAGATGCTGTGCATTATGGCCAAACATCTTCACTTTGGTACCGTCTGTCCAAAGGACATTGTTCTAGAAGTCTTGTGCTTTGTTCAGATACAACTTTAAAAACCTCAAGACGAAGAAAAGGCTTTCTCCTAGCAACCCTTCCAGACAAGCCATACTTGTTTAGCCTTTTTCTAAATATACTTCTATGAGCTTTAACATGCCAATTGAGGCCTGTAGAGTCTGAGGTGTAGTAGTGAGAGTGTAGTTTCAATTTCCTTGAACATTGCATGGTCTGACCTTGGGGTGAATTTACTGGGACATCCACTCCTGGGAAGATCGGCAACTGTCTTTCCATTTACTGTAGAATGATGGACTTCCTAGATTGATGGGCTGAAACAATTGCTTCTCTAAGGTCATTGACTAATTGTCTTTCCTCCTTTGCATTGTGTTAACACATCTGAATGCTGCAGACCAGCAAACTACCAAAAACCCCCTGCTTTTATAGAGTTGGTCAAGTGTAATATGTGTTGTTGTTCATTTGGGTTGTATTTGCCTAATTTTAAGACTTGCGAAGGACCAATGATTTTTTTATTATTATGTCCCAATATGTAAAACCATAGATTTCAAAAGAGTGTACTTTAGAAGTCTATATTATTTATTGCTTTTTTCCTACAAACACTAAATCTGATGAACTGCTTTATACCCTTATTGAATAAGATCAGGAATAAACACCAACCTCTTTGTTCTTCAGTGCGTTCTGGATCGCTCATGTTCTCACTGTCCTTCAATAAACTCTGTCTTTGCAGATCTCAGCTCTTCCTGATGGGCTGATGCTCGTCTTGTAGGCCGATGGGAATATTCCAGCATTTATTGGTGAATTGCAGTGGGAGGAGCTTCACTGAAGGAGGAGGAGCAGATCTGACAAAATCAAGAACAAATCACAAGTTTATGTTTTAATACTAACTCACACATTTATGCATTTATCTATTTAGTACAGAAAATTGTAAAATGTGCACTTTGCTTGTTTTTACGCTTACAGTGTGTGTTCTCGCCAGCCGGTATTTTCCTTACAAATGCTCTACGAAGGCGTTGTTTATGTCGTTAGGAATGCAGTGCCTGTATATTAAACATGGGAAACTCACTGACAGAAGGCTTTCGGTTTCAAATGCTCGCCATGCTTTGTTTAGAGTGCTCGCACATGCGGCTGTGCACGTCTGAAAATGCTTTTATGAAGCAAAATTACTGTAAACAGTAATGTCTTAAGGGATTAAACAGACAGGACAAACTAGTGCTGGGCGGTATACCGGTTCATACCGAATACCGGTATTTATTTTTGTTAAGATATGAATTTTGATTATAGCTCAATACCGGTAAATGTCGTTTAAACAACGTTCGGAATGCGGCGCAGCGACACTGAGAGGGGTCCCTTTTCACTGTTGCACTGTTGTGAGAGCACAGCTGAGATCACCGGATATTATTTCTGCTTGAAATGCCCATCCCTACTTGTAATATGTTTTTTGTTCATGTTTATTAAAAATTTTTAATGTGTAATTATTTGATCTATATAGCTTTCTTTTTTATTGCAATGTACAGCACTTTGGAACTACGGCGGTAGTCTGTAAGGTGCTATATAAATGAATAAACGAACGATATAATAAAAAAATTATGTTTTATTAATAAGAAATATATTAATAAGAAAACATTTCAAGAATAGTTTTGGAGTCGGATCGTGAGGTGCCTAAATATTCCCACTATTACCATACAATGATTCATTGCTCATCTTTGTTGACTAATACAGAAGATAAAGAGTTTTAAAAATAATTAGACTGTTTTCCAAAATTTCCTAGCTATGAAACAGTTTATTGTAGATTTATGAAATACCATTATGAAACTTACCGATATCTCAATAATAGCTGATCGTGTCGTTTTCTTAAGTCCAGTAAAATGAGCTTAATGTGTGAATGTACGGATCTGAAGACATCAGCGTAATGAATGAGGTGAACACAGGATCTATTGACATGAAATAAAGAGGCTTTTCAGCTGCTCTGATAATAGAGATGAGCCATAGATCAATACTCATTAAACAAGCCATTCAGGATCATCCCACTTTATTCACACCATTTGCTGCTACAGATTGTTGGAGTCTGAATATATCCTCAAATTACTCTTAAAAATAAATGTTATTTCTCAACAAAAACAGCGTTAATATAAAGACAGACACTAATGAGACCCATCAACCGTTGTAATTTGTCTATATGAATGTAAGTATAGTTCAATTTCCTAATAACTACATTCATAACAACAAAAGTAGTTAGCTAAAATCTTACCGTTTTGAATGTGAAGAGAAACAGGCAAATCATAAAACCTTTAGTTTAGTTAGCAGACACACAGATAGCGTCATACCCGAAGAAAACATGCGAGAAACGATCCCGTAAATGCTGCTTTAACAAACGGTCTTCAGCACGAATTAGCGCGAACCGTTTACCTCAGAAAGCCTCGAGGCTGACTGAAGGCGGAGCGCGGGAATGATGACGCCATCGGCGCGACACGAGCTCAACGGTAGATTCTCCAAAACACGCCAGATAATGTATAAAATAAGGTGAGCGGATTTCTGAAGTGGAAACCGGGGACATTTCATGTCTGAGTGGTCAAAATATCACTAAAATCTCATTTGTTATTATCGTTTAATTAAAAAACAGGGACAATGTATTTTTGAACGTTGTCGTTGTTGTGGGCTCCCTATAGTATTATTATCATTAATAATTATTATGATTTAGTTTGATTATTACGATTTTGGTCTGGTTTTAATACAATTCACAGCACCCGCAAAAACAGAACAAAAAAAAAAAAAACGAACAATGAAAACAGTTAATAGTAACCATTGTAAATCGCAAACCGTTGAAAACAATATTATAACATGACTTAAAAACACACACGAAAAAAAAAAAAAACATAAATATGATATGATGAATAACTATTTAACAATTGTATTTAATACTTTAATTTCACAAGTTTGTATTGAGCTTGAGAATATCTTTAATTGGTCTTGTTATTTTGCATTTTAGGCTTATTTTAAACATTTTGTAAGTGTTACACATTAATACACATTAAGTAGTCCTATGTGTATTCTGCACATGTATTTGTTGCAAATGTTTTTATATATATATATATATATATAGTTCAGATGTGCGGTAATCTCTGCGTTGTCTGCGGAACTTCTGGGGACAAAACAATCCCGCACCCTGTTGAGGCTCTGTTATAAAGCACATCCAAACAGTATTACATTAATTTAACATGAATAGGTACTACCTTTTATAGTAACTAGAAGTAGTATCCTTTTATAGAATAGCTTGAGCTACATGCTTTCCTGTAGCTCAAACAATAAGAGCGTAGCGCTAGCAGCGCCAAGGTCATGGGTTCGATTCCCAGGGAAAGCAAAAACTGACAAAATGTAAAAATGTGCACTTTGAATGCAATGTAAGTCGCTTTGGATAAAAGCGTCTGCCAAATGCATAATTGTAAATGTACCTTAAAAGCGATGTTTCTTTTGATATTTGACGATAATGGCGCTCTGCTCTCGGTTACATTCTTTATGATTGTAGCGGCGCGGGAGCGACCGAGTAGAGTCAGCGTATCTCTCAGCGCCATCTGCTGGTGAAAATAATCACTACACGATTGCTCCTGTAACCAGCAGCTGCTGTATGTTGGTTGGGCGCTTTTTTTGCAATATCTGCGGGTTGTTGTTTGAACGAGCTGTAAAACGGAGACCGCTCCAGTCGGGGACAGAACACCAAAAACCAGGACTGCCCCCGGAAAACGGGGACGTCTGGTCACCCTAGTATAAAACATCTATAAAACAACATATCAAACAAAAATTAAGCGTAAAACAGTTACTGATGTAGACATTTAATCCCGTTTGTCGTGTGTGGGGCGAAATAGGCATTTAATCGAGAAATTTTAAACATGGAAAGCCCCAAAGCTTGATGTAAGAAGAATCAGCAGACAATAAATGTTTCTGATAACATGATTAACAGGCTACTTGGTAAAAGTATAAATGAAAACAAATTAGTTTAATTACTTTATTGACTAACAAAAGCATCTCAAGAGAATAAAAGAAAGTGAAGGACAGTTGCAAACCTACATGACCGTATTTAAAAAAAAACCCAACAAGGTAAAATAAATAAACCTAATTTCATAAAAGCGCAAGTAAACTACAAGTGATGCATATGCAGTGTAAAATGAAAATCATAATAAAGCATAAGGATATGAAGCAAATTTACATACAAGCAAAAAAGATAAGACATATAAACACGCACAAGTTGTCCATTTCTCAAGTTGATCGGAATCGTGAAGATGAACTTTATTCTCTGTGACAAATTTAGACGATGTTTCTGTCACCCGTTGCTCGTTGTAGCTGCCCTGCTGAAAAAAAAAAGAAAAAAAAAAAGAACTTTATTTTAATAGCCTATAAAATTGGCATTTGTAGACATCTACATAAGCCAATATTTAAAAAGGCTTTGCATGTGAAATGGCTACACGACCTTATTAAAGCGTTCCAGGTGCATTAAACATGCAATGCTTCCATGGAGAGACTAGAATATAATTTCCCAGCTAATCCTAAACCAACTTTTCTTCACGCAATAGTAAGAACAGCCCTCTTTGTTCTCTTTATACGGATCCAGGGCTCCAGACTAACTCTGTGCCTCGGTTGCACAGGTGCGCCTAACTTTATTATTTAGGCGCGCCCAAGTTTCCCCCTGGCTCGCGTCGCCTTTAACGCCACAATTTCAAGGTCACGCTTTTTAATCACGCTCCGTATACATATTACGTAAATTACAACATAATAAACGCATTTACACCGGGATTAAAATCACATACTTTGAACATTACTAAGTGTCCTGAAAGGCTAAGTGTACTTAGCGTTTCAGGACAGCAGATATAGCAGCAAATATCGTTCTCAAGGAGATTATTTTTGGAATATAATAAAACGATGCACAATCAGTGACGCCGACTGGGTTAAGCATTTACAATGTTGCAGTCTCTTCAAAGGAAGCCCGCCCCATCTCTGTCTCCGACTGGTTTAGACCACGATATGATCCAACCATGTGAGTTCCGTCAAAGGAGAACAAACGCTTCATTCGTGGAGACGCAGCGGATGCAAGGACGTTATGTGCACCGGTGCGACCTAGAAAATTTTTTTGTCGCACCCTTACAAATTTTGGGCACATGTGCGCAAAGGAGTTCTGAAACCGCGCCAGGTGTCGACTGTTGCTATAGTAACAGACGCAACTTTAATGCGCATCAGACTGACAGATAAACGCTCTTATTTCAGTGCGGTTAAATTTAATTTATCATTTATCAGAATTGTGCAGTCATTACGTTCATGCCACAAACGTGCGCCCTTGAATAAGCGGGTTTTACTTCAGCTGCTAATGTCAAATGGTATGACCCACTTCAGTATTTTAACTTTTATAATGTAATGCGGTTTTATTTCAACATTGCCCATGCAATGGCTTGTCAGCTTTATCAACAGCTTGAGCGGTTTGACTCAGGACTCGCTCTCTCGGCCATCTGCTCATGTGGTCTCAGTGGACATCCCGAGGAGAGATCCAGGGTTCCCACGGGTCCTTGAAATCCTTGAAAGTTTGTGAATCTAAAAATTATTTCAAGGCCCTGGAAAGTTTTTGAAAATAGACAAACACAGATACAGGACCTTGAAAGTGCTTGAATTAATTTTGTTCAAGAATTTTTCTGGAAAAAAAATTCCATATTATTCCCTCCGGTCCGCTAATGTGTTATTTAGGGCTGTGCTGATAAACGTGACAACCGGACCACTGGCGGTGGCCGGCCAAAACACCTTTTTTCTTTTGGTATGTGAATGCTGTTTTGCGTGAATATGACACGAGTGAAGCACAAAGCTTTATTTACAAAATAAATAATAGGTTCGCAATTAAATGTTACATCGCAGCCATGGAAACATGGATTCATGCCGAACGAGAGAGGTACTGTGCGTTCACACCGCCGGCGGCGAGAGCATCAAGGTGGCCGGAAGTCATTAATTTTCAATGGGAGCCGGCGGCGAGAGCATCAAGGTGGCCGGAAGTCATTAATTTTCAATGGGAGCCGGCGGCGAGAGCATCAAGGTGGCCGGAAGTCATTAATTTTCAATGGGAGCCGGTGGCGAGCTCCGGCGAGAGCGGTGCGGCGCGTCGTGGACGATTTGGGCATCGAGGAGAGTTGAAAACCACTATGACGCGGTTCGGCGGCTCCGGTTGAGAGAAATCCAGAGAGCGCTGTCCTCTAAACTTTGGTTCTGACAACATTAGTTCCCCAGCAAAATGGAGGTGAAGTTGATCATTGCTGTGCGCGTTTCCTTATCATTTACGACGTGATCGTTCATAGTGATGTGTAATTTGTTAAGAAGGCGTGCAACACTATTTTATAGGCGCTAGAATGCTTGTTTTTCAGCGGGAATGCAATTCATTCTTACTTTCACATTTAAACGATTTCATCAGATTAACTTGTACTCTTCTTGTGCTCAGTCTGCCAATCAACATGCTTGTTTGCTTTGCGGCCCCTTTAAATACAGTTTAAAAAAAGACCAAGCATTCGATCTACGACAGAGCGCCAGCGCGTCCACGAATCTTTCTACAGCGTCGTTGGCAGAGCGATCAGAGTGAATTTTGATGCTCTCGCCGGCGGCGGTGTGAACGCACAGTTACGCTAGTGAGGTGAGCCACATTAGAGATTTTTAGCTTCGCTTTCTCTCACAAACAAAGCCTAAAGTTCCTGACCCTCCGGAAGATTTATTTCTACAAGTGTCAGTTCTGGAACATCAGATATTAGATATGGTATTAGAAAAGTGATGCTCTCTTTCCTGCTCGTGTCCCGCATCCCTTTCAGCGCAAAGCGGCATATGAGCACCTCTGTGGGGAAATATAAAACCAATATTTTATAACTAATAATTAACTTATATTATTTATACCATTATTACCATTATTTGCTGATATTTATTTAAATGTTTTACAGGCTGTAGTGTTGTTTCACTGACGGAAGTACTAAAATAGCCTTGAGCCTTATATTTTTTATTTTCAAAATGTATGCCATTTAATTGAGGTGTGTGTGTGTGTGTGTGTGTGTGTACCCGCCCCCCAACCACCACGGGTAGTTGCTCCATTACCACCGACACTTCGTGGCCTATGCATACTAGCTTGATTTACGTTAGTTACACGCATTTGCTCGTTGCGTTAAGTGTTTCCCGCTTGAGGTACTTTGTGTGGTATGTTGCCATGACGAAACTACTACGATGGTACCTCGACGATTTCAACCGCTTACACCGAACCCAAATATGTTCAGTCATTTTTACATAGTTGTGTTTGACACGCACTTGAAATGTGTGCCCACATTAAGTCCTTGTGGGTACTGGACCTGGAAAGTCCTTGAAAGGTCTTTGAATTTGAAGTTAACCAAGGTGTGGGAACCCTGGAGATCAAACATGGGCTGCTCTGAGAAATGTGTCTGAAAGCTACGGAGCGCGAGCGCAATCCAGTGAAAGTGCAGCGCGTGTCTGTGAAGCAGAGCTGTGAGGGCGCGGATGACGGTGCACAGCAAATTTGCACTGAATCGCTATCGAATCATGATTAATTAGATTCTTAGCATTTTAAAATGATTATTGACCGAAATCAACGATTCAAAAATATGCATGAAGATTGACGCATATGCATTAGGGGTGGCATGGTACATGAAAAAAAACATCCAAACCGTCCGGTTCGCAGCATGTGCGTCAATGTAGCCTCGTGCCCGTATGTGTGTGCATACAGTAAAAGACAGTGGAGTGCTGCAGGTCACGTGTAGAAATGCCAAGTGGGAGAGATGAGGAAGGCTGCCCGGAGTTGGTGCCGTATAACGGCGGCTTCACACCGCACGCGCGAGCAGTGCGTATGGAGAGCGGAAGCGTGTCTCGCGCAGCAAATACAGACGAATGTCGTCCATTCTGTCACATTTTCCGGTGTTCTCCTCCGACCCCTGTCTGTCTCGTTTGATTTATGATGGGCAGCATATATCTGTTGCAAATGCGACAAGAAGTTGCTCACGCTGAATTAAAGCCATTTACTGATTGTAAAATTTCACTGCATTGTTCTGATCAATAATGACATGATTAACATGAAAAATGTTACACCAATGTGTTGGGCTCGGTAGCGTAAGCAGGAGAGTTAGGAAACAACTTCTACATGATATAACGATTTGGTTTTAATACTGTACCCTAAATTGTGGATATTTAAGCTAAATATCATATGCTGAAGTGAATTTCTGGAGTGTTAATGATTAAAAGAAAAAAACCCAAGAACCGTACAGAACCAAAAACCGTGATACGAACCGAACCGTGGGCTTTGTGGACCGAATATGCATCGTCAGGATCGAGAAGGCGAGTGAATTGTTACACCCTTACTAATTACGCATTTATTTGATCAAAAATACAGTGGACGGTTATATTGTGAAATATTATTGCATTTTAAAATAGTTGTTAATATCCTATAATAATAAGATAATAATATCCTAGTCTGAAGACTTGGTGCAAAGTGCAAATTAACACCTGAGCACTCTTATGGCTTATGGCAGACACGATGTAAGCAACACGGCTACAACTAACAAAACTGATAACGGGTGTGGGAATTCAAGAATTGACAATAGTCAATCATATTGGTGGCAGTGAGCGGCCGAAAAAGAGCCAAAAAGGCTTAGGCCGGCCCTGAAACAAACCCTCATATTGGAGAGATTTCATTGCTCAACTGTATTATTGTGTCAGGTTTGGTGAAGACGTGTCATCAGACCTGAAAGTGCTGGATCTGAGGAGATGATCTACTTACTGTGATTGTTTTTTATGTGACTGTGTAAAGAAGACAACTGCGTGAAAGTCTTCCCACACTGATCACATATAAATGGTTTCTCTCCGGTGTGGATCATCTCGTGTGTTCTCAGGTGTCCTGTCTGATTGAATCTCTGGTCGCAGTGTGAACACTTGTATGGTTTCTCTCCGGTGTGAATTCTCTGGTGCCGTTTCAAATCTGCAGTTGTGATAAAACTCTTCCCGCACTCATAGCACACATGAACTTTTTCACCAGTGTGTATTTTATGATGAACTTTTAAATTGTCCAGATAATAAAAACTCTTCCCACACAAAGAACATGAATGTGGTTTCTCCTTTGAATGACATTTCAGGTGTCTCTTCAGGCCTGAAGCCCACAAAAATGTTTTGCCACATTGATCACATTTGTGAGGTTTCTCTCCAGTGTGGATGACCATGTGTGTCTTAAGGGTCCCTTGCTCTACAAAACTCTTCCCACACTGAACACATGTGAACGGTTTCTCTCCGGTGTGGATCCTCATGTGAACCTTGAGATTCTTTTTGTATGTGAAACTCTTCCCACACTGACGGCAGGTCAAACATTCCTTGTCTGTTTTCAGTAAAGAAACACTTTCAGTCTGTGAGCGAGTTTCTTCTTCAGTGTTGACATGATGTTTCTCCTCCTCTTCACTCTCCTCATTTTTCACCATCACGTCTGAAATGAAAGTGAAATCATTTTAAATCATTAAAAAAACGGAGACGTCGGACTGACTAATAGGGAACGAGGGTTACATTGAGACGTTCCCATTCAGTCGGTCACTCCTCTGGAAAGCGAACACTGCGGAAGCCACATCCTACGAGTTATGTGGAGTATATCAGCTACAAGGAGGTTTTAGCCAGCCTAATACCGGTTCTCAAGGATTCAGCGGGAATAGGCCTGGTGCCAGGACTCGACAGGATTTACTCCAGAGAATACAAGCATCACAGTTCAGGGCCCCGGAAATGCATTACTGCGTGAGCATTTTGAACGGTAGCTTGAGATAGGGCTGGGCGATAAAACGATAACGATATGTATCGCGACAGACACGTGATCGATATCAATAAAAAATGCATTCGATAAAACGTTCTTCATAACTTTTTTTTTCTTCGTCGGAAGACACCAGAGGTTGCGTGAACAAAAGCACTCACTCTCTGGCAACCTAGCAACATAGGGAGTGACATGCTAACAGCCAATCATGTAACAGTTTCACGTTTGGAGATCAAACGGAAAATGAGTGCCACGGCGAGCGAGTATGGCAGGAAACAGGAAAACAAGTTAGCTCGCCAGTATAGCAGTTTTTTGGATTTTATCCAAAGTCCGTAGTCAGACCAATGTCGTCTACAAATTATGCAAGACCGTTGTCCCAACCAAGACTGGTAACACCACAAACCTGTTTATACTTTTGTCTGGCTCTTCCGCTGACTGCACGCGCGCCTCGTCCGCTTGATGAGGTGTTTATACTCGACGTGCTCGCCATTGTGCTATACTTTGAAACGACATGGAAAGGTGACGTTACTCTGCATCAGTGCCTTATGACAAAGCATCTAAACACACCATCAGACTCACACACTTCATCAGACACACACACATACAGAGAGGTAACATTACTCTGCATCAGTGCCTTATGACAAAGCATCTAAACGGTACAAAGAGGCACTGCACCTTAATGTTAAGAGAGAATTGTTAAGTGTTCATTGTGATTTTAGACTTATGTTTACATTTGAATTATTTGAGTGTTTTCCGTGGCTGTGTTGACATTTCTGCCTTTATAACTGAGGGGATTATAATCAGAGGAATGTTAAGTTTAAAATAAAAACGTTTAAATGTAATATATTTTTCTCCTGGTCCTTATTTTAAATAGATAAAAAAAAAATATCGATATCGACCGATATAAAATGCTTATATCGTGATACAGTTTTCAGCCATATCGCCCAGCCCTAGCATGAGAAGGCTCTGATTCAAAACTCGCCGGTCCAAGATTGGGCGTAACCCACCGGTTTTCTTGGGTACAATGAAGGAAGGGCTGTAAAACCCTGTCTTCATATCAGCTGATGGGACCGGCTTTATCACGTCCTTCACTATTGTATGTCGCCTAATCGCACGTACTCTGTGTATAGGGAACGGCCGTACTGAGCGTGCATTCTACAAGATAACACCATGTCTACATCGGACGTGAGTGGCGCGACAAAAGACAATATAACCCATTATAATCAGTGATGCGGACGCGAGCGGTGCGACAAAAGACAATATAACCCATTATAATCAGTGATGCTGTCTACACTGGACGTGAGTGGCGCGACAAAAGACAATAAAACCCATTATAATCAGTGATGCTGTCTACACTGGGCGTGAGTGGCACGACAAAAGACAATATAACCCATTATAATCAGTGATGCGGACGTGAACGGTGCGACAAAAGACAATATAACCCATTATAATCAGTGATGCTGTCTACACTGGACGCGAGCGGTACGAGTGGCACGACAAAAGACAATATAACCCATTATAATCAGTGATGCGGGCGTGAACGGTGCGACAAAAAGACAATATAACCCATTATAATCAGTGATGCTGTCTACACTGGGCGCGGCGCGTGCGAGTGGCACGACAAAGACAATATAACCCATTATAATCAGTGATGCTGTCTACACTGGACGTGAGCGGTACGAGTGGCACGACAAAAGACAATATAACCCATTATAATCAGTGATGCTGTCTACACTGGACGTGAGTGGCGTGACAAAAGAACCCATTATAGTCAGTGATGCTGTCTACACCGGATGCGGCGCAATGCAACACAACCAAATCCCCGACAGTAAACTGATGGATCGGTCTATTTATGATAAATTACAAACACTAAATCTGATGAACTGCTTTACACACCTTATTGAATAAGATCAGGAATAAACACCAACCTCTTTGTTCTTCAGTGTGTTCTGGATCTCTCATGTTCTTACTGTCTTAACAGATTTCAGCTCTTCCTGATGGGCTGATGCTCGTCTTGTAGGCCAATGGGAATATTACAGCATTTATTGGTGACTTGCAGTGGGAGGAGCTTCACTGAAGGAGGAGGAGCAGACCTGACAAAATCAAGAAGATCAAGTTTGTTTTTATACTATTTCACACATTTTAAGTATTTATGTTGACCTAAGCATTTTCTAATATTTATTTTCACGCAGTGTGTAATATAACTGTTAATGTAAAAGGTCAGTATTACTTCTGTAACATTCATATGTAACAATGTATCAAATTTGCATAATGCCCACAAACAACGTCTATTTTGACCTGCTTATTCACTAAAGATGGGACGTAGGGGTGTGTGATATTGACAAAAATGTATATCTTGATATTTTCTGGGATTTTGTCGATAATGATCTGGAGATATTTTGCTGAGAGTGTGTTATTGTGTTGGTACATTAGAAGTCAGCTGTCCACGGCAGTCCTAAACTGCCAAAGAAATTGTGCTGTGGTTAATTTGCAGCATGACAGAAACTCATGATTTTTACCTTTTATCTGCATTTTTACCAGATTTTTCTTACCTAATTAAATGTAGCCTATGCATAATATCAAATTATTACATTTAATCAAATTAAATTAGAATAATATGACACAATAGGGTTGTTACCAATAAAATTAAATCAGTATCAAACAAATTAACATGGCAGTCTTTATAAAAAAATTAAAAAAAATTCTACATGGTTTACAACTTTACATGGATTTCTAAACATGCGTCGCTCATGCAATAGTCAGAGTTTTCCATCTAGAAAATGCTTAAAATAGGCGTTTTGTGTGAATGGCTTGGTTTCGGCATAACCGAGATCTTTTCCGCATTGAGTTCTAATATTTAGCAGTGCCACATCAAGAAAACATTGAAATGCATCAATGACACTTACAGCTAGGCCTATAGCAATAATCAATATATCGGTACATCGCAAAATATACACTCACCTGTCAGGATTATTAGGAACACCATACTAATACTGTTTGACCCCCTTTCGCCTTCAGAACTGCCTTAATTCTACGTGGCATTGATTCAACAAGGTGCTGAAAGCATTCTTTAGAAATGTTGGCCCATATTGATAGGATGGCATCTTGCAGTTGATGGAGATTTGTGGGATGCACATCCAGGGCACGAAGCTCCCGTTCCACCACATCCCAAAGATGCTCTATTGGGTTGAGATCTGGTGACTGTGGGGGCCATTTTAGTACAGTGAACTCATTGTCATGTTCAAGAAACCAATTTGAAATGATTCGAGCTTTGTGACATGGTGCATTATCCTGCTGGAAGTAGCCATCAGAGAATGGGTACATGGTGGTCATAAAGGGATGGACATGGTCAGAAACAATGCTCAGGTAGGCCGTGGCATTTAAACGAAGCCAAATTGGCACTAAGGGGCCTAAAGTGTGCCAAGAAAACATCCCCCACACCATTACACCACCACCACCAGCCTGCACAGTGGTAACAAGGCATGATGGATCCATGTTCTCATTCTGTTTACGCTAAATTCTGACTCTACCATCTGAATGTCTCAACAGAAATCGAGACTCATCAGACCAGGCAACATTTTTCCAGTCTTCAACTGTCCAATTTTGGTGAGCTCGTGCAAATTGTAGCCTCTTTTTCCTATTTGTAGTGGAGATGAGTGGTACCCGGTGGGTCTTCTGCTGTTGTAGCCCATCCGCCTCAAGGTTGTGCGTGTTGTGGCTTCACAAATGCTTTGCTGCATACCTCGGTTGTAACGAGTGGTTATTTCAGTCAAAGTTGCTCTTCTATCAGCTTGAATCAGTCGGCCCATTCTCCTCTGACCTCTAGCATCAACAAGGCATTTTCGCCCACAGGACTGCCGCATACTGGATGTTTTTCCCTTTTCACACCATTCTTTGTAAACCATAGAAATGTTTGTGCGTGAAAATCCCAGTAACTGAGCAGATTGTGAAATACTCAGACCGGCCCGTCTGGCACCAACAACCATGCCATGCTCAAAATTGCTTAAATCACCTTTCTTTCCCATTCTGACATTCAGTTTGGAGTTCAGGAGATTGTCTTGACCAGGACCACACCCCTAAATGCATTGAAGCAACTGCCATGTGATTGGTTGATTAGATAATTGCATTAATGAGAAATTGAACAGGTGTTCCTAATAATCCTTTAGGTAAGTGTATGTACATGACCATTTTTTGTGATGCAATATATCTCCCATTATGTTTTAATGAATGTCACCATCATTTTGCTCGATTGTGCTGTCATCTTGTATGTTTTCCGTGACGGAAGCAGAAGTGGTTCTCGGGCAGTTCCTTCACACACAGAGCGGTTATCGACAGGTGCCGCCGTTTGAGGCGTTCTAGTGTTTTCCTGACAGCTACTGACAGTTTGGAAGAATAAGGCCAGATGGACTCGACTTGTGTTCCAGTGCACAAATAAATGTCAACGCAGAATGACGAGTGTTAAAGCCGTTTCACAAGGGAAAATGTTTATTTACTATTTATTACATTTTTATTTTTTTTTATTTAGGATAATATATTTTTTACCCTTAATTTCCATGATCTAAAGAATTAAAAGGTCATTTGAAAGTGTGTAGGTCTACTTGCATTATCATGCTGTTATATTAGGATTATATATTCAGTGGCATAAAATAGTCTTAAAATGACAATAATATCGTTTATCGCAATTATTTCTGGGACGATATATCGCGAAACAAAAAGTAGTTACCGTGACAGGCCTACTGACAGCATCATCATTTCATCTTGTGCACCATTGATAAGGCTCCCTCACGCACATTCTAAAATTCTAATATCAAATCGCGATAAAATTGATGTCGATAACGATGATAAGCTCTGGACATTTCTACTCGATATGGATTAATCTAACAGCCAATGACACAGCAGAAATAAACGCGTCAGCGTGTAGCACAAGAAGGAACAAATAAGTGGAAGCGGCGACGTACGTTAAATCAAAAGTGAAACTAACCTTGAGTTATTCAAAGATGACGAAATTGTCGATAAAAAGGTAGTACAAATTCAGTTACTCATCTGAACCGCGCCACATGGATCATTTATCCGCTCGGGTCAAAGTCCAATTGGCAGTGACCCTTCAGCCTACTATAGCAAGTTTACTCCAGTCAGTCTCGGTCACGCAACACTTTATGTAAACTATGAACTTTAAACTTTATGCACTATGAACATGAATGATCAAGGTACAATTGTATTGCTCAAATATTAATACATGCTGTAAAATGCATAATGCATATCGTTCATGTAAAGCTAGCTAATAAATCCATGTTACCTATAAAATGTACATGTTTCTAGGTTACAGCTAAAGAAACATTTATTTATAATGTTATTGTAATGTTTAAGTTATTTATTAAATTATTTGAAATTATTACATTTATGCATTTGGCAGACGCTTTTATCCAAATCGACTCAATTCAAGGTACACATTTTTACATTTTGTCAGTTCTTGCTTTCCCTGGGAATCGAACCCATGACCTTGGTGTAGCTAGCGCCACACTCTTATTGTTTGAGCTACAGGAAAGCTGTATATTAGTGTTATGGTTTTATTTTTTTTAATCCAGTATCCATTTTTTTCTTTTCTTAATTTATTTGGATGGGACAATGTATATTGATGAACATACAATATTATTTGACGTAAACACATTGAGATTTAGCACAAAACTAATTTCCATCAATTTCCATTTTTATCGGTTATCGGCAAGTGCAGTCCAAACTAGCCAACTCACTGTCAAATGTGCATTTCTAAGAGACAAAACATGTAATAATGCCTTTATTCACAGTACTTGCTGCTAGAAACAGATTGTTGGAGTCAGAATATATGCTCAAAGTGCTCTTATATTACTATTATTTCTCCAATGACACAGAAAAGACAGACCCTAATGACTATCAACCATTGTAATTTGTCTATATGAATCTAAATATGGTTATATTATTTCCCAACGTCTACATTCATAACAACAAAGCGGTTCGCTAACATCTATACCGTTTTGTATGTGAATAGAAACAGGCAATCAAACCCTTCGTCTTTAAAAAATTATCGTTTTAGTTAAGACACGCAATGAAAACATTTTAGAAATGGCATCGTAAATGTCGTTAAAACAAACTGTCCTACCACAAATTAGCGGGAACTGTTTACCTCAGAAGACTCGAGACTGACTCGCGCGCGCTGGTGATGACGTCATCGCAGCGAGACGAGATCAACGGTATATTATCAAAAAGCGCGCCAGATGCTGTATAAAACGGCAAAACACCTATAAAACATATCAGACATTATTAAAAACAGACACTGATGTAAGACAGATAGCCATCTTACAGAAAGATATAACTAAAATCAAGAAAATATTTTCTTTGACCCAAATGTATGCCACAATAAGCATTGTAAGCATGTAAAAAGATAACAATTTAATAGAAATTTAACATTTAACCAATTATTACTCAAAAGCAAATACAAAAATTGACTGTACAAACCATCTCTAGTTTTTGCCCTTACGAAAATGAACCATGGTTTCACTGCGAATAAAACAAAAAAAAACATGGTTATTGTAGTTAAACCATGGTAACCACAAATTAACCATGGCATTGCTACTTTAACCATAGTTTAACCATGGTATCTGTGGTAAAACTGTGGTTATACAAATGGTAATTAATTAGCAAAAAAAAAAAAAACATGGATACTGTTGGACTTGGCTTCAATTTCCTCAAGTCTGCGTGTTTGTTAAATGAGTAGAGCAGAAACAAAATATAACCGTTTAATGATTAAATCAGATGAAGAAAGCATACGGAGCTCTGGGTCACAGCTATCCCTAATTATAGTTGCCTCCGCCAATTCCTTATATGGACCTGTCATACATATGGCTATTGCTCTGGTCACTCTAATCCCCACAGAAAGTACATATTTTCTGACCCATTATAGTCTTAATGCATAAATCAGCTCAAACTAACATTATCTTCAATTAACTATTGTTAATTATTGATCTCTAAAAGCATGCTAGCAATAAAAGCACAAACAAATATTTTATTTCCTTCATTACTTCACTTTTACTATAATAAAATCATGGTTATTTTTCGTAAGGGTATACATTAATAATCTGAGCACATCAACCATTATATGACCCAGAACTTTTATTTTCAATGTACCTGATGATACAAGGAGGATATCCAGTCACATGAAGGAATGCTGATAAGATAAATTTATTTCTTAGTAGCCAGTGATCAAACCATAAATTATAATAATTCAAAATTTAATTAAAAAATACACATAACCAGTTGAACACCACTTTTAATATTTCAAAGTAAAATACAAGTAAAATAAAATCATATGTTTGAGTGAAAATGTAAGTAGAAACCCGAGTAACATATACTTAATAGGCCTATTATTCATGAAAATAGTAAGCAGTAAAAGGTCTCATTACTCTCTTCATTTAACAAATATTTGTGATGTGATACGATATAATCTGCGATATGGGAGCAACTTGAGGAAAGTTTTTTTTTAGCGACACAAAACTTATGCGACTGCATTTTTTAGGGATGACGTCATTGCGTGCACCATTTTATCGTTAAAAGGCCAATTGGATGGAAACAGCAGGAGACTTTTTTTTTGCGCATATTCATTTTGTCGATAACAAAACAGTGGAAAACGTGGATGGAAACTTAGCTAATGGATTGGTTCTGTTTGGAACAATTTTGGAGCAAAACACTCAATATTGACAATATTATATCTAAAATGTACATTACGTTATGTTAGCTTAAGCTTAGCCTGTTTTAATTCATTAACTATTTATTTATTGATCAGACCGAACAAAATTATAAACGCAACACTTTTGTTTTTGCCCCCATTTTTCATGAGCTGAGCTCAAAGATCTAAGACTTTTTCTATGTACACAAAAATCCTATTTCCCTAATATAGTTTACAAATCTGTCTGAATATGTGTTAGTGAGCACTTCTCCTTTCCCGAGATTTCCCATCGACCTCACAGGTGTAGCATATCAAGAGGCTGATTAGACAGCATGATTATTGCACAGGTGTGCCTTATGGTGCGTTCATTGAAGCATTAAGCGCGAGTGATTTACATGTTAAGTCAATGCAAAGACGCAAATAGACATTCTGTGGTGCGCAGAATGTCTATTTGCAACCATGAACAACCACTGCTCATTATCCGATTATTAACAGTTAACTGGTAAGATTATAATATTGAATTGGCATTAAATAAAAATACGATTGACGAGTGTCTGTGACCCGTTAAAAATACAGGTTTATTTTACCGTGCAAACAGCAGCATACAGAGCAGATAAAATATAAATAAACAGGCCTAAACTAAATATTTTTCACTTAAATAATCACCAAATTAAGATGACAAATCAAAATTACACTGAATCCGTTCAAAGCTTTGAAAAAACGGTAGTTTTTTTGTCAAATAAAAATAGCAGGCCTACCTCAATCCACACCTTGTATGCTTTTTATTTTATTCTTTATAAAGTAGCATGTCTAAGTGATGTGGGTTAGTCTGGAGTGCAGCCTGCGGCAGAAAACAACCTTTCAAGCCTTGTTTATACTTTCGTCTGTCTCCTTCTGCACTCGCCGTTGTGTTGTTCTTTGAAACGACAGAGGGCGACTCAGGGTAATTGTTCTATAAACCATCAGGAAACAGCGGCGAGAAGAACATGCGTGACAATGTTTACTTTAGCAAACTTGACCAAAACACACTACGAAATCCTTAAACAAGGCTTCAGATGGCACTGATGCCCCGGGAAATACAGAGATAACGCCAGCCTCAGGAAGTGCCTTTCATTTGCTTTCAGGAGCTTGTACTACTGCTGTATTTTAATGCCACGTAGCATATTTTGCAAGTAACTTAGTCGCTCTTTCTGTCGAAATGGTCCCACACAGTAGGCCTACTTCATTCCCATTGCTTCATTTTGTGAAATATGTCTGGTTAGACATGTGGTTGCACATGTCGACACGCTCCGTGAGTGAACAAATACAGCATATTTTTCTTTAACCATGCAGCAAACAAACAAAAAAAATACCCTTTAAACCGTTTAACTGATAGCATTAATCGGTCAAAGTTCTTACTATCGGTTAACGGTTAAACGGTCAATATGAGCATCCCTACACTGCTGTGGACGTTGTTTACTTCATTAATGTGTTTACTGTGATAATGGACTGAGGATGGGAGTAGGATTCGGAATTTGGTTTCGGATTCGGTCGAACCCCAGAAATCTGGATTCGGTGCATCCCTAGTTTAAAACAATGCAGGATGCGGCAGAGCGCGTTTCATTCTTACGTTGACATTATTGTGAGTAGAGGCGGCCTTTGCAATTTGCAATTTATCCCGAGATATAAATACAGAGAAAGGAAATGATGGGGAAAAAGGAAATAGAACTAAAACTGCCAGTAGGTGGTGGCAAATCATTGTCTTTATGAGTAAGTCATTGAATAATTCAGTCAAACTATCCTTTGCAGGCAGCGTTTGCGCATGAAAGTACCTCACAAAACCGTATTAAAACAGGAGGCAGCATAAGGTTAAATGATCTACAACAAAAATAGAGCGAACTTTGGTAATAACTAAAGTATTTAATTGCTACAATAATAACTTCTCATTATAACATCAGCAAAAGTGAAAAAAGTTGGTAAAAACTTTCAGATGCCATATATGGGCTTTTTTGTCCCAAATCCCCATACTTGGATACTCCTAGGGGATATTCCAGCTGAGCCCCCAGCATGAGTTAGTTTAAACGACCATTATTTTAGAAAACATCATCTCTTTGCTGATGCATCATGCAGCCACACTATGACAGATAGCCTATGAATCACATTTATTTAAATTTTCCTTTTTTATTCGAAATATTCACAAACTTGTTCATTACATAATATGATATTTTGTGATTGTCAAATATGTGGAATTGAATGTGTTGTGTCACTTAAACACCTTTATAATAATCATGTTAGTTGATATAACGCGAGTTGAGTTTGCGCCGCAACTTTTTACATCACGCAAGTTCACCAACTGTGTGGCCGGTGAACAAGACTAGAGAAAACTTCACTGTTTCATACACAGTGTGTATCTGATATGAATAAAACACTTCGTCAAATTATAATAAAAAGGATTACCTATTATTGCAGCTTCCGTACATAAGTGTATGTATTTTTTTATACAGTACTTCATTTAAAAATCAATTGTAATTGAAAACACTGAATAGTTGTGATGTATAAAGGCGTCTGTGGTAAAAAGAAAACTCACATCGGGTACTTGAGTCCAGACACCTTACATATTATAAAACGTCTTATAATAGTATTATTCACATTATACAGATAAACATCCAAACTACAATGAAAATGGTAAAGACAGCCATCTTTACAGTTTGTTTTTCCATTTCCTGTCATTAACCGTACATAACTGAATCCAAATAGCAATACATTATTTAGATCATTAATTTATTGTCACGATAAAGAGCACAACAAAGAGAGAAATGTCTCTAATCCCATGCATTCCCCTCAGACAAACAGTTCATGTCTGAATGACTTTAACAGTTTCCTTCGACGTTCATTTCCTGCTGAACTAAATCAGTCTGCAGACGCCAGAAAAAAGACACATGCAGTGTTTTATCCGATGAGAACGATTCAGAAATAATCTCCTAGAATGTAACTGTGTAAGTTGTATTTTATGGATGCGTAAATACAAGAAATATCTGAACAGCTCAACTCACCTCAGGAGACACAACAAGCAAGCTGACTGAATGAGGAAGGAAACCGCTGTTGTCAGATGGCGCAGGAAGTGGGGGCTTTTAAACAGGGGGAAATGAAAGACAGACAGTCGTATTGGTGCAGCTAGGTGGAATTATGCAATGAAGGAAGGGTTTGTGGAGGGATGGCAACAAAACCCCTACCTTTATGGTTATTAGCATTAAGCTAACACACCGCTATGTTTAGCTGTTGTTTGTTTATGCGCTTGTTTCCAGAAGTCAGTCCCTAGTTCTAGAATGACATCATGCATGATGTTAAAGACAGCTAGTGATGATTGGTCAGGATGCAATGTGTAGTCTGATATGTTCCTTGACGCAACAAGAATTTAGGTGTCAAAATCGCATCTGACACAGTGACTATAGTAACCCGGCATAAGAGCATTTGTGACCGGTTTGAAAACAAGTTGTTTCTCGTATGTAGGAAATGCAGATGCGGTAGGCGTCATCGCAATTAGTGTTTTGCAACGTTCCTAGACAGGTATTCACAAACATTTATAACAAAATGCTGCGTTCACACCAAACACGAATTGAGCGTCAAATTCGCGTCTAATTGGACGCTTGAACATTTTGAATCCATTCGTGCGAATAAAGCAAATTGGATGCATGAATAAATCGAGCGTTTGAAACAGATCAGTGTGATAGCTCAGCTCGCTCTCACTCCTGTATGTATATTTTAGGCTACAATAAAATAAAATATGGCATAAAACACCACTTTTTTTGTTTACATTTAAAAAAAAATATTAAACACATTAATATGTGGTTCAGACAATAAGTGTATTAATGTATTATTATCACTGTAATAAAATTAAATTACATAAAACACAACCCAGTTGTTGTTAAATGTCAGTTTAAGTGTGATCAATAATAGCCATTATAAAAGTATAAGAAGCTACACAAGAAATAAAGCAAACAACTCAGTCAAACTTAGAAAACTTAGCGCTAGAGGCTACAACGGTAAAGTTAAATATTACGTTATGAAACTAAACTTTCCTCTCAGTCAAAACGATTTGGCAGGCAACAAATTATAGATTTATGAGACCAAAGATCGTCCGTTAGATCAACACAAGACAAATTATATCTCATGTTTAACCACTAGAGACACCAGAGTCAGCGGCAGACGTCAGAAGGACTAGCCGAGGTAAGGCTGCTCTCGGCGGGTTAACGAGCGCTGAGCACCCGCTGATCGACTGGATCAAATAGATGCTCACTTTATAATTAAACCACAGATTTGCGCTTTAAAACAACTACATTCTTGCCTGAAAAAGTCTTGAATTGGACTGGACATGCGGATGAGGTGAAATCGCTTCCACCGCGCCGGGCTAAACGATTCTATCGCGACCTCCAGACGCGCGTCAACACGCCTTTCCATTGCCTTAACATGGAAATCACTTGCTCCAGACGCTCTAGTCATGTTTGGTGTGAACGCAGCATAAGACAGTTACTGTAGACAAACAGGCATCTCATTCAATCTCAGTAATGTGTAGGGTGAACAATTATTTATTCAGCTTTTAATATTTAAAACATGCAATTCCCTAAACCAATCATAATAATTCATGGCTTTCAAATATATCTAAATCCATTAACTGATTAATTCTTGCCAAGTATAATAAATATGTCACAAAAGGTCGAGCATTACATAATCCAACCACAACCACAGTATATGACAAATAAAACTCTTGAATCTTGAATAAAAGAGCACCATTCAACAACAATTAAGAAAAGATAAACAACTTTGTATGTAGTATTTTCTTTGTCCTTTCTCTTATTGTTCCCTGACTTCCCTCATGGTTTAGATGCAAAACTCTTCCCACATTTAATCACAGGTGAAACTCCTAACTCTGGTTTGATATCTCGTGTGTTTTACGTTTGAAACATTTTTTACATCCAAGGGCAGGTGATCAGTCTTTTTTTGGCCTCTCTTCTTTCTTTCTCATTCACCTCTCTAGGGTCTAAAAGAAACATGGAAAAAGATCAAAATTCAAAGGTGAGATGAAAGTGAAATACAAAAAAGGAATTTGATGTGCTAAAATTTCTGTGAGAATTTGGTGCAATAAGCATTTTTCACTGGCCACACTCTTAAAAAATATAGCTTCATGCAATAATTAGGGGCCAAACACCATAGAGGCACAATGAGGAGCTAAAAATCAAAGCATTGAGCATCAGAGCAACAGCGAGTCAATTGGAGATGATTTAAAGTTAAATGGTTAAAAAGTCCATATATAGTGCACCCGGCAAGTATTTACAGCTCTTCACCTTTTCCTCATTTTGGTAGGTTACAGCCTTTTTTCTAAAAATATACAAGCAATATCTCATAATGACAATGTGAAAAACGTTTGTTTGAAATCTTTGCAAATTTATTAAAAAACAAAATCACATGTGCATTCACAGCCTTTGCCATGACATTCAAAATTGAGCTCAGCTGCTCCTGTTTCCACTGATCATACACTGATCATTCCACTGTTTCCACTGATCATCCTTGAGATGTTTCTACAACTTGATTGGAGTCCACCGGTGGTAAATTCAGTTGATTGGACATGATTTAGAGAGGCACACAGCTGTCTACATAAGGTCCCACAGTTAACAGTGCATGTCAGAGTACAAACCAAACCATAAAGTCCAAGGAATTGTCTGTAGACCTCCGAGACAGGACTGTATCGAGGCACAGATCTGGGGAAGGGTACAGAAACACTTCTGCAGCATTGAAGGTCCCAATGTGCACAGTGGCCTCCATCATGCGTACATGGAGAAGTTTGGAGCCACCAGGACTCTTCTTAGAGCTGTCCACACAGCTAAACTAAGAGATCGGGGTGAGAAGGGCCTTAGTCAGGGAGGTGACCAAGAACCTGATGGTCACTCTGTTAGAGCTCCAGCGTTTCTCTGTGGAGAGAGGAGAACCTTCCAGAAGAACAACCATCTCTGCATCTCTCCACCAATCAGGCCTGTGTGGGAGAGTGGCCAGACGGAAGCCACTCCTCAGGAAAAGGCACATGACAGCCATCTGGAGTTTGCCACAAGGCACCTGAAGGACTCTCTCACCATGAGAAACAAAATTCTCTGGTCTGATGAAAAAAAGATTGAACTCTTTGGCCTGAAGGAACTCTTTGGCCTGGTTTCCTCCATGTCTGGAGGAAACCAGGCACTGCTCATCACCTGGCCAATACCATCCCTACAGTGAAGTATGGTGGTGGCAGCATCATGCTGTGGGGGTATTTTTCAGTGGCAGGAACTGGGAGACTAGTCAGGATAGAGGGAAAGATGAATGCAGCAATATACAGAGACATCCTTGAGGAAAACATGCTCCAGAGCATTCTGGACCTCAGACTGGGGCGAACAGGACAACTACCTCAAGCACACAGCCAAGATAAAGAGTGGCTACGGGACAACTCTGTGAATGTCCTTGAGTGGCCCAACAGAGCCCAGACTTGAACCTGATTGAACATCTCTGGAGAGATCTGAAAACGGCTGTGCATTGATGCTCCCCATCCAACCTGATGGAGCTTGAGAGGTCCTGCAAAGAAGAATGGGAGAAACTGGCCAAAAATAGGTGTGCCAAACTTGAAGCATCACTCAAAAAGACTTGAGGCTGTGATCGGTGCCAAAAGTGCTTCAACAAAGTATTGAGTTTTTTTATTTTTAATACATTTGCAAAAAATTTCAAACTTGTTTCATGTCATAATTATGGGGTATTGTTTGTAGAATTTTGAGGAAATTAATTACGTTTGGTGAGGATACACTAAAGTGTTGCAGAGATATAGCCTCACATCCATTTTGCCATGCCTCTTGTCAAATTTTTCACGTTTTATCGTGAGAATATGGTGATGTTGTGCGCATGGGTAATACATGTGTAGCGTTTCTTTACAAAGTGACATCGCCATCTAATGGCCTGACAGCAGAACACAGCATTTTTAGTTTGTTTAACAGACCTGTGTGAACGGGCATCGTTTTTGGCGATGTCGTCTGTATGTGTGTACTTTTGTTGTGTAAAAGTACCCTCCTATTGAATAGATTTTAATGCTCGATGGCATTATTGTCACGTTTGGTGAGGATGCAGGTGAACTACTTACTGTGATTGTTTTTTAATATGCTTGCATGGAGAAAATGAACGACTGAAACTCTTCCCTCATGCAGTGCAGTCATACGGTTTCTCTCCAGTGTGAGTCCTCTCGTGTGTTTTCAGGTCTCCTGACCGACCAAATGTCTTGTCGCAGTGTGAACACTTGTAAGGTTTCTCTCCAGTGTGAAGCCCCTCGTGTTTTTTCAGGGCTCCTGACCAACCGAATGTCTTGTCGCAGTGTGAACACTTGTAAGGTTTCTCTCCGGTGTGGATCCTCTCGTGTGTTTTCAGATATTCTGACCGACCGAATGTCTTGTTGCAGTGTGAACACTTGTAAGGTTTCTCTCCAGTGTGAAGCCTCTCGTGTTTTTTCAGGGCTCCTGACCAACCGAATGTCTTGTCGCAGTGTGAACACTTGTAAGGTTTCTCTCCAGTGTGGATCCTCTCGTGTTTTTTCAGGGCTCCTGACTCTTTGAATCTCCTGTCGCAGTGTGAACACTTGTAAGGTTTCTCTCCGGTGTGGATCCTCTCGTGTGTTTTCAGATGTTCTGACCAACCGAATGTCTTGTTGCAGTGTGAACACTTGTAAGGTTTCTCTCCGGTGTGGATCCTCTCGTGAGTTTTTAGATTTACTGACTGACTGAATGTCTTGTTGCAGTGTGAACACTTGTAAGGTTTCTCCCCGGTGTGGATCCTCTCGTGAGTTTTTAGATTTACTGACCGACTGAATGTCTTGTTGCAGTGTGAACACTTGTAAGGTTTCTCTCCGGTGTGGATCCTCTCGTGTGTTTTCAGATATTCTGACCGACCGAATGTCTTGTTGCAGTGTGAACACTTGTAAGGTTTCTCTCCAGTGTGGATCCTCTCGTGTTTTTTCAGGGCTCCTGACTCTTTGAATTTCCTGTCGCAGTGTGAACACTTGTAAGGTTTCTCTCCAGTGTGAGTCCTCTCGTGTGTTTTCAGATGTTCTGACTGACTGAATGTCTTGTTGCAGTGTAAACACATGTATGGTTTCTCTCCAGTGTGGATCCTCTGGTGCACATTCAAATCTGCAGTTGTAATAAAACTCTTTCCACACTCAAAACACACATTAACCTTTTCACCAGTATGTCTTTTCTGGTGAACTTTTAAATTTTGCAGTTGTGAAAAACTCTTTCCACACAAAGAACATGAATGTGGTTTCTCCTGTGAATGAACTATCAGGTGCATCTTCAGGCCTGAACCGCACAACAATGTTTTGCCACATTGATCACATGTGAATGGTCTCTCTCCAGTGTGGATCTTCATGTGTTCCTTGAGACTCTGTTTGAATGTGAAACTCTTTCCACACTGATCACATGTGAACGGTTTCTCTCCAGTGTGGATCTTCATGTGTTCCTTAAGGTGCCCTTGTTGTGTGAAACTCTTTCCACACTGATCACATGTGAACGGTTTCTCTCCAGTGTGGATCCTTATGTGTTCCTTAAGGTGCCCTTGTTGTGTGAAACTCTTCCCACACTGATCACATGTGAATGGTCTCTCTCCAGTGTGGCTCCTCATGTGAACCTTGAGATTTGTTTTGTGTGTGAAACTCTTCCCACACTGATCGCAGGTGAAACATTTCCGGCCTTTTCTTTTCAGTAAAGAACTCCTTTCAGTCTGCAAGCCAGTTTTTTCTCCAGTTTTGACATGATGATGTTTTTCTTCTTCACTCTCCTCATTCTCCAGCATCATGTCTGTAATTAAAGTAAAAAGTTACATTTTAAATAATCGACAAATGCATTATACTATAAATTCCATTTTTGTGCCTGGATTCTGGGATTCCCATTAATATATATATTAATTATTAATTAAATGAACAGATGAATGGAAAATTAGATTTGAGAAATTTCAAATTGCAACATGTCCAGACCCACCAGATCATTTGATCTATTAGAAATTGAAAAATGTGGGGTTTACAACAGTGGTGTTTAACACAACCACATGGCACCTGATATTGGCCAGCAGTATTATTCCAAACATTTAGACACTGTCGCATGGGGAATGCCACATTGCCCATGTTCAGTAGCTTTTGTCATCAGAGTTGTGTATGGACAATTGAACAGAAAAATAAGGCCATATCGAGAAGTCAATTAGAAAGCATAAGCAGAACACTTGAGATGAGATATGAAGACATATGACATCAGCAGCACTTTTTACTATTTTTTAATTTTAGATGCGCATGGTTGACCATTGCGCAAGAGGGGAAGTGATTAGAAAAATAAAAACAAAGTCAATGATGATTTTTTTGTTAGATGGTTAATACATTTTTAGCCAAATATAACATGTGTATCAAAAACAATGTCAGAAAATGTGTGTACATAGATTTGAGTGGTCACCCAAGAGATGAATGAATGAATTTAAGTTAGAGATTAATTATAATCAGGCTTTGAATATTTATGTGGACAATTTGTGATAAAAATTTTGGATTACATTTATGGTGAGCAACAGAAGCTCATTAATCACGCTAAAGACACACTGGGAGAAGAGTTGGGGACATACAAGCAAAATGACATGGCAAAACAGACAAACGTTAAATTGGTAATTCGCAGGAGAAAGGTGTTGTTTGTGTAATATTTAACGTTAACTGTTGTACTCATGTTCCAAAGAATACAGCTCCTGGTGGATCACTCAACGAGGCAATGAAGAAACTGAATAATAAAGGAAGAAATCACTGAAAATATCAATGATGGCCAATGCTGCTGCCAAACAGATGATCAATATATCTGTGAAAAGAACGGGAGTGGATATTGCTGCCAATTCTGGAGTGTACCCAATAGGTCCGGGAGTGGATAAGCTGGATGACTTTCTATAAAAGGGTCCAAGTAAAATCAGGGAAGGGGTGCTTTGTTACTTTCATTTTATTTTACTGTTTGAACAATGTTTTTGAAGAGGAAAGGGAGTTAGCCCCACTGTGTATTTTATTTTGGGTAAAATAGAAAGCATTTTTAGAAATTGGGCAGAGTAGGCAGAAGACATAGAAGGGGTTTTGTTTGTTATTTTCATAAAGGCCCCCTTCCCACACTATATACCTTATTTTTATTCATTATTTTCATCTATTATTATTATACTCATATTCTCAACTGTAATTGAGAGGGGACGATTGAGGGTCAGAAGCAGGTCATTGTCCGTGTTACGAGATAATGCAACCAGATTTAAAGGGAATGATTTGAAAGATTTTATAATTCCTAAATAAATAAATAAATAAGAGAGCCTTTTAAATCTACTGTATTTTGAAATATGCTGTGAAGTCTTATGAAAGCCAAACACGGAGGAGGAATCGATGAGCACCTCAGTGCTTAGCAACTGGGCTAGACTCTACTGGTGGTTTAAAAACCCGCTGTCAGCCCCAGCACCAGGTAGCACTCTAGGCAGGACCAGAGTACACCTGGCAACGGTGGAGCAGCCCAGATAGCGCTCCAGGCCACCGGAAGCGCCTGAGAGTTCCTCTGGCACCGTGGGAGAACCAGCGCATCAAACTTAATATTCTAAAGCATCTTATATTAACTATAGATTTAATCACTGATGTATTATACATAACCATGACAAACATGGGCAAGGCTAAGACATTCCACGCACATGCTTTAATACAAATTGTTGATTTGTTTTTGATTTTGTTGACCCCCTATAATGTTTAGTTAGGGAGCAAGAGTCTTTTACACTTCCCTAGTAAAATTGTGGGCAGTGATGTTTGGCTCTGACCTCTTCCGGAGTGCGGTCACAAAGGACAGCCATTTGGTAGTGAAAAGGAGGACCACTATTGGTCCTTCGATGGAAGATGGGAGGGGCGAACTTTGAGATTGCACTCTGGGCAAGGGCAATAGAGGTGGGAATTAAGATATTCCCAAAGGGGGGATTTGTTGAAGTATTTTATTTATACTATAGAAAACAACTGTAGAATTAATTTGCTTAGTGTTTTGAGGCCTCATGGTCTACATGACTGAGAGAAGTCACACGGGAAAGAATGGGATTCTATCTGAAGTTGGTTGCAATTGCCATCTGCACTGATAGTAAGTTGCTCTTTTAGTTCACACGGCCTTGATGTGTTCTTCTTTTGATAACATTAATATGGCAAAAAAAAAAATCCAAAAATGTTTTTGATGTAGATAAGTTGGTAGTTGGCCACTCAAAGTTACAAAGAGAACAAGATAGCCGATTAATGAAATAACTGTGGCGAAAGGAGTACATGGGAGATTCCAGGAAGAGAAAGGGAGAAGAGCACCTGCAAATGAGATCATTGGTTAAACTGTATAAAAGTGTGAGCTGAGAATGAGAGCGTCAGATGTTCAGCTGGCATCTCACTTTGTTGTACTTACAATAAAGTTCATTTTTCCTGAGACCTGGAACTTCGACTCAGACAATTGTTTCTTTAAAGAATCGAAGACTATTGAGACTTAGAATTTTCCACAACAGTATCCAAACTCACCATAGCAAATAAAGTGAGGAAAAAGGAAAGTCCTTCTAAAAAAATAGAAAATACCAAAGACACACATAAGCATTCCTCCCATTAAGAAAGAAGACAATATTCAAATATACTCACATGTTGAGCTTAAAACCAAAGGTTTCCCAACTAGGACTTTTTAGATAAACAGTTCAAGCTAGGCATTAAGAAACATGCGTTCCCTCTACCACAACTGAACTACTTCTCATTGACTGTAAAACAAAATATGGACGTAGTGTCCGTGACGTCAGCTTCCATCCATCCTAATTCTGTTGTCTCCCTTTCATATGCAGAACACTCAAAAAGAATATGCTGCAGGATCCCCACATTTGTCACGGTTTCCTGTTTCATGCTTCCCTATTTTATAAAGAGCGACTAATTCTTAATCTTGTAACATCTGATAAAGAGGTCTTCCTTTAGATCCACTATTCCGTATCTTTTGCCATTTCTTACTAATTTCAACTGATATCAGTCTCTTGATTTCAGATGTACTTAAAGATACATTCATTCCTATTTGTGGATAATTTAATGCTTTCTTTGCCAGCTGGTCTATCTCCTCAATACCATCCACACCCACATGCGCTCGCACCCAGAGGAAATACCAATACCCCTGAGCTCCCGGCTCAATATCCCCCCGTCGGCTATAGTAGGCTGTGGTAACAGCACAACCTCATCCAGCTCTACCCTTATTACTGAGTTTTCAAAGGTCATTGAGCCGATCATCACTTGAGGTTCCTCTCCCCTGTGTATAATTAAACACCTTATATCAGTTTTAAACCAATCCTGGTTTGAGGTCTGCGTACTTAACGATTTGATCTTAGTATTCACCATCCGAAGCCTATACGTGGTCATGCCCACACTCACCTTCACCATTGAGACTATGTGGAGGAAATTCATTTTTTAGCAGGCCTCAGCTGTGTTGTAGAGAGGCCTTGGCCGTATACTAAAGACCAAGGTCTGTTGTCCATCAAAATATGAAAAACAAGGGAAAACTATATTTGTTGTATGGGAAACTGGTGAGGGGCGTTGGGAACCTGTCATAAACTGGTGTGAAGCGCTGGGAAACTGTCCTATGAGTGTTATATGAGTGTTATATGAGAGTTTTAAAAAAGTCAGAAAGCCTGGGATTTTCCACCAATATGTATGGTACGTGACAAAGTGTGCGACTAATTGTGGCGAAACTGTGGGGTGGAGTTAAAAAGAAAAAGATACATGGAAGAGCGTCAATTGGATGAAAGACGATAAGGAAATCTATAAGAAATGAAGTTTTACCATGAATGAGTCAGATGAACAGCTGCATCTCACTTTGTCGTTTCCTGCAATAAAGTTACCTTTTCCTGAGACCTGGAACTTCGACTCAGACAATTTTTCTTTAAAGAACTGAAGACTATTGAGACTTAGAATTTTCCATGACATATTTGGCAAGCCAGCCAGGAGCGGTAGAGGCTGAGGGACCCATGGGGGGCTTCCTGGCACGAGACCTCACAAAACAAAAGGCGCACCATATAAATAAAAGGTAAGCAGATTTGCTTATATGTATTTTGTTTTGCGTGGTCCCTGTCAGCTGCTGCCTTGGGTAACTATATATTGTCTTACTAAACGAACCTAAAATTTGATTGATATTAAATAAGTAATTGAGTGAATTAACTGTATTAAGGGTAATTTCCAGGTCCAGGGAATAGCGCATGCGTAGTAGTAGTTAGTTTGGACTGCGAGGAGTGTCGCGTCCAACACACGAGGAGTGTCATGTGTCTGCCTGGAGTGGGGCATTTAAAACGCGAGGAGTGTCGCGTCCACACAAGGAGTGTCGTGTGTCTGCCTGGAGTGGGGCATTTCAAACAGCGAGGAGTGTCGCGTTTGAAAAACACGCGAGGAGCGTCGTGTGTCTATTTATGTACGTGTTTCTGTGTGTATCTGTAAGGCTGCGCTTGTCTGGGAAATGAGCAAAGTTTGGTCAAGCCACAGATAAGCGCCGAGTTGTCAAACTAAAGAGCTCTGTAAGAGAAGGGAGTGGGCCCAAGGGAAATAGCGTATAACATTCTATATATTGCTTGCTAATAGCATAAGAAAAAGTGGGGTTTTAACTGCCTGAAAATGGCTTTGTACATAAGCTAAGGTATTATAATAAATGACTGAATGAGTTTGTGTACCCTGGAAAAGGGTTGTTCCAATAACAGTAGTAGAACAAGGTTTAAAATCAGTGATTACATTGTGGAACAAAGAATATTTGTTTGCCCCAGCAGGAGCACGCTATTGCTCAGAGTTGTTGGGAAGGCAAAAAGAGACAAATTGAACAAATATTATTGAAAGATCCAGCCATATTGTCAGTATTTACAACCACTAGTGTAAGATCACAGATAAACGAGGGACAAACAATCATATTGGCCTTTAGTGTCCCTCATTGGAGACCTCGATTGAACAGAGAAACGGGGGAAATCAGTTTAACTCCCACCAAATTGTGGCATCAGCGCTGGCAATACGCTACTGCATAGTATCCACTGAACTAAAATATTGAAAAAAGAATAATAAAATTCTGTGAAAAGTTGCAAAGTATTTTTAGAAATTGGTTGTTTTGAATGCTTTTCCTGATTGCAAGTACTGTAATTTAGGCTGCGAGATATGATTATTGATAATTAAACTAAATAAATTAAAATATATCTCTCTTGTTTTCCCAAAAAGCCAGTTGCATGTTTTAAAGTGTGTGAGTGAAATCCCGGGTAAGTGTGGGTGAGTCCATAACTGCGCAGCGGAAAAAAGGCAAGAGAGTGTGTGGAGGAGAGACTGAGAGGAAGTGTGTGTGTGTGTGTGTGTGTGTGTGTGTGTGTGTGTGTGTGTGTGTGTGTGTGTGTGTAAAAGTAAAGTAGAAAGATTTCTACAGCATGTGGACAGAGAAAGATATAGAAGGAGGGATATAGAATATAGAGAATACCAAAAATATAAGGAAGCCCTGATTGAATCTAAGGGAATTAAGAAGCATTTTTGGCTGGAAGATGAATATGTGAATGCAAAAGGGCAGAAAGAAGTCTTAACTGAAGAAAAGAAAGATGAGCTTCTGAAAAGCCTCACAAGTGTCACAAATTTAGTCCAAATTGAAAACGAGTGGCCTCTGAAAGATTGGCGTGAAGAGGTCAGAAAGCAAATAACGTTGAAAAATTTAGGACCACACCTGAATCAAATCTGTTTTCCAAAAATCAACCCTATTAGAGTCACTGGAGTACTCTGTGAACACAGGAGAAGAGGAGGAGTTAGATCCCTCCCCACCACAAATTGGACACTTAGCAAATTTGCTGTGTCAGTGGTCTTTAAAAATAACCCAGAACACATACACTACCTGTGGGTAAAAATACGCAGAGGCAAGAGAGAAGCAGAAGAGCAGCTGGAGTCATTGAGAAATGAGAACCAAGAAAGGGAGGAACAGGAAGAGGGGGTGTAGAGGAAGAAAAATATTAAATCAGCAAGAGAGGGAGGCCCTGATTAAAGTGTTTGAGCCATTGGATTTTACAACACGTGCAAAAAGTGAATTACAGATTTCAATCGCTATAGTAGGAGGTTTTGATGCTAAATTAACCCCATGTCTCACTTATTCATATTGGACAGGAGGAATTACATTGAGGGGTCGGAAAATTTATGAAAACTAGCTCTGGAGTTTTGAACTGATCTGCCTGGGGGAAGACATTATCTGGAAATGTAACAACTGCAATTGGCTAGGACTGGAGGACGTGTCATCGAAGCCATTGACTGAGGTACAGATAAGAGCAGTTTTGAAATACTTACGAAATCCTAAGGCCAAAAAAAATTGTTCTAAAATTTAAGCATCTTTGACAAAAATCAAAGGGCTGAAGGCACTGAGGAAGTAATTAAACAATTTTAGCATTAAGTACTTTATTAAATTTGATAACACTTTTTGGAAAATACAAAAAGGTAACCTTAAGGCGATGGCTTCGGTGTCACAGGATCCAGAAACCCCTGTAGAGCAAATAATAACAGAATACCCAATATGTAGGGATACTATCAGAAATCTGTCTAGAAAGTGGGAAAAAGGACCAGAAAGTTAAACACAAAGTGGCCAGCAGAGGGAACATTTGATTTACCAATGTGCAAAGAAATGGAAGCATTGATAAAAAATAAGACCCAAGATAAGACAAAGAAAAGAGAAGAAAAGAGAGTGAAGGAACAGGAAGTGTTAAAATTGTTTAAGGATTGGGGAATAAAAATGATAAAAGAAAGAAGGGTGGGGTGAAAGGAGATGAGAAAAAAAAGCAGTGAAAGAGGAAAGACCACCCCCCTATGCACCACTGTATGACCCCGCAGCTACTAAACAGCTGCCACTGGTGGATGCACAGCTGCATGTGACAGGGAAAGTGACTTTAGAGGAAGACCAAGATGAAGGTGAAGCAGAAAAAAGATGGATGAAGCATTGTTACAAACATGGCAGAGAGCAAGTTGGAGAAGGATCTTTAAGGGGAGGAATAGACTCCCCAACAAGAATGGGTGAGGGCACTGTGAGCTACCACAGTAGGGAAGGAAGTTATCTGGGCCAGTATGAAGAAAAACAAGGCGAAAAAGGAACACCAACAAAATTATCCGGAAAATCACCAAGAGAAAAAGACGGGGAAGGGTGGAGCGCCACAAGTCTAACAACAGAAGACCCATATCAGCATGCAGCACAAGCATTGCGACAGCTTACAAAGACAACAGTGGCCAATGGAGTGGACGAATTAATACAAGCAGTAGCCGATGAAGGCCTACTGGACAGGCTGGATCAAGTGAGAGGAGAAACTGAGGAAATAGAGAAGCAGTTGAGGAGCAGACACCCTGAGGAGCAGATCTTCAAATGTCATGGTGAGACAAAGAGAAAACAGGGAAGAAAACCTGCAAGAAGAGGCAATGCAGTGCCCGATCCTAATTAAGGGACGGCAAGGAGAGTATGTGCCATGGGCGGGACAGGATCTCGAAGGGCTGATAGCTCGTTTACCAGACATGCAAGAAGGAGCAGGAAAATGGATCAAACAAGTGGAAGAGGAAACAATGGGAAAGATCTTAGCCATAGGAGACAGCAAGGCCCTATTGGCAAGAAGTGTGGGAGGAGCCAAGACAAATGAGATACTTGAAGAAACAGGGCTCCGTGCAGCAGTGGCCCAGACTGGGCTTGATGCCCTCCCACTAGATAGATGCCGTGGACAAATGTGGAAAGTACTGAGAAAAACTTACCCCACACAAATGGACCCAAAGCTTCTGAAAGGCGAACCAATGGGAGAGACCGAAAACCGCACAACATATGTTCAACGACAACTGAGAAGATGGAAGCAAGATCTGGAAAGAGATCCAAAACAAGATCCAGTGATGACTGCGCTGTTCAGAAACGCCATAGTGGAGGCAATGCCACCAGTTGTCAAAGCACGACTAGAAGATGTAGTGGGGCTTAATTCTAAAACAAAGGATTTCTGCGACCATGTGGCACATGCAGTGGAGCAATATAGAAAGAGTGAGCAGAAGCTGAAGAACTAAGAAAGAGAACTTCAAAAGAAGGTTGGCTCAACTCCAACTTGAAGAGCTGACAACGAAAAAGAAGCGGGTGCAGGCAGCGTTGAAAGAGAGTGAAGATACAGCAGTAATGGTGGCAGTAAGCACAGCAGGAGGCACGACACAGCTACCAACAACGCCTACCCAGCTCATGGCACCAGTGCAAAATGTAGCCATGACACCAGCATCTGTACCAACAATGGTACCCACACAGGTAATGACATCACCACCGATGCAGCAGAATGCAATGACAGCCACTGTCCAACAGCCACATGCACCAATAGTCATCTATGTGCCAGAACAAAGAAACAATGGAGGCAATTCACAACAGCAGAGAGGAAGAGGAAAAAGACAAAACAGCAACTATCAACAGAGGATGAGCAACCCTCAGGGAGTTTGATGGGGATGCAATCAGCTTGGACATACCAAGAGAGACTGTCCTACCAACCCATGGCCACAAGGAATGCAGCAGATTAATCAAACACAACCAGCATGGCAGCAGAACCCGCCAACTCAAGCCCAGGGACCAATCAACCCATGGCGAGGTCCAGATATGGGATACTAGGGCTGCCCAGAGAATCCTACAGGGAGGAGTCAGCTGCCAGTAAGATCTTATAATGCTGACCAATAACCAATGCTGCAGGTTATAGTAGAGAATAAAAGAACACCAATGATGCTTGACAGGAGCCACTTTCAGTTGTTTGAGCCCAGAATATGCCTCACCTCCCCAAGTCTGGAAAATACGTCAAGACAGTAGGATTCTCGGGACAAATGCAGCTAATTCCAATGACGGCTCCAGTCAGCATAAAAGTGAAAGATTCTGAAGTGAGAATCCCAGTTTTGATGTCAGAACAAACACCAGTCAACCTGCTAGGAAGAGATGCTATATGCAAACTGAATTTGCAAATTTGGTGCTCCCCGAAGGAATATACATTGACAATAGAGCAATAAAGCAAATGGTTATGAAACAAGAAAGCATTCCCACAGAGTCACAAGCAAATATATTTTGGTTAGGGGACTTAAGGGAAGTAGTAGAAGAAACATTGAACAAATGGGGAAAATATATTAAAGAACAATTAAGAAATCCAGAAGAACCTAAGACTGAGTATCACTGCACAATGATGTATGACCAGACAAGAAACCCAGACCTAGAGAAAGAATGGTTAGCTCAGACAGGAAAACAACAGATACCTTTAAGCTCAGAGTATTTAGTAGTAGGACCAACGGGAGCGGCATTGCAAGTAGAACAATGTAATTTTACAAGAAAGTGGTTTAGAATAGAAGGGTCAACCCCGCATGTCACTCTGTATGTAGAACAAAGGAAACAGGCTAGAGATTTAGGACCAATGATGAAAAAGGCTAAAGGGAAAGAATGGAAGGCCACAGAGAACCCCTTCATTTTCCAAACACAAGAAGGGACGTACTTAAGGATTTTATGCTGTACAAAAATGAAGGGAACCCCAAAGGTGGTAGTGGATACAACAGATACTATAGTAGAAAATAAGACCGTAAAATCTAAATTTGAGGAATTGATGCATGAGATGGAACAAAAAGTACCCGCACAGTTATGGGCAAAACATGATACAGATGTAGGACTAGTACAATCAGCAAACGCAGTGAGAATTAAGGTAAAGCCAGGAGCTGTATTACCAAGAAAGCAACAGTACCCCCTGAAACCAGAGGCAGTGGAGGGCATTAGAAAAACAATAGAAGGATTAATAAAAGCTGGTGTATTGGTAGAAACAGACAGCTATTGCAACACACCCATTCTACCAGTTGAAAAGGCTAATAAAAATAAATGGAGACTAGTACATGACTTAAGAGCAGTTAATGAAGTAGTGGAGGATTGGCCAGCTGAAGTTCCAAACCCTCATACACTGTTGACGAATGTCCCACCTGCTGCTAACTATTTCACCGTTATTGATCTTACATCAGCCTTCTTCAGCATTCCTTTGGCGGAAGAGAGACGATACCTTTTTTCCTTCACTTATCAAGGTAAAAAAAAATATATATATACTTACACACGAATGCCACAGGGATTTAAGCATTCACCGCATGTGTTTAATCAAATGTTAAAGCTAGATTTGGAAGATTTGAGACTGGATAGCACATTGATGCAATATGTGGATGACTTACTACTTTGCTCAGCTACTCTGGAGCAGTATCATCAAGACTCAATTAAGGTGCTTACAAAATTGGCAGAAGGAGGTCATAAAGCCTCAAAAGAGAAATTGCAGTATTGCTTACCACAAGTTGAATACTTGGGAAGAATTATTGCACATAACACCAAGTCAATCTCACCTAGTCAATTAGAGGGCATAAGCAAAGCACCGCAGCACCAAACAGTGGGACAAATGATGACATTTTTAGGAATGACAGGGTTTAGTGCTGATTGGATAGAAGATTATGCCATAAAGACAGCCCCATTAAGGGCTCTAATGAAACAAACAGGGCAGCAGAATCTCAGGGAACGATTAACCTGGGATGCAGAGGCCTTAGTAGCCTTTGAGACATTGAAAAAGGAACTGCAAACTGCCCCTGCATTAGCTACACCAAATTATGAAAAACCCTTCCACTTATGTAGCAAATAGAAAAGATGGGTTTGCATCGGCAGTGTTAATGCAAGAAACGTGCAGTGGAAGGAAAAAAACAACCAATTGCTTATTATAGTACAAAGTTGGATAGTGTAGCACAAGGCTACCAACTTTGTTACCAACAAGGAGTGGTTGCTGTATATTTTGGATATGACAAAGCATCTGTGACAATGGGCTATCCAGTCATCATATATACACATCATAAAGTGGCTGAACTGCTAGAAAGAGGAAGGTTTATACTAACCCAAGCGAGATGTTTGACATACTCTGCCTTACTAACTTACCCTGATGTCACCATCAAAAGATGCACAACAGTAAACCCAGCAAGTTACATCCCTCTGGAAGATGAGGGAAAGCCCCATGAGTGTGTAACAGATTCTCTGGCGTTTACACGCCTGAGACCAGATTTAGAATCAACCCCAATCATTGACACAGAAATTGATTTCTTTGTTGACGGATCATAAAGATTTAAGAGTTTTATTTGTCACATACACAGTTATATACAGAGTATACAACCGGCAGTGAAATGTAAACAGGTCCGCTCCATTGACAGTGCAAATTCACAGTTAAAAACACAAGGAGGAAAGACCACTCAGGGAAGCCTCTGTATTCAGAACTTCCCACACTGTTGAAGTGTGTCTCTATTGCCAGGTAACAATGACTCTTTGAAACTATTTTTTATGTTATTTTATAATGATGTTTTTTATTGTATGCTGATCAGTTGTGTATTATGGATTTTTTCTAAATTCCTTTATTTGATAGGTTTACCTGGCTAGAATAAACATTAATCTTGATTTATCTTGTATAAGTCTAAATTCCTTCATTCAAGTAGTGTAATAAAATTATTCATGGAGTCAGATTTTAAATTGGATCTTCATATTAATAAATTAAAGTGATTTTTCTAGAAGCGCCAGAAAAGACATACACGCAGAAGTCCTTCAACCAGCTGCTGGATTCTTACGTTGGGCCAATCAGCTGGACCTTACAAAGTGGTGACCCCGACGTGATCTCCCAGTCTCAGGAGAGTGACGTCTTTTGGCGCGACAATTCAGATCCAAGCCAAGTGAGCATGAGGTTTGAGGTTCTACTTTTCTGTCTACAAATGTCCTGGTAAGTCAATTTTTGTTTACCTTTTAGAAAGTGTTGAGGGACAACCTAGACACACCCAATATAAACACATTTGTAGAATGGGTCAGTATACCCACATTAGACCGGAGACCGTAGAAATCCGGTGGTGTTTAAGATTATTAGAAAACAACATGGCTTGTCAGGGAAATGGTAGTTTGAGTGTAGATAAGGAGATAATGGACACTCTTGGAGTGCAAACACGCTGGATCATTGCTACTCTCCATTCAAGAATGCCTATAAAGCGCGGTCACTTCCAGCATTTGGCAAATCGGATCATGCCGCCATTTTCCTCACTCCCGAATACAAACAAAAGCTCGTACAGGAACCCCCGGTGAGGCGGGAAGTTAAGCGTTGGTCGCCCCACTCAGAGACCGCGCTTCAGGCAGCTCTGGATGATGTAGACTGGGACATGTTCCGAGCGAGTTCAGCCGACGTAAACGAGTTCACAGACGTGGCGCTTTGCTTCATCAACACGCTTACAGAGCAAGCCACGCAAACAATAACAATAACATCCTTCTCAAATCAGAAACCGTGGGTGGACAATTCAATCCGCGCAGCAGTGAACGCACGCATGGCTGCTTACAACGCCGGTCTCCATTCAGGGATATGAATGAATACAAATCATCCTGTTATGCTCTGCGGCGTGCAGTTAAAGCCGCAAAGCTCCGATATAAAGACCGAGTGAAGTCTCATTTCCAACTCAACGACTCGCGGCGCATGTGGCAAGGTCTGAGGTCCATCTGCTCGTTTGGATCTAAATCCTCTGCAGAGGGGAACGCTGATCCGTCGCTTGTGAATGAGTTAAACTCTTTCTACGCTTGCTTTGACTGTAACCGCGGCAACGCGACTCCGCCAAGTGGCGCGTTAGAGGAAATTACTCAGAGCAGCAACAACCACGTGATCTCTGTCTCAGAGGATGAAGTTCGGAGAGCACTCAAGCGTGTGGACGTCAGGAAAGCTGCCGGGCCGGATGGTAATTCAGGTCATGTTCTGCGGTCCTCTGCTGATCAGCTCGCCGGGTTGTTTACATCTATCTTTAATGAGTCCCTCGCTACATCTGTGGTTCCCACCTCCTTCAAAAAATTCACCATCATCCCTGTCCCTAAGAACAGTAAACCCTCTTGCCTAAATGACTATCGTCCAGTGGCTCTCACGTCTATAGTCATGAAGGTCTTTGAGAGACTCATTAAAAACACCATTTGTGTGATCGGTGCCAAAGGTGCTTCAACAAAGTATTGAATTTTTTTATTTTTAATACATTTGCAAAAAATTTCAAACTTGTTTCATGTCATAATTATGGGGTATTGTTTGTAGAATTTTGAGGAAATTAATTACGTTTGGTGAGGATACACTAAAGTGTTGCAGAGATATAGCCTCATCCATTTTGCCATGCCTCTCGTCAAATTTTTCACGTTTTATCGTGAATAGATTTTAATGCTCGATGGCATTATTGTCACGTTTGGTGAGGATGCAGGTGAACTACTTACTGTGATTGTTTTTTAATATGCTTGCATGGAGAAAATGAACGACTGAAACTCTTCCCTCATGCAGTGCAGTCATACGGTTTCTCTCCAGTGTGAGTCCTCTCGTGTGTTTTCAGGTCTCCTGACCGACCGAATGTCTTGTCGCAGTGTGAACACTTGTAAGGTTTCTCTCCAGTGTGAAGCCTCTCGTGTTTTTTCAGGGCTCCTGACTCTTTGAATCTCCTGTCGCAGTGTGAACACTTGTAAGGTTTCTCTCCGGTGTGGATCCTCTCGTGTGTTTTCAGATGTTCTGACCGACCGAATGTCTTGTTGCAGAGTGAACACTTGTAAGGTTTCTCTCCAGTGTGGATCCTCTCGTGAGTTTTTAGATTTACTGACCGACCGAATGTCTTGTTGCAGTGTGAACACTTGTAAGGTTTCTCTCCGGTGTGGATCCTCTCGTGTGTTTTCAGATGTTCTGACCGACCGAATGTCTTGTTGCAGTGTGAACACTTGTAAGGTTTCTCTCCAGTGTGGATCCTCTCGTGTTTTTTCAGGGCTCCTGACTCTTTGAATTTCCTGTCGCAGTGTGAACACTTGTAAGGTTTCTCTCCAGTGTGAGTCCTCTCGTGTGTTTTCAGATGTTCTGACTGACTGAATGTCTTGTTGCAGTGTAAACACATGTATGGTTTCTCTCCAGTGTGGATCCTCTGGTGCATATTCAAATCTGCAGTTGTAATAAAACTCTTTCCACACTCAAAACACACATAAACCTTTTCACCAGTATGTCTTTTCTGGTGAACTTTTAAATTTTGCAGTTGTGAAAAACTCTTTCCACACAAAGAACATGAATGTGGTTTCTCCTGTGAATGAACTATCAGGTGCATCTTCAGGCCTGAACCGCACAAAAATGTTTTGCCACATTGATCACATGTGAATGGTCTCTCTCCAGTGTGGATCTTCATGTGTTCCTTGAGACTCTGTTTGAATGTGAAACTCTTTCCACACTGATCACATGTGAACGGTTTCTCTCCAGTGTGGATCTTCATGTGTTCCTTGAGACTCTGTTTGAATACGAAACTCTTCCCACACTGATCACATGTGAACGGTTTCTCTCCAGTATGGATCCTCACGTGTTCCTTAAGGTGCCCTTGTTGTGTGAAACTCTTCCCACACTGATCACATGTGAATGGTCTCTCTCCAGTGTGGATCCTTATGTGATCCTTGAGATTTGTTTTGTGTGTGAAACTCTTCCCACACTGATCGCAGGTGAAACATTTCCGGCCTTTTCTTTTCAGTAAAGAACTCCTTTCAGTCTGCAAGCCAGTTTTTTCTCCAGTTTTGACATGATGATGTTTTTCTTCTTCACTCTCCTCATTCTCCAGCATCATGTCTGTAATTAAAGTAAAAAGTTACATTTTAAATAATCGACAAACGCATTATACTATAAATTCCATTTTTGTGCCTGGATTCTGGGATTCCCATCGCATCTCGGAAATCATAGGTTCTTAAAGGGATAGTTCACCCAAAAATGAAATTACCCCATGATTTACTCAATTCATCCTAAGTGTATATGACATTCTTCTTTCATACAATCAGAGTTATATTAAAAATATCTGTGCAAGTTGAATATGGAAGACAGTCTGGAGGAAGCTAGATATTTTACTTTATAATGTGTTAAATATGTGTTAAATGTGGAGATTTGTCTTGCTTCAAAATGTCTTTATTAACCCCCTGGAGATGTGTGAATTACTTTTATAAAATGGATGGATGCACTTTTTTGGGCTTCAAATTTTGGGCTGCCATTATAAAGCTTGGATTAGCCAGGACAACTCTGATTGTGTTCATCTGAAAGAAGTATGTCATATACACCTAGGATGAGTTGAGGGAGAGTGAATCATGGGATAATTTTAATTTTTTGGGTGAACTTTGAAGTTATAAACGGGACATCCCTTCATCTGCAAAGAGGGATGATGTTCTCTAAAAGGATTTGAACTTTTTCCAATTAAGAATTTACAGCTATAGATAGTGGAATTAATTTTAAAACAACTGATCTGTTCTTACACCGAACCGACAGTAAAATCTTCTATCAACTGTTATAAAGATTATGCTTAAGGCCAAGAAGGATAATTTTCTTATCTTAGAAAGATAAGTTTAACCTCTTAACTTGTGCCCCTAATTTCTGAAAACAACATACCCATATAAAAACGTCTGCAGCTCTTAAACCCTATGGTCTATATTCATAACTCTGGGAGCGTATTACAGAAACGTTCTATCTCAGGTCTTAACTTAAGATATGATAAGTTCATTTAAGATTTTTCACAATTTCGTATTACAGAAGCAAATCTTAACTTGATTTAGGATTCTTATCCTATCTTACAAAATCTCATCTGTAGTTGGGAAATCTTAAACCGCTCCATCGAGTTTGGTAATCAACTGTCAGGTCTGTTTACCAAGCAACCAACAAGCAAACTGCTTCTGAGGTAAACCTAAAATCAAAATGGAGAAACAACGGCGTGCTTTTAATTTCAGTGCGGCAGAGACTGACATTTTGATGAGCTCCGTTGAAAAGTTAAAGCCTGGAAGTTAAAGACCATTAATGTTCTGTAATGTTGGTCGCAATTCGTCAACTAACTGCAAAGTGGGAGTGTAATTATTTAAGAGTATTTTATCATTAAAGCGCAGCACATCCTCTGGGTCCTCCAAAAGTATCTCCATCAAACGTCGCTGCTCTTCATCTTATGTAAGTAATAAATGTAATGCTCTCCTTTAAAAAGTCCTGTGATTTTTACTGTTGGATTTCAAAAAGTTCTGAAGTTAGGACACCAGTGGGGTTGTCCTAAAGTTAAGACAGCTTTTAGGAGTTTTCGTCGAGGTAGGATGGGTCTGTAATACTTAATAAATTTTACTTGCATTGATGTACACTCACCTAAAGATTTATTAGGAACACCTGTTCAATTTCTCATTAATGTAATTATGTAATCAACCAATCACATGGCAGTTACTTCAATGCACTTAGGGGTGTGGTCCTGGTCAAGACAATCTCCTGAACTCCAAACTGAATGTCATAATGGGAAAGAAAGGTGATTTAAGCAATTTTGAGCGTGGCATGGTTGTTGGTGCCAGACGGGCCGGTCTGAGTATTTCACAATCTGCTCAGTTACTGGGATTTTCACGCACAACCATTTCTAGGGTTTACAAAGAATGATGTGAAAAGGGAAAAACATCCAGTATGCGGCAGTCCTGTGGGAGAAAATGCCTTGTTGATGCTAGAGGTCAGAGGAGAATGGGCCGACTGATTCAAGCTGATAGATGAGCAACTTTGACTGAAATAACCACTCGTTACAACTGAGGTATGCAGCAAAGCATTTGTGAAGCCACAACACGCACAACCTTGAGGCGGATGGGCTACAACAGCAGAAGACCCCATCAGGTACCACTCATCTCCACTACAAATAGGAAAAAGAGGCTACAACTTGCACGAGCTCACCAAAATTGGACAGTTGAAGACTGGAAAAATGTTGCCTGGTCTGATGAGTCTCGATTTCTGTTGAGACATTCAGATGGTAGAGTCAGAATTTGGCGTAAACAGAATGAGAACATGGATCCATCATGCCTTGTTACCACTGTGCAGTGTGGTGGCGGTGGTGTAATGGTGTGGGGGATGTCTTCTTGGCACACTTTAGGCCCCTTAGTGCCAATTGGGCATCGTTTAAATGCCATGACCTACCTGAGCATTGTTTCTGACCATGTCCATCCCTTTTTGACCACCATGTACCCATTCTCTGATGGCTACTTCCAGCAGGATAATGCACCATGTCACAAAGCTCGAATCATTTCAAATTGGTTTCTTGAACATGACAATGAGTTCACTGTACTAAAATGGCCCCCACAGTCACCAGATCTCAACCCAATAGAGCATCTTTGGGATGTGGTGGAACGGGAGCTTCGTGCCCTGGATGTGCATCCCACAAATCTCCATCAACTGCAAGATGCTATCCTATCAATATGGGCCAACATTTCTAAAGAATGCTTTCAGCACCTTGTTGAATCAATGCCACGTAGAATTAAGGCAGTTCTGAAGGCGAAAGGGGGTCAAAACACAGTATTAGTGTGGTGTTCCTAATAATCCTGACAGGTGAGTGTATAAGATTTTTCTGTAAGTTGTCCTCTTTTATAGACAGCTCTTTTCTTCTTGCTGTGTAAATTTGTTTAAATTCTTAATATTTTCTTAATATATCATGTAATATTCTGCAGAAGAGAGAAATTAATCTCAGTTCCACAGCGTGTGATTAGCTGTGACATCAGCAGTGAACAGCCAAACTCAGGATCAAAGCCTGAGTTGACAGAGAAAGCTGATGATCAGCATCATGGAACCAACAAAGCCTGAATATATTGGTTTGGGTTTGTCAACTTGAAACTAATCCTGTAACCCTGAGTTTTTTTAAACTACCATCATGGTACAGGCCCCTGAAAATATCCTAAAGATAAAACTGAATGTCTGATCATGTTTTGATTCAAATTTGAGGAGGATACTCTCAAAAATGTAGCTTCTGTAAGCTTTTATGTCAAGAAAAGACTAGGCGTCCTTTAAAAAAGGCCATTTATTTCAGAACATTTGTAATTGTAAAAGAGTAGTAAATTGCAATAAACTGCCAATTATAATGGATACAGTTACTGAAAAACTAAAACAACCATTTACAGAATAATAACTAATAAGAACTAATTTAGTTGATAAGAATGGTCTGTAATTCAGTCTGCGAGCTGCGCTAAGGTGTGTGCGTAAACTGACAGACGTGTGGCGGTGTGAATGGAAACGTAAGCATGAGTAGTATTCACTAATGCGGTTTACATAAAATAGCACAAGATGACGCCTTTTGATTGGTTACTACATCCATCCATCCATCCATCCATCAGAACTTTGCTGGCAAGGCATTGGCTAGGCATTGATTGGTATTATCCAATGAAAACCATGGGTGCTTTGATTGACACCTCGCAAAGCCTGTAATGTGCTTTCTGGATATAATGAGTCACCAGAAAGCCTGTGATTGGAGGAGAGAGACGAGGGAAGGGTCATTTTCAGCGGAAGAGTCCAAAGTACAGGCGAGAATGATGGAATACGGATTAGAATCGATATTTCATTGAAAATGTACGATTGATTACTCCAACTCAAAACACTCATGCAAACAAAGGAAGATTTTTTCGTTGTTTTGGATTAAAAAGTGGGATGCATTTTGAAGAGTGGACCCTTACACTGACATGTATGCTTGCATTTCTTGGATTCGTCCGATCTGATCTGCACGATAGGAGATGAAAGATGAGTACTGCATTTATTATGTTGATGTTTAAATGGCCAGTCTTTCAGCGTTTCATTTAACCCTTTCCTCTCTGGGTGTATTTATTGGAAAAACAAGTTCAGAACATGAATCTTCAGTGTTTTAGCTTTCAAACGATGCATAGTTTGTGATAGTTGATTGAATATTTTTTATAAAAGAAAAGTAAATAGAAGTACAAACACGCCCACTCCCGTCAACTGTCTTTGACTTGTGAAATACAAAACGAGACAATCAAGCATGGATATAATGGGTTTAATAAATGAAACTACCGGTACATGCAACTAAACTAAAGCAATACTTAAGCAATATATATACACACCGAATAACAAAAAATAAAGAAAAAGAGAGAAGAGCAAAGAATGGCAAGATTTATCAGTTAACTACAATCTAATGAGAACCATCAGAGAATCAAAATCACCTTATTAAAAAGGGGTCAAAGCTTAAACACATCTAAAAGCAGATTAAACAATTACTTGCATTGGCTTTGGTGCTGAACAAATGTCCAGAAGTGTGTGGAATACAGAGATTCTGTATGAGTTCGTTAGGAGCGAGCTGAAGCGTTCGCGGAATCATTCCAGAGATTGTTTGTCCGTGGGAAGTTTTGAACAAAGTTGATTTGAAAGTTAGTTGCCAGAAAATCATAAAGGTTTCAGTCTCACAGGGAATGAGCCAAGAGGGAACTCTTAAAGTCAAACCCATTTTTGGTAAGGTGACCAATCAGATGTGTGAGTTTTAAACTGGACAAAGTTTGTTTGTGCTCCCTGATGGTCTAGAGAATTTGTGCAGTTTTACACCAAAGAAAGGTAAAATAGTACGATGCACTTAATAGTAACATACTATGCACCATCAATTAAGACACGAGAAGAGGATTATTTCAATAATAAAAAGATGGGGTCTGCAAACATTAAAACACTGATGCATACACCCGGATATAAGAATCTGGAGTTTCACTACCACAATTACAGAGGTATAATTAAGCTAATATGGCAGAGGGACATGCATAACACACAGGAAATACTACAGCCAGTGGGGACAGTTTGATTGTTGGTAAAATTGAGCCAATGTCCTTTCCTATGTGTATTGCAGGTTTTGCAGCAGTGGCGGCGGGTCAATAGGCGGCGCTGGGGCACCGCCCCCTTCAAGTTAGAGAGAGAAGACCAATTCATGTTAAAAATAAAAGTTTCTCTTCCGTGTGGATCCTCTCATGTTGTTTCAGGTATCCTGACCGACTGAACCTCCTGTCGCAGTGTGAACACTTGTACGGTTTCTCTCCAGTGTGGATCCTCTTGTGTGTTTTCAGATGTCCTGACTCATTGAATCTCTTGTCGCAGTGGGAGCACTTGTAAGGTTTCTCTCCGGTGTGAGTCCTCTCGTGTTTTTTCAGAACTCCTGACCGACTGAATCTCTTGTCGCAGTGTGAACACTTATATGGTTTCTCTCCGGTGTGCATCCTCTCATGTGTTTTCAGATGTCCCGACTCATTGAATCTCTTGTCGCAGTGTGAACACTTGTGTGGTTTCTCTCCAGTGTGGATCCTCTCGTGTGTTTTCAGGGTTCCTGTCTGATTGAATCTCTTGTCGCAGTGTGAACACTTGTATGGTTTCTCTCCGGTGTGAATTCTCTGGTGCACTTTCAAATCCACAGTTGTAATAAAACTCTTCCCACACTCAAAGCACACATACGTTTTTTCACCAGAGTGTATTTTCTGATGATTTTTTAAATTTCGCACCTGTGAAAAACTCTTTCCACACAAAGAACATGAATGTGGTTTCTCCTGTGAATGAACTCTCAGGTGGACATTGAGGGCTGAAGCCCTCAAAAATGTTTTGCCACATAGAGCACATATGAACGGTTTCTCTCCTGTGTGTATTTTCATGTGTTCGTTAAGGTGCCCTTGATGTGCAAAGCTCTTCCCACACTGATCACATGCGAACGGTTTCTCCCCAGTGTGGATCCTCATATGGTCCTTGAGACTGCTTTTGTGTGTGAAACTCTTCCCACACTGACCACATGTGAATGGTTTCTCTCCACTGTGGATGTTCAGGTGTTCTGTAAGGTGCCATTTTTGTACAAAACTCTTCCCACATTGATCACATGTGAACGGTTTCTCTCCAGTGTGGATCCTCATGTGAACAATGAAACTTTTTCTGTGAGTGAAACTCTTCCCACATTGATCACATGTGAACGGTTTCTCTCCAGTGTGGAGCCTCATGTGATCCTTAATGTGTCCTTGTTGTCTAAAACTCTTACCACACTGATCACATGTGAATGGTTTCTCTCCAGTGTGGATCCTCATGTGAATCCTAAGACTCTTTTTACAAGTGAAACTCTTCCCACACTGATCACATGTGGACAGTCTCTCTCCAGTGTGGATCCTCATGTGAATCTTGAGACCCTTTTTACATGTTAATCTCTTTCCACACTGACAGCAGGTGAAACATTTCTTGTCTCTTTTCATTAAAGAAATACTTTCAGTCTTTGAGAAAGTTTTTTCTCCAGTTATCTCCTCCTCTTCACTCTCCTCATTATTCAGCATCATGTCTGTAAATCAAAGTAAACATTTATTGTCTTGAGATTTAATAAGTCAGTGTTTCTATCTTATTTTTATTCAGCTACAGTGATTGGTCATAGCTGGATGTCTCAGTCCAAATTAAGGATTTCCTGGAACGTCATGTTAATTTTACTTCTGTGAGGCATATTTGGACTAAGTGTTCTTTTCAAATGATTTATAGTTATAGGCTGCCTGCATTTTCCCCATAAAAGTTTTCTGTAAAAGTAAATTTGTTATTTTAATAAAATGTGTTATTTATTCTTAAAAACAAACCAAAATCGAGCCAAATTTTGCACAACAAAACTGGTGTTATTTATAATTTGTGGAATTTATTATCTCAATAAAGATATTTATCTAAATTTTAACCCGAAAAAAAAAAAGAATCCAAAGATCCACAAACTTTCACAAGTCTCTTTAAACTGTTTTTCTCTGTACCAACATAAACAAGCTGTTCCTACATGAACATGGTAAGATAAGCTCTTCACTAACTACTGATGTTAGGGCATTTTGTTCTTCAGTGCATGACAAAAGAAAAAGCAAACAACTTGTAAATGACAGGTATGTTGAACGGAAGCGGTTTCAGGACTGGCACAAACGTGTGTCATTATTAAACTATTTTTATAAAACAAAGCACTGGTAATTGTGGTGAGGGGACGTGGTAAAGCGAGGTCTGCAGCAGGGAAATGAGTGCGGAGACGAGCAGTGATAAGGAGGTCAAGTGAATAACACCGGTCTCTAATTTTGGAGATGGTGATGGACAGGGACCAGGAGACAGTGGACACAGGTTCCATGAATCTTGGTGGATCTAAGGTGCATGGAGAATTTTGGCGAAGCAGAGGTCGACGGACCCAGGCGGCATACATGGCCTGGAAGCCCAAGGTGGAGCTGTTGGCTCATGGAACTGAAGCGGAGAAGGGGTATCAGCAGACAGGAGGAGAAGCCCAGTAGAGCCGAAGGGGTGGAGGGTCGAGGTATAGCCTGGAAGTCTATGGAGGCAGAGCGACAACTGACTGAGGCTGACCCGGAGAGAAGAGTGAGTCCGGAGGAGTCCTAGGGCTGGCAGACCATGTTGTTGAAGGAGCACAGAGCCATGGAGAATCCAATGTGGACACTTGGGCCTGAAGACCTGATGTAAAGCCAGAAAACAACCTCGACTGGAGCTGGTGGTTGGGAAGACCGAGGTAAAACTGAGGAACCGGACAGAGAAGCATTGGCAGAGCTGAGGAGCAGGAAAACATTAGTGGCACCAACGGATCCAGGGAAATGGACAAACCAGTGGAGGAGATGGGACATAGGAAATCAGGCTGTGACATCGGAGGAGGCAGAGGGCCGGAGAATCCAGGCAGCCGGATGGTACTGATGGAGAAGGGGTTGTCTCAAAGGTGGGAACTTGAAGGGAAGCCAAATCTAAAGTTTCCAAAGTGCAGAGATTTCTGGCATGTTGAATCCATCTTCCATGTTCCCTACCCTCAAAAGGTCATGTCCAGAGATGTCTCAGAATCACATGGAATATGAACATGAGTGACCCTGCAGAAGATGTCGATATTTACACAGGGAAGTCCAATGTTGTAAATGGGAAGTGACTTTCATTTGATGCTGTGATGTCGCTGGTCAGAAAGTAGTTCTTGGGATCTGGATTTCACATTTACTATGATAATTTTTATACCAGCCCAGTACTTTTTCCATCACCTTTATGACCTCGGGTTGGGAGTCTGTGGAACCATCAGGGAAACAAAAACTGGTGTCCCAAACACCGAAGTGAACGCGCTGACAAAGAAATCTCCATGGGGATCAATAAGGTGGATCAGACAGGGATTGTTTCTTTTCACAAAGTGGATGGACACATGAGAGGTGTGTACTCGGGAGACACTGTGAAAAGAGTGTGCAAATCCAGCAGTGGGTACAAGAAGTTAGATCTTCCAATTCCTACGGCTGTGAAAGATTACAATCACTTCATGGGGGGAGTTGACCTGTCGGATCAGTTGATTGGCTACTATTCTTCATGGAAAAAGCAAGAATTGGTAGATGACTGCGCTGTACCATTTAACTGACATTGCAGTCACAAACAGCTACTTTCTGTACAAGCAACTTCTGTAGCAGCCCATGACACACCAGGTCTTCCAAGAACAGTTGTCAGTGGAGCTGTGTGGGGTGTCCTTATAACCATATTTCCTATCTGTCCTTCTATCCGTGCAGACGTGTTTTTTCTCTCTGTTCCCTGCTGGCTCTCGCGCTGTTTTGTTTTGTCTAGTGTTTCGTCTCTTCTCTTTCTCTCTGACTGCTGCTTTGCTGGACTCTTGAAAATACTGAAATGGTTTTGATTAACTGGTCAATCAGCGCGATCGACAAGATTTTCTCACTAAGGAAGGGTGCCCCGGGAGAACCCACCTGCCCGGACGGGACCTTTGCCGCAGGGTACGTGAGGGACGCATGGAACAACTGGCAAGTCCTGTGCCTGGAGGCTCTGTCCGTGGAGGATGCGGAAGATTTATACATGATTGGATTATTGATGGCGGGGTTCCTATTCTTTGGCTTTGGGATTGCCCTGACCTATCGGAAGATTGGTAAGACAGCTGCAAGCAAATTCACCCAGCCGCTGTCTGTGGAAATTAAAGAATGCTTCGGGTTGTGTGTGACCGTCTGAAGGAATTAGATCAGAAAGTGATAGGAATTGAGGAACTGAACCGTAACAACGCAGTCCGGACTGCGGATACGCAGGGTAGAGTGGGCTCTATCGGGGTCAGATCGGTGAACTTTTACGGACTGTAACCGGTCTGGCCATGAGGCTGGACGTAATGTCTAGGGAAACTGCACAGACCGGACGCGAATGCTGAGGACCAGATCTGATTGATTGATTATGATCCGGACAAATTACCAAGATCATCAAATGGATTAAAAATAATAAATTGTATTTGCCTGACCTAATCAACTAGCCCAACGAACCTCACTTGGTCCCTATCTCTCGGTTGGGATTTCAGCCTGACAGCTTTGTCTGCTATCTTTCCCTGTGCACTGCCTTATCTCCCTTCAAGGACAAACCATAGAACTGAACTCAAAACATCTGAAGTTATGGCTAACATTCTCACACAACACAATCTCAGACTCACTCGCACCATACATACCCGACCTTATTCCCTCCCCGTTCCATCCGTCTGCCTGTCTGTTATCTATCTCCTCTCCCACTCATACAAAAAATCCCACCACGTGACCACGTGTACTGTGTCATGTTTATGTTTATGTTTATGTTTTGTTGTGTTTGCTATGTAATGCTTGCTAAATTGCATTCTTGTATTTCTGGAGAGCGTAGGGCGGCGCCTGAATAATCGGCTGCGGCCCGGAGGCTTGCTCCAAACTTCATTTCGTTATACTGTACTTGTACATGTGTAATGACGAATAAACTTCAACTTCAACTTCAACCAGAACTTACCTGTTGCGATTTTGGCTACACAGGGGTGCAGGAAATGCAACCTGTGTGGGAAATGCACTCCATTCATGTGTGAGGCATGCCAAGTGCCACTCCGTGTTATTCTGGACAGGAACGGTACCACGTCTTAATCACAGCTAGGGTTGCTTGAGTATTTATAGTGGTGCCTTTCTGTACATTTAGTTCTGATAATGTACAGTTTTTTATCACTTAATTGTAGAGTATAATAGTGTAACTGAATATTTTACATGGTCTTTTTATTACCGCTTTTTTGTTTGACTCCACAATGCACCGTTTATAAAAATGAGTGTATCTTACAAACTAATTTATGTAAACTGTTCCAATAAATTGTGTATAGTTTTAAAGCGTTTTACGCAATTCTTTTTACACTGGCAAGCTTGAGGTTGACATTTGTGATATTTATGCATTTAGTAAAATATGTTGGAAAAAAACCTTTTTGTTTGTTTATTGGACCTTTGAGTTATCCATCTAGTTACTATGGATTAATTACATACATTGCATTGAGGGTGTAAGCATTGTTTTGATGTATGGCATATAAAAATGTCCAAAAGAATGACAGCACAGCATGCAAAAATACAAAGATATACTCTGATGGAATTGTTCTATGGCAGGTCATAAAGGGGTCTGGAAGAAGATGGAGAGTCAGGTTTGCGATTTTACTACTAAAAATATTTGTCAGGAAACTGTACGTTTAAACAGTTCCCTTGCAGACAAATCTTACTGGCCTAACTCCAGGGATAACTTTAAAATCAGCCGGATCATTTCTATAATGGCCAGCACAATCTACTAAGAGCAGCGCAAATAAGCATTTGGTTTAAGACATGCTTTTTTTGGCATTAAATAATGGAGTAAATACCAATACCAATCTTTAGTAAATTGCATGTTTCATTTAAATACTCTCCTCAAATTTTGTCTCTGAAAGGGAAACTCCTACAAATGCATATGCCATAAGGTCACCCGCAAAAATAACCCTGTCCACGTGTTTTCAGTGCTAATTTTTCATGCGGGTCTTTAGTAGATCTTGACAGTAGTTTAATACCAAAAGAGGGTTTGCACTGGCACAAGCCATCAGAAAATTTGGCCCTAAATCTGATGAACTGTGTTCTATCCTTATTGTTCTTCAGGCTCACGAATGAAGAATCAGGAATAAACACCAACCTCTTTGTTCTTTTCTTTTTGTGCATTTCATTCTGCAGTGTTCTGGATCTCTCATGGCAGATTTCAGCTCTTCCTGATGGGCTGATGCTCGTCTTCACTTGTAGGCCGATGGGAATATTCCAGCATTTATTGGTGAATTGCAGTAGGAGGACCTTCACTGAAGGAGGAGGAGCAGATCTGACAAAAAAAAAAAAAAACACCTATTGAGTTTGTTTTTATGCTAATTCACACATTTTAAGTATGTATGGTCACATCTAATTAAGTAACTTTTTAGTAAATTAATGCAGGGCTCCAGACTGACCAAAGTGCAACCATTTTTTGAGAATGTTTCATTTGCGCTTTTTACAACACATTTTGCTTCAAAGCAGCTATACAGTGATGAAAGGAAATTCATCTAGCTTTAGAAGAAAAGGTAAAGTAAGTTTTTGATAGATGAATTTCTGTTTTTTTTTATTTTACAATCGCTTTGAAACCAAATCTTCCGCAATCTGATGAGGAAAACTGATGAGGAAGATTATTTACAAAGCAATCTTTAGTGGCGGCAGTGCTAGGCCTACCATATTTGTAACGAGGGGACGGCTTTGCAGCCTTAGCTAAATTAAGTATACATGATACTAGGTAATGACCTGAGATGTCGTCGCTCTGCTGCAGAGTTTCAACGGTATCAACATTTATTCCATGTGACAGTATTAGGTCTAACGTATGATTACGGCGATGAGTGAGTCTTGACACGTGTTGCCTTACTCCAATAGAGTTTAGAATGTCTCTAAATGCCAATCCCAATGCGTATTTTTCATTATCTACATGGATATTAAAATCACCAAAAATTAGTACTTTATCTGCAGCCAGTACTAACTCTGATAGAAAGTCAGCAAATTCTTTGATCTGTATTATGCCCTGGTGGCCTGTATACAGTAGCCAGCACAAATGTCAAAGAGGATTTACCATTTACACTACATAACATTATTTATCACAAGGGTTAGGGAGAGTTTTTTGTATTTACTAAATCAGGGAACAGACACAGTTTCTATGTGATAATATCTAGGTGAAAGAGTCTCTATGTGTTGGGATTTATCTGACTTCTGTGACGTGAGACAGCTAGCAGACGGTCGGGTAAGCCAGTCCTTCTGATTCCTGACCTGGGATTAGCTCTAAGACTATGTGCCATATTAAAAGAGAAAAGAACGGCACCATCCCAGGAGGGATGAATACCAACTCTTTTCAACAGGTCAGGTCTGCCCCAAAAGCTTTTCCAATTGTCTATGAACCCCATGTTATTCAACGGACACCACTTGAGTCAACCAGTCATTGAGTAAGGACAGTCTGCTAAGCATCTCATCACTCCGGTGAACAGGAAGGGGGCCAGAACAAACTACATAGCCTGACATAACAAGTAATGCATTACAAGTAATGTGCAAGTAATGTCCACTGTAGTGACCCCTATGCATGAAAGGGTTATACATGACTGTTAAACAGAAACCATAAAAACTAATGAAGATGGGGAATGCGAGCGCTGTGTGATCAGGCCGTTCTCAGCGCTACCTGTCAAAATAAAAGTTTGTTGTGCAGTCAAAATAAAAGTCCTACTTCTAACTTTTAAAATGTACAATTGTACAGCTATGAAGACAGTAAGAATATAAAAATCAAACATTAAAAAAACTATCGTAAAATTAATGGTTTTCATTTGATAGTTAAAAGATTAAAACATTTTGCCAACATGAGGTCTCATGTCACTGACAAGTGCAAAACTAGGGTATGCAGATTAAGACAACTATTCATCAGCATGCATTGATCAATCCCATTGTAGCATAAAAAGGTGCAATAAAATGATGTGCTGGTGCGACCAACTTTGAAAGTTGGTATCACCAGTCCAACCAGTGGAAAGGTTAGTCTGGAGCCCTGTGTCTTATACTAACTCATGAATAGGGTTGCAAAATTATGTGAATTTTCAAGGCCGGAAACGTTCCGTGGGAATTAACGGGAATATATGGGAATAAACTGGGAATTTGCAAAATTGAAGGTTAGCCTATAACAGGGAACTTAAATGTGGTTGAAAAAACATTTGATCAAGAACACACACAAAAAGTAATATTGTGAAATATTACAATTTAAAATGGTTTTCTATTTTAAAAGCCTTTATATTATAATGTATTTCTGTTATTCAAAGCTGAATTTATCATCATTACTCTAGTCCTTAGTGTCACATGATCCTTCAGAAATTATTCTAATATGCAGATTTTTCCAGGATTCTTTGATGAATAAAAAGTTATATTAAAAAAAGAACAGCATTTATTTAAAATAGACATCTTTTGTAACATTACAGGCCTACACTACTGTTCAAAAGTTTGGGGTCAGTATTTATTTTATTTTTTTAAAAGAAATTAACACTTTTATTCAGCAAGGATTCAGCAAAACTCAAAATATGCGCCCGAAATTCGATCTCAAAAAATACCTGGGAGGATTTGTGCGAGTGTGACCTCTATTAATTTCTCTACAAAACGTTTGCTAATTACCGCACAGAATTTTTACTGACTGGGTGGTATATACCGTTTATACCGAATACCGGTATGTATTTTTGTTATGATATGAATTTTGATTATACCTCAATACGTTGTCAATGTCGTTTAAACAGCGTTCGGAACGCGACGCAGCAACACTGTTTGAGAGGGGTGCCGTTTCACTGTCGCACTGTTGTGAGAGCACAGCTAAGATCGCAAGGCTGAATCCGAAATTGCATTCACTATTCCCTCCGTTATCCACTTGTATTGTTCACTTGAAGGCGTGAGTGAAGTCGGACAGCCACTCTGTGTACATCGCCTGTACACGCGTTATTGCGGTGCAATGTGGGATTGAATGAGTGCACTCAATAACGTCCACTGTGGTTAACACCACTACAAATGGCTGTCCCTTCAAATAATGTCCTATTTGAGGTTACGGGGGAGATTTCGGATTCAGCCCTTGATTACAGCGGAGAATCATGCAGCGCGTATAAGAGTGGTTTCTGCGCGGAGCGCCGTGATGAGATTAACAGCGTTCTCCACATGGATCATACAGATCAGATTCAGAGCGGAGCGAGCGCGTTTAAGTTTCTTATGGACCCATTTCATATACTCTAATGCTCTAAACATGAAATAGCAGCATGTATGCGCACATATGTCATCACGTCTTCTTCAAATTAAATGTATGCGAAGGACACTGATACATCACGAGCGCGATGACACCATAGATTATTCTGCTACACGGACGACAACGATGTAAGTTAATAAACAGACTGACAATTAAAAGAAGAATGGGCAAAAAAGTGACTGCTTTATTCTTTCTGTGTTTAACTTGCGCGTGTCATTTGTTCAGACTAGTGCTCTTAAATGTATTGAAAATATCCTTGGACCTTTTCAATGTTCTTCCGCGTTTCTCCTTGTTTTGGCAGTTTGTTGTTAACGTTATATAGGGTTAGACTTTCAAAATGCTTAATGTGCCTCAACTCAAAATTCTCTCTGTGGTCATATATTTTATTATTCCTGTGTCTGTAATGAGTGTCTGTGTTTTATTGGTTGTTGTCTCACAGCATCATTTTGTGCGGCTTTGCTAACCTGTATTAACTCTAGTGTGGGATTCTTCTACAATACTCGCTCATCATGACAGTAAAATAGGGCATTCTAGTCAATCTACTGCAGTATTTCCTCTCTCAGTCAGTAGAAAATGCATAGGTGGAAAAATACCGTCATATACCGCAAAACCGACATAATTTAGAAAAATACAGTGATATAAATTTTTGGTCATCCCATCAAGCACTAGGACAAATCACAAAAAAGTAATAAATAAAATAGGCCTAGTTATTGTTTTTGATCCATGTAACCTTAATAAATAAGGTTGACTCCAAAAAGCCTAACTCATACTTAACTTTTTGTTAAGTCAGTCTGTAATGAAATAAGAACAAATAATAGAATTACGAGCAACAGCACATACAAATGAAAAAGTTAATTTTTAGATTTTTCCATGCATCTAAACTAGATTTTCAGGTATAGAAATAAACAAATGTAAAATATCACTGCATAGTCTTCACTGTATAAATACAGATTAAGCCTTATTAAAACTTATTCAGTCAAGAGCAGTGAGTGATTTATTTCCTTCTGTTTATGAGAACCATAGACTGTATAAAAGGAGAAAATGCTTCCCTGTCATTGACGAATATTTTCCAGATTTCCCTGTTCTCCCTGTTATAAGCTGGGGGCGCTATTACTCATCTCCTGAACGAGTAAAGAATCTACTGATCAAAACACAGGGGAAGAAGAAGCAGAAACAAGCTCGCTCTCATAAGCAGATGCAATGATGCATATGAAAAACAATGCGATCATCAGCAATAAACAGCGTCTAAATCAAAACGGCTGTGTTACTGAATGACACGTCGCCCCAGGACGAGCTCCAGGACTGTGAGGTGTTGATGGACAGTTACTCCATCTGTGTCTGATTCTGGATGTAACGTTAGCCTTTTACATAAATTTCAAATTCAACTCACAAATTATATCTCTTTATTTCTAATGGTACGTTCACACCAGACGCGAATTAAGCGAATAAAATCGTGCTATTCGCACGTAGTTGGACGCTTGAACATTTTGAGTTGACTCGCTTCATTGGCGCGTGACATTCACTTAGGAATGGGTACCGAAACCCAGCATTAAATGAGCCCCGGTGCTCATGAACTATGAAAGACCACAGGATCGATAAGCTCTGACGCTATCGGTTCTGCTGTCGGTACTGAAGACATCAAGAAAATACACTTACTACTTAGAATTTGCAAGATAATATATCAATAATATCTTCTATCTTATCTTGCAAAATCTATATTTTGTTATTAAACCGTTTGTCTGTAATGCATTTTTGCTATTCGCAACTCAAAAGAGAGAGCACTTTCTCACGCGGAAATGGGAGAACGATATTATTAGATCTGCATTCAGTCTTAAAGGGGCAGCGTGTAATAAGCCTGCTGATGACTGAGCTGTTAATGTGAATCAAACAACAGAAGGCAAAGAGAAAATACTCACAGCTCTTGAATGAGTAACTTTAGCTTTAATACGCATTAATCTATCAATTTATACAGTGAAAACTATGGCGTTATTTTACATTCGATTACTTTATTAGGTTTTTTTTTTGTAGGCCATCTTACTTAATGTTAGTAGACCTTCCTGAAATTAAAGCACTGTTGATTTCATTTGTATCTTTGTTTTATTTATCATTCCTTTCTGTCCTTCAATCCGTGCAGACGTGTTTTTCTCTCTGCTCCCTGCTGGCTCTCGCGCTGTTTTGTTTTGTCTAGTGTTTCGTCTCTTCTCTTTCTCTCTGACCCGCTGCTTTGCTGGACTCCTGAAAATACTGAAATGGAATTGATTAACTGGTCAATCAGCGTGATCGACAAGATTTTCTCACTAAGGAAGGGTGCCCCGGGAGAACCCACCTGCCCGGACGGGACCTTTGCTGCAGGGTACGTGAGGGACGCATGGAACAACTGGCAAGTCCTGTGCCTGGAGGCTCTGTCCGTGGAGGATGCGGAAGATTTATACATGATTGGATTATTGATGGCGGGGTTCCTATTCTTTGGCTTTGGGATTGCCCTGACCTATCGGAAGATTGGTAAGACAGCTGCAAGCAAATTCACCCAGCCGCTGTCTGTGGAAACTAAGGAATGCTTCGGGGTTGTGTGTGACCGTCTGAAGGAATTAGATCAGAAAGTGATAGGAATTGAGGAACTGAACCGTAATAACGCAGTCCGGACTGCGGATACGCAGGGTAGAGTGGGCTCTATCGGGGTCAGATCGGTGAACTTTTACGGACTGTAACCGGTCTGGCCATGAGGCTGGACGTAATGTCTAGGGAAACTGCACAGACCGGACGCGAATGCTGAGGACCAGATCTGATTGATTGATTATGATCCGGACAAATTACCGAAGATCATCAAATGGATTAAAAAATAATAAATTGTATTTGCCTGACCTAATCAACTAGCCCAACGAACCTCACTTGGTCCCTATCTCTCGGTTGGGAGGTCAGCCGGGCAGCTGTCTGCTATCTTTCCCTGTGCACTGCCTTATCTCCCTTCAAGGACAAACCATTGAACTGAACTCGAAAACATCTGAAGTTATGGCTAACATTCTCACACAACACAATCTCAGACTCACTCGCAGCATACACACCCGATCCCGACCCCACCCCGCCCCCAACCGTCTGCCTGTCTGTTATCTATCTCCTCTCCCACTCCATACAAAAAATCCCACCACGTGACCACGTGTACTGTGTTATGTTTATGTTTATGTTTGTTTATGTTTTGTTGTGTTTTGCTATGTAATGCTTGCTAAATTGCATTCTTGTATTTCTGGAGAGCGTAGGGCGGCGCCTGAATAATCGGCTGCGGCCCGGAGGCTTGCTCCAAACTTCATTTCGTTATACTGTACTTGTACATGTGTAATGACAAATAAACTTCAACTTCAACTTCAACAACTTATTGTGTATTTATTTAACCATTTGTTTGCACTTTGTTTCTTTGTTCTTATATTGTATCTTAACTTACGCATATAACACCAATAACATCATAAAGCATGTTAACTTGTTAATTATGTTCTTAATTAGGTTTTTTTTAAATAAAAAATATATATAACAAAAAGAACTGGTAAGAATACCGTTAAAGTACCGTATCGGTAAGCAATATCGGTAAGAGTAGTATTTTAAAAAAAACGATACCCATCCCTACGTTCACTTCACAACAGACGCGAATTCATGGGAGGGGCTTCTGCCAGCGGCTCGTCTCGTTGTGAAATGGCTGACATGGATGGTTTTAAAATACGGCGAATAAGCTCAATTTGCCGGCTTTAGCTAGCTTGTAGTCTCAATAGGGTGAATCCAGGGTGATTGGGACACTTTTTCCAAGTCATCTCAATTGGGAAAAAGTGTCCCAATCACCCTGAAATCACCCTATGTATCGCTCAAATTGAGTAAAGAGCGTTTTTTACAACTTACCAGACTGTCCGACCTCCTCACTCACTTTCTTCCAAGCAAGATCCTTGTTATCCCTGTTTCTATAAAGTAAGAAGACGTATCGCACCGCTCCGGGTGTCCACATATGATTTTGTGCTCGTTGTTACTACTAGAGCAAGCTCGCGGCGCGAATATTCTGCAAAGATCCGATTTTTCAACTTGTGCGAATCACACGACGCACACTTCGCACCGCAAATGTCTGTTCGCGTCTTTGCACTGACTTAACATGTAAAACACTCGCGCTTAGTGAGAAGGGTGAGAAGTCACGGGTTTGACTGCTGTTCCAGTGCACTATAGGTTGGAAAAACACGGGTTGCCTGGAACGCGGCATAACTCTTTCCCCGCCAAGCACGGAATTTTCCGTTATTTGTGAGAAAATGCTTCCCTGCCGAACACGGAATTATCCGTGTTTCCACTGTTAGACGCTAGGGGGCGCTATTAAGCATTAGTAGAGAATGTCATGATCAAAACACACGCGAAGAAGACGCAAAAAAAACCAAGCGATCGTATGCAAGCAGATGCATATGAACAATAACGTGATCGTCAACATTAAACAACATATAAATCTCATGTCACTGAATGAAATGGCGACCCAGGACGAGCTATAGCACTGTGCAAGCATTAGGGGTGTTGATGGACTCGATCTACCCCATCTGTCGCTCTGAATCGGATCTGGATGTTCAAAATGTTGATATATGAAACGTTCCCATGTTTAAGTGTTGATAAAAAAGGAACGCATGACGCTAGAATAAAACTTGTTTTTGTTTAAAAGCAGATGGTCTATTCTATATATAATGCTTGCTCAGATATTCATACAACAAAATATTCTATTTACATTTTTTTGTGAAAATGATCAAAAACCCTGGCGGTGGCTGGCAAGTCTTAAGTCCAGTAAAATGAGCTTAATGTGTGAATGTACGGATCTGAAGACATCAGCGTAATGAATGAGGTGAACACAGGATCTATTGACATGAAATAAAGAGGCTTTTCAGCTGCTCTGATAATAGAGATGAGCCATAGATCATCAATACTCATTAAACAAACCATTCAGGATCAGCAGCAGATCATCCCACTTTATTCACACTATTTACTGCTACAGATTGTTGGAGTCTGAATACATCCTCAAATATTACTATTATTTCTCAAATGATTGAACATTAATACAAAGACAGGCACTAATGACTGTATCAAGCAGTGTAACGTGTCTAAATGAATCCAAATACAGTTCGATCCCTAATAACTACAGTCATAACAACAACAACATTTCGTTAATATCTTACCGTTTTGTATGTGAAACAGGCAAATGTATTAGTCAGCAGACACACGAACTTCGTCAAACACGACGAAAACCGTTCAGAAACAACTTAAAACGTAAAACGTTTCTTAAACAACCCGTGTTAACGTAGTAGTTACTGCGATATAGCGCGAACCGTTTACCTCAGAAGACTCGACACCACGCGAGAAGTGACGGCATCACCACGAGACTTCCTCTTCTTCTTCTTCTGTATTTTAATGGCAAACCAGCTCTGGTGCATTTCCGCCACCTACTGGGGTGGAGTGTGACGCTTTGCTGGACAAGAGAGAGGAATTGAATTTTAAGATATTTTAATAAAGCAGTGGTCACTTTCGAATTATTGTTCAGCAAGTTCAGTAATGTTAAATTCCTACAGATCTTTCTTCTCCTCACATTTTAAAATGTTCATGGTAATCCACATTTGCTGCACAATCCTGTATTATGTTTACCGATTTTAAAAAGTGATTTATTCAAAGCCGTGTGTCCAATACGAAGTCGAGAAAAGTTGACAAATTTCTCTCACGTTTCCCACTTCTTTATTTATTTATTTCAAATAACCCTTACGAAAATGAACCATGGTTTTACTACAAATAAAACCAAAAAAAAATGGTTATTGTAGTTAAACCATGATAACCACAAATTAACCATGGCTACTCTAACCATAGTTTAACCATGGTATCTGTGGTAAAACTGTGGTTATATAAATGGTAATCAATTAGCCAAAAACCATGGTTACTACACTTTTACTACAACAAAACCATGGTTATTTTTCGTAAGGGAAGTGTCTTCCCTTTTCTTTCCTGTACCCATGACTCTTGCCATCTATTTGCAACTATCTAGGGACGTTAATGTTTATTTTTGTATACTTAAAGGCCTTTTTTTGCCAATTCATCTGCCATTTAATTTCCCACAATGAGCAGGAATCCACAGAAGAAAAAGAAAAAAACTTCCGGTTTTATTTGAGACTCCTTCTTCTTTTAGTTTTATGGCAGTTTGTAACCATGCCTGATCAGGTGCATACCGCCACCTACTGTACCGGAGTTATGTTTCGGTGAAACACATAATAATAATAATAATAACACATAACTTTACATAATAATAATAGTTTAAAAATATATATATAATAAAGAATCTTTGGACCGTTCTGTATAGATATCTAAATAACTGTAATATACGCTTCTTATGTACTGACTTGTCCTTTCTAGTTGTATTATATTTAAATCTACCTCAGTATTTGGAAACCATATAGGGATATTACTAATAGGAGCAGGGAAGTTAAAACAAATATTCTCTAATATTCCTCTGATTTATCCTTTGTTACCCATTCCCAACATTCTTGACTAACACTATTGGCAGGATTTCCATTGCCACATCCATGTAGACGACACCAATATGTGAGCATGCCTTGGTCGGTGTTGATCGCACCAGTACAAATCCTCAAAGCTTTATTATTAACTCTGTCCATTTTCATAAATTTTGTTTTACACAAAATTCTATTTACTCCGTACAGAAAGCATCCATAATCTACCTCATCAGAGCCCTATAAATATACAGGCATAACATTATGAGTAACACTGGTGATCTCTTCCTCAGATTGTGATGGCTAGACGTGCAAGACGTGCGCATTAAAGTCTTATCCATAAACACTCTCTCCCTCTTGCATTATGATCAGCAACTAACAGTACTCATTGCAACTAACAGTAAAAAAGAAAATATACAGACCGTATGCCTTTTCAGTGAGTGCTTAATAAACAGGTGAAATTTATATCCGTAAAACAACTGAGATAAAGCATTATAAAGTGCGCGCTCTCCCTTTCATGACTGCCGTGACCAGTATCGCTCCGGAGACTATAAACTAATCACAAATAGTGGGTAGACTGATCCATCCTTGAGCTTTAACTTTTGAGCAAAACCTGCCTTGAATTGTCCCTCGTTCAGGCAATGCACCTGCATTGCTTACAAGACAGTATTGTCGCTACAGCTGCTCGAGCGGAGAGAAAATAGCGGACAGTGTACGGACTGGCTGAGGGTGGAAACTATGCTAATACGGGAGAGTCTGTCAGCGCCATGGGTGGAAACATGTAAATTAAGGGGCGGTAATATTATAATAAGATCCCCTTCCTACGGCCGAAGGGGAGCTGAGCGGCTCATTTTTCCACAGGCTTGCAGAAAGGCTTACCAAAACAAAGTTACTGGGTTGTCCTTTTTCACGTTTTCTGGATTGGTAGATGCACCGGGGACCCGATTATAGCACTTAAACACGGGAAAAATCAGATTTTAATTTCTCTTTAAGCATGTGAAAAATCAAGCTGCTTAGATTTACCTACACTCTAAAAAATGCTGGGTTTAAGTTGGGTTGAAAATGGATTAGCCCAGCGATTGGGTTGTTTTAACCCAGTAAATGTTTTAGTGGTTTAGTGGTTAACCCAGTGGTTGGGTTAAATATTTGCTTAAAACAACCCAATCGCTGTGTTAGTCCATTTTCAACCCAACTTGGGTTGTTTTTAACCCAGCATTTTTTAGAGTGTAGGAAGGGGATCTTATTATAATATTACCGCCCCTTTATCTGCACGTTTCCATCCACGGCACAGCCATTTTGTTTTCCCAAGCAACAAGTGTACCAGTTCTAACGCCATGGCAAAAGTAGACTAGAGCAACTAGTCATAAGGTCTCATCTCTTTAAACATTATAACTGTTCTGTTTTTGGCTGTAATAATAAACTCCCGGCATCTGAGCCCCTGAGGATGCAGTGGATTCATTTCATTGCAGTGTGCCCAAGAAATCAGATAGATTTGTATACATTTGTGTGATTCATTGTACACTGGACTACTCTACAAACGAGGGTCAGTAAAATGCGGGATTTGCACAAAAGTTGTACATCCAGAACACGTTATAATGTGTTTGAGATTCAAGATTCAAGAGTTTTATTTGTCACATACACAGTTATATACAGAATATACAACCGGCAGTGAAATGTAAACAGGTCCGCTCCATGGACAGTGCAAATTCACAGTTAAAAACACAAGGAAGAAATTATAATAGAAATAGGATATAAAAAAGTACTATCTATATATATATATATATATATATATATATATATGTCTATATCTGTAGAATTATAAATAATCAAGTCAAGAGAAAAAAAGGTAACAAATAAGGATAAAGTGGAATAAAATAATTGAAGTAGACTTTGCAGTGAGTAAACTGTAGACTTATAAATATGTGGTTAACAAATGTATAAAGAGTATAATGTGCAAACAGGTTTATGACAGGTTGTTACACAGTAACAACGAGAACAGAAAGTGCAGTGCAATGTCAGTCTATCGATGTTTATCCTGACGTGAAGTCACGTGATGTTAAGTGACTGAGTTCAGGAGTCTGATGGCCTGGGGGAAGAAGCTCCTCCTGAGTCTCTCAGTTTTGGCCATCAGGCTTCGGAAGCGCTTACCAGATGGTAGGATGATGCAGGGTGATTAGAGTCCTTGATGATCTTAGTAGCTCTACCTTTGCAGCGTTTGGTGTAGACGTCCTGCAGAGACGGGAGAGCTGACCCTGAGATACGCTCGGATAAGCGCACTACTCTTTGCAGGGCTTTGCGGTCATGACTGGTGCTGTTCCCATACCACGCTGTGATGCACTGAGTTAAAACACTTTCTATCGCCCCTAAATAGAAAGTTTTCAGGATAGCTGGTGAAACCCTGAATTTCCTCAGCTGGCGCAGGTGGTACAGTCTTTGCCTGGCTTTTTCACCTGTGTCTGAATGTGAGCAGTCCAGGTCAGGTCCTCGGAGATGTTTACTCCCAGGTACTTGAAGCTGCTCACTCTCTCTACTGGTGACCCGCTGATCATGAGGGGGAGTATGTCCGTTGCTGTCTCTTCCTGAAGTCCACAATCATTTCTTTGGTCTTGCCAACATTCAGAGAGAGACAGTTGTCCTGGCACCATGATGTTAGATGCTCCACCTCATCCAAGTATGCCGTCTCATTGTTGTTGGAAATGAGGCCCAGGACAACAGTATCATCAGCAAATTTGATGATAGAGGTGGAGCTGTGTGTGGACAAACAGTCATGCGTGTAGAGAGAGTAGAGCAGGGGGCTCAGGACACAGCCCTGTGGAGCTCCCACACTCAGGGTGATGGAGGTGGAGGTGGACTGGCCTATTCTCACCACCTGAGGCCTGCCAGTGAGGAAGTCCTCAATCCAGTGGCAGAGAGAAGGATTCAGGCCGAGATCATCGAGTTTGCAAATCGCCATTCTGAATGTGCTAATGTGGCTAAAGCTACCACTGTCTATTACTGTATCCACAAAGACCAGAGCTTTTTATTTTTAATCTGAAAACGTTCACCACCTGAACAATTCAGAAGTGCACTTTTATTACTTCTTAAAAAGAAAACTAACGACATAGCTCTGATCTCTGTGAATATAGAGACAACGCTAACTTTAGCCAATGTACAGCATCCTAACCAGTACATTCACAAAATTTAACGAGCAGCACTTAAATGTTCTGAAAATGAAGTTGGTCAAACATTTGGTATATTTACCCATCTTTGTGACTTCTGCTCGCTGTGTGAGGTTGTCCCCACTCCAGTTGTTGTTGCCGTTTATCCAAACTAAACTAGTGTGAGCTGTAAAGGCTTTGCCCTGCTCTGAAAAGGGGCGGAGAGCAGCAGCTCATTTGCATTTAAAGAGACACACAAAAACAGTGTGTTTTTGCTGCCACCCAAATAAGGGCTTTCAAAACATCCTATAATAATCTGTGGTGTATTTTTTTTTTTTTTTTTTTGGAAACTTCACAGACACATTCTGGGGACACCTTTATAGGACCCCTTTTAAGAAAGGCTTTGACAGGGTTTGGCACACAGCTTTGTGGGCAACCATGAGGAGGTATAACATCAGCCCCCAACCTTAACCTAGTCATCAAGCACCTGTATGAAAAGGCCACCAGTGCAGTCCTTCATGCAGATGACATTGATGGGCTACCAGCTTGACACAACCACCCGTGAACAAGGAATGGAAATGGAAAACTAAAATGATGATGTCAACATACACATTAAATTCAACAGGCAAGTCCTTGAGACCATACAGAGTTTCAAATACTTAAAAGCTATAGTCTCTGACAAAGGGTCCAGGCAAGAAGTTCTTGCCAGGATAGCTCAACTATGCAAAAGCGGCAGCCCTTCCGGCGCACTCAGTGTCTGAATTCACTCACTCATTTATTATATTAGTGGAGTAATGTAGGGAATAGTGAATGAGGGTAGATATTTTGAACACAGCTTTTTTTTCCAAAGATGGCTTCTGTCATTATAAGTCCCGAATCAGTGCAAGACGTCAGCGCCATATTGGGACATTGGCGGATTTTCTACATTGGAAGAGACTGAAGGTGCGCTGTCAATCTTTTTTGCTGTCTATGGCCAGAACTGAAGATAAGCTACTTAATGTGAGTTTTAGCATGTCTGCATAGAGAAGATAATTGACTGAAACTCTTCCCACATGCTGAAGATTTAAATTTTACATATAAACTCTTTCACCAAAGCAAAAAAATATATGCGTCGAGTTGTAAGAGTAGTAGCAACACGAGTGGCTCCTCAGACTTTCAGAAGTGCAAGACGGCACGCACTCTTTCCTCTAAAGTATGGGAATTCTTTCATTTAAAAGGAAACAATTCTGTGATATGTCGTCTTTGCAAAATGAAGATGGCCTTCCATTCTAGCACCACGGCAATGCACCAGCACCTGAAGAGGCGCCACTCGGGAGCACCGTAAGTTTTTTTTCAACTCCCCACTTTGCACTCGATGTTGGAGTAGGCTATAATACGTTGTCGACACCTAAAGTTTTAGGCTACAGTGTATGTTTTCTGTGTAATTAATTACTATATGTAATATTCGTGTATTCAAGGTGTGAAATGACACGCTTAAGCAACCTAAGTCAACAAACGGTTGTAACGTTATGTCTTCATTGATTGTCGTCGATGGGTCAGTGAGCACAGAGTGCGGATCGGGCTGCATTTTTCTGTCCGAGCTCAGCCCGCGTCCGACAGAACAGTAACTGAACCTGACAGGCATGAAGATATTTATGTCCGACACCGACAGTTAAAATCCCATTTTTTTCTCATACTAATGACACATTTACGTTTGTTTGTGTGGAATGCATGCTTTTATTAAGCAACTGTAGGAAGGGAGGCATTCGGAAATGTCAACATGATAGCGCATACAGAGCAACTAGCGCTCTTAACACAGGCGCGCATGCACGTGTTTCGTTGTCACGGCTACATAAGCAAATTTCCGCACGCAGGAAGACAGATGTTATGGTAATAATTTATGTATTTTAATCACAAAAACAAACGTTTGAATCAAGTGAAAGCATCAGGCACATTGGCTACCTACATAATAAGCTGTTTTAAATTTAAAATGTTCAATGCCTTATCGCACTGATGTGACCGAGCCCGACCCGAACCCGAACATAATTTCTATATATCTGTCCGAACCCGGCCAGGCCCGTCTGGCTCGGGTCAGGTATCCATCCTCTCAGTGAGCACAGTGACATGCCAGGACTATTCCGGTTTTAAACGGAATATTGGTGCCCGTAATGCTCCCTACATGAAACTATGTTCACTGTCATGCCGCGACTGCGCAAATGACGTTTATGTTACACCCATAGGATTTGATTAGCCTACTTGTTGATCAATGGGCATAGCCTGTAGGCTGAGGTGCATACATAGAAAAATCATATTTTGTTGTTGGTTAATTATTATATTTATTTTAATGTGTGTGTGTGTACTTTATGTTTTCAGGGATAAGAAGAATAGTGTGGAAAATTACTTTCGCAAAGAAAAATACAACCCCCTGCACCCCCCAGGAGGCTGCCATACTTACTGAGAGCATCTTATCAATGATTGTTAAAGACATGAGGCCGATTTCTGTGGTTGAGGGCGAGGGATTCAAAGAAATGCTGACGACCTTTGAATCAGGTTACACTCTGCCCTGTAGGTGCCATTTCACTACTATGATGGAGAACAAGTACGAAACTTCAGCGGAGAAACTTAAAGACAAACCTAAAATGGCCACATCCAAAATCTCCCTTAGCACTGATGCCTGGACAAGTCTGGTCACAGAAGCCTACTTAGGGGCAATTTGTCATTTTATTGATGACAGCTTGGATCTTGTCTCCTTCAATTTGACAACACTGCCAGTTGAAGAACGCCATACAGCAGAAAACATTGCCTCCTGGCTGGAGAATGTGGCTGTAAAATTCAACATTTTGTTTGAGAATGTCATTGCTATTGTCCATGACAATGCACATAACATTGTGGCAGCTCTCAGAATCTTGGAAGAGAGATTTGGGCTGGTATCCCATCGGTGTGCTGGGCATACACTACAACTGGTAGTCAACCATGTAATGGACAACCCTGTGATTAACAAGGCACTCTCAGTTAAACGGTGCCTCGTAAAACACATAAGCTGAAGCCAAAACAAAAACAGATGGGCACAGCTGAACATAAACTTATACAGGATGTAGCAGTCCGTTGGAACAGTTCATACTATATGATTGATCGTCTTTTAGAGCAGCGATGGCCAGTGGTTGCAACACTATCAGATCCAGAAATCACACAGATCTATCTTGATCTAAAAAACGATCAATAGATTCTTCTGGAGGGACTGGAAGAGGTGCTCAAGCCCTATGAGCAAGCCACGGTTTTCCTTAGTGGTCAATCTTGTCACAGCCATGACCTTTTTCCAGACCAAAGCAGAAGAGGAGATATTGTCAAGGTGGCAGGAGGTTTTTGTATTTCAAGAGTATGGGAAAATGTGCTTCTCATTGCTGCTGAATTGAAGTTCCTTCCAGCAGATGATGCACTCAAACTACAAGTACAAATACAGACTGTTGCTCTTGATATCAGAAGGAAGCAGAGATTGTTACAGGCAGCTGTGGGGCAGGAAGCCTCAGCAAGCTCCCCACCAAAGAAGAGGTCCTGCTCCTTCTCTTTGTTGGGCACAGATTCTGAGGAGGAAGACAGCAATGAAGAAAACATGGACCAAGGAGGATGGTGATGGGGACAGTGAGACAGTCAGGAAAGAGGTGCTTTTGTATTTTGGGGAAAACCCTATCCCAAGGGATAATAACCCCCTTACATGGTGGAAGGATAACGCAATAAGGTTCCCCACCCTGGCTGCAGTAGTCAAATCATATTTGTCTATACCTGCCACATCAATGCCATCTGAAAGGCTTTTCTCAGTTGCTGGGAACATTGTTATTAAAAAAAAGGGCAAGCCTGACTCCTGAGCATGTTGAAATGCTCACATTCCTCCACTCCAATATATGACTGCATTTTGTCTTGAATGACACACACACACACAAACACTATTCTTAAGGTGAAAGGAAAGTGCCATATCATGTGAATGAAGATGCTATTTTTCAGTAAGCTAGACCTATGTCACTAGACCCAACATAAATGTTGAATTCTGAATGTTTATTTTTTGTTGGAAAAGCACTTTCTGTATTAGCTTAAAGCCCCCAAGTTTACAATAGTTACTGTATTCTTTCAATAGCTCTAAGAAAGGGGTGGCTGGGTGACCTTTTTATTTTTTTTATTGAATGCTAGACATCAGAATGCATTATTTTGCTCTTGTACACCCTTACTTGAATTTTATTTTTGAATTTTAGAGTTTAAGAAAAAGGTGAGTGGCAGTGTGCATTACCATACGTTGTTATTTTATGTGAATGAAGAATTAAAAGATGCACTTTTTTCAGTAAGCTAGGACTGTGTTTTCAACATAAATATTTGATTCTATTGGTTCAGGAAGGACACCATGACAGGCTGTTGGCTCCCACTTTGTTTCAGTAAGCTAGGCCTATGTGTTTTCAAGGCTTCAAGGTTTTATTGAATGCTACCTCTGACTAAGAATGCATTAGTTTGCACTTGTATATTGCACTTGGTCTTTTATTTTGGAATTTTAAGAGCAATAAACATATATTGCAATGTTAATGAATGTTAAGGGTTTTTTCATTCAGATATGTAAATCAACATGTATAAATTGCTATTAGGCAATTAATGGGGAGATAATCGATAATCGAAATTGAATCGGACTGAAAAATGAATCATTAGATTAATCGATGCATCGAAAAAACAATCGCTGATTAATCATTTAAAAAAATAACAGTTTATCCCAGCCCTACACCAAAGGTTTAGACGGACAGCAAAAGTGAATATTAAAGTCTCCTAGAGTCAACAGTCCATCACAGCGAGACAATATTCGAGAGGAATTGTTGAATAAAGTCTGATTCTCATTAACTACCTCAAAACTGGAATACACATCTGTATCATTTTTTTGTTTGTTTTTGAAATAGTTTTTAAAAACAGCAGCAACACCCCCACAAGAAGTCCATCCAAACACAAGCAAGCAAGTGCCGAGGCTCACCTGTGGTACAGTGCATCCTGAAAGTAATCACAGCGCTTCACTTTTTCCACATTTTGTTATGTTACAGCCTTAATCTAAAATGGATTCAATTCGATTATTTTCCTCTAAATTCGACAAACAATAGCCTACCTCATAATGACAATGTTAAAGTTTGATTGAAATCTTTGCAAATAATTAAAAAAAAAACTTATTCTGTGAAGTATTCACAGCCTTTTCCATGACACTCAAGATGTTTCTACAACTTGATTGGAGCCCACCTGTGTTTAATAATTTGGAAAGGCACACACCTGTCTATATAAGGTCCTACAGTTAACAGTGCATGTCAGAGCACAAACCAAGCCATAAAGACCAAGGAATTGTTTGTAGACCTCCAAAACATGATTGTATTGAGGCACAGATCTGGGGAAGGGTACAGAAAAATGTCTGCAGCATTGAAGGTCCCAGTGAGCACAGTGGCCTTCATCATCCATAAATGGAAGAAGTTTGGAACCACCAAGACTCTTCCTAGAGCTGGCCGCTTGGTCAAACTGAGCAATCGGAGGAGAACCTTCCAGAAGAACAACCTTCTCTGCATCTCTCCACCAATCAGGCCTGTGTGGGAGAGTGGCCAGACGGAAGCCACTCCTCAGGAAAAGGCACATGACAGCCATCTGGAGTTTGCCACAAGGCACCTGAAGGACTCTCTCACCATGAGAAACAAAATTCTCTGGTCTGATGAAAAAAAGATTGAACTCTTTGGCCTGAATTGAAAGCGTCATGTCTGAAGGAAACCAGGCACTGCTGATCACCTGGCCAATACCATCCCTACAGTGACAAATCCCTACATTTCCATTTCACTGCCGGTTGTATATTCTATATATAACGGTGTATGTGACAAATAAAACTCTTGAATCTTGAAGCATGGTGGTGGTAGCATCATGCTGTGGGGGTATTTTTCAGCGGCAGGAACTGGGAGACCAGTCAGGATCGAGGGAAAGATGAATGCAGCAATGTACCGAGACATCCTTGATGAAAACATGATCCAGAGCACTATGAACCTCAACTACCCCAAGCACACAGCAAATATAACAAAGGAGTGGGTACGGGACAACTCTGAATGTTCTTGAGTGGCCCAGCCAGAGCCCAGACTTGGACCCGATTGAACATTTCTGGAGAGATCTGAAAACGGCTGTGCATCGACGCTCCCCATCCAACCTGATGGAGCTTGAGAGGTCCTGAAAAGAAGAATGGGAGAAACTTCCCAAAAATAGGTGTGCCAAACTTCACTCAAAAAGACTTGAGGCTGTGATCGGTGCCAAAGGTGCTTCAGCAAAGTATTGAATTTTTTATTTTTAATAAATATTGCAAAGATTTCAAACAAACTTCTTTCACGTTGTCATTATGGAATAAGGCTGTAACATGACAAAATGTGGAAAAAGTGAAGCGCTGCACTGTAGGTTGGAGGTATCTTCATCCTCTGTCCTTCTCACATGGAGAGCCCCAAAAGCAATCAAAATAATTTCATAATTTTATCTAAAAGACAAAAAATATTTATTCTTAATGCAAGGAGGGGCAGACAATAAAAGTTTAATGTTTGGTGCAGCAAATACAAAAAGTAAAAGTGGAACCGAATAAAACAGATCTCTCTCTTTATTAACAGAATAGCATCTCAAGAGAATAAAAGTGAAGGTCAGTTGCAAAGCAGTAAGTCTTGCATCTGCAATTTCAAAATACACCATAAGTGTAAGAATAACTAGTTGATTTGAAAACAGTAAAAAACAAGTTAAAAAAATAATAAGTTTTGGCATGACTGTGTAGAGCAGATGATTGAGTGAAACTCATCCCACATGCAGTGCAGTGATACGGTTTCTCTCAAGTGTGGATCTTCTTGTGTTTTCAGATGTTCTGACCGACTGAATCTCTTGTCGCAGTGTGAACACATGTAAGGTTTCTCTCCGGTGTGGATCCTCTCATGTTTTTTCAGGGATCCTGAATCACTGAATCTCTTGTCGCAGTGTGAACACATGTAAGGTTTCTCTCCGGTGTGGATCCTCTCGTGTTTTTTCAGGGATTCTGACTGACTGAATGTCTTGTCGCAGTGTGAACACATGTAAGGTTTCTCTCCGGTGTGGATCCTCTCATGTTTTTTCAGGGATCCTGAATCACTGAATCTCTTGTCGCAGTGTGAATACATGTAAGGTTTCTCTCCAGTGTGGATCCTCTCGTGTTTTTTCAGGGATCCTGAATCACTGAATCTCTTGTCGCAGTGTGAACACTTGTAAGGTTTCTCTCCAGTGTGGATTCTCTGATGCAGTTTCAATTGTCCAGCTGTAATGAAACTCTTCCCACACTCAAAGCACACATGATTTCTTACACCAGAGTGTATTTTCTGATGAACTGTTAAATTCTGCAGATGATAAAAACTCTTTCCACACAAAGAACATGAATGTGGTTTCTCCAGTGAATGAACGCTCAGGTGTCTCTTCAGTTCTGGTGCACTCAAAAATGTTTTACCACATTGATCACATTTGTGCAGTTTCTCTCCAGTGTGGATCCTCATGTGTTCCTTAAGGTTTCTCTTACGTGCAAAACTCTTCCCACACTGATCACATGTGAACGGTTTCTCTCTAGTGTGAATCCTCATGTGAATCTTGAGATTCTTATTGCGTGTGAAACTCTTCCCACACTGATGGCAGGTGAAAGATTTTTTAAATCTTTCTTTCTCCACTTTATTCACTTCTTCATTCTCCTCATTCTCATCCATGATGTCTGAAATTAAAGTTTAAAAAATGCTCAGTAAATCAATTAAAAATAAATATATGTTGTGAAATAATATATAAAACCAGAAAGTATCGAGTTGTGTTAAAACTATTATACAAGATTATAGAGAGTCGGACTCACTTTTTTCTTATCAGTGCCAAACAGACTCAAATAACTCTGTCGTTTTTTATCATTCAGGCAAGTGTTATACATCATTATAATCTGTTAAGTTTCTATTATTTTTTGTGTACAGTCACAATAAAAACAACTCGTGGTTCTTGCAAAACAAAAAGAAAACAAACATGATGCGCGATCTGCAGCCTCTCTGTCAAAGACGTTCATTCAGATTCTCTTCAGAAAAGGACCTATAACTGAATAATTATTTGTCTCTCAGACATATGTCTAAAGAAACGTTGAAATGTCAGGTTTTAAATAACGTAAATCCAATCGAAAACAAATATTCTGTTTATGTAATCTGTTTGAAAAGGGAGTGTTGTCAGTCGTTTGCGAGCGTCTAATTATCTTCTCATTAACCGCTAATGTGCCACGCCCACGGAGCGCGTTCTTTTGAGATTCAAATCTGACATGATCCATGAGTAGAGCCGACGCCCACATCAACGCCCACATCAGCTCAAACACATCGACACTTCACATCGGTTTGAGATTGTGGGATAATCCTGGAATATTTTACCTCAGAAAAAGCTGTTTATTTCTAAGAGCAACAGATCCAGGCGAGGATTGTGAGGTACGTTTATTCTGTTAGCGTCTGTGAATATTAAATGCAAAACACTTTAAATATGAATCCTCCTGCTACATAAAATGTCATAGATGCCAGACTTTTTAGACAAGATTTATTTGGCTTGATTTGGCCAGATTATGAAGTGTTTAGGCTATTGTAAGTGTAACATCAATAAACCTTTTATTAGCACGTCTTCTCAGATGCTATAAATATATTACGGAAATGATTTTGACCACTTCATTAAGTTTTGTTTTGTAGAAAGCATTTATTTAAAGTGAATTTTGTTTTGTATAAATTGTATCTTAATTTCAATCAATGTTTTTTTTGTTTAATAAGAATCAAATATAACAGACAATAGCCGTAGCGCTGGCGTGATCATGCATTGCACGCGCGTCTCATAAATGAACCGAAACTCCAAATGATATTTGAGTATTGTGTGTGTCAGATAGTTTACAAAATCAAATGAGTCAGAAAAGGTTTACCACTGAAATAACTGGGAAAAAAGTGTCACCCTGAATTCACCCCATACTCTCTGAAATCATAACTGCATTGCATTATGCTGTTTTAAATCCCAAATATTTTACTTATAACGTTGATCATTACAAATTATTCATTTATTTGTATTTACTGAATACTGAATTGTGTTCAGCATCACAATATTACTGTTTTTTGTTTTTGTTTTGTTTTTTTTTAGCATGAGACTTCTTTCAAAAACATTAAAAATAGTACACTACCAAAAATGCTCTTATTATTTTTGTCTTGTCTTGTTTTCTAAATATCGAAAAAGTTCTTAAATCAAGATGCATTTACTAGAGAAGTAAAATGACATAGTTTTGTTGAAAATAAAATCTAAATTAATTGAGTTTTTGCTTAAAATAAGCAAAATTATCTGCCAATGGTGTAAGAAAAATAATCTTGTTTCTGATTGAAATCTTGTTCCTTGTTTCTGTCCCAGACAGAAATAAGATTATTTTTCCAATCCCATTGGCAGATAATTCATCTTATTTTAAGCAAAAACTCACTTAATTTAGAGCCTTTGTAAAGTGCCTTTGTTGACTACCTTCTAAATAAACTACAACAAAATGTATTTGCTTTGTCCCTTTGCTTAGCTCCATCTCAGTCACACACCTGAGCTCATTTATTATGCAGCTCAAATTTGTATAATAAAGATGGCGGCATGTTCAGACGCAGCGGCTACTCCGGGTCCTAAAGACGGTGCTTTTATGTCTTTAAATGTTGTCTGTTCGTCTCCAAACAGTGTCTTTTTACCGCTAATTCATAAGGAAACCACTCTAAAAATACATATATGATTGCCAAAGCCTTTTGGATATCAGCAACAAGCCCACAAAAGACTCTATAATACATGTATGTTTACATGCTCATGCACTACAATAATCTTGCACTGTTCCCCAGACATGTATAGGTTAACATTTATATTTATATATAGTATATTTATAGTCAAATCTGTCAGTAGGTTAGTTATGTATAGGTTTATAGTGTTTTACTTCATGGTTGTATGTCTGTACTTATGTAGCACCGTGGTCCTGTGAGGCACGACATTTCATTCCACTGTATGTCCTCACATGTAGCGGAATGACAATAAAGCTCAACCTGACTTGAACTTGATTATGCAACCTTTTGTTCTCTCAGGTGTGATTCACAGCATTATTTATGAACATTCACACCCCTTCGCATACGACCTTTGTAAAGAAAAGGTGTCTTTCAAAATGTAGATCAATGTATTGTTTTATATGAATTAGCAGGCTCAATGATTCTCACATCAGTTTGAAGCAAAAACTCTAGCACAAATAGTTTTACGTTCCCCGTAGAGACTGTGCGTTAGCTTTGCAAAATGTTTTGCCTCAGGCAGTGGTTCAGGCTTTAGGATTGTCAAATGACTAAAGAAACATTATCAGCATGATGGTGTAAAATTACATATTTCTTGTCTATTACCACCCACCACTAGTAATGACAGAAATAAGACAGCATTGCTAGTTTTTGGCTATATCGTGTTGCAATAGGTAGCACTTCAGTGTTAATACTGAATCAAATCTTGTTAGTTATCATTTATAATTGAAAGAGTTTAATAACAGTATTTAGTTATAGTTACACTTGACATGGGGACAAATTACAAACCCGATTCCAAAAAAGTTGGGACACTGTACAAATTGTGAATAAAAAAGGAATGCAATAATTTACAAATCTCATAAACTTATATTTTATTACAATAGAATATAGATAACATATCAAATGTTGAAAGTGAGACATTTTGAAATGTCATGCCAAATATTGGCTCATTTTGGATTTCATGAGAGCTACACATTCCAAAAAAGTTGCAACAGGGAGCAATAAGAGGTCGGAAAAGTTAAATGTACATATAAGGAACAGCTGGAGGACCAATCTGCAACTTATTAGGTCAATTGGCAACATGATTGGGTATAAAAAGAGCCTCTCAGAGTGGCAGTGTCTCTCAGAAGTCAAGATGGGCAGAGGATCACCAATTCCCCCAATGCTGCGGCCAAACATACTGGAGCAATATCAGAAAGGAGTTTCTCAGAGAAAAACTGCAAAGAGTTTGAAGTTCTCATCATCTACAGTGCATAATATCATCCAAAGATTCAGAGAATCTGGAACAATCTCTGTGCGTAAGGGTCAAGGCTGGAAAACCATACTGGATGCCCGTGATCTCCGGCCCTTAGACGGCACTGCATCACATACAGGAATGCTACTGTAATGGAAATCACAACATGGGCTCAGGAATACTCCCAGAAAACATTGTCGTGAACACAATCCACCGTGCCATTCGCCGCTGCCGGCTAAAACTCTATAGGTCAAAAAAGAAGCCATATCTAAACATGATCCAGAAGTGCAGGTGTTTTCTCTGGGCCAAGGCTCATTTAAAATGGACTGTGGCAAAGTGGAAAACTGTTCTGTGGTCAGACCAATCAAAATTTGAAGTTCTTTTTGGAAAACTGGGACGCTATGTCATCCGGACTAAAGAGGACAAGGACAACCCAAGTTGTTGTCAGCGCTCAGTTCAGAAGCCTGCATCTCTGATGGGATGGGGTTCATGAGTGCGTGTGGCATGGGCAGCTTACACATCTGGAAAGGCACCATCAATGCTGAAAGGGATATCCAAGTTCTAGAACAACAAATGCTCCCATCCAGACGTCGTCTCTTTCAGGGAAGACCTTGCATTTTCCAACATGACAATGCCAGACCACATCATTGCATTCTGTTTTTATTCACAATTTGTACAGTGTCCCAACTTTTTTAGAATCAGGTTTGTACAATGGCGATGATAAAACTTAATTTTACCTAACACTTATGTAAAATGTTACCTGATAGAGAGATCAAGTGTAAGTTTATAAAGGAATAGAGAGAAAGAGAGATGCCATTGATCATTCGAGTCTGTTCAGGAAGGCAGAGCGCAGATAGAGAGCCAGAACAAGAGTTAGACCCTGTTTATACCTGGTATTAAGAAATGTTTTCGTCATCAGATCACAAGTGAATGGTGCTAAATACTGGTGTAGACAGTGTAAAAAGTTTTGAGCTTGTCCACTTTCGATCACTTCCAGAGGTCATCGAAAACGCATTTGACCGGATTGCTTTCGCATTGTAGGTGCTCATGTGGCCAAATGTATTCGAATAGCCACGAAAGACCGCATTCTCTTCGCCTACTGACCTGATACGTGAACATAATGAAAAGCCATATGCATAATTTGCGGGTGGGACATGTCCCCACTACTATTTGCCAGGGTCTATATTGTCCCCATCACATTTTGAAATATCTCAGATCCTTTAAGTCCTGTAAGTTGCGAGATGGGGTCCATGGATCGGACTTGTTTGTTCAGCACATCCCACAGATGCTCGATTGGATTGAGATCTGGGGAAATTGGAGGCCAAAGTCAACACCTCAGACTCGTTGTTGTGCTCCTCAAACCATTCCTGAAGCATTTGTGCTTTGTGGCAGGAGCATTATCCTGCTGGAAGAGCCACCAGGGAATACCATTTCCATGAAAGGCTGTACATGGTCTGCAACAATGCTTTGGTAGGTGGTACGTGTCAAAGTAACATCCACATGGATGGCAGGACCCAAGGTTTCCCAGCAGAACATTGCCCAAAGCATCACACTGCCTCCGCCGGATTGCCTTCTTCCCATAGTGCATCCTGGTGCCATGTGTTCCCCAGGGAAGCCACGCACATGCACCCGGCCATCCACGTGATGTAAAAGAAAACATGATTCATCAGACCAGGCCACCTTCTTCCATTGCTCCGTGGTCCAGTTTTGATGCTCACGTGCCACTGTTGGTGCTTTCGGCGGTGGACAAGCATCTGGTTTCAGACAAGCACTTCAACCTATCACTTAATGCCGTTGTGGAAACAAAACAAACTGCAATAAATGTCCCTGCTCTTTATATAGAATCACTGATGAACACTTTAGGTATTAATGAGAAAAAAAATGATACAACGGCCTTCTGACATGCTTTACAAAAATTCTACCACTAGACCATTAAGGCACACGAGTGTCTATCTATGCATTTATTCACTAATGTGAAGAATGTCGGTACCAATATTATTAGACTATACTAGATGTAAGGTCGAAACCTTCACGTTAAACATGACTTATGTGGACATTGTAATGTAATTATTCTGCAATTGTTATTGTAAATACCATTGTATTACCAACCCCCCCACCCGCATAGCCTAGAAATCTAGAGGCACCCTAGTGCAGCCAGGGAGTCTAGTAACTCTCTGTTGGCTTGCGAGCTGGAAAAACCAAACTCTAGTCAGGCCAATCACATCGTGTATAGAGTCAGTGGGCGGGCTTAACATAATGACGGCAGAGTTGCAAGTTCCGTGTGCTACTTGACAAAAAGGAAGCTGGCGAACAGCAGTTTTTCGAATCGCCTTTGGCGCAACTCTGGAAGACTTGGAGTTAAGCTTTTCTTTGAGAAAAGAACAAAGAACGACATTCTTAAAAGTCTTTCTTAAAAAAGTAAGATGTGTTCAGAGTTTTGCCGACCAGATAAGGCATAAGTTTAATCTATCAACTAGCTCGGCTTCACCTTCTTCGTTGCTCTGGTTGGTTGTAGCGCTATCCTATTGCATGCAGTGGGAAAGACAAGAGTTTATCCCGCCCCCTCAGATTGAGCCCTGCCAATGGTGTGTTCCCAGACCCAACATCTTGATGTGGGTCTGGCTTGTCAGGCTACCACCCGCCCACTCGTGTCCACACAAAAACAAAGTTACCCCACTGCGGGAAGAACGCTGGCCAGACGGGATTTAAACTCGGCTGAAGACCCAAGATTGGTTTGGACACGAAAAACTCTGTTTGACGTGGACTTGCAGACATCATTATATTTTTATGTCAGGGGACGTATTGTTGTTTTTCCTCCCCCTCCCTGTCTGTAGAGACATGCGTACGTCTCTCTCTCTTTTTCTCTTTTTGCGAAATGGTGTATGACCAGTAAAGTAAACACTTTTGAGGACTTTTTTGTTGGAGGATTTTAAAGGTAGCGCTCAAGAAAACTTGGCAATATATTTGAATGTACAGAAAGTAACAACTCTCTCAGCAGCCGCCGTACTTTCTGATGAGTTCGTTTTGACCCACCAAACTGTTTTTTCTCCAGTGGGGAGGTTTGACAAAGTAGCTGTCTATGGTTCTGAAATGTAGGGGTTAATGCCAGGTATAACTGAGGTGGTGGGGCATATGGAGGGGACAGATTTGCAAAAAATCGATCTAGTGATGGGTGAGTCTGTTTCTACCGCCTGGATGGGGGTCATCTGATCACTGATTGCGAAGCTTGGAAAAAGAAAAATCAGTCAAGCAAGCCAAAAACAGTAGGTTTTGTGAATTCGGTTTCACCCATTTATCCATTGTCTGGTTATGAACCATTTATGTTACGTGGAGGTGTAGCACCCAATAGTGAAGACGACGCTATACACATTTCCATGTTACGAGACACGGGAGCAGCCCAATCGCTCATTATAAGCAATGTGCTAAAGCTGGCACCAGAGACTTATACTGGTACTGACATTTTACTCCGCGGCGTAGGTGCCGATTGTATAAAATCTTCTCTACACAGATTTTTTCTGAGGTCAGACTTGGTAACTGGGTATGTGAATGTGGTTGTGTGCACACAACTCCCAGTGGATGGAGTTGAGTTCATCTTAGGGAATGACCTGGCTGGTGGTCAAGTGTTTTCCCAGCCGATTGTGGTAGGAAACCCAGGGGAAGTTAGTGATGTGCCTCATGAATTTAAGGATGTCTTCCCTGCCTGTGTGATAATGCAAGCACAAGCTCGTAAGTTTAATGATGTGGTGAACTTGTCAGATTCATTTATGATTGCACCTGATATGAGTAAACCGTTTTTCTGAGCAAGAAAAGTGTGCCTTTTGTCTTGAAATTCCTTTGCAGATTGGTCGCAAGCAGCTAGCCGATGCGCAGAACACTGACCCGACGCTATTAGGCTGTATTGCTGCTGCAGCGGATAATCAAAGCGGTGACTCTAAGGTAACATATTTCTGGGAAAATGAAATTCTAATGCATAGATGGGAAGCTGAGGATAGTGTGTGACAGATAATGGAGTATGGCGCATGATAATGTTCTTTCAGGACATTTAGGAATCAGGAAAACGTATGCGCGAGTGTAAATCTGATGTGTCTTCCTACTGCAGTTCATGCCATGTTTGTCAGATGGTGGGAAAGCCTAACCAGAAGATACCTCTTGCGCCGCTGCATCCAATATCTGTAATAGGAGCCATTTGAACGTATCATTATCAACTGTGTAGGCCCATTGCCGAAATCCAAGTCTGAGCATCAATACATCCTAACCCTTATGTGTGCGGCTACGCATTTTCCCGAGGCCATTCCCATGCTAAAGCCTGCAGCGCGATAGACGCGATTCCGCCTCATTCACGCATCCAGTTTGAGCGAATGACGCGAATTGAGTGTCTTGCGTGATGCGCACGTTGCGCATGAGTGGTGTGTTTTGTGCATTCACGTGTTTTACAGCGAATTCGTGTCTGACGCCCGAGTTGAAAAATCTGAACTTTGGCGTCAATTCGCGCCGCGTTAATCAATCAGGAGCCTGCTTGCTGCTGTCACGTGGTGAAGTGATGTGATGTGATATGGCAAGTCAATAGTGGATGAGAAGCCCCAAGTAATTTAAAAATACTACTGTTACTGCGTCATGAAATGTAGTTAAGACTTTTTCAGGCGAGAATGTAGTTGTTTAAAGCTCAAATCTGTGGTTTATTTATAAAGAGAGAGCCTATTTGACATTTTTGATCTGCCGTTTTTCGGAGTTGTGAGATCCAGTCGATCAGCGCTCATTAACCCAGACGAGAGCAGCCTTTCCTCGGCTGACAGGCAGAAGTACCGCTGAAAGGCCACTCTGCCTCTTTTCATTTTCATAAAAACATTAATAGCCACACAAATGTGGTTCAGGAAAAGCATACCTTGATTACCTTCACTGCATGTATATTTATAACACATGAAATATAAAACGCAACCCTGCCTCTTTTTGCTTACATGTGAAAAAAACAAACAATTATGTGTTTCAGACAGTAAGTGTGCAAATATATGATTTATCACTGTAATATGATATGAATATATCACTGTAATAAAATTAAATATGACTTCACTTTGCTCTCAGTCAAAATGATTTGGCAGGCAGCAAATGATAGATTCATGAGACCAAAGATCGGCCGTTAGATCAACACAAGACAAATTATTTCCACAGGACAGGCGGAAGTACCGCTGAAAGCGGTCGTCATTCAGGCGCAGCTCCTGGAGCTCCTGGAGCGCCTCGAACGCGCGTCTATTTCCCATTCAAAATGCTCGATTTATTTGTGCGTCCAATTTGCTTTATTCGCGCGAATGGATTCAAAATGTTCAAGTGTCCAACTAGACACGATAGACACGAATTTGACACTCAATTCGCGTTTGGTGTGAACGCAGCATTAAAAGGCTACTGATGTGGTGGTTTATTCCAGTTCCTGGGAAACTCATGTACAATCGTTACGGGAAATGTTCAGTCGTCTGTCAAATGCTTCTCTAACTATTAACTTGGCTAAGTGTGAGTTTGGGAAAGCAACGGTCACATATCTGGGTAAACAAGTGGGCCAAGGTCACGTACGTCCCATTGATGCTAAGGTGACGGCAATTTTGGAGTTCCCTGTCCCTAAAACAAAAGAGAGAATTGCGTTGTTTTTTTGGGAATGGTTGGCTATTATAGGGGATTCGGTAAGAATTTTGCTACGGTTATGTCTTCACTTACAGACTTGCTAAGCTCATCCAGAGTTTTTCACTGGAATGCAGATTGTGAGGTGGCGTTTAAGGCTGTCAAAGATCTTCTATGCAACACCCCAGTCCACCCCTAATTTCACCCGTCCATTCAAATTGAAGGTGGACGCAAGCGCTTTAGGAGCAGGTGCTGTGTTGTTTCAGGAAAGTGAAACAGGAATTGATCATCCAATAAGACATTTCTCAAAGAAATTTTCAGGAGCACAACGCAATTACAATCAAGAAAGAAGACCTCGCATTACGCCTAGCCCTTCAACATTTTGAAGTTTATATTGGTGGAAGTTCTGCACCAGTGGTAGTATATACTGACCATAACCCCCTAGTCTTTCTTTTGCGAATATCTAACTCAAAGCAAAGGCTGATGAAATGATTTGAGCTTTGTGACATGGTGCATTATCCTGCTGGAAGTAGCCATCAGAGAATGGGTACATGGTGGTCATAAAGGGATGGACATGGTCAGAAACAATGCTCAGGTAGGCCGTGGCATTTAAACGGTGCCCAATTGGCACTAAGGGGCCTAAAGTGTGCCAAGAAAACATCCCCCACACCATTACACCACCACCACCAGCCTGCACAGTGGTAATAAGGCATGATGGATCCATGTTCTCATTCTGTTTACGCCAAATTCTGACTCTACCATCTGAATGTCTCAACAGAAATCGAGACTCATCAGACCAGGCAACATTTTTCCAGTCTTCAACTGTCCAATTTTGGTGAGCTTATGCAAATTGTAGCCTCTTTTTCCTATTTGTAGTGGAGATGAGTGGTACCCGGTGGGGTCTTCTGCTGTTGTAGCCCATCTGCCTCAAGGTTGTGCGTGTTGTGGCTTCACAAATGCTTTGCTGCATACCTCGGTTGTAACGAGTGGTTATTCAGTCAAAGTTGCTCTTCTATCAGCTTGAATCAGTCGGCCCATTCTCCTCTGACCTCTAGCATCAACAAGGCATTTTCGCCCACAGGACTGCCGCAATATGGATGTTTTTCCCTTTTCACACCATTCTTTGTAAACCCTAGAAATGGTTGTGCGTGAAAATCCCAGTAACTGAGCAGATTGTGAAATACTCAGACCGGCCCGTCTAGCACCAACAACCATGCCACGCTCAAAATTGCTTAAATCACCTTTCTTTCCCATTCTGACATTCAGTTTGGAGTTCAGGAGATTGTCTTGACCAGGACCACACCCCTAAATGCATTGAAGCAACTGCCATGTGATTGGTTGATTAGATAATTGCATTCATGAGAAATTGAACAGGTGTTCCTAATATTCCTTTAGGTGAGTGTATATAGTCAGTGACGTGCTGAGTATGACAATTGGATAAATGGTTTGAATATTTGATTCCCACGTGTGGGCGGGCATGAAACGGCCCTTTCTGCTGATTGGTCAAATGATCTTTGCTTGGCCAATCAGCGGAAAAGGCCGTTTCATGCCCGCCTACACGTGGGAATCAAATATTCAAAACATTTATCCATTTTCTACCCCTGAACCTAAAAATATAAATTCAAGCCGAATTCTGGCTTTTAAATTTGTTTGAAAAAATGAAAAATTAATAAATTAGCTGTTTTTCTAATTTTTTAACTTTCAATATTAAAATCGAAAAACGAATGAATGCAAAGTACACGGACCCTGAATGATATTTAGCAATGTAATGTGACGGCACATCCGTATAACATCTGTAAATGTCTTGTAGTGTTAAACATGGTGTCACGTGGATGGAAATATGCATTGATAATGATATGCAGATGACGTTATGCATAGTAAAACTAGGCGTTGTAAGCTCTACATATGGTTATTTCGGGGTGGAGACGCATGTACGCACAATCTTACTGGGTTTTATAAAGTGATGTTTGAGCAGGTTATTTTCAGGCTTGTGCGTACGCAACACTTTTAAGATGAAATCTACGTAAAGTTTTATACATGAGGCCCCAGGTGTAAACGTGAATGTGTCTCCCTCGTCTACTTCTGATCCCAAAACGCATCTTAACACCAGGTGTAAACTGGGCCTTACAATCTTCTTTTATCCCTTCCTTAACCATGTGACTGAAACCAAATGTGAGACATTTAAATGGACCAATCAGCAGATTACAGTACTAAATGTGTGACGATTAGCAAACCTCAGATGTACACACATCTTGGCCAACAGACCTTCATCACTAGCCGCGTTCCCAATACCCTTCAAATTGCGCAAATTGAAATTGCGAATTGAAAATACACCCAATGGAAAGGTGTCAATTTCGCAAATTTTTACACTCGCATGAGGTGGTTTTTCAGGCAATTCGAAAAAGGACATTTCCGTGAAAATGCAATGGAAACAGTTCTTCGCATTTACAGGTCACCTGGTACGGTGACGCATTATTGCCACGGAGCCTACATATTCATTTTTCCACTCAATTATATCGTAATAACGAGATGTTATGCCGTTTTAACAACATATTTTCTCGTAATAAAGAGATGTTATGTTATGTTGTATAGTGATGTGTAGACTACAAAATGTGCCTTTATCCACATTAGAGAATTTATATAGCCAATGCGCCTTTGTCACACTTCCATGTTTTTATACTATATATTAGTATAAAAGTATAATATAATAAAGTACATCAGTCTGTCGACTAAACTAAAAAAAATGACTAGCCAATGGCGATTCTATTACCACGTATGCGTAGAAGGTTGTGCTCACTTTTCACAATCAACATATGAAGTAAAAAAAATTATATTATAGGCTAATATTTAAACATAGCCTAAATGCAAAACTAAATAGGCTACATTTTCTTTAACCCATGGCCGACGAAGACGTCGGCGCGTTCTGATGGATTTTTTCCTTTATGACAGCGGAAACATAATTATAAACTATAAACTGTCTACTTTTATTTGTGTACACTCACAATAGCAACAAAGGCCGTGGATTCACTCCAAAATGTATTTTGTTTATTAAACGCAAAGTTTTTAATTTCAAAAGCATTTCTAAATTCAGTTCATATTTCTAACAAACGAAATTTCAAGCCAAAATAACCAAATGGTAAAAAAAAAAAACTTTGAGTTACCACCATGCAAATTCAAACGTTTCACATTTTTAATTAATGCTTGAATAACACGCCTATGTTTCCTTCCATTAATAATAATGGCTAGTGCGGTGGCTGGGATATAGCCTACATAAACCTACATACGTGGCATAATTTTTGGAATGACTTAACACAAGAGGAAAAGAACCGTTTTAGTCACATAACATCGGTTAATGGAAACGCCGTCATTTCGCAATAGTTTTTTTATCGACATGTTGCACAAGTTTTGCGCAAATCTGTAATGGAAACAGGGCTACATTTATTCCATCCTTTAGGACACATTTCACGTTTTTGTGTTTCCAGTTGAGTCACAATGTAAACATTTAAGTGCCACAGACATACTGATGGAAACACATTCACTCTCCATAATCGCGGACACGAAAAGGTTGTGTTGTCACAAACACAGCTGTAACTACACCTACGGCTGTAATCTCGTGAGAAATGCCATACCTGGCAACGGTTAATGTTGATTGAATAGCTAGAGACATCTACTGGACATTTCGTCACCTTTGTTTCCTTGTATGTGATTGGCTGAAGCCTTTTCTGTCGGTGTGAGAGTTTAAAAAAAAAAATTCGACACTGAAGCGGAAAAAATAAACGTAGCATATTCGCGTTCGGTATGGAAGCACTCATTACACAAACAGCTGAACAGAAAAATAAAACAATCGCGCGAATTATTTGCGCGTCAAAATCGTGTGAAAGGACCTTTATGCAGCTCCCTAAAATATTGACTACACAAACTACACCAACGTTATATTTAAAAACTTCTTAAAAATATAAATGTTTTTACTTCATTTATGCTAAATCTGTAACCCTGTTACCCATTCTAGCGGTCTTAATTTGATACATTAAAAAAAAAGGTATTTTTGCAAGAAACAACTAAAATCACAGGCTTGTAAACTGTATCGAGACATGTCCAGATGTTCAGTAATATGGTTGCAGTAATTAAAATAAAACAGCTCAGATAATACTTATTTTGACCTTCAAATATGAAAGTCTCTCAAACTTCCTTGTTTGAAAAAAAAAATTGTGCTTTTATTACATTTCACAACTTTTAAGGTTTTCTCCTATTATCCAAAATCTGATGAACTTTCTATCCGTATTGTCCTTCAGGCTCATGGATGAAGGATCAGGAATAAACACTGACCTCTTTGTTCTTCAGTGTGTTCTGGATCTCTCACTGTCCTTCAATAAACTCTGTCTCTTTGCAGATCTCAGCTCTTCCTGATGGACTGATGCTCGTCTTCCCTTGTAGGCTGATGGGAATATTCCAGTATTTGCTGCTAGAAACAGATTGTTTGTGTCAGAATATATGCTGAAAGCTTATAAAGGTGCTCTGATATTTCTCAAATTATACAGGAAATATAAATCCAAACACTAATGACAGCCAACGTTATCAACCACTGTAATGCGTCCATATGAATATAAATATAGATATATTTCATAATAACAGCGTTCATAACAAAGTAGTTCGCTAGCATCTTACCGTTTTCTATGTGAAGAGAAACAGGCAAATGCTTCAGACTACATGAATAGCGTCGAACATGATGAAAACCATTCAGAAACTACGTAAAATGTTGGTCAAACAAACCGTGTAAACTGTACAGTAACGCAAAACAGCGCGAACCGTTTACCTCAGAAGACTTAACGGCAGCGCGCGAGCGGTGACGTCATCGCCTCGAGACGGACTTTTTGAGATTATCAAAAACGCGCCACAGGGTTTAAAACGGCAAAACGTCAATAAAACTACATCTCAAACAACAATAAAGGTAAAGCAGTGACTGACGTTGACCGAGACGTCTCGTTCCCTCTGTCATGTGTGGGGTGAAATATAAAGCTCAAAAATGTAAAACATTGAAAGCCCCCAAAAGCTAAGGTGACTAGATTTCTGAAAAATTTGAGTGGGCAAAATATCACTAAAATCTAATCTTTTCATTTAAAAAAAAAAAAAAAAGGGGACAATACATTTTTGAATTTTGTTTTGTTTTTTTGTTGTCGTTGTTGTTGTGGGCTCCTTATATTATTATTAACATTAATAATTATTATGATTTAGTTTGATTATTAGGATTTTTGGTCTGGATTTAATACAATCCAACGCAAAAAAAATAACAAGCAGTTCAAAACGATATAATAACATGACTTAACAAAAACACATTACAAAAAAACAAAAAAACTCTTGAGATGTTTTGTTACGTTTGTGCTTGAAAATAAATCTTATTATCCTTAATTGGTCTTGTTATTTTGCATTTTAGGCTTATTTTAAGCAGAGAGCATGTATATTCTGCACATGTATTTGCTGCAAGTGTAGGCTAATTGTTTAGTTTTGTTTATAGTTCAGATGTGCGGTAATCACTGACAAAACAATCCCGCACCCTGTTGAGGCTCTGTTATAAAGCACATCCAAACAGTATTACTTTAATTTAACATGAATAGGTACTACCTTGAAAGCGATACCGATGTTTCTTTTGATATTTGACGATATTGGCGAAACTGTGCGTTCACACCGCCGGCGGCGAGAGCATCAAGGTGGCCGGAAGTCATTCATTTTCAATGGAAGCCGGCGGCGAGAGCATCAAGGTGGCCGGAAGTCATTAATTTTCAATGGGAGCCGGCGGCGAGAGCATCAAGGTGGCCGGAAGTCATTAATTTTCAATGGGAGCCGGTGGCGAGCTCCGGCGAGAGCGGTGCGGCGTGTTGTGGACGATTTGGGCATCGAGGAGAGTTGAAAACCACTATGACGCGGTTCGGCGGCTCCGCTTGAGAGAAATCCAGAGAGCGCTGTCCTCTAAACTTTGGTTCTGACAACATTAGTTCCCCAGCAAAATGGAGGTGAAGTTGATCATTGCTTTGCGCGTTTCCTTATCATTTACGACGTGATCGTTCATAGTGATGTGTAATTTGTTAAGAAGGCGTGCAACACTATTTTATAGGCGCTAGAATGCTTGTTTTTCAGCGGGAATGCAATTCATTCTTACTTTCACATTTAAATGATTTCATCAGATTAACTTGTACTCTTCTTGTGCTCAGTCTGCCAATCAACATGCTTGTTTGCTTTGCGGCCCCTTTAAATACAGTTTAAAAAAAGACCAAGCATTCGATCTACGACAGAGCGCCAGCGCATCCACGAATCTTTCTACAGCGTCGTTGGCAGAGCGACCAGAGTGAATTTTGACGCTCTCGCCGGCGGCGGTGTGAATGCACAGTTACGTTAGTAGTAGCGGCGCAGGCGCGACCGAGTAGAGTCAGCGTATCTCACAGCGCCATCTGCTGGTGAAAATAATCACTACACGATTGCTCCTGTAACCAGCAGCTGCTGTATGTTGGTTGGGCGCTTTTTTTGCAATATCTGCGGGTTGTTGTTTGAACGAGCTGTAAAACGGGGACAGCTCCAGTCGGGGACAGAACACCAAAAACCAGGACTGTCCCCGGAAAAAGGGATACGTCTGATCACCCTACCAAAAGCACACAATATTTCAAAACGTTTAAGTTATGAAATAATTTGTTCTTGATGCCAGAAGGAGCAGAAAATGAAAACAGATAATAAAAGTTTAATACTTGGTGCAGCAAATCCAATAAAGTAAAGTAGAAACTAATGAGACAAATCTCTCTCTTTATTGACTAACAGGATAGCAAAGCATCTCAGGAGAATAAAAGTGAAGATCTGCAAACCTACATAACAGTATTACATCTGTCTTTTCTAAATACACTATCAAACTAGCAATTTTCTTCATAAAGGCGTAAACTACAAAAAAACAAAAACAAAATGAAAGCACATTGATGTTATATATTATTAAGCAAAACGATAAATGAGAGATATTGCTCTTTGGGGAGGAACTTCATGTTTTGCAGTTGAAACTGCTCGTCTTGAAGTTTACATTTATGCATTTGGCAGAAGCTTTTATCCAAAGCATTCAAGGTACACATTTTTTATATTAGCAAGCAAATGAGGAAAATAAGTCATATAACACATACAATTACAAAATCAACAATAATAATAACATTATTAAATGATAAGTGAAGTAAATCAAATCATAATCATTTGAATACGTGAATGACTAATGAAATTAATATAAAACAAAGAAAATAAAACCAACAATGTATGGTTGCTTTCTTCAAATAAAACACAGGTGGTTGTTGAAAACCTTTAGCTCCGTCAGCAGTATTAAAGTGAGATCTGTGTGACTCTTTATTATTTTATATCATTGTTGTATCAGAGAGAAATATAAACTTACAAATAAGATTTAAAAATCTGACACTGAAAGAGAGCAGAAGCTCAAATAATCATCAGTATTTATTATGACAAAAACACACTTGAAGAATCTTTAAAGTTCAGCGTTCTGCTTTAGATTCAAGCACTTCCTGAAAAACATGAACATATGAAGCCATAAATTAATAAATCTCACAAATATTAATATATGCAAAATGACATCATCAATCATGTACCTGATGTGTGAATATGAGCTTGATCTCGTTTAGCTCTTCTGGATCTGATGTCATAAACCACAATCATGACAGTAGCCACGCCCACCAGAGCAGCGAGGACCAATCGGATCACAGCTTCAGTGGGACCACAACAGTGGACTGAGGAATAAAAACATCAAACTGAGATCAGCTCAGTCAATAAACGCTAATATCAGCGCTGACATCAACTAATATCAGCGTTGCTGCCGTACCTGCACATGTGTGACAGAGTTGAGTGATGTCCAGATGTTGAGTCTGGTGGCTGATGGGATTGTTCAGCACACAGCTGTAGGTGTTGTTATCCTGATATTCCACCTCCAGAGGTAGAGAGAGACTGATGCTGAGATCAGACACACTGATGTTGGACAATAAACTGTTTCCCTTGTACCAGGAGAGAGTCACATGACTCACATTCACCACTGAACACACCAATGAACAATATGATGATGATGATGATGAAGAACATTGAGAAGAGTTACTGCTGATGACAGGAACAGGCAGACGAGCTGGAAAACATCAGAGAATAAAGAGAAATGAGGACGAATGAAGATATTCAAGCAGACGAGGAAGAAACATCGAGAGGAACCAAGATGATCAAAAGTAGAACATTTAAAACAATTTAATAGAAAGTTCAGTATAAACCTGCTGTTAATGTAAAAAAGTAAGGGCATTAGTCATTTGAACTAATTATTCATGATAAGATACTTCTTTAGATCTCGCTGTAATAAATAAAACATGTGAAACTGATATTTAACTCACCGTAGACAGAGAGACGGATAAGAGAAGACTGCCAGTAACGTCTGATCTGTTGATAACGTCCAGCATGTTTGATTGTGATGTTTGTGATGGTCAGAGATCCAGTTTGATTGTCCAGCTTCAGTCTGTCTCTGAATCTCCCATCAGGAACATCATCATATACAGTGAAGCTGTCGGGCCGTGACATTGATTTCAGCGATTACAGTGCCTCTAAACCTCCACCGAATCCGATCATTATCCTTAATTTCAGTGAGATCAGTGAAGTCTAGAGTGACTGAATCTCCCTCCTTCACGTCAACATCAATCCATCCTGAAGAACCTGAAGAGTGTTTCACAGATTAAAGCTTTAAAATCTCTTGATGTTGGTTTGATGAAGCTTCACTAAAATACTTTTATTCATTTAAATGTGAAGTGAATAATATTCTGCAGTACAAAGACAAAAGAGGATGAATGAAAAGAGAAATAGATTTATATATGGAACAATAACTAAATAAAACGACACTTTAATGTTTAATGTCACACTAAAACTAATGCTGTTGAGTATTTGAGCTTCATATTTACTTTATTTTATTGAATCTATCCATAATAACTGAATATAGACCTGAATTCAAACTTGATCTGACAGTAAAATCACAGATTCATTATTTCTATATGAGAATAACTGTGAATGTTAAATCTCTGGGAATAATTTTAACCAGTCATTTATTACAGAAGCGACTGAAGCCATAAAAACACATTTATTGTTATTATTAATATGAAAAGACAAACGCAAAACTGTCTGTTTGTTTGTCTGTTTGTCTGATTGTTTGTATGTCTGTCTGTCTGTCTGTCTGTCTGTCTGTCTGTCTGTCTGTCTGTCTGTCTGTCTGTCTGTCTGTCTGTCTGTCTGTCTGTCTGTCTGTTTGTCTGTCTGTTTGTTTGTCTGTCTGTCTGTCTGTTTGTCTGTCTGTCTGTCTGTTTGTCTGTCTGTTTGTTTGTTTGTCTGTCTGTTTGTTTGTTTGTCTGTCTGTTTGTCTGTTTGTTTGTTTGTTTGTCTGTTTGTTTGTCTGTCTGTCTGTCTGTTTGTTTGTCTGTCTGTTTGTTTGTTTGTCTGTCTGTCTGTTTGTCTGTCTGTTTGTCTGTTTGTTTGTCTGTCTGTCTGTCTGTTTGTTTGTTTGTCTGTTTGTATGTTTGTCTGTCTGTTTGTCTGTCTGTTTGTTTGTCTGTCTGTCTGTTTGTCTGTCTGTCTGTTTGTTTGTCTGTTTGTTTGTTTGTCTGTCTGTCTGTTTGTCTGTCTGTTTGTCTGTCTGTTTGTTTGTCTGTCTGTTTGTCTGTCTGTCTGTTTGTTTGTCTGTTTGTTTGTTTGTCTGTTTCTTTGTTTGTCTGTCTGTCTGTCTGTTTGTCTGTTTGTTTGTTTGTCTGTCTGTCTGTCTGTTTGTCTGTCTGTCTGTCTGTCTGTCTGTCTGTCTGTCTGTCTGTTTGTTTGTCTGTCTGTTTGTTTGTCTGTTTGTTTGTCTGTTTCTGCTGATTATTTCTCACTCTGAAGTGTCACTTTAAGCTCAACTTCCTGTAGATCCTGTTCGATGGTGTTCTTCTCAAAAGTGTCTCGTGAAGTTGAGAAGTTAAAAATGTTACTTTAGCGAGTCTTAAACTAACATTTAAATCTTGAGATCCTGTGAGACTCAAACCAGTGTATCATATTTCACTATCATTGAGATACTATTATATTTTATCAATGTTTTCAACCTGTTTTTATTTTTATATTGTCCATTTTCATTGTAGTTGAAGTTGTAGTAATTCTGTTGTGTGTTTTTGTGATTGTTAGTAGTTTTGGGGTTTTTATAGGCCATGTGTAGTTTTTATTCATTTTATTTCTGCAACTACAAACCAGTTACGCCTACTGGGTCATTCCTACAGTATACAATATCACTACCGCATATTTTACATAAAATGTTACACAAGTTACTAGTTGTCAGTGAACTGTTTTTGTGAGCTCATCTAAAGCGAGGACTATTTCTGCCTCATAAAGCTTTACAGAGGAGATTTAAAGGCTCAGTTATCTTCTAAACAGAACAAGGAAACAAACACAACACAGAGTGATGCAGAACAGAGAAATATTTATTTCAAGAAACCAACAGGCAGGGAATGGAGGAGAACTGAACCAATAACAAACTAACAGCAAAAACTAGAACACAACAGGAAAGCTAAATCAAACACTACAAAACATGAACACACACAGACTCTGACAACATGATTTGTAGGAATAGTGGCTGGTTACAGCTTTTGTAGCCCAGCATATTTCTGCTTTAAGTGTTGGATTAGAGCTAACAAATGATTTATGGTGTCTATGGAGTTGCTGGTCGACTGGTGTGGATGAGATAAACCTGGGGACGGCAGAGGGTGATTCCTGTGGCTCCTCCACTGGCTGCTTCCACTGCACTGGCTCTCACTCGCTGCTGCAAAAAATCCCCAGTTTCTTTTTAAAATCAATTTGATTGCCAATTATCAGTAAGATCAAATAAAATAAAATTGTATTTTATACATCTGGGGTTCAGACAGTTGTGACTGATGAACAAGAGGAGGTTTTTGAAGAGGTATTGATATTTCTCTCTTTCTTTTATAACCCTTACCTGTACCAACTACATATGAGTAGTTTTTTTATTTAAATTTGTTATTTTTAAATATGCTTTATGTAATATTAATTACTCTGAACATAATTTATTAAAATAAAAAACTATTCTTCCTTTACAGCCAAGCTACATCAAGGATCCTAACTGTGAAGTTCAGGTGTAATTCTGTGTCTGTCCAGCTGGTGTCCTTCACGAGTCTCTTACTACTTAAGATGCACTTTTAGATGGATATAATAATCCATCATCATGTCACAACTGGTTATCAATCACGCACAACGAGGAATATGACGATTCAAACTGTCTTTAGTAAATCCATATACAGGCAAATGAAGAAGCACAACCATAGCCTACATAGACAAACACAGAGAATGAAACAGAAGAACATATATCTGGTGCTGGAGTGATGAGGTGATAGAAGAATGCCTGCAGGTGGTGGACCAGGAAGGATTCTGGGTAATGTAGTGCTGAAGGTGACACTGCGTTCACTGTTTCTACATCTATTACTATAATCTATAACAGTTAAAGGTTTAGGTTTTGATATGGAAATGAACAAATCATGGACTGCAGTAACAGACAGCGGCAGGAAGAAACAGACACAAACTCTCTGTGTACGAGCGCAGAACAAAACCAATAAAGCTATCGTGTGCGGTGGAGCTCACGAAGACAGAACAGCAACTGCAAAGTTCATGTGTGATTCCTCGTGTTCATGCTTGAGCTTTATCTGTTCATGAGCGGCTGAATAACTTCTTTTTCTTTTTTGGCGCCAGGTTCAGTTCATCAACATTCAATGACATTTACTCTCTTCATTGACTGTCGGCTAAATAAACATATTTTACATCCCTCCCAAAAGCTGACTATCATTTGTAAGCTAGCTTAAACAAACTTAAAGTGTAATGAAAATTCCCACGGCTTACCTTTTACGTGGCTCGAACGCGCCGTCTCCCCTCATGGTGAAAAGTTGAATGTCCTTTTGCAGACTTTGGTCCTCGTTTCAACCATAATTTGTTTCTTATCTTTTCCAAGCCAACAATCACTGAAGCGGTGACCTCCCGCATGTTGTCTGTTCATCTGTAGCGTCACTCGCGCAGAATCAGAGCGGCAAGAGCGGCTCGAGCAGAATGAGCTTTTTATGTGAAAGCCAAAAGCAATTAGGCCTTTTCCGACTTATTTTATTTTAAAAGAGAACTGTTGTCACATAGCGAATTATTATGATCAAGCAGTTTTAAGCACTTTATCCAAAATCCAAGCACTTTCCAAACCTTGAAAACACCACATTAAAAATCAAGCGTTTTCCAGGATTTCCAGCACCTGTACGAACCCTGTCTATCATTAGTTCATTAATCCCAGACCGGTTTCTGTTCTTCCCATGATCTCCTGTTATTTAAACCCTGAGTTCTGTTCAGTTCATCGTCCGGTATCGCTCTACGTTACGTGCTTGTGTTTCTCCCCATGATTCTCCTGTGTATTGTGTGGATTATTAGACTAAAGACTGTTCTTGGAGTTATTTCCTGAGTCGCGCGCTTCACTACAGCCACCGACGCTGACACTAACAGTGAATGTTAATCTTCTCAACTCATTTAACCAGTAATTTATCACATGATACAGAACAGAAACAACTGAAGCCATAAAAACACATTTAAAACTCACCAACCAGACACCACAGACAGAGCAAAAGTAATTTGAGAAACATTTTCTTCATCGGTTCACTGAAAAGCCCACGATAGTGACTCTTAAAATGGCTGCAAACCCTCAGATTGATCTGAAACACTGAACTGTGATATTTATCTGGTTGTGTGTGAATCCTCCCCCAACCTCAGTTAGTTTCCACTCACACATCCGTCTCCTTTATCATCACGGAAATCAACAAGCTTTTGCTGATCTTACGTTTTCAAATGAATTCTGGCCCTGAATGAAAACTAATATCAGAAGAGTGAAATATTGGATTAGATATCTGGATCTAATGATGTGTTATTTAGTGCTGTGAGCTGTCAATCATATCTGACCTCTGACCTCGGACTCTTATTTGACTGTTGATGGATTCACTTTATTTCATAATAATCATTTGAAATATTACTTTCAGACTGTAATATCACACACAGTGCATCACTCTCTCTCTCTCACTCACACACACACACACACACACACACACACACACACACACACACACACACACACACACACACTGCAATGCAACAGAACTTCACTCACAATTCCAATCAAAGCGTCCCCATATTCTGCCATATCTACACTGTCAGCGCACTCGTTCATTACACAACACAATAGGCTTGCTGTGATAGTCGGTGTTGTGAACACTGGTAACATCACTTGCCTACCGTGGCACCGCCCCATTCATAATGGCCGTATTAAAGGGGACATATTATTCAAAATTCACTTTTATGAACACAGATGTGTGTCCACAGTGTGTGTAAACAACCAGCCTATAATGGTAAAAATCCACCCAATACTTTTTTATGATCCCCATCAATCATTATCAATCTCTCAGAACAGGCTGTTCCAGATTTCCTCCTACGTAGAGTAGGGAAGCCCCGCCCATTACTGCTGATGATTGGCCCTTTTAGCATAGACACGCCCCTGAGGGGATGTCATTTCTGTTTACGGAATATTGTTACAAAAATATATTAATAAAAGGCATTAAAGCTCTCGTGAGACATGTCCAACATCACAATAATTCTCCAGAGCCAGGTTTTCGAGGGAACAAGGCAGGCCGGCTGTAACTCAGGAGGTCGTTCAAACCCACCTCAAATTCACACCAAATCAGACACCACACAAATTACACTAAATGATAAAAACCCAAAAGAAGGCTTACAGACACTGTGTGCCGGCTCCCTGGCGACACAGAGCGAACGCAGCGGGACAGCCCGTAAACGGCACCAGAAGGCCAGGACGATGAGTGAATTTAGGAAAATCACACACCTGATATTACCACACAGGATTACACTGCAAACAGAATCAAAAGAAAAAGAAAACAACAAAAATACATTTATGGACAATCAAATTTGAGAGTAATGAACAGCCCGTCGGATGCAAGGCTCGTACCCGGGAGGCCAGAGCCAACCGTGCTCATGACCGTACACAACAGGATACACAAATCATAACAGGTAATAAAAATGGACCCCAAGCAAAACAGCAGCGGCGTCACATGTAGCGTCTTCGGCAAGCAGTAAGGATTAGATATCTTGAAGTTCAATTCCCCTTCTACCTTTAACAAACAGACAGAGCGTTAACTAAACTCACCGAGCCCCAAATGTGAGAAAGGGAGAGGCATACTTACAATTTGGGTTGAGTAAACACCACACGCAAAGCTGTATGGTTACTCACAACAGGTACCGTGAATCAGTCTATAGGCTAGCGTTTAACACGTGCTATTGGCGCTACTGAGAGCAATGCACAATAAGTAATGACAGCAAGTAACCAAGGGATTTAAAATGAACACAACGTCCCTGAGCGAACTCTGCTACAAACTTGCCACAGCGCAGACGCCACCAACGCCGCTCTAAACTATAAATAATGCATATTATAATACAGCGCAGCCATAAGCGGCTCACATTACACCATCAGCAGGATCTCAACCTATACAGCAAAGGGGACGGGGAAGTGCCAGGGGGAAATGAACCCAGAATCAAACAGGACCGGTCAAAATAAAGGTCCTTAAATACTACAGCCGCTTGCACCTCATTGGTTTACCAATCATACCCAGGCAGGCCAATAAGAGATGTCACTTCCGCTGCCACACGAAGCTCGTGTAAAGAATCTGCGCTCTTCTGGAAGGGGGGCGGGGAGCAGCAGCTCATTTGCATTTAAAGGGACACACCCAAATACGGGCAGATTTGACAAGCTATAATAAATGATCTAGGCCTGTCCTGAGAACCACCAGCCCTGCACGTTTTTGTATGTCTCCTATTTCTGACACACCCATTTCAGGTCTTGCAGTCTCAACTAATGAGCTCATGAGTTGAATCAGGTGTGATAGATGAGGGAGACAGGGAAACTGTGCAGGGCTGGTGGTTCTCCAGGACAGGTTTGAGAACCACTGATCTTTAAGCTGAATCTTCACAGACACATTCTGGGGACACCAGTGATTTATATTGCATCTTGTGAGAAGGGGCATAATATGTCCCCTTTAATATTATTTCAAAACTCAGCATATCGTGAGTCTCTGGCGATTCCCACCCCTATAAACTACTAGTATGCTTATAAGTTCACTTGTAGTAAAGATTCAGTACAAATGAGAAACGTACTGTTACACTCATAGTACACTTAAACATATACTTTTATATACTAAAAGTGGGCCAATTGAGACTCAAGCAGTATTGAAATAGTACACTTACAAGTATACTACTAGTACATTAATATTAATAAACTTACTACATGAAGTACACTTAAAAATATATTAAAAATATACTAGAACATTACTTTAGTACACTTCTTTTTCGTAAGGGTTGTGTGGAGTGGAAGATTGTGAGCTTCTTATCAGAAAGATAAACTGAAGAGACGCTTCACCCACAAACTGCTGACACGCACAGAGACGACAAACATCCAGCAGACGCTGTTTATCCACCCGACAGATCAAACCAGACACACTGATCTCTGAACAGATCAAATTAAAAGGAAAAAAACATCACATGGTTCTTTTGACTCAAAAGCCAGTAAATCACATGTAAAATAGTGTGGGGGTTAAATATCTATCATATTTCATAGATTTATATATTACTTTTGTAGGAAAAACTATTTCACCCCATTTTTTGGGAGCTTGGGGGTCCTTGATAATATATCCTTCATAAAATGTGTCCCCCCACCCCTGAACCAGATATTGGTCTGATGCCTCAGGGCAACAATGTGCTATAAGGGCACTAGAACTCCAGATATTGGTTTTCTACATATGTGGAATAGGGAAAACAAGCAATATGTGCATTAGAAAAGTTTTATTTGGACAAATATCAATCGCAAATGGTTCTAACAAATCACAAACTTTAAACAATAAATAGGTCTGATCAGGCATATCATTATGACCGGTGAAGTGAATAACACTGATGATCTCTTCATCACGGCTCCTGTTAGTGGGTGGGATATATTAGGCAGCAAGTGAACATTTTGATGAAAGAGTTGATGTGTTAGAAGCAGAGGTGTCTAAAGTATTCACATTCAGTACTCAGGTAGAAGTATAGATACTAGGGTTTAAAAAGACTTCTGTAGAAGTTTAAGTATCAACTCAAGCTTTTACTCAAGTAAAAGTGAAAAGGTACTGGTTTCAAAACTACTTAAAGTATAAAAGTAAAAGTAATGCAATTAAAAAAATGCCATTAAGGACAAAAGCTTAGGCCGCGCCACAGGGGCCTATAGTGCACTACCCCACCTCCTCAAAAAAATAAAAGTGGGTGTTTCTAAATTTGTGGGTGTTTTCAAACTGAGGGGTGTTTATAAATCATGCAATGAAAATGATCTCCTTCACCCAACCCCACCCCACCCCTAAAACCTTCCCACACTGTGACGTGGGATAGAGTGAGGAGGCAAAGATGGAGAAGTGAGGAGGCGAGGATGAAGGACTGAAGAGGCGAGGATGGAAGAGTGAGGAGGTGAGGATAGAGGAGTGAGGAGGTGAGGATAGAAGAGTGAGGAGGTGAGGATAGAGGAGTGAGGATGGAGGAATGAGGAGATGAGGATGGAGGAGGTGAGGATGGAGGAGTGAGGAGGTGAGAATGGAGGAGGTGAGGATAGAGGAATGAGGAGGTGAGGATGGAGGACTAAGGAGGTGAGGATGGAGGAGTGAGAAGGTGAGGATAGAGGAGTGAGGAGGTGAGGATGGAGGACTGAGGAGGTGAGGATAGAGGAGTGAGGTGATGATAGAGGAGTGAGGAGGTGAGGATGGAGGAGGTGAGGATAGAGGAATGAGGAGGTGAGGATGGAGGAGTGAGGAGGTGAGGATGGAGGAGTGAGGAGGTGAGGATGGAGGACTGAGGAGGTGAGGATAGAGGAGTGAGGAGGTGAGGATGGAGGAGTGAGGAGGTGAGGATGGAGGAGTGAGGAGGTGAGGATGGAGGACTAAGGAGGCGAGGATGGAGGAGTGAGGAGGTGAGGATGGAGGACTAAGGAGGTGAGGATGGAGGACTAAGGAGGTGAGGATGGAGGAGTGAGGAGGTGAGGATAGAGGAGTGAGGAGGTGATGATGGAGGAGGTGAGGATAGAGGAATGAGGAGGTGAGGATGGAGGAGTGAGGAGGTGAGGATAGAGGAGGTGGGGCGTGAGGATGGAGGACTAAGGAGGTGAGGATGGAGGAGTGAGAAGGTGAGGATAGAGGAGTGAGGATGGAGGAGGTGAGGACAGAGGATTGAGGAGGATTGAGGAATGCTATAAAAATGGAAATAAATGGTGCCTAACAAAAAAAGTTTAATAATAATAAAAGCATGTATTGGGTAAGTGTAGGGAGGGCTTTTATTGTCCCATTAAGGCGGCATCCATTTAATAATTTTAATAAATATAATAATTTACACTCTGTTATTATTGCATCCTGTTAATGTACAACAATACTGAGGTGCAAATAGTGTGTATCTGTCAACATAAAGTATAAATAGCATGTAAATACCATTTACACATCGCAAAGAACTGCTACTTTTACATGGTGTGAATAGAATATATCACTATTGTCACTTAGTATGCTATTTCACTTAAATGTCATCTATCGCTAAGAAATTACGCTAGTGCAAATAGCTGCTTCCAAACCTTTATCCCAGTACACATTTTGTCCCCCTGCGATTTAAATGCTTGTAACATAAATAACGAAATGTGTGGTTGAGAAGACTCTCTCTGGATCAGCGTCGAACGCAGATGTGAATGTTGCAGATGATCGTGGTAACCAAAGTTCCTAAAGTCTTTGGTTTAAAGCCTGTTTCACGTCACTAGCGTCAGTGGAGCGTGAGCAGCGCGTGTTTCCGCTGCCCTTATCAATAGCCGCGTTTCCATTACAGATTTGCACAAAACTTTTGCAGTACTTTCTAAATGTCGATAAAAAACTATTGTGAAATGACAGCGTTTCCAGTAACCGATGTTATGCGACTAAAACATAATTATTTTCCTCTCGCGATAAGTCATTCCAGAACTCATGGTGACAGATGTTGGTAGGTTTACATTTATCCCAGCCACCGCACTAGCCATTGTTTTTAATGGAAGGGAGCGGCCACGTATGAGGCGTTTCTCCCTCATATCTGCTTCAAGGTCTTGATCAATTGTGGCATTTCTTTTTTTAGCATCCAGTATTCCCGTAAATTCTTTTGTCTTTTAATAAAGAACTCTGTCTCATCTTCTGTCCAAACATACCACGTCATCTTTAAAGAATGACCAACTTTTACTTGCACCAGGTGGCCTGTAAAAGCCTAGAAATCTAGACGCACCCTAGCGGCAGCAAATCTAATTTGCTGCGAGTGTAGTCTAGCAACTCTCTGTAGACCTGCGAGCTGGAAAAATCAAACTCTGGTCAGGCCAATCACATCGTGTATAGAGTCGGTGGGCGGGCTTAACATAATGACGGCAGAGTTGCGCGTGCTACTGAAAAACAAAGAAGCTGACGTCTTTGGAAACGGCTTTGGCCGTGACTCTGAAGACTTGGAGTTAAGCTTTTCTTGAGAAAAGAACAGAACGGCACTGAAGTCATTCTTAAGAAAGGAATATGTGTTCAGAGTTTTGCCGACCGGATACGGCGTAAGTTTAATCTATCAACTATCTCGGCTTCACCTTCTTCGTTGCTCTGGTTGGTTGTAGCGCTATCCTATGCGTGCAGAGGGAAAGACAAGAGTTTATCCCGCCCCTCGGATTGAGCCCTGCCAATGGTGTGTTCCCAGACCCAACATCTTCATGTAGGTCTGGCTTGTCAGGCTGTGTTTCCAGTGCAGTTTTTGCGAAATATTCCTTTTTTGAATTGCCTGAAAAACCACCTCAATATATGCAATATATGGGAGTTTTTGCAAAATTGATGCGTTTCCATTGGGCGTATTTTCAATTTCAATTTGCGCAATTTGAAGGGTATTGGGAACGCGGCTATAGACTGAGAGCATTCATATCGAGAGTGTGATGCCGACTCTCGTTCATTAACATGGGCACGCTCGCGCTCCTCTGACGCTTGTGACGTGAGCAGCCGTGGTGATAGACAGCGGAATCATGGTCATTTAGAAATAAGATTGCGTGGGTGCTTGAATCGAGAGCGCAATCTTTTAACGATTAATCATGCAGCTCTAGTTACTACTCTCATAAAATGTAATTACATTAACCTAAATTTAGCGTCCAACGGCAGATATTTCAGCAGAGTGAATGTTTTTGTGCTGAATATGGTCTCCCTCCCGACTGCGCTCTGTCTGTTTGACGCCGACGCTCGTTCAGTGAAGTTTCCATGCAAAATGGAAATAACTGCGTGGATTAGTAACATTTACAGGTGAGGATATAACCACTGTTCTCTATATAGAGTAGGGATGCGACGAGGAAATTCCCCACCGGTTAATCGACACGCGTCAACACCGGTAATACGGTATCTAACCGAAAGGAACGCAAAGGAATGCAAAGCGAGTGGTTAAGCTTCCATAGGAATGAACTTAAAACGTGCCAGTGCGCACGCACTGTGAATGACAGCGCGGACGTGCACATTTTACTTTCGGTTTAGAATTAGCGCCAATTCAGGGACGGGTTGCTTGATTGGTGGGTTCAGTAGCCTATTCTTAATGAAAAACACAACAACAGAACAGTACAATGACAAACTCACGTTTACATTTCGATTTGAAACCAAATCTCCCGCGATCATCTAGTCAGTCAGCTCCTCGCTCTTGTGATGAATGAGATCTGACTCCTGCTGCTGATGTGCTGAGACTCTTGTGCCGCGGTGGGCAAGAGATGTAACCGGTGTGGAGTCTGAACACCGACTATCATAGCGAGCCTAATATAGATTAATATTAATGAACTTACTACATGAAGTACACTTAAAAATATATAAAAAATATACTGGAACATTACTTTAGTACACTTCTTTTTCGTAAGGGTTGTGTGGAGTGGAAGATTGTGAGCTTCTTATCAGAAAGATAAACTGAAGAGACGCTTCACCCACAAACTGCTGACACGCACAGAGACGACAAACATCCAGCAGACGCTGTTTATCCACCCGACAGATCAAACCAGACACACTGATCTCTGAACAGATCAAATTAAAAGGAAAAAAACATCACATGGTTCATTTGACTCAAAAGCCAGTAAATCACATGTATAATGGTGGGACAGCAAGTGTATAATGTATAATGTATAATGTACATGTATAATTCAGAATTCATATATTTATATATCATACCTTCTACATTTAACATAACATCCTCATTTTTTTGGGAGCTTGGGGGTCCTTGAAAATATATCCATCATAAAATGTGTCTGCTGACCAGTCAGGGTGCCCATGCTGACCCCTGTCCACCGCCGAAAGCACCAACAGTGGCACATGAGCATCAGAACTGGACCATGGAGCAATGAAAGAAGGTGGCCTGGTCTGATGAATCACGTGTTCTTTTACATCACGTGGATGGCCGGGTGCGTGTGTGTGGCTTACCTGGGGAACACATGGCACCGGGATGCACTATGCGAAGAAGGCAAGCCGGTGGAGGGTTCAGGTTCAGGAATGGTTTGAGGAGCACAACAACGAGTTTGAGGTGTTGACTTGGCCTCCAAATCCCCCAGATCTCAATCCAATCGAGCATCTGTGGGATGTGCTGAACAAACAAGTCCAATCCATGGAGGCCCCACCTCACAACTTACAGGACTTAAAGGATCTGCTGCTAACATCTTGTTGCCAGACACCACAGCACACCTTCAGGGGTCTAGAGGAGTCCATGCCTCAATGGGTCAAGGCTGTTTGGCAGCAAAAATGGACCAACACAATATTAGAAATAATTATTACGTCATAATGTTATGGCTGGTCGGTGTATACTATTAATTTAAACATCTAAACCAAACAAACACACACACACTCTCTACTTTGCTGACTGACCCTGACCTCCTAAATGTCTCTCAAACCAGATTCAGGGATCCAGTCTTCCTGGCTCTTCTCAAGCTCACTGTCCTCACTCTCAGAAGGAATGACTCAAACTGCTCGATCATGTTCCTTCCGCTTATAAAATGTTCTTGTTTCCATTTCCTGCAAGTATCAATAGATAGTGTTGTGGAAAATTCTAAGTCTCAATAGTCTTCAATTCTTTAAAGAAAAATTGTCTGAGTCAAAGTTCCAGGTCTTCAGGAAAATTAACTTTATTGCAGGAAACAACAAAGTGAGATGCAGCTGTTCATCTGACTCTTTCATGGTAAAACTTCATGTCTTATACATTTTCTTATCGTCTTTCATCCAATTGACGCTCTTCCATGTATCTTTTTCTTTTTAACTCCACCCCACAGTTTCGCCACAATTAGACGCACACTTTGTCACGTACCATACATATTGGTGGAAAATCCCAGGCTTTCTAACTTTTTTTAAAAACTCTCATATAACACTCATATGACAGTTTCCCAGCGCTTCACACCAGTTTATGACAGGTTCCCAACGCCCCTCACCAGTTTCTCATACAACAAATATAGTTTTCCCTTGTTTTTCATATTTTGATGGACAACAGACCTTGGTCTTTAGTATACTGCCAAGGCCTCTCTACAACACAGCTGAGGCCTACTAAGGCCTACTAGAAAATGAATTTCCTCCACACATCCCCTTTGGGACTAGATCTATGTCCCACACCTATGTTCCCTTACCCAAGTATGTCCCCATAAGTTCAGCTCTCTTTCTGTTAAACCATCTATGGCCAAACTTTAGGCCATCCGTTCTCCTACACTTCCTGGCCTTTCTCATGTGGACACACTCCGGCTGGAGAATGAGACCAAACATCTCCCTTTTTGGCTAGAAGGAAGTAAAAGATCTCATCTCGCTAGCTAATGCATCCATTAGGGCACCATTACATTAAGCCATTCAATGAACCAGTGTATTGTACATGTTTCAGTAAATCATTATTTCAGTGAATTAATACTTCAGTAGACTAGCATTCTCTAGTGATTATACCATGAGTAGATTATATTTTGTCCCACGTTGCCAGAGGAACTCTCAGACGCTTCCGGTGGTCTGGAGCGCTATCTGGGTTTGACTCCACCGCTGCCAGGTGTACTCTGGTCCTGCCTAGAGTGCTACCTGGTGATGGGGCTGACAGCGGGTTTTAAACCACCAGTAGAGTCTAGCCCAGTTGCTAAGCACTGAGGTGCTCGCGATTCCTTCTTCTTCTTTTGGCTGTCATGATGTCATGGGATTTTACAGCATATTTCAAAATACAGTAGATTTGAAAATACTTTTTTTATTTATTTTTTTTTTTATATATATATATAAAAAAATCCTTCAACTCATTCCCTTAAAATCTGGTTGCATTATCTCGTAACACGGACAAATGACCTGCTTCTGACCCTTTATTCGTCCCCTCTCAATTACAGTTAAGAATATAATAAGCATAATGGGTAAAAATAAAGTATGGTATGTGGAAGGGCCTCTCTCTTTTTTTTTTTTTTTTTTTTTAAATAAACAAAATCCCCTCTAACTTCCTGCCTACTCTACCCCTTTTCTAGTATGCTTTCTATTTCCCAAAATAAAATACACAGTGGGGCTAACTCCCTTTCTTTTCAAAAACATTATTCAAATAGTAAAGTAAAATGAAAATAATAAAAGCACCTCTTCCCTTTTCTCCTGGACCTCTTACAGGAATTCATCCAGCTCATCCAGGCCCGGACCTACAGGGTACACTCCAGAATTGGCACCAATATCCACTCCTGATTTTGTCACAGATACATTAATCATCTGTTTGGCAGCAACGTTAGCCAGCATCGATCTAAGAAAGGGTACAACACAACAAAACAACAAAGCAAAAATGCCAAGTGCTATTACAATTATTATTCCCACCTTTATTAACCAATCTTTCCATGACCGAACACTGAGTCAAACCACTCTCCCACTTTCCTTTGGCTGCCTGCATTTTCCGCAACTTCTTGTCTGAGTTCCTTCAACTTCTTCATGGCTCTAGTAAATGCTCCATTCGGGGCTGTATTATTTGGGATGAAAGTACAACAGTCAGCTCCAAACATTACACACCTCCTTTTAAGGCCAATAACCAATTCAGTGCTTGCCTATTTTGCCATGTCATTTTGCTTGTATACTTAAGTTGGTGTCCTAACGCATCTAGAGCCTGATCTGTGTAGTTAATAAATCTCTGCTGATTGTAATATATGTAATTTATCCATTCTGCATTTTTATTTGGTGTTATCCACACAAATATAGACTCAAATCCAGAAGCTACTTCGCCTCTTGCCTTATATTTATGGGGTATCCCTCTTGGCTGTCCAATTGCATCTAATTTCACATTAGGGTCTGGTTCATAGGCTCTTTTGTTCTATGCTTCTTATCAGAGGGCTTGTCCAGCTTTTCAGATGTGTTTTCTTCTTTAAATCCCAATCCATTATCCCCACTTCCTGGGCCAATCTTACCCTAACACATAAACCTTTCCATTCTTCGGGTAAAATCGCTCGCAATTTCTTTCCCCCACAGAGCCAAAAATAGTCTGCTACTGCTTCACTTTGGCTCTCCAGGGTTCTATTAATGGAAAATGCAAGGTCGCCTTATTGCAGTCCTCATGAGTTTGGATCACTTTTATATCACTATTTACGGTTGCTGTTGCATATATTATACTCGAGGACTTGTACACATGTGGATCATTATACATATCTTTATCTAAGTGCCAAATAATGGAACATTTACCTCTAAACTGTCCGACATTCACGTGGCCTTTGGTTTTGTTAAAGCACTCATATCCCAATGACAGATCTATTACATAGTTTTGGGGTGTTTCTCTTTTCTCGGATCTACCCTAACATCCAACTTTTGACATTCATCTCCCCACCCAGACTGGTAGTAGTATCTCTGGTAATAGGGATTCCCTAACATGGTCAAACACTCTGCTGGACAATATGGTGTGTCTTTCCTGGCTACCGTACATACTCTGAATAAAATTTTTGCACAATGCATGCTATCATATTGGTTTGGCAGTACTGTTAACTTCTGTAATGGTGACGGAGCACATAGCAGACAGGCATCCTTGTTTACCTGCTTGGCAGTGTATTCTGCCCACTTGTACCATTCATTATGATGGGCAATGTCTAACAGTTTTTCTTGTCTCATTTCTATATCGATGTCATATCCTATTTCTGTATAGTTGTCGTCCAGCAGCTTTAACCCACTCCCAAGATCTCTTTTTAATCTGATTGTATACTACAGTACCTTGTTCTTGTTCAGTCACATTAAGAGGGTTCGCCCCAGTCAAGGTCTGGTATGTTAATGTCTCCAAAGTCGGTCTCTGGGGTGCCCACGTCCGGGAAGTCGATATCTTGTAGGTTGAGCGTGGAGAATTCTCATACCTTTGCGGTACCTCTGTTGAGGGCCCTGGTTCTGGAGAGGATCTCTCTGAGGGTTCTGGTTCTGGGTCTGAGGGAGGCACTGCAGCAATTGTATCAGCGACATGAACAGTGCCAGAGTCACCTTCCTGTTCTGCTTCCACTGGAAGAGGTAACCCATCCTGTGTCTGCATTTCATCTCTCGTTTCAGTTCTTTCAGCAACCCTAGAATGAGGTTCATCAACATCATTATTTTCCCTGCAGGCATCATATCCCTTCCATGTTCTCCTTTGGGCCTCTTGCTCTACTTCCTCCCCTCCACTATCTGCATCATCCATTGGTTCATTTCTTCTTTCGCCTCAATCTCCGGTACTCTGGTACAGTGGTTTAAATGATACCACGTAGTACTACCTTCTACCTGCACTGTTGTTGGGGTTGCCCTTACTACTGTGTACACGGTCCTTCCTGTCTTGGCTCATTCCACCTTCTCCTAAAGACTCTTAAGTACACTTGATCTCCTGGAACTACAGGACAGGAGGTGCTTCTCTCCTCCTCACTCCCCTAGTCTGTTCTTGTTCATAGATGGCCTTATGTATAGCAGTCAACTGCCTTATGTATGTTCTTAGTTCATTTTGGAGCTGCTCTAGGGGCGTCCTTCATACGGTCCTCTTTAAATGAGGAACGGGCATAGGTCTCCCTGTTAACATCTCATGTGGGGTCAGATTAGTTATTATGTTTGTTTGTTTGCATTCGGTAGCTCATTAGAGCTAGGGTAAAACCTCAACCCAGTTAAGTTTGGTGTCAGCACAAATTTTGTTGAGCTTTGGCCTTGAGCGTCCCATTAACGCTTGCGTTCTACGATACCCTGTGACTGTGGATGGTAAATGCAACCTAGTCTTTGTTTTATCCTCAACTGTTGTATAACTGTCTTTACTGTTCTCTGGATAAATGCTGAGCCATTGTCAGAACTAATTTGGGATGGTATGCCAAATCTTGGGATAACTTTTCTCTGGTCAGAAACTTGACTGTTTGAGCTCCTGATCCGCTGAGGGTTCTGCCTCCACCCATCTGCTAAATCGAATCAATAACTACCAACATATATATCGTTTTCCTCTAACTGATTTTATCATGTCAACATAATCTAACACCAAATGTTTGAAAGGTCCTTCAGGGACGGAATTGAACCTATTGGCGTTGATGTCCCTTTTCTAACATTGTTTTGAGCACAAATTTCACACTCATTTAGAAATTCATCAAATTCGTTTGCTGTAGGTATGGTGACCAAAATCCTGGCGTTTAATTTTCCTCATAATTTTCCCCCTTGCAATGGTCAAATCCATGCGCATCCGTATCAAAATTGTCAACAGTTGGTTCGGGAGCTATCATGTATCCCTCATGGGGAGCCGATAAATCCCATTGACATCTCTTGTTGCCCCCCCGTTGCTGCCATAGAGTTAGTTCATATGGGGTTGCCCTAGTCTGCATATCTTTCATACTATCCAGGGTGGGAATGGGTTGAATCAAAAACTGAGGCGCCATTACAGCAAGTTGGCACCCTGAGGCCTGTTTAGCATGCAAATCAGCAGCATTGTTGCCTTTAATAATAAAATCATTACCCTTCTTGTGAGCCTGACACTTAACAATAGCCAATTTGGTTGGATACATCATTGCTGAAATCAATTTAATAATTTGTTCCCATGCTGAATTGGAGTCCCATCACTTTTCTTAAACCCTCTTTGTTTCCCACACTGCTCCAAACAGGTGGCATACTCCATGCGCATATGCAGAGTCAGTGTAAATGTTAGCTGTCTGATTTCTTGCCAGCAAGCATGCTTCAGTTAGGTTCTCAATTCTGCCAGTTGTGCCGAGCACGTTGCTCACAGTGCTGTAGCAAAGCTGGAACAGAAGTGTCGCCCTCTTTTCTTACTTACAGCAAAACCAGCATGATTCCCCAAGTGGTCTCTAAAACATGATCCATCAACAAAGAAATCAATTTCTGCGTCAATAATTGGGGTTGATTCTAAATCTGGTCTCAGTGCGTGTAAGCGCCAGAGAATCTGTTACACACTCATGGGGTTTTCCTCATCTTCCAGAGGGATGTAACTTGGCTGGGTTTACTGTTGTACACCTTTGATGGTGACATCAGGGTAAAGTTAGTAAGGCAGAGTATGTCAAACATCTCAGCAGGTTATTTTCAAACCTTCCTCTTTTCTAACAATTCAGCCATTTTATGATGTGTATATATGATGACTGGATAGCCCATTGTCACAGAAGATGCTTTGCCAAAATATACAGCCGCCACTCCTTGTTGGTAACAAGGTGGGTAGCCTGTGCTACACTATCCAACTTTGTACTATAATAAGCAATTGGTTGTTTTTTCCTTCCACTACACGTTTTCTTTGCATTAACACTGCCGATGCGAACCCATCTTTTCTATTTGCTACATATAAGTGGAAAGATTTTTCATAATTTGGTGTAGCTAATGCAGGGGCAGTTTGCAGTTCCTTTTTCTCAGTGTCTCAAAGTACTATTAAGGCCTCTGCATCCCAGGTTAATCGCTTCCCCTGAGATTCTGCTGCCCTGTTTGTTTCATTAGAGCCCTTAATGGGGCTGTCTTTATGGCATAATCTTTCTATCCAATCAGCACTAAACCCTGTCATTCCTAAAAATGTCATCATTTGTCCCACTGTTTGGGGCTGCGTGTGCTTTGCTTATGCCTTCTAATTGACTAGTGAGATTGACTTGGTGTTATGTGCAATTCTTCCCAAGTATTCAACTTGTGGTAAGCAATACTGCAATTTCTCTTTGGAGGCTTTATGACCTCCTTCTGCCAATTTTGTAAGCACCTTAATTGAGTCTTGATGACACTGCTCCAGAGTGGCTGAGCAAAGTAGTAAGTCATCCACATACTGTATCAATGTGCTATCCAGTCTCAAATCTTCCAAGTCTAGCTTTAACATTTGATTAAACACATGCGGTGAATGCTTAAATCCCTGTGGCATTCGTGTGTAAGTATATTTTTACCTTGATAAGTGAAGGAAAAAAGGTATCGCCTTCTTCCGCCAAAGGTATGCTGAAGAAGGCTGATGTGAGATCAATAACGGTGAAATAGTTAGCAGCAGGTGGAACATTCGGTCAACAGTGTATGAGGGTTTGGAACTTCAGCTGGCCAATCCTCCACTACTTCATTAACTGCTCTAAGTCATGCACTAGCTTCCATTTATTTTTATTAGCCTTTTCAACTGGTAGAATGGTGTGTTGCAACAGCTGTCTGTTTCTACCAATACACCAGCTTTTTTTATTAACTCTTCTATGGTTTTTCTAATGCCCTCCACTGCTTCTGGTTTCAGGGGTACTGTTGCTTGGCAATACAGCTCCTGGCTTTACCTCTAATTCTCACTGCATTTGCTGATTGTACTAGTCCCACATCTGTATCATGTTTTGCCCATGAACTTTGCAGGTACTTTTTGTTCCATTTCATGGCATTAGTTCCTCAAATTTATGATTTTACAGTCTTATTTTCTACTATATTGTCTATTGTATCCACTCACTGTACCTTTGGGGTTCCCTTCATCTTGTACATAAAATCTTTAAGTATGTCCCTCTTGTGTTTGGAAAATGAAGTGCCTCTGTGGCTTCCATTCTTTCCTTAGCCTTTTCATCATTGGTCCTAAATCTCTAGCCTGTTTCCTCTTCATACAGAGGTAACATGGGAATAATCTTCTATCTCTAAAACCACTTTCTTGTAAAATCACATTCTTCTACTTGCAATG
>CM031964.1:2763451-2876469 GCA_018749465.1 Paracanthobrama guichenoti
ACTGTATCCACTGTATCCACCCTTACAGAGCCGTTACTCACCGGGTAGATGCTCCAGCATGGTCACCGTATGTAACTCTTAACAAGATCCACTCGTTTAAAACTCCTTAAATTATATTAATGTCTGCTATATAACATTTATATAATAAACATCAAAATAATTACAGCTCTGTGGAAATTAATTATTCTCTCTGTGAGAGACGTTCTGTGCAAACGCATAGATGAAAACAGCGCTCTGTTATCAGCAGGCTGACAGTCACACCTAGGTGCTGATAAAAAGCTTTCCAGACCCTAGACATGAACTGGGGACCCTGATTTGAGACAATGTCTTCAGGAATGACGAAGTAATGGAAGACGTGGTTAAACATGAGCTCTGGTCTCCATGGCGGTGGGCAACCCTTTCAAGGGGATCAGACGGCAGGATTTTGAGAATCGATCAAGCACTACCAGGATGCATGTATGGTTCTTGGAGATGGGAAGATCCGTGATGAAGTCCACTCCTAGGTGTGACCGGGGTCAGTTAGGAACGGCAGAGGATGGAGTTTGCTGGAGGGAAGATGGCGGGGGCTCTTGGACACAGCGCATTCCTTGCATCCCTGCACGTACCTTCTGATGTCGGATGCCATGCGTGGCCACCAGAAGCGTTGTTTTAGAAGCGAGAGGGTTTCATTGACCCCAGGGTGGCCAGTGCCCAGAGAAGAGTGAGAGGAGTGGATGAGAGTGACGTACTACAAGCCCGATGGACAGCCCGGCAGGGTGTTGGTGGAGGCATTGGACGAGGGCAGGGTTTCCTCAGAACAGACTATGGGGCTGATGAATAACTGATCCAGGAGGAGGGGCTCGTAGTCTTCTACCTTCTCTTCCGGACTGTAGATGTGGGACAGGGCATCTGCCTTGACATTCTTGGACCCCGGATGATACGAGATGGTGAAGTGAAACCGGGTGAAGAACAGTGCCCATTGAGCCTGGCGCGGGTTCAATCGTTTAGTCTCATGGATATAGCCCAGGTTTTTATGATTGGTGAGAATGAGAAAGGGGTGTTGAGCACTCTCCAGCCAATGCTTCCACTCCTCAAGGGCAAGCTTGATGGTGAGAAGTTCCCTGTTCCCGATGTCATAATTTACCTGAGCTTGCGGGAGAAGGTGGTGCATGGATGGACTCTACTGGAGTTCCCCTGCTGCTGAGATAGAACCGCTCCCACTCTGGTAGTTGAAGCATCCACCTCCACGATAAAAGGGAGTTCTGGGTTGGGGTGGACAAGGAGGGGAGTGGTGGTGAAGGCGGTCTTCAGGGCTTCGAAGGCTTTCGTGACTGCTGGGGTCCAGGTCAGAGACTTGGGCTGATTATGGAGGAGATGGGTGAGGAGCTGTAGTCTTGAATGAAGTGTCGATAGAAGTTGGCGAACCATTGGAGTTGCTTGATGTTTGTGAGAGTGGGCCAGGACCGGATGGCTTCCATCTTCCTCTTGTCCATCTGGATGCCACTGTGATCGATTATGCATCCCAGAAACTGCACTGAGGACTGGTGGAACATGCATTTCTCAGCTTTCAGGAAGAGCTGGAAGCTCCTCCGAGGTCGGCCAAGCTCCGGGAGTAGATCAAGATGTCATCGATATAGACCAGGACGAACTTGTGGAGGAACTCATGGAGCACCTTATGGATGTAATCCTGGAATACGGACCAATCCGTATGGCATGACGAGATATTTGTAGTGGTCAGTGGGTGTCACGAATGCGGTCTTCCATTCGTCCCCCTTGCGTATCCGGATGAGGTTGTACGCGCTGCGGATGTCCAACTTCGTGAACACCGTGGCACCACAGAGATGTTCCAGCGCAGCCGGGATGAGAGGAAGTGGATAGTGGAACTTAATGTGGAAGTGGATAGCGGAACAGTAATGTTATTGAGTGCTCGATAGGCAATACAGGGCCGCACTTCTTAGCCACGAAGAAAAAGCTGGAAGCAGCAGGGGAAGTAGACGGACGGATGTAACCCTGGTCTAGCGCTTCTTGGATGCATTCCACCATGGCCTTCTCCTTTGGATGTGACAGTGGGTAAATTTTCCAACGGGGCACTGGATCACCTGGCAGCAGATCAAGAGCACAGTCCCATGGCTGGTGTGGAGGCAGCTTGGAGGCGTGTGTGAAGGCAGAAGACGCCGCTGAAGGGGGCGTAACAGGCTGGGCTGTCCACCGAGCGTTCCACAGTAGAGACACAGATTCTGGGTCAGCCGTCTCTGCCACTCAGCCATGGACAGTCGGGAATTCTCAAGCTGCATGGGCTCGTGGGCTGTTTCTGGAGGGCTGTCAAGCTCTGGCCGGCGGAGGATGGAATGAATAGCGGCTGGCCCTGGTATTCTTCCACACGACTGTATACGAGTGTCGAAGGGGATGGAGAGTTGGATGAAACGTTCAAGCCCGATGGTATCCTCATATGCAGCGAGATGCAACCGCAGCTGAGGATCCAAACCATGACGGTATGTGGTCAGTAGAGATTGTTCGTTCCATCCACTAGAAGCGGCAAGAGTGCAAAACTGGAGAGCATACTCATTAACAGACTTCATACCTTGTTTTAAATGGTATTCACCAACTGCTGAATTCCACAAGGGTTTTCCAAAAACCTCCTTAAAGTGGGCGGTGAAGCTGGAGAGAGAGTGGGTAAGCGGATTATTCTGAGACCATAGTGGTTCTGCCCACCGGACGGCCTTGTCAGACAGTTGGGAGATGATAAATGCCACTTTGGATTGCTCGGTGGGGTACAGGTGCAGTTGCATCTCCAGGACCAGCGAGCATTGGAGAAGAAATCCATTGCAATCCTCCGCTGAGCCAGAGAAGGGCACCGTTTGGCCATGGGACTAGCATTCCCCAGAGGCAAAGGAGAAGCGGTGTCGGGAGTGCTCGATCGTGATGGTGCTGGAGGAATGGTGGTGAGAGTTCGACGGAGAGCGTCGACCAACTCCTGGAATGGATCCGGGGCACTCATGCTGGCACTGTGTTGTGTTGGTCCGGTCTTCTGATGAGGTAATGATGAGCTGCAGGTGTATGTGATCAGTATATGATATACAATATACTGGCATTTTGAGACGTTTTTAATATGAAAAAAAGCAGCTTTACACATGCCAGAAATTGAATTCAGTGACAACCTCCATAATACCAACTACATTTGGACAGTGTGATGAAAATGAGATGCAATGGGAATCAGAATCACAGGCAATTTTCAACTGATTTTTAACTGCAACACTGCAGTTAAGCCACTTTTGTTCCGGCAATATGAATGAATGAATGCACCAATATTCCATGTTTTTACTAGTGTGGAGGAAATTCATTTTCTAGTAGGCCTTAGTAGGCCTCAGCTGTGTTGTAGAGAGGCCTTGACCGTATACTAAAGACCAAGGTCTGTTGTCCATCAAAATATGAAAAACAAGGGAAAACTATATTTGTTGTATGAGAAACTGGTGAGGGGCGTTGGGAACCTGTCATAAACTGGTGTGAAGCGCTGGGAAACTGTCATATGAGTGTTATATGAGAGTTTTTAAAAAAAGTTAGAAAGCCTGGGATTTTCCACCAATATGTATGGTACGTGACAAAGTGTGCGTCTAATTGTGGCGAAACTGTGGGGTGGAGTTAAAAGGAAAAAGATACATGGAAGAGCGTCAATTGGATGAAAGACGATAAGAAAATGTATAAGACATGAAGTTTTACCATGAAAGAGTCAGATGAACAGCTGCATCTCACTTTGTTGTTTCCTGCAATAAAGTTAATTTTCCTGAAGACCTGGAACTTCGACTTCAATTTTTCTTTAAAGAATTGAAGACTATTGAGACTTAGAATTTTCCACAACATAATTGGCGGAGCCAGCCAGGAGCGGTAGAGGCTGAGTGACCCACGGGGGGCTTCCTGGCACGAGACCTCACAAAACAAAAGGCGCCATATAAATATAAGGTAAGCAGATTTGCTTATATATTTGTTTTGCGTGGTCCCTGTCAGCTGCTGCCTGGGGTAACTATATATTGTCTTACTAAACGAACCTAAAAATTTGATTGATATTAAGTAATTGAGTGAATTAACTGTATTAAAAACAGACAGAGGGTAATTTCCAGGTCCAGGGAATAGCGCATGTGTAGTAGTAGTTAGTTTGGACTGCGAGTAGTGTCGCGTCCAACACACGAGGAGTGTCGTGTGTCTGCCTGAAGTGGGGCATTTAAATTGCGAGGAGTGTCGCGTCCACACGAGGAGTGTCGTGTGTCTGCCTGAAGTGGGGCATTTCAAACAGCGAGGAGTGTCGCGTTTGAAAAAAAACACGCGAGGAGTGTCGCGTGTCTATTTATGTACGTGTTTCTGTGTGTATTTGTAAGGCTGCGCTTGTCTGGGAAATGATCCAAGTTTGGTCAAGCCACAGATAAGAAACGCCGAGTTGTCAAACTAAAGAGCTCTGTAAGAGAAGGGAGTGGGCCCAAGGGAAATAGTGTATATCATTCTGTATATTGCTTGCTAATAGCATAAGAAGAAAAAGTGGGTTTTTAACTGCATGAAAACTGCTTTGTACATAAGCTAAGGTATTATAATAAATGACTGAACGAGTTTGTGTACCCTGGAAAAGGGTTGTTCCAATAACAGTAGAAGAACAAGGTTTAGGATCAGTGATTACACTGTGGAACAAAGAATATTTGTTTGCCCCAGCAGGAACGCGCTATTGCTCAGAGTTGTTGGGAAGGCAAAAAGAGAAACAAATTGAACAACTATTATTGAAAGACCCAGCCATATTGTCAGTATTTGCAACCACTAGTGCAAGATCACAGATAAACGAGGGACAAACAATTATATTGGCCTTTAGTGTCCCTCATTGGAGACCTCGATTAAACAGAGAAACGGGAGAAATAAGTTTGACTCCCACTAAATTGCGGCATGAGCGCTGGCAATATGCTACTGCATGGTATCCACTGAATTAAAATATTAAGGAAAAAAAAAGAGATTAATAAAATTGTGTGAAAAGTTGCAAAGTATTTTAGTAAATTGCTAGTACTTTAAATTAGGCTGCGAGATATGATCATTGATAATTAAGCAGAATAAATTAAAGTATATCTCTCTTGTCTTCCCAAAAAGCCAGCGAAATAGTTATGTTTATATGTTTATATGTTTTAAAGTGTGTGAGTGAAATCCCGGGTAAGTGTGAGTGAGTTTGTAACTGCGCAGCAGAAAAAAAGGCAAGAGAGTGTGTGGAGGAGAGACTGAGAGGAAGTGTGTGTGGGTGTGTGTGCAAAGTAAAGTAGAAAGAGATTTCTACAGCATGTGGACAAGGGTCAGTGATGCTGACAGAGAAAGATATAGAAGGAGGGATATAGAATATAGAGAATACCAAAAGTATAAGGAAGCTCTGATTGAATCTAAGGGAATTAAGCATTTTTGGCTGGAAGATGAATATGTGAATGCAAAAGGGCAGAAAGAAGTCTTAACTGAAGAAAAGAAAGATGAGCTTCTGAAAAGCCTAACAAAAGTCACAAATTTAGTCCAAATTGAAAACGAGTGGCCTCTGAAAGATTGGCGTGAAGAGGTCAGAAAGCAAATAACATTGAAAAATTTAGGACCACACCTGAATCAAATCTGTTTTCCAAAAACAACCCTATTAGAGTCACTGCTGACAGCGGTGAGGCTAGACTTGCCCCCAGTTTTCCTCCCATACTTAAGACGAGACGTGGGACAGCCCTGGCCCCAGGGGCTGGGAGGGCAACCATACTCAAAAACATTTACGCTATAGTGAACCCTTGTGTGAGACCAGTGCAGTGGGACAGCGGAGTACTCTGTGAACACAGGAGAAGAGGAGGAGTTAGATCCCTCCCCACCACAAATTGGACACTTAGCAAATTGGCTGTGTCAGTGGTTTTTAAAAATAACCCAGAACACATACACTACCTGTGGGTAGAGATATGCAGAGGAAAGAAAGAAGCAGAAGAGCAGCTGGAGTCATTGAGAAATGAGAACCAAGAAAGGGAGGAACAGGAAGAGGGGGAGTAGAGGAAGAAAAATATTAAATCAGCAAGAGAGGGAGGCCCTGATTGAAGTGTTTGAGCCATTGGACTTTACAACATGTGCAAAAAGTGAATTTCAGATTTCAATCACAATAGTAGGAGGTTTTGATGTTAAATTAACCCCATGTCTCACTTATTCATATTGGACAGGAGGAATTACATTGAGGGGTCGGAAGGTTGATGAAAACGAGCTCTGGAGTTTTGAACTGATCTGCCTGGGGGAAGACATTATCTGGAAACGCAACAACTGCAATTGGCTAGGACTGGAGGACGTGTCATCGAAGCCATTGACTGAGGTACAGATAAGAGCAGTTTTGAAATACTTACGAAATCCTAAGGCCAAAAAATTATTGTTCTGATTCCAAGCATCTTTGACAAAATCAAAGGGCTGAAAGGCACTGAGGAAGTAAATAAACAATTTTAATATTAAGTATTTTATTAAATTTGGTAACACAAAACACTTAACTTTTTTGAAAATATAAAAAGGTAACCTTAAGGCGATGGCTTCGGTGTCACAGGATCCAGAAACCCCTGTAGAGCGAATAATAACGGAGTACCCAATATGTAGGGATACTATCAGAAATCTGTCTAGAAAGTGGGAAAAAAGGACCAGAAAGTTAAATACAAAGTGGCCAGCAGAGGGAACATTTGATTTACCAATGTGCAAAGAAATGGAAGCGTTGATAAAAAATTATAAGGCCCAAGATAAGACAAAGAAAAGAGAAGAAAAGAGAGTGAAGGAACAGGAAGTGTTAAAATTGTTTAAGGATTGGGGAATAAAATTGATAAAAGAAAGAAGGGGTGGGGTGAAAGAAGATGAGAAAAAAGCAGTGAAAGAGGAAAGACCACCCCCCTATGCACCACTATATGATCTCGGAGATACCAAACAGCTGCCACTGGTGGATGCACAGCTGCATGTGACAGGGAAAGTGACTTTAGAGGAAGACCAAGATGAAGGTGAAGCAGAAAAAGGGTGGATGAAGCATTGGTACAAAGATGGCAGAGAGCAAGTTGAAGAAAGATCTTTAAGGGGAGAAATAGACTCCCCAACAAGAATGGGTGGGAACACTGTGAGCTACCACAGTAAGGAAGGAAGTTATCTGGGCCAGTATGAAGAACAACAAGGCGAAAAAGAAACACCAACAAAATTATCTGGAAAATCACCAAAAGAAAAAGATGGGGAAGGGTGGAGCACCACAAGTCAAACAACAGAAGACCCATATCGACATGCAGCACAAGCACTGCGACAGCTCACAAAGACAACAGTGGCCAATGAAGTGGACGAACTAATACAAGCGGTAACCGACGAAGGCCTACTGGACAGACTGGATCAAGTGAGCGGAGAAACTGAGGAAATAAAGAAGCAGTTGAGACAAGATGCTCAAGAGCTGAGAAGGAGCTTGGATAGGATGGGCAGACACAGACCATCCACAACACGATCACTCTCCAGCAGTCCACACAGAGAATATAAGCATGTCTCAGGAACACTTATGATGGAGGATGCAGAACCTGAGGCACGGTGGCAAAGAGGTAGCACACTGAGGAGCAGATCTTCAAATGCCATGACGGGACAAAGAGAAACCAGGGAAGAAAACCTGCAAGAAGAGGCAATGCAGTGCCCGATCCTAATTAAGGGACGGCAAGGAGAATATGTGCCATGGGCGGGACAGGATCTCGAAGGGCTGATAGCTCGTTTACCAGACATACATGAAGGAGTAGGAAAATGGATCAAACAAGTGGTCTTAGCCATAGGAGACATCAAGGCCCTATTGGCAAGAAGTGTGGGAGGAGCCAAGACAAATGAGATACTTGAAGAAACAGGGCTTCGTGCAGCAGTGGCCCAGACTGGGCTTGATGCCCTCCCACTAGACAGATGTCGTGGACAAATGTGGAAAGTACTGAGAAAAATGTACCCCACACAAATGGACCCAAAGCTTCTGAAAGGCGAACCAATGGGAGAGACCGAAAACCCCACAACATATGTTCAACGACAACTGAGAAGATGGAAGCAAGATCTGGAAAGAGATCCGGAACAAGATCCAGTGATGACTGTGCTGTTCAGAAACGCCATAGTGGAGGCAATGCCACCAGTTGTCAAAGCACGACTGGAAGATGTAGTGGGGCTTAATTCTAAAACATCAAAGGAATTCTGCGACCATGTGGCACACGCAGTGGAGCAATACAGAAAGAGTGAGCAGAAGCTGAAGAACCAAGAAAGAGAACTTCAAAGAAGATTGGCTCAACTCCAACTTGAAGAGCTGACAACGAAAAAGAAGCGGGTGCAGGCAGCGCTGAAAGAGAGTGAAGATACAGCAGTAATGGCGGCAGTAAGCACAGCAGGAGGCGCGACACAGTTACCAACAACGCCTACCCAGTTCATGGCACCAGTGCAAAATGTAGCCATGACACCAGCATCTGTACCAACAATGGTACCCACACAGGTAATGACGTCACCACCTATGCAGCAGAATGCAACGACAGCCACTGTCCAACAGCCACATGCACCAATAGTCATCTATGTGCCAGAACAAAGAAACAATGGAGGCAATTCACAACAGCAGAGAGGAAGAGGAAGAAGACAAAACAGCAACTATCAACAGAGGATGAGCAACCCACAGGGAGTTTGCTGGGGATGCAATCAGCCTGGACATACCAAGAGAGACTGTCCTACCAACCCATGGCCACAAGGAATGCAGCAGATGAATCAAATACAACCAGCATGGCAGCAGAACCCGCCAACTCAAGCCCAGGGACCTGTCAACCCATGGCGAGGTCCAGATATAGCATCTCTTCCTAGCAGGTTGACTGGTATATGCAAACTGAATTTGCAGATTTGGTGCTCCCCCGAGGGAATATATATTGACAATAGAGCAATAAAGCAAATGGTTATGAAACAAGAGAGCATTCCCACAGAGTCACAAGCAAATATATTTTGGTTAGGGGACTTAAGGGAGGAAGTAGAAGGAACATTGAACAGATGGGGAAAATATATTAAAGAACAATTAAGAAATCCAGAGGAACCAAAGACTGAGTATCATTGCACAATGATGTATGACCAGACAAGAAACCCAGACCTAGAGAAAGAATGGTTAGCTCAGACAGAAAAACAACAGATACCTTTAAGCTCAGAGTATTTAGTAGTAGGACCAATGGGAGCGGCATTGCAAGTAGAAGAATGTGATTTTACAAGAAAGTGGTTTAGAATAGAAGGGTCAACCCCGCATGTTACTCTGTATGTAGAAGAAGGGAAACAGGCTAGAGATTTAGGACCAATGATGAAAAAGGCTAAAGGGAAAGAATGGAAGGCCACAGAGAACCCCTTCATTTTCCAAACACAAGAAGGGACATACTTAAAGATTTTATGCTGTACAAAGATGAAGGGAACCCCAAAGGTGGTAGTGGATACAACAGACAATATAGTAGAAAATAAGACTGTAAAATCTAAATTTGAGGAACTAATGCATGAAATGGAACAAAAAGTACCTGCAAAGTTATGGGCAAAACATGATACAGATGTGGGACTAGTACAATCAGCAAATGCAGTGAGAATTAGGGTAAAGCCAGGAGCTGTATTGCCAAGAAAGCAACAGTACCCCCTGAAACCAGAAGCAGTGGAGGGCATTAGAAAAACCATAGAAGGATTAATAAAAGCTGGTGTATTGGTAGAAACAGACAGCTGTTGCAACACACCCATTCTACCAGTTGAAAAGGCTAATAAAAATAAATGGAGGCTAGTGCATGACTTAAGAGCAGTTAATGAAGTAGTGGAGGATTGGCCAGCTGAAGTTCCAAACCCTCATACACTGTTGACGAATGTTCCACCTGCTGCTAACTATTTCACCGTTATTGATCTCACATCAGCCTTCTTCAGCATACCTTTGGCGGAAGAGAGCCGATACCTTTTTTCCTTCACTTATCAAGGTAAAAAATATACTTACACACGAATGCCACAGGGATTTAAGCATTCACCGCATGTGTTTAATCAAATGTTAAAGCTAGACTTGGAAGATTTGAGACTGGATAGCACATTGATACAGTATGTGGATGACTTACTACTTTGCTCAGCCACTCTGGAGCAGTGTCATCAAGACTCAATTAAGGTGCTTACAAAATTGGCAGAAGGAGGTCATAAAGCCTCAAAAGAGAAATTGCAGTATTGCTTACCACAAGTTGAATACTTGGGAAGAATTATTGCACATAACACCAAGTCAATCTCACCTAGTCAATTAGAAGGCATAAGCAAAGCACCGCAGCCCCAAACAGTGGGACAAATGATGACATTTTTAGGAATGACAGGGTTTAGTGCTGATTGGATAGAAGATTATGCCATAAAGACAGCCCCATTAAGGGCTCTAATGAAACAAACAGGGCAGCAGAATCTCAGGGAACGATTAACCTGGGATGCAGAGGCCTTAGTAGCCTTTGAGACACTGAAAAAGGAACTGCAAACTGCCCCTGCATTAGCTACACCAAATTATGAAAAATCTTTCCACTTATATGTAGCAAATAGAAAAGATGGGTTCGCATCGGCAGTGTTAATGCAAGAAACGTGTAGTGGAAGGAAAAAACAACCAATTGCTTATTATAGTACAAAGTTGGATAGTGTAGCACAAGGCTACCCACCTTGTTACCAACAAGGAGTGGCGGCTGTATATTTTGGCAAAGCATCTTCTGTGACAATGGGCTATCCAGTCATCATATATACACATCATAAAATGGCTGAATTGCTAGAAAGAGGAAGGTTTGTACTAACCCAAGCGAGATGTTTGACATACTCTGCCTTACTAACTTACCCTGATGTCACCATCAAAAGGTGTACAACAGTAAACCCAGCAAGTTACATCCCTCTGGAAGATGAGGGAAAACCCCATGAGTGTGTAACAGATTCTCTGGCGTTTACACGCCTGAGACCAGATTTAGAATCAACCCCAATTATTGACGCAGAAATTGATTTCTTTGTTGATGGATCATGTTTTAGAGACCACTTGGGGAATCATGCTGGTTTTGCTGTAAGTAAGAAAGAGGGCGACACTTCTGTTCCAGTTTTGCTACAGCACTGTGAGCAACCGTGCTCGGCACAACTGGCGGAATTGAGAGCCCTAACTGAAGCATGCTTGCTGGCAAGAAATCAGACAGCTAACATTTACACTGACTCTGCATATGCGCATGGAGTATGCCACCTGTTTGGAGCAGTGTGGAAACAAAGAGGGTTTAAGAAAAGTGATGGGACTCCAATTCAGCATGGGGAACAAATTATTAAATTGATTTCAGCAATGATGTATCCAACCAAATTGGCTATTGTTAAGTGTCAGGCTCACAAGAAGGGTAATGATTTTATTATTAAAGGCAACAATGCTGCTGATTTGCATGCTAAACAGGCCTCAGGGTGCCAACTTGCTGTAATGGCGCCCTCAGTTTTGATTCAACCCATTCCCACCCTGGATAGTATGAAAGATATGCAGACTAGGGCAACCCCATATGAACTAACTCTATGGCAGCAACGGGGGGCAACAAGAGATGTCAATGGGATTTATCGCTCCCATGAGGGATACATGATAGCCCCGAACCAACTGTTGACAATTTTGATACCGGATGCGCATGGATTTGACCATTGCGCAAGGGGGGAAATTATGAGGAAAATTAAACGCCAGGGATTTTGGTCACCATACCTACAGCAACGAATTGATGAATTTCTAAATGAGTGTGAAATTTGTGCTCAAAACAATGTTAGAAAAGGGACATCAACGCCAATAGGTTCAATTCCGGTCCCTGAAGGACCTTTCAAACATTTGGTGTTAGATTATGTTGACATGATAAAATCAGTTAGAGGAAAACGATATATGTTGGTAGTTATTGATTCGATTTAGCAGATGGGTGGAGGCAGAACCCTCAGCGGATCAGGGAGCTCAAACAGTCAAGTTTCTGACCAGAGAAGTTATCCCAAGATTTGGCATACCATCCCAAATTAGTTCTGACAATGGCTCAGCATTTATCCAGAGAACAGTAAAGACAGTTATACAACAGTTGAGGATAAAACAAAGACTAGGTTGCATTTACCATCCACAGTCACAGGGTATCGTAGAACGCGTTAATGGGACGCTCAAGGCCAAGCTCAACAAAATTTGTGCTGACACCAAACTTAACTGGGTTGAGGCTTTACCCCTAGCTCTAATGAGCTACCGAATGCAAACAAACAGAATAACTAATCTGACCCCGCATGAGATGTTAACAGGGAGACCTATGCCCGTTCCTCATTTAAGAGGACCGTATGAAGGACCGCCCCTAGAGCAGCTCCAAAATGAACTAAGAACATACATAAGGCAGTTGACTGCTATACATAAGGCCATCTATGAACAAGAACAGACTAGGGGAGTGAGGGAGGAGGAAGCACCTCCTTGTCCTGTAGTTCCAGGAGATCAAGTGTACTTAAGAGTCTTTAGGAGAAGGTGGAATGAGCCAAGACGGGAAGGACCGTACACAGTAGTAAGGGCAACCCCAACAACAGTGCAGGTAGAAGGTAGTACTACGTGGTATCATTTAAACCACTGTACCAGAGTACCGAGATTGAGGCGAGAAAGAAGAAATGAACCAATGGATGATGCAGATAGTGGAGGGGAGGAAGTAGAGCAAGAGGCCCAAGGAGAACATGGAAGGGATATGATGCCTGCAGGGGAAAATAATGATGTTGATGAACCTCATTCTAGGGTTGCTGAAAGAACTGAAACGAGAGATGAAATGCAGACACAGGATGGGTTACCTCTTCCAGTGGAAGCAGAACAGGAAGGTGACTCTGGCACTGTTCATGTCGCTGATACAATTGCTGCAGTGCCTCCCTCAGACCCAGAACCAGAACCCTCAGAGAGATCCTCTCCAGAACCAGGGCCCTCAACAGAGGTACCGCAAAGGTATGAGGAATTCTCCACGCTCAACCTACAAGATATCGACTTCCCGGACGTGGGCACCCCAGAGACCGACTTTGGAGACATTAACATACCAGACCTTGACTGGGGCGAACCCTCTTAATGTGACTGAACAAGAACAAGGTACTGTAGTATACAATCAGATTAAAAAGAGATCTTGGGAGTGGGTTAAAGCTGCTGACGACAACTATACAGAAATAGGATATGACATCGATATAGAAATGAGACAAGAAAAACTGTTAGACATTGCCCATCATAATGAATGGTACAAGTGGGCAGAATACACTGCCAAGCAGGTAAACAAGGATGCCTGTCTGCTATGTGCTCCGTCACCATTACAGAAGTTAACAGTACTGCCAAACCAATATGATAGCATGCATTGTGCAAAATTTTATTCAGAGTATTGTACGGTAGCCAGGAAAGACACACCATATTGTCCAGCAGAGTGTTTGACCATGTTAGGGAATCCCTATTACCAGAGATACTACTACCAGTCTGGGTGGGGAGATGAATGTCAAAAGTTGGATGTTAGGGTAGATCCGAGAAAAAGAGAAACACCCCAAAACTATGTAATAGATCTGTCATTGGGATATGAGTGCTTTAACAAAACCAAAGGCCACGTGAATGTCGGACAGTTTAGAGGTAAATGTTCCATTATTTGGCACTTAGATAAAGATATGTATAATGATCCACATGTGTACAAGTCCTCGAGTATAATATATGCAACGGCAACCGTAAATAGTGATATAAAAGTGATCCAAACTCATGAGGACTGCAATAAGGCGACCTTGCATTTTCCATTAATAGAACCCTGGAGAGCCAAAGTGAAGCAGTAGCAGACTATTTTTGGCTCTGTGGGGGAAAAAGAAATTACGGGCGATTTTACCCAAGAATGGAAAGGTTTATGTGTTAGGGTAAGATTGGCCCAGGAAGTGGGGATAATGGATTGGGATTTAAAAGAAGAAAACACATCTGAAAAGCTGGACAAGCCCTCTGATAAGAAGCATAGAACAAAAAAAGAGCCTATGAACCAGACCCTAATGTGAAATTAGATGCAATTGGACAGCCAAGAGGGATACCCCATAAATATAAGGCAAGAGACGAAGTAGCTTCTGGATTTGAGTCTATATTTGTGTGGATAACACCAAATAAAAATGCAGAATGGATAAATTACATATATTACAATCAGCAGAGATTTATTAACTACACAGATCAGGCTCTAGATGCGTTAGGACACCAACTTAAGTATACAAGCAAAATGACATGGCAAAATAGGCAAGCACTGAATTGGTTATTGGCCGAAAAAGGAGGTGTGTGTAATGTTTGGAGCTGACTGTTGTACTTTCATCCCAAATAATACAGCCCCGAATGGAGCATTTACTAGAGCCATGAAGAAGTTGAAGGAACTCAGACAAGAAGTTGCGGAAAATGCAGGCAGCCAAAGGAAAGTGGGAGAGTGGTTTGACTCAGTGTTCGGGTCATGGAAAGATTGGTTAATAAAGGTGGGAATAATAATTGTAATAGCACTTGGCATTTTTGCTTTGTTGTTTTGTTGTGTTGTACCCTTTCTTAGATCGATGCTGGCTAACGTTGCTGCCAAACAGATGATTAATGTATCTGTGACAAAATCAGGAGTGGATATTGGTGCCAATTCTGGAGTGTACCCTGTAGGTCCGGGCCTGGATGAGCTGGATGAATTCCTGTAAGAGGGTCCAGGAGAAAAGGGAAGGGGTGCTTTTATTATTTTCATTTTACTTTACTATTTGAATAATGTTTTTGAAAAGAAAGGGAGTTAGCCCCACTGTGTATTTTATTTTGGGAAATAGAAAGCATACTAGAAAAGGGGTAGAGTAGGCAGGAAGTTAGAGGGGATTTTGTTTATTTAAAAAAAAAAAAAAAAAAAAAAAAAAAAAGAGGCCCCTTCCCATACCATACTTTATTTTTTACCCATTATGCTTATTATATTCTTAACTGTAATTGAGAGGGGACGAATAAGGGTCAGAAGCAGGTCATTTGTCCGTGTTACGAGATAATGCAACCAGATTTTAAGGGAATGAGTTGAAGGATTTTTTATATATATATATATAAAAAAAAAAAAATAAAAAAAAAAAAGTATTTTCAAATCTACTGTATTTTGAAATATGCTGTAAAATCCCATGACATCATGACAGCCAAAAGAAGAAGAAGGAATCGCCGAGCACCTCAGTGCTTAGCAACTGGGCTAGACTCTACTGGTGGTTTAAAAACCCGCTGTCAGCCCCATCACCAGGTAGCACTCTAGGCAGGACCAGAGTACACCTGGCAACGGTGGAGTCAACCCAGATAGCGCTCCAGACCACCGGAAGCGTCTGAGAGTTCCTCTGGCAACGTGGGACAAAATATAATCTACTCATGGTATAATCACTAGAGAATGCTAGTCTACTGAAGTATTAATTCACTGAAATAATGATTTACTGAAACATGTACAATACACTGGTTCATTGAATGGCTTAATGTAATGGTGCCCCCTAATGGATGCATTAGCTAGCGAGATGAGATCTTTTACTTCCTTCTAGCCAAAAAAGGGGGGAGATGTTTGGTCTCATTCTCCAGCCGGAGTGTGTCCACATGAGAAAGGCCAGGAAGTGTAGGAGAACGGATGGCCTAAAGTTTGGCCATAGATGGTTTAACAGAAAGAGAGCTGAACTTATGGGGACATACTTGGGTAAGGGAACATAGGTGTGGGACATAGATCTAGTCCCAAAGGGGGGATGTGTGGAGGAAATTCATTTTCTAGTAGGCCTTAGTAGGCCTCAGCTGTGTTGTAGAGAGGCCTTGGCCGTATACTAAAGACCAAGGTCTGTTGTCCATCAAAATATGAAAAACAAGGGAAAACTATATTTGTTGTATGAGAAACTGGTGAGGGGCGTTGGGAACCTGTCATAAACTGGTGTGAAGCGCTGGGAAACTGTCATATGAGTGTTATATGAGAGTTTTAAAAAAAAGTTAGAAAGCCTGGGATTTTCCACCAATATGTATGGTACGTGACAAAGTGTGCGTCTAATTGTGGCGAAACTGTGGGGTGGAGTTAAAAAGAAAAAGATACATGGAAGAGCGTCAATTGGATGAAAGACGATAAGAAAATGTATAAGACATGAAGTTTTACCATGAAAGAGTCAGATGAACAGCTGCATCTCACTTTGTTGTTTCCTGCAATAAAGTTAATTTTCCTGAAGACCTGGAACTTTGACTCAGACAATTTTTCTTTAAAGAATTGAAGACTATTGAGACTTAGAATTTTCCACAACACTATCTATTGATACTTGCAGGAAATGGAAACAAGAACATTTTATAAGCGGAAGGAACATGATCGAGCAGTTTGAGTCATTCCTTCTGAGAGTGAGGACAGTGAGCTTGAGAAGAGCCAGGAAGACTGGATCCCTGAATCTGGTTTGAGAGACATTTAGGAGGTCAGGGGTCAGTCAGCAAAGTAGAGTGTGTGTGTGTTTGTTTGGTTTAGATGTTTAAATTAATAGTATACACCGACCAGCCATAACATTATGACGTAATAATTATTTCTAATATTGTGTTGGTCCATTTTTGCTGCCAAACAGCCTTGACCCATTGAGGCATGGACTCCTCTAGACCCCTGAAGGTGTGCTGTGGTGTCTGGCAACAAGATGTTAGCAGCAGATCCTTTAAGTCCTGTAAGTTGTGAGGTGGGGCCTCCATGGATTGGACTTGTTTGTTCAGCACATCCCACAGATGCTCGATTGGATTGAGATCTGGGGGATTTGGAGGCCAAGTCAACACCTCAAACTCGTTGTTGTGCTCCTCAAACCATTCCTGAACCTGAACCCTCCACCGGCTTGCCTTCTTCGCATAGTGCATCCCGGTGCCATGTGTTCCCCAGGTAAGCCACACACACGCACCCGGCCATCCACGTGATGTAAAAGAACACGTGATTCATCAGACCAGGCCACCTTCTTTCATTGCTCCATGGTCCAGTTCTGATGCTCATGTGCCACTGTTGGTGCTTTCGGCGGTGGACAGGGGTCAGCATGGGCACCCTGACTGGTCAGCAGACACATTTTATGATGGATATATTTTCAAGGACCCCCAAGCTCCCAAAAAAATGAGGATGTTATGTTAAATGTAGAAGGTATGATATATAAATATATGAATTCTGAATTATACATGTACATTATACATTATACATTATACACTTGCTGTCCCACCATTATACATGTGATTTACTGGCTTTTGAGTCAAATGAACCATGTGATGTTTTTTTCCTTTTAATTTGATCTGTTCAGAGATCAGTGTGTCTGGTTTGATCTGTCGGGTGGATAAACAGCGTCTGCTGGATGTTTGTCGTCTCTGTGCGTGTCAGCAGTTTGTGGGTGAAGCGTCTCTTCAGTTTATCTTTCTGATAAGAAGCTCACAATCTTCCACTCCACACAACCCTTACGAAAAAGAAGTGTACTAAAGTAATGTTCCAGTATATTTTTTATATATTTTTAAGTGTACTTCATGTAGTAAGTTCATTAATATTAATCTATATTAGGCTCGCTATGATAGTCGGTGTTCAGACTCCACACCGGTTACATCTCTTGCCCACCGCGGCACAAGAGTCTCAGCACATCAGCAGCAGGAGTCAGATCTCATTCATCACAAGAGCGAGGAGCTGACTGACTAGATGATCGCGGGAGATTTGGTTTCAAATCGAAATGTAAACGTGAGTTTGTCATTGTACTGTTCTGTTGTTGTGTTTTTCATTAAGAATAGGCTACTGAACCCACCAATCAAGCAACCCGTCCCTGAATTGGCGCTAATTCTAAACCGAAAGTAAAATGTGCACGTCCGCGCTGTCATTCACAGTGCGTGCGCGCACTGGCACGCTTTTAAGTTCATTCCTATGGAAGCTTAACCACTCGCTTTGCATTCCTTTATGTTCCTTTTCGGTTAGATACCGTATTACCGGTGTTGACGCGTGTCGATTAACCGGTGGGGAATTTCCTCGTCGCATCCCTACTCTATATAGAGAACAGTGGTTATATCCTCACCTGTAAATGTTACTAATCCACGCAGTTATTTCCATTTTGCATGGAAACTTCACTGAACGAGCGTCGGCGTCAAACAGACAGAGCGCAGTCGGGAGGGAGACCATATTCAGCACAAAAACATTCACTCTGCTGAAATATCTGCCGTTGGACGCTAAATTTAGGTTAATGTAATTACATTTTATGAGAGTAGTAACTAGAGCTGCATGATTAATCGTTAAAAGATTGCGCTCTCGATTCAAGCACCCACGCAATCTTATTTCTAAATGACCATGATTCCGCTGTCTATCACCACGGCTGCTCACGTCACAAGCGTCAGAGGAGCGCGAGCATGCCCATGTTAATGAACGAGAGTCGGCGTCACACTCTCGATATGAATGCTCTCAGTCTATAGCCGCGTTCCCAATACCCTTCAAATTGCGCAAATTGAAATTGAAAATACGCCCAATGGAAACGCATCAATTTTGCAAAAACTCCCATATATTGCATATATTGAGGTGGTTTTTCAGGCAATTCAAAAAAGGAATATTTCGCAAAACTGCACTGGAAACACAGCCTGACAAGCCAGACCTACATGAAGATGTTGGGTCTGGGAACACACCATTGGCAGGGCTCAATCCGAGGGGGCGGGATAAACTCTTGTCTTTCCCTCTGCACGCAATAGGATAGCGCTACAACCAACCAGAGCAACGAAGAAGGTGAAGCCGAGATAGTTGATAGATTAAACTTACGCCGTATCCGGTCGGCAAAACTCTGAACACATATTCCTTTCTTAAGAATGACTTCAGTGCCGTTCTGTTCTTTTCTCAAGAAAAGCTTAACTCCAAGTCTTCCAGAGTCACGGCCAAAGCCGTTTCCAAAGACGTCAGCTTCTTTGTTTTTCAGTAGCACGCGCAACTCTGCCGTCATTATGTTAAGCCCGCCCACCGACTCTATACACGATGTGATTGGCCTGACCAGAGTTTGATTTTTCCAGCTCGCAGGTCTACAGAGAGTTGCTAGACTACACTCGCAGCAAATTAGATTTGCTGCCGCTAGGGTGCGTCTAGATTTCTAGGCTTTTACAGGCCACCTGGTGCAAGTAAAAGTTGGTCATTCTTTAAAGATGACGTGGTATGTTTGGACAGAAGATGAGACAGAGTTCTTTATTAAAAGACAAAAGAATTTACGGGAATACTGGATGCTAAAAAAAGAAATGCCACAATTGATCAAGACCTTGAAGCAGATATGAGGGAGAAACGCCTCATACGTGGCCGCTCCCTTCCATTAAAAACAATGGCTAGTGCGGTGGCTGGGATAAATGTAAACCTACCAACATCTGTCACCATGAGTTCTGGAATGACTTATCGCGAGAGGAAAATAATTATGTTTTAGTCGCATAACATCGGTTACTGGAAACGCTGTCATTTCACAATAGTTTTTTATCGACATTTAGAAAGTACTGCAAAAGTTTTGTGCAAATCTGTAATGGAAACGCGGCTATTGATAAGGGCAGCGGAAACACGCGCTGCTCACGCTCCACTGACGCTAGTGACGTGAAACAGGCTTTAAACCAAAGACTTTAGGGACTTTGGTTACCACGATCATCTGCAACATTCACATCTCGCGTCGCGCTGATCCAGAGAGTCTTCTCAACCACACATTTCGTTATTTATGTTACAAGCATTTAAATCGCAGGGGGACAAAATGTGTACTGGGATAAAGGTTTGGAAGCAGCTATTTGCACTAGCGTAATTTCTTAGCGATAGATGACATTTAAGTGAAATAGCATACTAAGTGACAATAGTGATATATTCTATTCACACCATGTAAAAGTAGCAGTTCTTTGCGATGTGTAAATGGTATTTACATGCTATTTATACTTTATGTTGACAGATACACACTATTTGCACCTCAGTATTGTTGTACATTAACAGGATGCAATAATAACAGAGTGTAAATTATTATATTTATTAAAATTATTAAATGGATGCCGCCTTAATGGGACAATAAAAGCCCTCCTACACTTACCCAATACATGCTTTTATTATTATTAAACTTTTTTGTTAGGCACCATTTATTTCCATTTTTAGAGCATTCCTCAATCCTCCTCAATCCTCTGTCCTCACCTCCTCCATCCTCACTCCTCTATCCTCACCTTCTCACTCCTCCATCCTCACCTCCTTAGTCCTCCATCCTCACGCCCCACCTCCTCTATCCTCACCTCCTCACTCCTCCATCCTCACCTCCTCATTCCTCTATCCTCACCTCCTCCATCATCACCTCCTCACTCCTCTATCCTCACCTCCTCACTCCTCCATCCTCACCTCCTTAGTCCTCCATCCTCACCTCCTTAGTCCTCCATCCTCACCTCCTCACTCCTCCATCCTCGCCTCCTTAGTCCTCCATCCTCACCTCCTCACTCCTCCATCCTCACCTCCTCACTCCTCCATCCTCACCTCCTCACTCCTCTATCCTCACCTCCTCAGTCCTCCATCCTCACCTCCTCACTCCTCCATCCTCACCTCCTCACTCCTCCCATCCTCACCTCCTCATTCCTCTATCCTCACCTCCTCCATCCTCACCTCCTCACTCCTCTATCATCACCTCACTCCTCTATCCTCACCTCCTCAGTCCTCCATCCTCACCTCCTCACTCCTCTATCCTCACCTTCTCACTCCTCCATCCTCACCTCCTTAGTCCTCCATCCTCACCTCCTCATTCCTCTATCCTCACCTCCTCCATTCTCACCTCCTCACTCCTCCATCCTCACCTCCTCCATCCTCATCTCCTCATTCCTCCATCCTCACTCCTCTATCCTCACCTCCTCACTCTTCTATCCTCACCTCCTCACTCCTCTATCCTCACCTCCTCACTCTTCCATCCTCGCCTCTTCAGTCCTTCATCCTCGCCTCCTCACTTCTCCATCTTTGCCTCCTCACTCTATCCCACGTCACAGTGTGGGAAGGTTTTAGGGGTGGGGTGGGGTTGGGTGAAGGAGATCATTTTCATTGCATGATTTATAAACACCCCTCAGTTTGAAAACACCCACAAATTTAGAAACACCCACTTTTATTTTTTTGAGGAGGTGGGGTAGTGCACTATAGGCCCCTGTGGCGCGGCCTAAGCTTTTGTCCTTAATGGCATTTTTTTAATTGCATTACTTTTACTTTTATACTTTAAGTAGTTTTGAAACCAGTACCTTTTCACTTTTACTTGAGTAAAAGCTTGAGTTGATACTTAAACTTCTACAGAAGTCTTTTTAAACCCTAGTATCTATACTTCTACCTGAGTACTGAATGTGAATACTTTAGACACCTCTGCTTCTAACACATCAACTCTTTCATCAAAATGTTCACTTGCTGCCTAATATATCCCACCCACTAACAGGAGCCGTGATGAAGAGATCATCAGTGTTATTCACTTCACCGGTCATAATGATATGCCTGATCAGACCTATTTATTGTTTAAAGTTTGTGATTTGTTAGAACCATTTGCGATTGATATTTGTCCAAATAAAACTTTTTCTAATGCACATATTGCTTGTTTTCCCTATTCCACATATGTAGAAAACCAATATCTGGAGTTCTAGTGCCCTTATAGCACATTGTTGCCCTGAGGCATCAGACCAATATCTGGTTCAGGGGTGGGGGGGCGACACATTTTATGAAGGATATATTATCAAGGACCCCCAAGCTCCCAAAAAATGGGGTGAAATAGTTTTTCCTACAAAAGTAATATATAAATCTATGAAATATGATAGATATTTAACCCCCACACTATTTTACATGTGATTTACTGGCTTTTGAGTCAAAAGAACCATGTGATGTTTTTTTCCTTTTAATTTGATCTGTTCAGAGATCAGTGTGTCTGGTTTGATCTGTCGGGTGGATAAACCGCGTCTGCTGGATGTTTGTCGTCTCTGTGCGTGTCAGCAGTTTGTGGGTGAAGCGTCTCTTCAGTTTATCTTTCTGATAAGAAGCTCACAATCTTCCACTCCACACAACCCTTACGAAAAAGAAGTGTACTAAAGTAATGTTCTAGTATATTTTTAATATATTTTTAAGTGTACTTCATGTAGTAAGTTTATTAATATTAATGTACTAGTAGTATACTTGTAAGTGTACTATTTCAATACTGCTTGAGTCTCAATTGGCCCACTTTTAGTATATAAAAGTATATGTTTAAGTGTACTATGAGTGTAACAGTACGTTTCTCATTTGTACTGAATCTTTACTACAAGTGAACTTATAAGCATACTAGTAGTTTATAGGGGTGGGAATCGCCAGAGACTCACGATATGCTGAGTTTTGAAATAATATTAAAGGGGACATATTATGCCCCTTCTCACAAGATGCAATATAAATCACTGGTGTCCCCAGAATGTGTCTGTGAAGATTCAGCTTAAAGATCAGTGGTTCTCAAACCTGTCCTGGAGAACCACCAGCCCTGCACAGTTTCCCTGTCTCCCTCATCTATCACACCTGATTCAACTCATGAGCTCATTAGTTGAGACTGCAAGACCTGAAATGGGTGTGTCAGAAATAGGGAGACATACAAAACGTGCAGGGCTGGTGGTTCTCCAGGACAGGCCTAGATCATTTATTATAGCTTGTCAAATCTGCCCGTATTTGGGTGTGTCCCTTTAAATGCAAATGAGCTGCTGCTCCCCGCCCCCCTTCCAGAAGAGCGCAGATTCTTTACACGAGCTTCGTGTGGCAGCGGAAGTGACATCTCTTATTGGCCTGCCTGGGTATGATTGGTAAACCAATGAGGTGCAAGCGGCTGTAGTATTTAAGGACCTTTATTTTGACCGGTCCTGTTTGATTCTGGGTTCATTTCCCCCTGGCACTTCCCCGTCCCCTTTGCTGTATAGGTTGAGATCCTGCTGATGGTGTAATGTGAGCCGCTTATGGCTGCGCTGTATTATAATATGCATTATTTATAGTTTAGAGCGGCGTTGGTGGCGTCTGCGCTGTGGCAAGTTTGTAGCAGAGTTCGCTCAGGGACGTTGTGTTCATTTTAAATCCCTTGGTTACTTGCTGTCGTACTTATTGTGCATTGCTCTCAGTAGCGCCAATAGCACGTGTTAAACGCTAGCCTATAGACTGATTCACGGTACCTGTTGTGAGTAACCATACAGCTTTGCGTGTGGTGTTTACTCAACCCAAATTGTAAGTATGCCTCTCCCTTTCTCACATTTGGGGCTCGGTGAGTTTAGTTAACGCTCTGTCTGTTTGTTAAAGGTAGAAGGGAATTGAACTTCAAGATATCTAATCCTTACTGCTTGCCGAAGACGCTACATGTGACGCCGCTGCTGTTTTGCTTGGGGTCCATTTTTATTACCTGTTATGATTTGTGCATCCTGTTGTGTACGGTCATGAGCACGGTTGGCTCTGGCCTCCCGGGTACGAGCCTTGCATCCGACGGGCTGTTCATTACTCTCAAATTTGATTGTCCATAAATGTATTTTTGTTGTTTTCTTTTTCTTTTGATTCTGTTTGCAGTGTAATCCTGCGTGGTAATATCAGGTGTGTGATTTTCCTAAATTCACTCATCGTCCTGGCCTTCTGGTGCCGTTTACGGGCTGTCCCGCTGCGTTCGCTCTGTGTCGCCAGGGAGCCGGCACACAGTGTCTGTAAGCCTTCTTTTGGGTTTTTTATCATTTAGTGTAATTTGTGTGGTGTCTGATTTGGTGTGAATTTGAGGTGGGTTTGAACGACCTCCTGAGTTACAGCCGGCCTGCCTTGTTCCCTCGAAAACCTGGCTCTGGAGAATTATTGTGATGTTGGACATGTCTCACGAGAGTTTTAATGCCTTTTATTAATATATTTTTGTAACAATATTCCGTAAACAGAAATGACATCCCCTCAGGGGCGTGTCTATGCTAAAAGGGCCAATCATCAGCAGTCATGGGCGGGGCTTCCCTACTCTTACGTAGGAGGGGGAAATCTGGAACAGCCTGTTCTGAGAGATTGATAATGATTGATGGGGATCATAAAAAAGTATTGGGTGGATTTTTACCATTATAGGCTGGTTGTTTACACACACTGTGGACACACATCTGTGTTCATAAAAGTGAATTTTGAATAATATGTCCCCTTTAATACGGCCATTATGAATGGGGCGGTGCCACGGTAGGCAAGTGATGTTACCAGTGTTCACAACACCGACTATCACAGCAAGCCTATTGTGTTGTGTAATGAACGAGTGCGCTGACAGTGTAGATATGGCAGAATATGGACGACGCTTTGATTGGAATTGTGAGTGAAGTTCTGTTGCATTGCAGTGTGTGTGTGTGTGTGTGTGTGTGTGTGTGTGTGTGTGTGTGTGTGTGTGTGTGTGTGTGTGTGTGTGTGTGTGTGTGTGTGTGAGAGAGAGAGAGAGAGAGAGTGATGCACTGTGTGTGATATTACAGTCTGAAAGTAATATTTCAAATGATTATTATGAAATAAAGTGAATCCATCAACAGTCAAATAAGAGTCCGAGGTCAGAGGTCAGATATGATTGACAGCTCACAGCACTAAATAACACACCAGTAGATCCAGATATCTAATCCAATATTTCACTCTTCTGATATTAGTTTTCATTCAGGGCCAGAATTCATTTGAAAACGTAAGATCAGCAAAAGCTTGTTGATTTCCGTGATGTTAAAGGAGACGGATGTGTGAGTGGAAACTAACTGAGGTTGGGGGAGGATTCACACACAACCAGATAAATATCACAGTTCAGTGTTTCAGATCAATCTGAGGGTTTGCAGCCATTTTAAGAGTCACTATCGTGGGCTTTTCAGTGAACCGATGAAGAAAATGTTTCTCAAATTACTTTTGCTCTGTCTGTGGTGTCTGGTTGGTGAGTTTTAAATGTGTTTTTATGGCTTCAGTTGTTTCTGTTCTGTATCATGTGATAAATTACTGGTTAAATGAGTTGGAGAAGATTAACATTCACTGTTAGTGTCAGCGCCGGTGGCTGTAGTGAAGCGCACGACTCAGGAAATAACTCCAAGAACAGTCTTTAGTCTAATAATCCACACAATACACAGGAGAATCATGGGGAGAAACACAAGCACGTAACGTAGACGATACCGGATGATGAACTGAACAGAACTCAGGGTTTAAATAACAGGGAGATCATGGGAAGAACAGAAACAGGTCTGGGATTAATGAACTAATGATAGACAGGGTTCGTACAGGTGCTGGAAATCCTGGAAAACGCTTGATTTTTAATGTGGTGTTTTCAAGGTTTGGAAAGTGCTTGGATTTTGGATAAAGTGCTTAAAACTGCTTGATCATAATAATTCGCTATGTGACAACAGTTCTCTTTTAAAATAAAATAAGTCGGAAAAGGCCTAATTGCTTTTGGCTTTCACATAAAAAGCTCATTCTGCTCGAGCCGCTCTTGCCGCTCTGATTCTGCGCGAGTGACGCTACAGATGAACAGACAACATGCCGGGAGGTCGCCGCTTCAGTGATTGTTGGCTTGGAAAAAGATAAGAAACAAATTATGGTTGAAACGAGGACCAAAGTCTGCAAAAAGGACATTCAACTTTTCACCATGAGGGAGACGGCGCGTTCGAGCCACGTAAAAGGTAAGCCGTGGGGAATTTTCATTACACTTTAAGTTTGTTTAAGCTAGCTTACAAATGATAGTCAGCTTTTGGGAGGGATGTAAAATGTGTTTATTTAGCCGACAGTCAATGAAGAGAGTAAATGTCATTGAATGTTGATGAACTGAACCTGGCGCCAAAAAAGAAAAAGAAGTTATTCAGCCGCTCATGAACAGATAAAGCTCAAGCATGAACACGAGGAATCACACATGAACTTTGCAGTTGCTGTTCTGTCTTCGTGAGCTCCACCGCACACGATAGCTTTATTGGTTTTGTTCTGCGCTCGTACACAGAGAGTTTGTGTCTGTTTCTTCCTGCCGCTGTCTGTTACTGCAGTCCATGATTTGTTCATTTCCATATCAAAACCTAAACCTTTAACTGTTATAGATTAAAGTAATAGATGTAGAAACAGTGAACGCAGTGTCACCTTCAGCACTACATTACCCAGAATCCTTCCTGGTCCACCACCTGCAGGCATTCTTCTATCACCTCATCACTCCAGCACCAGATATATGTTCTTCTGTTTCATTCTCTGTGTTTGTCTATGTAGGCTATGGTTGTGCTTCTTCATTTGCCTGTATATGGATTTACTAAAGACAGTTTGAATCGTCATCTTCCTCGTTGTGCGTGATTGATAACCAGTTGTGACATGATGATGGATTATTATATCCATCTAAAAGTGCATCTTAAGTAGTAAGAGACTCGTGAAGGACACCAGCTGGACAGACACAGAATTACACCTGAACTTCACAGTTAGGATCCTTGATGTAGCTTGGCTGTAAAGGAAGAATAGTTTTTATTTTAATAAATTATGTTCAGAGTAATTAATATTACATAAAGCATATTTAAAAATAACAAATTTAAATAAAAAACTACTCATATGTAGTTGGTACAGGTAAGGGTTATAAAAGAAAGAGAGAAATATCAATACCTCTTCAAAAACCTCCTCTTGTTCATCAGTCACAACTGTCTGAACCCCAGATGTATAAAATACAATTTTATTTTATTTGATCTTACTGATAATTGGCAATCAAATTGATTTTAAAAAGAAACTGGGGATTTTTTGCAGCAGCGAGTGAGAGCCAGTGCAGTGGAAGCAGCCAGTGGAGGAGCCACAGGAATCACCTCTGCCGTCCCCAGGTTTATCTCATCCACACCAGTCGACCAGCAACTCCATAGACACCATAAATCATTTGTTAGCTCTAATCCAACACTTAAAGCAGAAATATGCTGGGCTACAAAAGCTGTAACCAGCCACTATTCCTACAAATCATGTTGTCAGAGTCTGTGTGTGTTCATGTTTTGTAGTGTTTGATTTAGCTTTCCTGTTGTGTTCTAGTTTTTGCTGTTAGTTTGTTATTGGTTCAGTTCTCCTCCATTCCCTGCCTGTTGGTTTCTTGAAATAAATATTTCTCTGTTCTGCATCACTCTGTGTTGTGTTTGTTTCCTTGTTCTGTTTAGAAGATAACTGAGCCTTTAAATCTCCTCTGTAAAGCTTTATGAGGCAGAAATAGTCCTCGCTTTAGATGAGCTCACAAAAATAGTTCACTGACAACTAGTAACTTGTGTAACATTTTATGTAAAATATGCGGTAGTGATATTGTATACTGTAGGAATGACCCAGTAGGCGTAACTGGTTTGTAGTTGCAGAAATAAAATGAATAAAAACTACACATGGCCTATAAAAACCCCAAAACTACTAACAATCACAAAACACACAACAGAATTACTACAACTTCAACTACAATGAAAATGGACAATATAAAAATAAAAACAGGTTGAAACATTGATAAAAATATAATAGTATCTCAATGATAGTGAAATATGATACACTGGTTTGAGTCTCACAGGATCTCAAGATTTAAATGTTAGTTTAAGACTCGCTAAAGTAACATTTTTAACTTCTCAACTTCACGAGACACTTTTGAGAAGAACACCATCGAACAGGATCTACAGGAAGTTGAGCTTAAAGTGACACTTCAGAGTGAGAAATAATCAGCAGAAACAGACAAACAGACAGACAAACAAACAAACAGACAAACAGACAGACAGACAGACAGACAAACAGACAGACAGACAAACAAACAGACAGACAAACAGACAGACAAACAGACAGACAGACAAACAGACAGACAGACAAACAGACAGACAAACATACAAACAGACAAACAAACAAACAGACAGACAGACAGACAAACAGACAGACAAACAGACAGACAAACAGAGACAGACAGACAGACAAACAAACAGACAGACAGACAGACAGACAGACAAACAAACAGACAGACAGACAGACAGACAGACAGACAGACAGACAGACAGACAGACAGACAGACAGACAGACAGACAGACAGACAGACAGACAGACAGACAGACAGACAGACAGACAGACAGACAGACAGACAGACAGACAGACAGACAGACAGACAGACAGACAGACAGACAGACAAACAGACAGACAGACAGACAGACAGACAGACAGACAGACAGACAGACAGACAGACAGACAGACAGACAGACAGACAGACAGACATACAAACAATCAGACAAACAGACAAACAAACAGACAAACAAACAAACAGTTTTGCGTTTGTCTTTTCATATTAATAATAACAATAAATGTGTTTTTATGGCTTCAGTCGCTTCTGTAATAAATGACTGGTTAAAATTATTCCCAGAGATTTAACATTCACAGTTATTCTCATATAGAAATAATGAATCTGTGATTTTACTGTCAGATCAAGTTTGAATTCAGGTCTATATTCAGTTATTATGGATAGATTCAATAAAATAAAGTAAATATGAAGCTCAAATACTCAACAGCATTAGTTTTAGTGTGACATTAAACATTAAAGTGTCGTTTTATTTAGTTATTGTTCCACATATAAATCTATTTCTCTTTTCATTCATCCTCTTTGTCTTTGTACTGCAGAATATTATTCACTTCACATTTAAATGAATAAAAGTATTTTAGTGAAGCTTCATCAAACCAACATCAAGAGATTTTAAAGCTTTAATCTGTGAAACACTCTTCAGGTTCTTCAGGAGAGATTCATGTTGACGTGTCAGTGAAGGATGGAGATTCAGTCACTCTAGACTTCACTGATCTCACTGAAATTAAGGATAAAGATCGGATTCTGTGGAGGTTTAGAGGCACTGTAATCGCTGAAATCAATGTCACGCCTGACAGCTTCACTGTATATGATGATGTTCCTGATGGGAGATTCAGAGACAGACTGAAGCTGGACAATCAAACTGGATCTCTGACCATCACAAACATCACAATCAAACATACTGGACGTTATCTACTACAGATCAACAACATTATGAGGGTTATTTTCTTTCTCTCTGTCACTGGTGAGTTAAAAACATTTACACCTGTTTTTTAATGACAAAATTGAAATGAATCCACACACCATTTTGTTTCTTTTTGTTGTTTTATGATATTGTTTATTTCAAATGTTGAACTATTTAATTTAATAAACCATTATAATCTGTTGATCTGTGACAAACCCTGTTTCTGTTTGTTCTGTGTGTTTGATGATTCAGTGTCAGTGAAGGAGGGAGATTCAGTCACTCTAGAGTCTGGTCTCACTGAAATGAAGGATAAAGATGAGATTCGGTGGTGGTTTGAGGAAACTTTAATCGCTGAAATCAATGTCACGCCTGACAGCTTCACTGTATATGATGATGTTCCTGATGGGAGATTCAGAGACAGACTGAAGCTGGACAAGAAAACTGGATCTCTGACCATCACAAACATCACAATCAAACATTCTGGAGATTATCAACTGATCAACCGTAACTTTTGGCCTTCTTATATCCGTCTCTCTGTCTACGGTGAGTTAAATATCAGTTTCACATGTTTTATTTATTACAGCGAGATCTAAAGAAGTATCTTATCATGAATAATTAGTTCAAATGACTAATGCCCTTACTTTTTTACATTAACAGCAGGTTTATACTGAACTTTCTATTAAATTGTTTTAAATGTTCTACTTTTGATCATCTTGGTTCCTCTCGATGTTTCTTCCTCGTCTGCTTGAATATCTTCATTCGTCCTCATTTCTCTTTATTCTCTGATGTTTTCCAGCTCGTCTGCCTGTTCCTGTCATCAGCAGTAACTCTTCTCAATGTTCTTCATCATCATCATCATCATCATCATCATCATCATCATCATCATATTGTTCATTGGTGTGTTCAGTGGTGAATGTGAGTCATGTGACTCTCTCCTGGTACAAAGGAAACAGTTTATTGTCCAACATCAGTGTGTCTGATCTCAGCATCAGTCTCTCTCTACCTCTGGAGGTGGAATATCAGGATAACAACACCTACAGCTGTGTGCTGAACAATCCCATCAGCCACCAGACTCAACATCTGGACATCACTCAACTCTGTCACACATGTGCAGGTACGGCAGCAACGCTGATATTAGTTGATGTCAGCGCTGATATTAGCGTTTATTGACTGAGCTGATCTCAGTTTGATGTTTTTATTCCTCAGTCCACTGTTGTGGTCCCACTGAAGCTGTGATCCGATTGGTCCTCGCTGCTCTGGTGGGCGTGGCTACTGTCATGATTGTGGTTTATGACATCAGATCCAGAAGAGCTGAACGAGATCAAGCTCATATTCACACATCAGGTACATGATTGATGATGTCATTTTGCATATATTAATATTTGTGAGATTTATTAATTTATGGCTTCATATGTTCATGTTTTTCAGGAAGTGCTTGAATCTAAAGCAGAACGCTGAACTTTAAAGATTCTTCAAGTGTGTTTTTGTCATAATAAATACTGATGATTATTTGAGCTTCTGCTCTCTTTCAGTGTCAGATTTTTAAATCTTATTTGTAAGTTTATATTTCTCTCTGATACAACAATGATATAAAATAATAAAGAGTCACACAGATCTCACTTTAATACTGCTGACGGAGCTAAAGGTTTTCAACAACCACCTGTGTTTTATTTGAAGAAAGCAACCATACATTGGTGTTGTTTTATTTTCTTTGTTTTATATTAATTTCATTAGTCATTCATGTATTCAAATGATTATGATTTGATTTACTTCACTTATCATTTAATAATGTTATTATTATTGTTGATTTTTGTCATTTTCTGTGTTCTATGACTTATTTTCCTCATTTGCTTGCTCTTGTTGTGTAATCTTATGATTGTGTGTTTGAAGGGATGTTTGTCTTCACGAGTAGGAGATCACAGAATGTCTCAAGGTTTTTATCGTCACAGGACGATGTTGTGAAGCAGTAATTCTCCATTGTTTTTCTCTTGGTATAATAACACTTGTTGGAAATGTCCTGGTCAGATGAAGCCAGAGCATTGAGTGGTGTAACATCTGGACGGACTCTGAGCATTGAAACATATGCAACTAAGATTATTCAACAAACTCTGCTCTTTTATGATCATCACTTCGTCTCCTGCTTTCTCAGTCAAACTCTCAGGCTGATAGACTTGTATCTTCTGGCAAGGATTCGGCGCCCGGGGCTAAAAAAGTTCAGCAGTGGCCACATATAAAGCTGTACATTATTAAAATACTATTTAAAACATTTTCTTGTTGTTTTCTATCCACAATAATATCAAACAACATCTTTAACCTGAGAAAATACTGATCTGGGACTCATTATAATATACTTTGAGATCACAGTGAAATACATAAACACAACATATCGGTGCTCCATTTCCTCCATCAGGCGATGATAAAGTCTTTAAATCTCTAGTGTGATTTGTCTCTGTGGTCTCATCTGCGGAGCAACAGCTCCTCCTAGTGGCTCTCCCTGAAATGGCATGTTATCAGGAGTTATTTGCTCAGGATCTTCTGTCTCTGACTCGACTAGTTCTGTCTGATTGGTTTTGCTGTTCAGCTGGAGTGTCGTTTGCTTTCTCACTAAAGATTGTCTTCTTATGCCTATATGCATATGCATATCAATTTACCGTTTAACTATTCTTATCAAATATGTAAAAGAAAATAAATACACACCGTCTAGCCCAGAGTCAAAACTGTTCCTGGAGGCACACCAAGGGTGCGTCTCAATCAGCTCCCTAGCTCGTGAATCAGTATATCGTGTACACGACTTCGGCACTGGTGAGGACCCTGACTTGCTACACACTGGGACACTGATGGGTCTATTTCCAGCGCCATGGCAACATCCTCAATGTATAACATCACTACTGGTATTACTGGTACTGGTCAGTCCTGTCTCATTTTCGAGGTTGCGTTCCAAAGGTCTAAAGGTCGCATTTGTCAGCTGCATACATCATCAAGGATGTCTCATTTCAGAAAAGTAAACATTATAAAATTGACCGTTATCCTTGTGAAGCATAAATTGTTGTAATTTCTTTGACTTTTGCATGTGATGACTACTTTACTGAAATGAGCAGCCTCAGTGATGTATGCGGCCAACAAATGTGATCTCCAGAGAACGTAGCCTCCGAAATGAGACACAGCTCCTGATAAAAAACTCACCTGCCTTAGACTTAGATCAGCTGAAGACATTGATCAGTTGGTTCAGGTGTGTTTGATCAGGGTTGGAGCTGAACTCTGCAGGACTGTGATTGGAGCTGCATATCCCTGCTCCAAGGCCTCAAATGGTTGGGTCATATAAGAGAGACATTCAAAATGTGTAAACAGGGCACTATTTGAGAGCTGTTGGAGTGTTTATTGCATTAATAATAAGTATTTTATTAAAATTTAACTGTATGATTATACACTATTATTTACATCTGTGTGGGAGTGCAGGGGTCTGCAGGAGACTGGAAGACCACCCCTCACAGTGCTGGGTGTTAAGTCCATATATGGATATATAGTGCTGGACTCAAGCCAAGTTAAGACATGTGGGGGAAAGATAAACAATGACGTAGTGTGTTTGGAATGTCTAGGAACTGCCTATATAATGGAGGATTTCCCTGAGTCATGAGGGGATCTGCAGATCTACTCGGTTTTGTTTGAAAGAATAAAACCTATATTCTGGCATCAAAGACTGAGTGAAGTGTTATTTCCAAAGAAGAGGAAAACGGCAGCATTTAATCCACAACATTTGGCACCCAGATAGGGACTTGAAAGGAGCTGAGGTGGACGATCCATGACTGGGCTTTACTGAGTGACCAACACAAACAGGACTGGCCAGGTAAGCAGATTTTGCTTAACTTTGTGTTGGTAGCACAGTTTGCCTGGGAGTGGTGAGACACTTTAAAAAGCTTCTCCAAAATTAAAGAACTAATTAGGAAGAGGGTCTTTGATTCCAGAATAATTGTATGAGTGAGGCCTTGTTGATATCGTATGTGTTTGTTAGTCAGGTCTGTGTTTGCGCACAGATGACGTCAGGGTTGGTTACCACTTTGTGTAACTTAAGGGTGCGAAGTGCGAAGGTTTGCTCGATAGCTGACTAAATGTTTTATGTCTGTGTTTCGATCTTGATACCGCTCAAACTATAGATTGAGGACTGCCATGGAAGATGAAACCAAAATAGCTGATTAAGTTATATCGCGATACCGCTATATTACGACCAGAGACTTGTGAGGAATAGATATAGTATTTCATTCTCATCACTACTCTGACGACGGATATAGGTCTGTCATGAGCGATTTATAGAAGGTTCTCTTGCGTGGATACCGCTTTGTGACGTACGCATGAAGGGCAGAATGGACGGAGAGAATTAAATTAAACTTCCTTTTGTTGTTACTGTTCTATTTCGATAGAAGCTGTTCGGACAAAGGGTGCATTTAATCGGGAATCTAAACATTACCTTAAATTGAAAATTCCTGTGATACCGTCTCAATTAATACAGTTGAGTCTGCTTGGACAGGTGTTGTGTTGTTTGGTTAAATCCTACGTTTTGTGGGTGAAAGTCTTATGGTTACCACTCAGCACGCTGATCACGTGGCTGGGGTTTGCTCGGGTAAGCAAAAATTTGGCGTGTGTATTTTTTATTTATTTTAATCAAACTGTGTGATAAAAGAAAAGAGTTTTAGACTTGGTAAGGAGTAGGGAGCTGTCTGTGTGAGTGTAAGTGTGTGTGTGGTAAAACCATAAACTCTTCTCGCTTGACCTGTGACCCCCTCTCCTTGGACAGAGGTGGGGGTTCTGCTGGACATCCGAGGAGAGTTAGAGAATGCATGTATGAGCTCCTTGGGACAGACTTCATGAGCCCTAGAGACGTGTGTGAAAGCAAATAAAAGATTTTTATGAAAGTGGTGAATGTTTGAGAGAGAGCAATTGAAAAGACAAAGATGGAAAATAGAAGCAGAAATAGAAAAAAAATTAAAGAAACACAAAAATTAGTAAAAGACAGACAAATTGGTGAAAAGTAGAACTGAGCTTTGGGAAAATTTGCATGAGGAAAGTGAGGAAGAGTCATCTGATGGAGGAAGCTGGTCACAGCGAAGAGAAAAGGGGAGGCTTAGATCTAGAGTAAAACAGCTTCCTATTTTAATCAAGGGTGAACAGGGGCAATATGTGCCCTGGGCCACACAGGACCTCGAGGTGTTAGACGCTCGTCTGCCGGAAATCCAAGATGGGGCTGGAAAGTGGATTAAAGCATTTGAGGAAGAGACAATGGGCAAAATATTATCTGTTGGGAACATTAAAACTCTTCTAGCAAGAATTATAGGAGGCCCAAAAATGGGGGACATTCTTGAAGCGTCTGATTTAGACAGAGCTGTTGACTCCTATTACTGTTCTGGATGCACATCGTCCAGCAGTATGGCAAGCTCTGAGGGATGAATTTCCAACAAAGATTGATCCTAAAGCGTTACAAGGAGAACAACTGGAGAACAAATGTCTGTAATGGCTCCTGTGAATGCTCCACCGCAGATGCCCCAGCCTGTAGCAGCCTCTTCAAACGCAAACCAGATGCCTGCACCAACTGTTAATGTGTATGCTCAACAACAGGGGCCAATGAGGTGGAAGGCCAATCCATCACAAGGGGGAGGAAGAGGTCAAGGCTGGACTAATAATACTCCTTTGGGCGAATGCTGGACATGTGGTCAGTTTGGACACAACAGAAGAGACTGCCCTAATAATCCATGGCAACAGTCACGTGTGGGTAGAAGGGGGAAGAGTTGGCAACGCCCCTCTAGGGGTCCATGTTATGGTCCAGTAAACCCTTGGGGAGGTCCAAATCAGGGATATTAGGGGTGCCCAGAGAATCCTATGAGGGAGAATCAAATGCCAATTTTAACAACCACTGCCAATCAAGAACCAATGCTAAAAGTTAAAATAGAAGGTAAAACAACACCAATGCTAATAGATACAGGAGCAGTTTATACATGTGTAAATTCAAATTATGTTTCTCATCTCCCTCTGTCTGGCAAATTTGCAAAGACAATAGGATTCTCGGGACAAAAACAGTTAATTCCTATGACGGCTCCTGTGTGCTTAGAAGCTAAAAACAAAAGTGTGACCATTCCTGTCCTCGTATCAGATCAAACTCCTGTTAATCTATTAGGAAGAGATGTATTATGTAAATTAGGACTTCAAATTTGGTGTTCTCCTGATGGAGTGTACGTGAGACTTCAAGGGATAGGAACTCAAATGACAATGGCAGAGCCAAAAGCAAATGTATTTTGGCTAGGACAAATTGAAAATGATGTAAGACAAATAATTGACACATGGGGAAAGTTTATTGAAGCACAGATTTCTGAAGCACAGTTGCTAAAGTCAGAGTTTCACTGTACTATGATGTATGATCCTGACAGAGATGCAAAAATAGAACAAAGATGGCAAAAAGAAACTGAAAATCAAAAGGTGGAACTTATCTTGAAGAACATCATAATAGGTAAGCAGGAGCAGCAGTGAGTATAACTGAAAATGAATTCATAAAGAAGTGGTTCAGTATACCAGAATCTGTTCCACATGTGTCTTTATATGTAGGAAAGAATTGGGAAACAAAAGACTTAGGGCCAATGATGAAAAAAGCTGAACAATGCCAGTGGGAGCCAACCATAAATCCGTTCATTTTTCATTCAAATGACAAACATTTCATTAAAATTTTGTGTGCAACACAAGTGATGGGGACTCCTCAGGAAATAGTCATTGATGAAGAAATACAAAAACAGATGACAATAGCACCTAAAACAATGGAGACTATTGATGTTGAACTTTTTAATGAAGCAGAGCAACAAGTGCCTACTGAATTATGGTCTCAACATGATACAGATGTAGGATTGGTAAAGTCAGCTAGCCCTATAATTATCCAGCTAAAACCAGGTGCATGTTTGCCTAGAAAATCTCAGTATCCTTTAAAGCCTGAAGCTGAGGCAGGCATTAAGAATACTATTGAAGGTCTCCTAAAAGCAGGAGTATTGATAGAAACAAATAGCTATTGTAACACTCCAATTCTTCCTGTAATTAAAGCGAACAAATCTAAATGGCGTCTTGTGCATGATCTGAGAGCAATTAATGACATAGCAGAAGACTGGCCAGTTGATGTGCCAAATCTGCTAACGAATGTACCATGGATGCTAAATATTTCACGGTAATTGATCTCTGTAATGCCTTTTTTAGCATTCCTGTAGAAGAAAAAAGTAGACATTTGTTTTCGTTTACTTATGCTGAAAAACAGTACACTTATACTCGAATGCCACAGGGATTTAAGCATTCACCGCATATTTTTAATCAGGTTCTCAAGGCTGATTTAGAAGACCTCATGATGGAAAGTACTCTGTTGCAATATGTAGATGATTTGATGATTTGTTCAACAACACGCAAACAGTGTCACAAAGATTCTATTAAGGTACTTACAAAGTTAGCACAAGGAGGACACAAGGCTTCTAAAAGTGAACTGCAGTACTGTCAGCCGCAGGTTGAGTATTTGGGAAAATTGATATCACATGGCACAAAAGCTATAGCTCCAGCTCAGTTGGAGGGTATAAGTAAAGCACCTTTGCCACAGACTGTAAAACAAATGATGACTTTTCTAGGAATGACAGGATTCAGTGCTGATTGGATAGAAGACTATGCAATAAAAACAGCTCCATTGAGAGAAATAATGAAACAAGCAGGACTGCAGAAATTGAGTAATCAGCTAAAATGGAATACAGATGCTTTAATAGTATTTGAATCTATAAAGAAGGAATTACAGAGAGCACCAGCACTTGGAAATCCTGATTACACAAGAGAGTTTTATTTGTATGTGGCAAACAGAGAAGATGGATATGCATCAGCTGTTCTGATGCAGGAGACTTGTAGTGGCAGGAAAAAGCAACCCATTGCATATTATAGTACTAAACTTGATAATGTAGCTCAGGGTTATCCACCATGCTACCAGGGTCTTGCAGCAGTGCACTATGCATATGAGAAAGCATCTACAATTACTATGGGATATCCATAGCATATTCATCATTGTTGACATATCCAGATGTTACCATTAAGAGATGTAATACAATGAATCCAGCTGAACTGATTCCTTTGCAGCATGAAGGAGAGCCGCATGATTGTGTGGCCAATTCCCTGGCATTCACTAGATTACGTCCAGATCTTGAATCTACACCAATTGCTGAAGCAGAACTTTGTAGATGGTTCAAGTTATAAAGATCATTTGGGAAATCATGCAGGATATTCAGTGGTAAGAAAAGAAGGGGAGAACTTTGAGCCTGTAATATCTCAATACTGTGCACAGCCATGCTCTGCTCAGTTAGCAGAACTGAAAGCTCTTACGGCTGCATGACAGGCAGCAAAGGGACAAATAGTGAATATCTTTACAGATCTTTACAGATGATGTGTGTCATTTGTTTGGAGCAGTGTGGAAGCAAAGAGGGTTCAAAAAGAGTGATGGAACTCCCATCCAGCATGCTGAACAGATATAACAACATGGCAGACTTGGAAGCTAAAAAGGCATCGGGATGTCAAGTAGCAATATTAACACCAGTAGTTCTCATAGAACCACAACCTCAACTGGATGATATTGTTAGAATACAGCAGCAAGTTGGCCCGTATGAACATTCAATGTGGAATCAAAGGGGGGCCACACAAGATGAAAAAGGTCTTTGGCATTCACATGATGGACAGATTGTTGCATCAACAGCTCTTTTAAACATCCTCATTTTGGATGCACATGGTTTTGACCATTGTGCAAGGGGGGAGGTGATAAAGAAAATAAAAAATCAAGGATATTGGTCTCCATATTTATATGCAATGGTAGACAATTTTCTGTCCACATGTGAAATTTGTGCCAAAAATGTTAGGAAAGGAACAGCGACATGAATAGGTCACATACCAGTACCAGAAGGGCCATTCAAGCATCTGGTAATGGATTATGTGGACATGATAAAGAGAGTACAAGGCAAAAGGTACATGCTTGTGATAATAGACAGATTTAGCAGATGGGTGGAAGCAACACCATCAGCAGATGAAGGAGCAGGAACGGTTATTAAATTTCTGACAAGAGAGGTAATTCCTAGATTTGGAATACCATCAGAAATAAGTTCGGACAATGGATCGGCATTTATTCAAAAAACTGTAAAACAAGTTTTACAACAGTTAAGAATAAAACAGAGACTAGGATGTGTCTATCACCCAGAATCACAAGGTTGTGTAGAGCGAGTGAATCTCAAGGCAAAACTTAATAAGTTGTGTGAAAGTACTAAACTTAACTGGATTGATGCCTTACCACTTGCATTAATGAGTTATCGCATGCAAACTAACAGAAGTACGCATCTAACACCGCATGAAATGCTTACGGGTCGACCTATGCCTGTGCCATATTGTAGAGGACCGCACAAAGGACCTCCTTTGGAACAATTGCAACTGGAGTTGAGATCATATATGAAAAAACGAACTGCAATACATAAAGCTATATATTTGCAGGAAATAAGAAAGCAGCCCAGAGAGGAGACGGAGACACCTTGTCCAGTTGTTCCAGGTGATCAGGTGTATCTGAGGGTGTTCAGGAGAAAGTGGAATGAGCCTAGGAGAGAGGGACTGTACAAAGTGGTGACAGCTACGCCGACAGCGGTCCAAGTGGAAGGAAGCACCACCTGGTATCATCTGAATCACTGCACAAGAGTTCCCAGGAGTGAAACAAGAGCGCAAGATGAAAGGGTGCATTATGTTGAAAGCTCAGGGAAACCGAGCTGGGTTATGAGAGCACTGGATATTGATTCGAGCACCTCCAATGAGGACGAAGAAGATGAATAATGTTGAGCCAGACCCTGGGTGTATGTGCTAGCCTAACCGCTCCCCAAAGGGTGACCCTCTACGATGCGCAAAGTATCTGGGTTGAAGAGGATGTCTACAGCGCAAGAGAGTTTTTAAATATATATAACATGATTATTTTTGACGTATTTTACATAACTGTGACAACCACAGGCAAGGCTGAACAAAATGCACGCACATGCTTATAACAATGTTTAATTTTGAAGGAAAGGATTAGGGAGAGTTGAATCTTTTACTCTTTTTGGAAAAAAGAAATAACTGAAAGAAAAAGAAAGAAAAAAGTCTGAAAAGAGATGTTTGGTTCTACTTCTCCTCTGGAGTGTGGTTGCAATAATCTGGTCATTGGAAATGAAACTAAGTGACTTGATTTGGTATTATGACTTGCTGTGTAGCATAACTGAGGAGGCTGGATTTTGAAGCTACACTCTGGGTAAAGAATAGTGAAAGTGAGGCTTGATAAGCCTCAAAGGGGGGAAATGTTGAAGTGTTTATTGCATTAATAATAAGTATTTTGTTACAATTTAACTGTATGATTATACACTATTATTTACATCTGTGTGGGAGTGCAGGGGTCTACAGGAGACTGGAAGACCACCCCTCACAGTGCTGGGTGTTAAGTCCATATATGGAGATATAGTGCTGGACTCAAGCCAAGTTAAGACATATGGAGGAAAGATAAACAATGACGTAGTGTGTTTGGAATGTCTAGGAACTGCCTATATAATGGGGGAGTCATGAGGGGATCTGCAGATCTACTCTGTTTTGTTTGAAAGAATAAAACCTATATTCTGGCATCAAAGACTGAGTGAAGTGTTATTTCCAAAGAAGAGGAAAACGGTAGCATTTAATCCACAACAGAGCACAGCCATTTGTAGTGGTTATTGTTTGTAACAGAGTGAAATATCAGTCACAGTTTTTCCATATCCATAGAGGGATGAAATTAAAAAAAAAATATGTCTAGCAATACCACAAGGCACTAGAGGGCGCTCATTAGAGTCACATGGCATGTATATAAGGTGAGTGTTTGCCTGAAGTAGTAGTTCAGTTGTGGTAGAGGGAACGCATGTTTCTTAATGGATGCCTTGAACTGTTTATCCAAAAAGTCCTAGTTGGGAAACCTTTGGTTTTAAGCTCAACATGTGAGTATATTTGAATATTGTCTTCTTTCTTAATGGGAGGAATGCTTATGTGTGTCTTTGGTATTTTCTATTTTTTTAGAAGGACTTTCCTTTTTCCTCACTTTATTTCCTATGGTAAGTTTGGATGCATGCCTGATTTGGGCTGTGTAAAAGTGTTATGTGTTATGGATTTTTGAAAATTACCTTTCATGTAGTGTGTAACATCGTTCTAAGTGAATGAAAACCTCCTGCAAAGTTTTAAATCTGAAATGCACCGTATATAAAGTTATTGTCTCTCAAAAGTAAGAGTCGATTGAGTCAATTAAACAAACAGTTTTTTAAATGAATCACAAGCCATTTTGTTGTGACGTCAAGATGAAACATTAGCATATTGCCCGTCCACTTATTGCGCGCGCAGACACCAAGAAAAACTTGAACACCTTCAAACACTGCAGCGGATACTGGATATCATCATGTTGAGAAGACGCTGTGCTCTACAATGTGTTTGTGTTTCATATTGTGTAGGCCTCTGGCTAACCAGCTAACTCGCGTTATTACTGTCTTACTGAAATACTACTGTAAATCAGCTGTGGGCTGCAGTATTACCTAAAACTGTGTCTATTAAAACAAAGCATCGTGAAGGCCTGCGGCAGGTGTTGGCGCAATGTGATTTCTGCCCAGTGCTCTGAATGTCAAAGTGAAGAAATTCAATGAAGTGCGGGTAAACGGCGGCAGTAACAATTTTTTGACTATTTTTAGGTGGTGAGTGGAAAGGTATCCTCTCAGTAACGCACCTGAGGGAGTGTGGAAATGGGGGATGCTGGGTACCCCACTTGCCAAAGGAGAGTCATTGTCCAATACGGGCAGCTCCTTGGGTAAGGGTTGCTGGGATGGCGGTAAGATTGTAGTGAGCCCTCACCTCCTCCCACTGGAAACGTACCTGAAAGGGTACGGTGAAGAGGGTAAACCCATGGGCTTGTCTGGTCACTAGCCCATTAGCCAGACCACAAACCTTACATGACATCAGATTTACGGAGCAACGACCAGGATAACCCTTCTGCTTTAACATGACGGGTGACGACCAAGTTAGAGATTGGACTCGATGCAGTACAGCGAAGCAGTCTCACCCCTGGGCTGGGGGCTGTGCCTCTTGACTCTGTCCTTCATTCAGTGCAGACGTGTTTTCACTCTGCTCCCGCTGTGCTCTGGCGCTTTGTTATTCTGTCTTTTTTTTTCTCTCTGACCCGCTGCTTGCTGGACTCCTGAAAATACTGAAATGGAATTGATTAACTGGTCAATCAGCGCGATCGATAGGATTTTCTCACAAAGGAAGGGTGCCCCGGGAGAACCCACCTGCCCGGACGGGACCTTTGCTGCAGGGTAGTGCGTGAGGGACGCATGGAACAACTGGCAAGTCCTGTGCCTGGAGGCTCTGTCCGTGGAGGATGCGGAAGATTTATACATGATTGGATTATTGATGGCGGGTTCCTATTCTTTGGCTTTGGGATTGCCCTGACCTATCGGAAGATTGGTAAGACAGCTGCAAGCAAATTCACCCAGCCACTGTCTGTGGAAATTAAGGAATGCTTCGGGGCTGTGTGTGACCGTTTGAAGGAATTAGATCGGAGAGTGATACGAATTGAGGAACTGAACCGTAACAACGCAGTCCGGACTGCGGATACGCAGGGAAGAGTGGGCTCCATCGGGGTCAGATCGGTGAACTTTACGGACTGTAACCGGTCTGGCCATGAGGCTGGATGTAATGTCTAGGGAAACTGCACAGACCGGACGCGAATGCTGAGGACCAGATCTGATTGATTGATTATGATCCGGACAAATTACCGAAGATCATCAAATGGATTAAAAAATTGTATTTGCCTGACCTTATCAACTACCCCACCGAACCTCACTTGTCCCTATCTCTCGGTTGGGAGGTCAGCCTGACAGCTTGGTCTGCTATCTTTCCCTGTGCACTGCCTTATCTCCCTTCAAGGACAAACCATAGAACTGAACTCGAAAACATCTGAAGTTATGGCTAACATTCTCACACAACACAATCTCAGACTCACTCGCACCATACAAAAACCGATCCCGATCCCATCCCCCCTCCATCCGTCTGCCTGTCTTTATCTATCTCCTCTCCCACTCCATACAAAAATTCCCATCACGTGACCACGTGTACTGTGTTATGTTATGTTTTGTTGTGTTTGCTATGTAATGCTTGCCAACTGCATTCTTGTATTTCTGGAGAGTGTGTGGCGGCGCCTGAAAAGGCTGCGGCCCGGAGGCTTGCTCCAAACTTCATTTCGTTATACTGTACTTGTACATGTGTAATGACAAATAAACTTGAAACTTGAACTTGAAACTTGAAAGGGTGTTACAGTGAATCGGCCTCCTCAGGGGACGATGGGATAAACCCATTGGTGTCATGGTAATCTCAATGGTGAAGGTGAGCGTGGGCATGATGACCACATATAGGCTTCGGATGGCGAATACTAAGACCAAATCGATAAGTACACAGACCTCAAACCAGGATTGGTTTAAAACTGATATAAGGTGTTTAATTATAAACAGGGGAGAGGAACCTCAAGTGATGATCGACTCAATGACCTTTGAAAACTCAGTAATAAGGCTGGATGAGGTTGTGCTGTTACCACAGCCTACTATAGCCGACGGGGGGATATTGAGCCAGGAGCTCAGGGGTATTGGTATTCTTCCTCTGGGTGCCAGTGCATGTGGGTGTGGATGGTATTGAGGAGGTAGACCAGCTGGCAAAGAAAGCATTAAATTATCCACAAATAGAAATTAATGTATCTTTAAGTACATCTGAAATCAAGAGACTGATATCAGTTGAAATTAGTAAGAAATGGCAAAAGATACGGAATAGTGGATCTAAAGGAAGACATCTTTATCAGATTCAGGAGTAGGTTGGAAATTAGGAAAAGATATGGAAATAGGAAAAGAGATATCATTGTTACAAGATTAAGAATTAGTCACTCTTTATAAAATAGGGAAGCATGAAACAGGAAACTGTGACAAATGTGGGGATCCTGCAGCATATTCTTTTTGAGTGTTCTGCATATGAAAGAGAGAGACAACAGTTCATTCAAGAATTAGGATGGATGGAAGCTGACGTCATGGACACTACATCCATATTTTGTTTTACAGTCAATGAGAAGTAGTAGTTCAGTTGTGGTAGAGGGAACGCATGTTTCTTAATGGCTAGCTTGAACTGTTTATCTAGAAAGTCCTAGTTGGGAAACCTTTGGTTTTAAGCTCAACATGTGAGTATATTTGAATATTGTCTTCTTTCTTAATGGGAGGAATGCTTATGTGTGTCTTTGGTATTTTCTATTTTTTAGAAGGACTTTCCTTTTTCCTCACTTTATTTGCTATGGTGGGTTTGGATACATGCCTGATTTTGTCTGTTAAATCGGAGCTGTTCGGTGTGAATTTGCCCTTTTGTTGGATTCCTCTATGGAGTCTTATTCATCCGTCAGTCTGAATGTTCAACGCTAAAGCAGAGCAACCTATTTCAGCTTTTCTTCAGATTGAATAACTAAATTTTTCTTCACGGAACAGATCATCATTTCTCAGATAAGAACTCTTAAGATGATTTATTTTGTGTGAAATCAAAGACAAGGTTTTGATATTTGTTTCTTTATTATATACAGGTGCTGGTCATAATTAGAATATCATCAAAAGTTGATTTATTTCACTAATTCCATTCAAAAAGTGAAACTTGTATATTATATTCATTCATTACACACAGACTGATACATTTCAAATGTTTATTTTTTTACTTTGATGATTATAACTGACAGCTAAGGAAAATCCTAAATTCAGGATCAGAAAATTAGAATATTACTTAAGACCAACACAAAGAAAGGATTTTTAGAAATCTTGGCCAACTGAAAAGTATGAGCATGTCCAGCACTCAATACTTAGCCAGGGCTCCTTTAGCCTGAATTACTGCAGCAATGCGGCGTGGCATGGAGTCCATCAGTCTGTGGCACTGCTCAGGTGTTATGAGAGCCCAGTTTGCTCTGATAGTGGCCTTCAGCTCTTCTGCATTGTTGGGTCTGGCGTATCCCAGCTTCCTCCTCACAATAGACCATAGATTTTCTATGGGGTTAAGGTCAGGCGAGTTTGCTGGCCAATTAAGAACAGGGATACCGTGGTCCTTAAACCAGGTACTGGTTGCTTTGGCACTGTGTGGAGGTGCCAAGTCCTGTTGGAAAATGAAATCTGCATCTCCATAAAGTTGGTCAGCAGCAGGAAGCATGAAGTGCTCTAAAACTTCCTGGTATACGGCTGCGTTGACCTTGGACCTCAGAAAACACAGTGGACCAACACCACCAGATGACATGGCACCCCAAACCATCACTGACTATGGAAACTTTACACTGGACCTCAAGCACCGTGGATTGTGTGCCTCTCCTCTCTTCCTCCAGACTCTGGGACCCTGACTGACTTTCATCAGAGAACATAACTTTGGAGCACTCAGCAGCAGGTCCAGTCCTTTCTGTCTTTAGCCCAGGCGAGACGCTTCTGACGCTGTCTGTTGTTCAAGAGTGGCTTGACTCAAGGACTGCTGAAACCCATGTCTCACATACGTCTGTGCGTAGTGGTTCTTGAAGCACTGACTCCAGCTGCAGTCCACTCTTTGTAAATCTCCCACACATTTTTGAATGGGTTTTGTTTCACAATCCTCCCCAGAGTGCGGTTATCCCTATTGCTTGTACATTTTTTTTTTTTTTTTTTTTTTTTTCTACCATCTCTTTCCTTCCCTGGCCTCTCTATTAATGTGCTTGGACACAGAGCTCTGTGAACAGCCAGACTCTTTGCAATGACCTTTTGTGTCTTGCCTTCCTTGTGCAAGGTGTCAATGGTCATCTTTTGGACAACGGTCAGGTCAGCAGTCTTCCCCATGATTGTGTAGCCTACAGAACTAGACTGAGAGCCCATTTAAAGGCCTTTTCAGGTGTTTTGAGTTCATCAGCTGATTAGAGTGTGGCACCAGGTGTCTTCAATATTCAACCTTTTCACAATATTCTCATTTTCTGAGATCCTGAATTTGGGATTTTCCTTAGTTGTCAGTTATAATGAATGAATATAATATACAAGTTTCACTTTTTGAATGGAATTAGTGAAATAAATCAACTTTTTGATGATATTCTAATTATATGACCAGCGCCTGTGTATATAATTTTCATTTGAACATATTTTGCATTTGGGCAACAAAAAGAAAGAATTAGAGTGACCGATATATCAGTTTCCCAATATTTAAACATTTTCCCTTAATCGGGTATCGGTTTTGAAATATCAGATTAATGGCGTAATTGCATTTGGGCAACAAAAAGAAAGAATTAGAGTGACCGATATATAAGTTTCCCAATATTTAAACATTTTCCCTTAATCGGGTATCGGTTTTGAAATATCAGATTAATGGCCTAATCAAAATGGCGCCGCCGTGTTTGGTCGCCGTTCAGGTCGCTCCGCGAAGACTGTGCTTTTATTTACTATTTTACTTTCTTTTACTCTCAGTTTTTACAAACTTATCATCTGCATTGATCTACTATGACAGCAAAACTCTTTTGGACATTGGTTACCTCTACACTGGACTGTTTCAGGACACTTTCGCCGATACTCTGTGACCATCTGAGATCCTTCGGAACGTAGAGTTGAACAATGGACAGAGCCAGCGGCGTAGAACAAAGAAACACAGCGGGAAACGCGCTGGTATCCGTAACAGACTGAGAAAAAGGGCATTCAGTCCTCCTCTCCCGAGCATTCTTCTAGCAAATGTTCAATCCTTAGATAATAAGATGGACGATCTTAGAGCCAGGATAAGTTTCCAATGGGACATGAGAGACTGTAATATCTATTGTTTGTCTGAAACATGGCTCACGCCCGCGGTCCCGGACACAGCTGTGACGCCGTCGGAGAACTTCTCTGTTTTTCGGATGGACAGAACAGCCGAGGCCGGTAAATCCAAAGGCGGTGGAGTATGCTTCATGATCAACAAGAAATGGTGCGATCCCAGGAACATCACCATTCTCTCGCGGTCCTGCTCGCCTCATCTGGAACATTTAACAATCATTTGCCGTCCATTCTATCTGCCGAGGGAGTTTTCCGTCGCTTGTGAATGAGTTAAACTCTTTCTACGCTCGCTTTGACTGTAACCGCGTCAACGCGACTCCGCCAAGTGGCGCGTTAGAGGAAATTACTCAGAGCAGCAACAATCACGTGATCTCTGTCTCGGAGGATGAAGTTCGGAGAGCACTCAAGCGTGTGGACGTCAGGAAAGCTGCCGGGCCGGATGGTATTTCAGGTCGTGTTCTGCGGTCCTGTGCTGATCAGCTCGCCGGGTTGTTTACATCTATCTTTAATGAGTCCCTCGCTACATCGGTGGTCCCCACCTCCTTCAAAAAATCCACCATCATCCCTGTCCCTAAAAACAGTAAACCCTCTTGCCTAAATGACTATCGTCCAGTGGCTCTCACGTCTATAGTCATGAAGGTCTTTGAGAGACTCATTAAAAACACCATTTGCGCCTACATTCCTGACACTTTGGACCCTCTTCAGTTTGCCTATCGTCCCAATAGATCGACTGAAGATGCCATCTCTCATGTCCTCCATTCCTCCCTCACTCACATCGACAGCAAAAGTGGGAACTACGCAAGGCTGCTATCCATAGTTCCCATCAAGCTAACCTCCAAACTCCTGGATCTCGGCCTGAATCCTTCTCTCTGCCACTGGATTGAGGACTTCCTCACTGGCAGGCCTCAGGTGGTGAGAATAGGCCAGTTCACCTCCACCTCCATCACCCTGAGTGTGGGAGCTCCACAGGGCTGTGTCCTGAGTCCCCTGCTCTACTCTCTCTACACACGACTGTGTCCACACACAGCTCCACCTCTATCATCAAATTTGCTGATGATACTGTTGTCCTGGGCCTCATCTCCAACAACAATGAGATGGCATACTTGGACGAGGTGGAGCATCTAACATCATGGTGCCAGGACAACTGTCTCTCTCCACCATCATTTCTGTCCCCAAAAATCCCAAAATCACTGGACTTAATGACTACAGACCTGTCGCTCTCACATCTGTGGTCATGAAGTCATTTGAAAGACTTCTGTGGGTTCTGGCCCATCTGAAGGACATCACTGGACCCTTGCTGGATCCTCTTCAATTTGCCTACAGAGCAAACAGATCTGTGGATGATGCAGTCAACATGGGACTGCATTATATCCTGCAACATCTCGACAGACCTGGGACTTATGCAAGGATCTTATTTGTGGACTTCAGTTCGACCTTCAATACCATCATGCCTGATCTTCTCACAGCTAAACTGACCCAGCTCTCCATGCCATCCTCAATCTGTCAGTGGATCACCAGCTTCCTGACAGACCGGTAGCAGCGAGTGAGACTGGGGAAACTCACATCCAGGACTCTCACTACCAGCACTGGCGCCCCCAAGGGGTGTGTTCTCTCCCCACTGCTCTTCTCCCTGTACACAAATGACTGCACTTCTAAAGACCCTTCTGTGAAGCTCCTGAAATTTGCAGACGACACCACCGTCATCGGCCTCATCCAAAACGGTGATGAGTCTGCTTACAGACTGGAGGTTGAACGGCTGGCTGTCTGGTGCAGTTATAACAACCTTGAGCTCAACACGCTCAAAACGGTGGAGATGATAGTGGACTTCAGGAGGAACAGCCCTGCTCTGCCCCCACTCACCATCATGAACAGCACAGTGGCAGCAGTGGAGTCATTCAGGTTCCTGGGCACCACCATCTCTCAGGACCTGAAGTGGGACAATCACATTGACTCCACTGTAAAAAAGGCCCAGCAGAGACTGTACTTCCTTCGTCAGGTGAGGAAGTTCAACCTCCCACAGGAGCTGCTGATCCAGTTCTACTCGGCTGTCATTGAGTCTGTTTTGTGCACATCCATCACTGTCTGGTTTGGTTCAGCTACCAAATCTGACATCAGGAGACTACATCGTACAATCCGGACTGCAGAGAGGATTATTGGTGCCCCCCTGCCAGCCCTCCAGGACCTGTACTCTTCCTGAGTGAGGAAGAGGGCAGGTAAAATCATCACAGACTCCGCTCACCCTGGACACTTCCTGTTTGAACTGTTACCGTCAGGACGGCGACTCCGATCACTGGCCACTAGAACATCTAGGCACAGGAACAGTTTCTTCCATTTCCCTCTTGAACAGTTGAAATAAAAGTATATATATATATATATATATACTTTTATTTCAAACTATTTTTCATATTTGTGTATTTGTGTTCATGTTGTGTTGTATATGTGCACTGGAAGATTCAGCACCAAGACAAATTCCTTGTGTGTGCAAGCACACTTGGTAATAAAGCTCTTTCTGATTCTGATTCTGATTCTGAACTCAAGCTGCTGGAGTTTCTTTATTAGGCCTGCAGGGCAACCGCCCAATAAAGCATTACAATAATCTAGCCAATTAATGCCTTCCTTTAATGCTTTGAATAAATAAAAAAAGTCTACACGCTACATAAACTAAATGGACATTCGTTGATTTTTTTTTTTTTTTTTTTTTTTAATAAACGCAACTAAAAAAAAAGTGGAGTTTTTTTATTAGGCCGAAACAGCCCATGCTTTCTTCTTTCCCTAAGCATCTAATTGGGAATGTTAAAGAGCTCATGGGAGGCAATGTGGACGCAGGTGAAAACGTTTTGTGAGGATGTCGCTGTTTTTTGAGCTCCCCCCAAACTGCAGGAAAATTAAAAAGAACTTTGTGACAACCTCCCGGGCTTTTGCAGTACATAATACCAACTACACTTGAACAGTGTGATGAAAATGAGATGCAATGGGAATCAGAATCACAGACATTTAAATGTCATTTGTATCTCCCTGTTTTAGACACTATGCTGGCTGAACTGGACAGGCGATTTTTAACTGCAACACTGCAGTTAGGCCACTTTTGTTCCGGCAATATGAATGAATGAATGCACCAATATTCAGTGTTTTTACTATCTATTGATACTTGCAGGAAATGGAAACAAGAACATTTTATGAGCGGAAGGAACATGATCGAGCAGTTAGTCATTCCTTCTGAGAGTGAGGACAGTGAGCTTGAGGAGAGCCAGGAAGATTGGATCCCTGAATCTGGTTTGAGAGCCATTTAGGAGGTCAGGGGTCAGTCAGCAAAGTAGTGTGTGTGTGTGTGTGTGTGTGTGTGTGTGTGTGTGTGTGTGTGTGTGTGTGTGTGTGTGTGTGTGTGTGTGTGTGAGATTAAATGAGTGAGAGATGTTTAAATGAATAGTATACACCAACCAGGCATAACATTATGATCACCTTTCTAATATTGTGTTGGTCCCCTTTTGCAGCCAAACAGCCTTGACCCGTCGAGGCATGGACTCCACTAGACCCCTGAAGGTGTGCTGTGGTATCTGGCAACAAGATGTTAGCAGCAGATCCTTTATGTCATGTAAGTTGTGAGGTGGGGCCTCCATGGATTGGACTTGTTTGTTCAGCATATCCCGCAGATGCTCGATTGGATTGAGATCTGGGGGATTTGGAGGCCAAGTCAACACCTCAAACTCGTTATTGTGTTCCTCAAACCATTCTTGAACCATTTTTGCTTTGCAAAAACCCAAGGTTTCTCAGCAGAACATTGCCTAACGCATCACACTGCCTCCGCTGACTTGCCTTCTTCCCATAGTGCATCCTGGTGCCATGTGTTCCCCAGGTAAGCGATGCAAACGTACCCAGCATTATGTAAAAGAAAACGTGATTCATCAGACCAGACCCCCTTCTTCCATTGCTCCGTGGTCCAGTTCTGATGCTTGCATGCCCACTGCCGCCCCATACGCAACAAATTGAGACGCACTGTGTATTCTGACACCTTTCTATCAGAACCAGCATTAACTTCTTGAGCAGTTTGAGCTCCAGTAGCTCATCTGTTTGATCTGACCATACGGGCCAGCCTTTGCTCCCCACGTGCATCAATGAGCCTTGGCCGCCCATGACCCTGACACTGGTTCACCACTGTTCCTTCCTTGGAGCACTTTTGATAGATCCTGACCACAGCAGACCGGGAACACCCCACAAGAGCTGCAGTTTTGGAGATGCTCTGACCGTCTAGCCATCACAATTTGGCCTGTGTCAAACTCGCTCAAATCCTTACACTTGCCCATTTTCCTGCTTCTAACACATCAACTTTGAGGACAAAATGTTCACTTGCTGCCTAATATATCCCACCCACTAACAGGTGATGAGATAATCACTTCACCTGTCAGTGGTCATAATGATATGCCTGATTGGACAGATTTATTGTTTGTTGCTTGTGATTTGTTTGAACCATTTGTGATTGATATTTGTCCAAACTAAAACTTTTTCTAATGCACATATTGCTTGTTTTCCCTGTTCCACATATGTAGAAAACCAATATCTGGAGTTCTAGTGCCCTTATAGCACATTGTTGCCCTGAGGCATCAAAAGCTCCCAAAAAATGGGGTGAATTTTTTAGTTGTTTTTGTTTTCTCCAGGAATAAAAATTCCTGTTAAATGTAGAAGGTGTGATATATAAATCTATGAAATATGACTTTATACATGTGATTTACTGGCTTTTGAGTCAAATTAACTATGTGACGTTTTTTTCCTTTTAATTTGATCTGTTCAGAGATCAGTGTGTCTGGTTTGATCTGTCGGGTGGATAAACAGCGTCTGCTGGACGTTTGTCGGCTCTGTGCGTGCCAGCAGTTTGTGGGTGAAGCGTCTCTTCAGTTTATCTTTCTGATAAGAAGCTCACAATCTTCCACTCCACACAACCCTTACGAAAAACTATACTTCAAGTTCATTTTATTAAAGTAATGTTCTAGCATATTTTTTATATATTTTTAAGTGTACTTCATGTAGTAAGTATATTAATGTTCCCTTTCGTCATTCCGAGTAACGTCAGTGACTGACGAATGGGGGTTTCGCCTAGATTCAAGATTCAAGAGTTTTATTTGTCACATACACAGTTATATACAGAATATACAACCGGCAGTGAAATTCATCTGTAGAATTATAAATAAATCAAGTCAAGTATAAAAAACATAAAAAATAAAAATAAAGAAGTGGAATAAAATAAGTGAAGTAAACTGTGCCGTGAGTAAACTGTAGACTTATAAATATGTGGTTAACAGAAATGTACAAAGAGTATAATGTGCAAACAGGTTTTACAACGAGAACAGAAAGTGCAGTGCAATGTCAGTATATCGATGGTCACGTGATGTTAGGTGACTGAGTTCAGGAGTCTGATGGCCTGGGGGAAGAAGCTCCTCCTGAGTCTCAGTTTTGGCCATCAGGCTTCGGAAGCGCTTACCAGATGGCAGCAGTGTGAAATGAGGGTTTGCAGGGTGATTAGAGTCCTTTGAGTACCTTTGCAGCCTATCATCTTCGAGATCTTAGAAAACGCTCAATGGCAGTGCCAATGCCATGGACATGCAGAATTTGCATGCTTAACTCCGCCCCAGCGCGTGGGTATATAAGGAAGTACGCTGGCACATCGCATTGTTTCTGCTTTGGAGCCAAGGGTACCTACTCTTCACTCCTCAAGCCTTTCTGAGTTATATCGTCAGCTTCTTCAAGGCGAGCAGCTTTCCAGTCGGTGTTGTTGTGATAGTGCGTTCCAGCAATCGTATACTTCCTGCCTGCTGATCTGTGCAGTGGTCTGCATCCAGCTGGTGTGCTTTTCCCTGGGTGCTTCAGCATCGACTGCGAGGCTTCCTCTCACAAAAAGAGCTCACACGTGGCACGTCCTTTTCAGGATGTCTCGCCCGTGTGCTTCTGGGGGCGGCTGGTGTCTGCCGCCCTCTGATGGGCACAATTACTGTCTGACGTGTTTGGGCTTTCAGCACGCTCAGTCATCATTTGTGGATGAGTCATGTTCTCACTGCGGGAACATGACCATCTCTGTGCTGCGGTCGAGACTCAATGAGCTCCGTCCTGGAGCGAGAGTCCCCTCTGCCACACCCCAATCTGCCATCTCCACGTGAGGCGGCACTTTGGCTGGTGGCCAGGATGACCTGAGGGTGATAGTGTGGAATAAATCTCTGACGCTTATGCCTCGGCCTACACCCCCCTCTAGTGCACCGCTCCTGCCGTGCACTCAGACAGTAACACCAGGGCCGGCTCCTGCTGTCCCGTGTGTTCCGTTTGGTGACGCAGAGGATGAAGAGATGTCGGTCGCTGCATCACAAGGTAGGCTGGAGTCCTCTGAGGATGATGTGCCAGCATTGCTCGAGCCAGACCCAGAGTTGACAGCCATGCTTTCCCGGGCAGCCGTGAGTCTCAGGTCTCAGGAGTGGAACCCTCCGCCCCAGCCTGAGCACTCATGGTTGGACAATTGGTTTTTGGGGGCGCCACGTTCTGACACCCATCAGAGCAGGTCCTTTTGGTTGCCCCGTACTGGCCGGACCTGGTTCCCAAAACTCCTTGCGACAGCCCCTCCCTGGCCAATTTCTCTGAGGAAGGACCTCCTTTCTCAGAGATGGGGCACCCTATGACACCGGAGGTGGTAGGGTACTCAAACCTGCTGCGTCCCATCCAGGAGCCACACGTGGAGGTTCCAGAGATCGGGACGCGGCAGGTTTGAGTGCCCTACCACCTCCGGTGGTGGCTACCATCACTTCCGTTAGGGGAGAGTCTACTAGACACACCTATGCATTGCAGTGGAACCTCTTCGTCACCTGGTGGGTGCTCTTCTCGCCAAGAAGACCCCTGGAAATGCCTGATCGGGTCCGTGCTCTCGTTTCTCCAGGAAGGGTTGGAATGAAGGCTGTCTCCTTCCAACCTCAAGGTATACGTGGCCGCTATATCTGCCCACCATGACCTCTTGGGGAACAAGAAGGTAAGTCAGCACGACCAGGTCATCAGGTTCCTGAGGGGAGCCAGGAGACTGACTCCTCCTCTTGGGACCTCTCAGTAGTTCTAGATGCTCTGCAGAGGCCTCCCTTCGAGCCATTGCGATCAGTTTATCTTAAGTTCTTGTCAATGAAGACAGCGCTCCTGATCGCTTTGGCCTCCATCAAGAGGGTAGGGGACCTGCATGCATTTTCGGTTGACGAAGCGTGCCTGGAATTCGGGCCGGCCAACTCTCACGTGATCCTGAGACCCTGGCCTGGATATGTGAACCCCAAGGTTCCCACCACACCGTTCAGGGACCAGGTGGTGAACCTGCAAGCACTGCTCTTGGAGGAGGCACACCCCCCCCCCCTTGGGGTCAGGGCACACTCCACTCAGAGTCTGTACTAGTCTTAAGACAGGGAGCTCCCACTTATGCAGGGCACTGGAAGACAGCCGAGTGGTGTGATTACACTGGGACCCCCATTCTTCAGTCACTGACATTACTGAATGAAAGGGAATGTCTCGGATATTTATGTAACCCTCGTTCCCTGAGGAGGGAATGGAGACGTAACGTCCCTCTGCCACTTCCGCTGGAAAGCCGGAGTTCAGTCTTGGCTCCTCAGCTGGTAGACATAATACAGTGGGGCGGAGTTACACATGCAAATTCCACATGCCCATGGTATTGGCACTGCCATTGGGTGTTTTCTAAGATCTCGAAGATGATAGGCTTCTAGGCGAAACCCCCATTCGTCAGTCACTGACGTTACGTCTCTGTTCCTTCCTCAGGTTAGACGTTAATGTACTTGTAAGTGTACTATTTCAATACTGCTTGGGTCTAAATTTGCCCACTTTTAGTATATATAAGTATATGCACAAATAAGATAGGCTATGTAATGTTATGTAGTTTAAACTTAGTGCTAAAAATAGAGACAAACTCAGAGAGTCACATAATTCGTCATGTCCCAATAAAGACATAACTTTACATGAATTAAATAAAACAGCCATGAATGAGAGCTTGTTGGAAATAAAAGCACTGAATTTCTTTATCTCTCTCTCTATTGTCTATGCTCATCTCGTGAAGTCGCATTCAGCCGTTACTCACCGGGTAGATGCTCCAGCATGGTCACCGTATGTAACTCTTAACAAGATCCACTCGTTTAAAACTCCTTAAATTATATTAATGTCTGCTATATAACATTTATATAATAAACATCAAAATAATTACAGCTCTGTGGAAATGAATTATTCTCTCTGTGAGAGACGTTCTGTGCAAACGCATAGATGAAAACAGCGCTCTGTCATCAGCAGGCTGACAGTCACACCTAGGTGCTGATAAAAAGCTTTCCAGACCCTAGACATGAACTGGGGACCCTGATTTGAGACAATGTCTTCAGGAATGACTTCAGTAATGGAAGATGTGGTTAAACATGAGCTCTGCCGTCTCCATGGCGGTGGGCAACCCTCTCAAGGGGATCAGACAGCAGGATTTTGAGAATCGATCAAGCACTACCAGGATGCATGTATGGTTCTTGGAGATGGGAAGATCCGTGATGAAGTCCACTCCTAGGTGTGACCAGGGTCGGTTAGGAACGGCAGAGGATGGAGTTTGCTGGAGGGAAGATGGCGGGGGCTCTTGGACACAGCGCATTCCTTGCATCCCTGCACGTACCTTCTGACGTCGGATGCCATGCGTGGCCACCAGAAGCGTTGTTTTAGAAGCGAGAGGGTTTCATTGACCCCAGGGTGGCCAGTGCCCAGAGAAGAGTGAATGGAGTGGATGAGGGTGACGTACTACGAGCCCGATGGGCAGCCCGGCAGGGTGTTGGTGGAGGCATTGGACGAGGACAGGGTTTCCTCAGACCAGACTATGGGGCTGATGAATAACTGATCCGGGAGGATGGGCTCGTAGTCTTCTACCTTCTCTTCCGGACTGTAGATGCGGGACAGGGCATCTGCCTTGACATTCTTGGACCCCGGACGATAAGAGATGGTGAAGTGAAACTGGGTGAAGAACAGTGCCCATTGAGCCTGGCACGGGTTCAATCGTTTAGTCTCACGGATCTAGCCCAGGTTTTTATGATTGGTGAGAATGAGAAAGGGGTGTTGAGGACTCTCCAGCCAATGCCTCCACTTCTCAAGGGCAAGCTTGATGGTGAGAAGTTCTCTGTTCCCGATGTCATAATTTACCTGAGCTTGCGGGAGAAGGTGGCGCATGGATGGAGTCTACTGGAGTTCCCCTGCTGCTGAGATAGAACCGCTCCCACTCTGGAAGTTGAAGCATCCACCTCCACGATAAAAGGGTGTTCTGGGTTGGGGTGGACGAGGAGGGGAGTGGTGGTGAAGGCGGTCTTCAGGGCTTCGAAGGCTTTCGTGGCTGCTGGGGACCAGGTCAGAGACTTGGGCTGATTACGGAGGAGATGGGTGAGGAGCTGTAGTCTTGAATGAAGCGTCGATAGAAGTTGGCGAAACCTAGGAACCGTTGGAGTTGCTTGATGTTTGTGAGAGTGGGCCAGGACCGGATGGCTTCCTCTTGTCCATCCGGATGCCACTGTGATCGATGATGTATCCCAGAAACTGCACTGAGGACTGGTGGAACATGCATTTCTCAGCTTTCAGGAAGAGATGGAAGCTCCTCCGAGGTTGGCCAGGCTCCGGGAGTAGATGTCATCGATATAGACCAGGACGAACTTGTGGAGGAACTCACGGAGCACCTCATGGATGTAATCCTGGAATACGGACCAATCCGTATGGCATGACGAGATATTTGTAGTGGTCAGTGGGTGTCACGAAGGCGGTCTTCCATTCGTCCCCCTTACGTATCCGGATGAGGTTGTACGCGCTGCGGATTTCCAACTTCGTGAACACCGTGGCACCACAGAGATGTTCCAGCGCAGCCGGGATGAGAGGAAGTGGATAGTGGAACTTAATGTGGAAGTGGATAGCGGAACAGTAATGTTATTGAGTGCTCGATAGTCAATACAGGGCCGCACTTCTTAGCCACGAAGAAAAAGCTGGAAGCAGCAGGGGAAGTAGACGGACGGATGTAACCCTGGTCTAGCACTTCCTGGATGTATTCCACCATGGCCTTCTCCTTTGGATGTGACAGTGGGTAAATTTTCCAACGGGGCACTGGATCACCTGCCAGCAGATCAATAGCACAGTCCCATGGCTGGTGTGGAGGCATCTTGGAGGCGTGTGTGGGGCAAAAGACGTCGCTGAAGGGGGCGTAACAGGCTGGGCTGTCCACCGAGCGTTCCACAGTAGAGACACAGATTCTGGGTCAGCCGTCTCTGCCACTCAGCCATGGACAGTTGGGAATTCTCAAGCTGCATGGGCTCGTGGGCTGGTTCTGGAGGGCTGTCAAGCTCTGGCCGGCGGAGGGATGGAATGAATAGCGGCTGGCCCTGGTATTCTTCCACACAACTGTATACGAGTGTCGAAGGGGATGGAGAGTTGGATGAAACGTTCAAGCCCGATGGTATCCTCATATGCAGCGAGATGCAACCGCAGCTGAGGATCCAAACCATGACGGTATGTGGTCAGTAGAGATTGTTCGTTCCATCCACTAGAAGCGGCAAGAGTGCAAAACTGGAGAGCATACTCATTAACAGACTTCATACCTTGTTTTAATTGATAAAGTTGCTCACCAATTGCTGAATTCCACAAGGGTTTTCCGAAAACCTCCTTAAAGTGGGTGGTGAAGCTGGAGAGAGAGTGGGTAAGCGGATTATTCTGAGACCATAGTGGTTCTGCCCACCGGACAGCCTTGTCAGACAGTTGGGAGATGATAAATGCCATTTTGGATCGCTCGGTGGGGTACAGGTGCAGTTGCATCTCCAGGACCAGCGAGCATTGGAGAAGAAATCCATTGCAATCCTCCGCTGAGCCAGAGAAGGGCACCGTTTGGCCATGGGACTAGCATTCCCCAGAGGCAAAGGAGAAGCGGTGTCGGGAGTGCTCGATCGTGATGGTGCTGGAGGAATGGTGGTGAGAGTTTGACGGAGAGCGTCGACCAACTCCTGGAATGGATCCGGGGCACTCATGCTGGTACTGTGTTGTGTTGGTCCGGTCTTCTGATGAGGTAATGATGAGCTGCAGGTGTATGTGATCAGTATATGATATACAATATACTGGCATTTTGAGACGTTTTTAATATGGAAAAAAGCAGCTTTACACATGCCAGAAATTGAATTCAGTGACAACCTCCATAATACCAACTACATTTGGACAGTGTGATGAAAATGAGATGCAATGGGAATCAGAATCACAGACATTTAAATGTCATTTGTATCTCCCTCTTTTAGACACTATGCTGGCTGAATTTTAACTGCAACACTGCAGTTAAGCCACTTTTGTTCCGGCAATATGAATGAATGAATGCACCAATATTCCGTGTTTTTACTATCTATTGATACTTGCAGGAAATGGAAACGAGAACATTTTATGAGCGGAAGGAACATGATCGAGCAGTTTGAGTCATTCCTTCTGAGAGTGAGGACAGTGAGCTTGAGGAGAGCCAGGAAGACTGGATCCCTGAATCTGGTTTGAGAGACATTTAGGAGGTCAGGGGTCAGTCAGCAAAGTAGTGTGTGTGTGTGTGTGTGTGTGTGTGTGTGTGTGTGTGTGTGTGTGTGTGTGTGTGTTTGTTTGGTTTATATGTTTAAATTAATAGTATACACCGACCAGGCATAACATTATGACATAATAATTATTTCTAATATTGTGTTGGTCCATTTTTGCTGCCAAACAGCCTTGACCCATTGAGGCATGGACTCCTCTAGACCCCTGAAGGTGTGCTGTGGTGTCTGGCAACAAGATGTTAGCAGCAGATCCTTTAAGTCCTGTAAGTTGTGAGGTGGGGCCTCCATGGATTGGACTTGTTTGTTCAGCACATCCCACAGATGCTCGATTGGATTGAGATCTGGGGGATTTGGAGGCCAAGTCAACACCTCAAACTCGTTGTTGTGCTCCTCAAACCATTCCTGAACCTGAACCCTCCACCAGCTTGCCTTCTTCGCATAGTGCATCCCGGTGCCATGAGTTCCCCAGGTAAGCCACGCACACGCACCCGGCCATCCACGTGATGTAAAAGAACACGTGATTCATCAGACCAGGCCACCTTCTTCCATTGCTCCGTGGTCCAGTTCTGATGCTCATGTGCAACTGTTGGTGCTTTCGGCGGTGGACAGGGGTCAGCATGGGCACCCTGACTGGTCAGCAGACACATTTTATGATGGATATATTTTCAAGGACCCCCAAGCTCCCAAAAAAATGAGGATGTTATGTTAAATGTAGAAGGTATGATATATAAATGTATGAATTCTGAATTCAGAACCCCCCCCACCCCCCACCATTATACATGTGATTTACTGGCTTTTGAGTCAAATGAACCATGTGATGTTTTTTTCTTTTAATTTGAGCTGTTCAGAGATCAGTGTGTCTGGTTTGATCTGTTGGGTGGATAAACAGCGCCTGCTGGATGTTTGTCGTCTCTGTGCGTGTCAGCAGTTTGTGGGTGAAGCGTCTCTTCAGTTTATCTTTCTGATAAGAAGCTCACAATCTTCCACTCCACACAACCCTTACGAAAAAGAAGTGTACTAAAGTAATGTTCCAGTATATTTTTAATATATTTTTAAGTGTACTTCATGTAGTAAGTTCATTAATATTAATCTACATTAGGCTTGCTATGATAGTTGGTGTTCAGACTCCACACCGGTTACATCTCTTGCCCACCACGGCACAAGAGTCTCAGCACATCAGCAGCAGGAGTCAGATCTCATTCATCACAAGAGCGAGGAGCTGACTGACTAGATGATCGCGGGAGATTTGGTTTCAAATTGAAATGTAAACGTGAGTTTGTCATTGTACTGTTCTGTTGTTGTGTTTTTCATTAAGAATAGGCTACTGAACCCACCAATCAAGCAACCCGTCCCTGAATTGGCGCTAATTCTAAACCGAAAGTAAAATGTGCACGTCCGCGCTGTCATTCACGGTGCGTGCGCACTGGCACGTTTTCAGTTCATTCCTATGGAAGCTTAACCACTCGCTTTGCATTCCTTTGCGTTCCTTTCGGTTAGATACCGTATTACCGGTGTTGACGCGTGTCGATTAACCGGTGGGGAATTTCCTCGTCGCATCCCTACTCTGTATAGAGAACAGTGGTTATATCCTCACCTGTAAATGTTACTAATCCATGCAGTTATTTCCATTTTGCATGGAAACTTCACTGAACGAGCGCCGGCGTCAAACAGACAGAGCGCAGTCAGGAGGGAGACCATATTCAGCACAAAAACATTCACTCTGCTGAAATATCTGCTGTTGGATGCTAAATTTAGGTTAATGTAATTACATTTTATGAGAGTAGTAACTAGAGCTGCATGATTAATCGTTAAAAGATTGCGCTCTCGATTCAAGCACCCACGCAATCTTATTTCTAAATGACCATGATTCCGCTGTCTATCACTACGGCTGCTCACGTCACAAGCGTCAGAGGAGCGCGAGCGTGCCCATGTTAATGAACGAGAGTCGGCATCACACTCTCGATATGAATGCTCTCAGTCTATAGCCGCGTTCCCAATACCCTTCAAATTGCGCAAAATGAAATTGAAAATACGCCCAACGGAAACGCATCAATTTTGCAAAAACTCCCATATATTGCATATATTGAGGTGGTTTTTCAGGCAATTCAAAAAAGGAATATTTCGCAAAACTTCACTGGAAACACAGCCTGACAAGCCAGACCTACATGAAGATGTTGGGTCTGGGAACACACCATTGGCAGGGCTCAATCCGAGGGGGCGGGATAAACTCTTGTCTTTCCCTCTGCACGCAATAGGATAGCGCTACAACCAACCAGAGCAACGAAGAAGGTGAAGCCGAGCTAGTTGATAGATTAAACTTACGCCGTATCCGGTCGGCAAAACTCTGAACACATATTCCTTTCTTAAGAATGACTTCAGTGCCGTTCTGTTCTCAAAGAAAAGCTTAGCTCCAAGTCTTCCAGAGTCGCGGCCAAAGCCGTTTCCAAAGACGTCAGCTTCTTCGTTTTTCAGTAGCACGCGCAACTCTGCCGTCATTATGTTAAGCCCGCCCACCGACTCTATACACGATGTGATTGGAATGACCAGAGTTTGGTTTTTCCAGCTCGCAGGTCTACAGAGAGTTGCTAGACTACACTCGCTAGGGTGTGTCTAGATTTCTAGGCTTTTACAGGCCACCTGGTGCAAGTAAAAGTTGGTCATTCTTTAAACATGATGTGGTATGTTTGGACAGAAGATGAGACAGAGTTCTTTATTAAAAGACAAAAGAATTTACGGGAATACAGGATGCTAAAAAAATGCCACAATTGATCAAGACCTTGAAGCAGATATGAGGGAGAAACGCCTCATACGTGGCCGCTCCCTTCCATTAAAAACAATGGCTAGTGCGGTGGCTGGGATAAATGTAAACCTACCAACATCTGTCACCATGAGTTCTGGAATGACTTATCGCGAGAGGAAAAAAATTATGTTTTAGTCGCATAACATCGGTTACTGGAAACGCTGTCATTTCACAATAGTTTTTTATCGACATTTAGAAAGTATTGCAAAAGTTTTGCGCAAATCTGTAATGGAAACGCGGCTATTGGTAAGGGCAGCGGAAACACGCACTGCTCACGCTCCACTGACGCTAGTGACGTGAAACAGGCTTTAAACCAAAGACTTTAGGGACTTTGGTTACCACGATCATCTGCAACATTCACATCTGCGTTCGCCGCTGATCCAGAGAGAGTCTTCTCAACCACACATTTCGTTATTTATGTTACAAGCATTTAAATCGCAGGGGGACAAAATGTGTACTGGGATAAAGGTTTGGCAGCGGCTATTTGCACTAGCGTAATTTCTTAGCGATAGATGACATTTAAGTGAAATAGCATACTAAGTGACAATAGTGATATATTCTATTCACACCATTTAAAAGTAGCAGTTCTTTGCGATGTGTAAATGGTATTTACATGCTATTTATACTTTATGTTGACAGATACACACTATTTGCACCTCAGTATTGTTGTACATTAACAGGATACAATAATAACAGAGTGTAAATTATTATATTTATTAAAATTATTAAATGGATGCCGCCTTAATGGGACAATAAAAGCCTTCCCTACACTTACCCAATACAGGCTTTTATTATTATTAAACTTTTTGTTAGGCACCATTTATTTCCATTTATAGAGCATTCCTCAATCCTCCTCAATCCTCTGTCCTCACCTCCTCCATCCTCACTCCTCTATCCTCACCTTCTCACTCCTCCATCCTCACCTCCTTAGTCCTCCATCGTCACCTCCTCACTCCTCCATCCTCACCACCTTAGTCCTCCATTCTCACCTCCTCACTCCTCCATCCTTGCCTCCTCACTCCTCCATCCTCACCTCCTCACTCCTCCATCCTCGCCTCCTTAGTCCTCCATCCTCACTCCTCCATTCTCACCCCCTCAGTCCTCCATCCTCACCTCCTCACTCCTCCATTTTCGCCTCCTCACTCCTCCATCCTCGCCTCCTCACTCCTCCATCCTCACCTCCTCATTCCTCTATCCTCACCTCCTCCATCCTCAACTCCTCACTCCTCTATCATCACCTCACTCCTCTATCCTCACCTCCTCACTCCTCCATCCTTACCTCCTCAGTCCTCCATCCTCACCTCCTCACTCCTCTATCCTCACCTTCTAACTCCTCCATCCTCACCTCCTTAGTCCTCCATCCTCACCTCCTCACGCCCCACCTCCTCTAGCCTCACCTCCTCCATCCTCACCTCCTCACTCCTCCATCCTCACCTCCTCATTCCTCCATCCTCACCTCCTCACCTCCTCATTCCTCCATCCTCACCTCCTCCATCCTCACCTCCTCACTCCTCTATCCTCACCTCCTCACTCCTCTATCCTCACCTCCTCACTCCTCTATCCTCACCTCCTCACTCCTCCATCCTCGCCTCTTCACTCCTCCATCCTCGCCTCCTCCATCCTCGCCTCCTCACTTCTCCATCTTTGCCTCCTCACTCTATCCCACGTCACAGTGTGGGAAGGTTTTAGGGGTGGGGTTGGGTGAAGGAGATCATTTTCATTGCATGATTTATAAACACCCCTCAGTTTGAAAACACCCACAAATTTAGAAACACCCACTTTTGTTTTTTTGAGGAGGTGGGGTAGTGCACTATAGGCCCCTGTGGCGCGGCCTAAGCTTTTGTCCTTAATGGCATTTTTTTAATTGCATTACTTTTACTTTTATACTTTAAGTAGTTTTGAAACCAGTACTTTTTCACTTTTACTTGAGTAAAAAGCTTGAGTTGATATTTAAACTTCTACAGAAGTCTTTTTAAACCCTAGTATCTATACTTCTACCTGAGTACTGAATGTGAATACTTTAGACACCTCTGCTTCTAACACATCAACTTTGAGGACAAAATGTTCACTTGCTGCCTAATATATCCCATCCACTAACAGGAGCCGTGATGAAGAGATCATCGGTGTTATTCACTTCACCGGTCATAATGATATGCCTGATCAGACCTATTTATTGTTTAAAGTTTGTGATTTGTTTGAACCATTTGCGATTTGATATTTGTCCAAATAAAACATTTTCTAATGCTTGTTTTCCCTATTCCACATATGTAGAAAACCAATATCTGGAGTTCTAGTGCCCTTATAGCACATTGTTGCCCTGAGGCATCAAACCAATATCTGGTTCAGGGGTGGGGGGGCGACACATTTTATGAAGGATATATTATCAAGGACCCCCAAGCTCAAAAATGGGGTGAAATAGTTTTTCCTACAAAAGTAATATATAAATCTATGAAATATGATATATATAACCCCCCATGTGATTTACTGGCTTTTGAGTCAAATGAACCATGTGATGTTCTTTTCCTTTTAATTTGATCTGTTCAGAGATCAGTGTGTCTGGTTTGATCTGTCGGGTGGATAAACCGCGTCTGCTGGATGTTTGTCATCTCTGTGCGTGTCAGCAGTTTGTGGGTGAAGCGTCTCTTCAGTTTATCTTTCTGATAAGAAGCTCACAATCTTCCACTCCACACAACCCTTACGAAAAAGAAGTGTACTAAAGTAAAGTTCCAGTATATTTTTAATATATTTTTAAGTGTACTTCATGTAGTAAATTTATTAATATTAATGTACTAGTAGTAAGTGTACTATTTCAATACTGCTTGAGTCTAAATTGGCCCACTTTTAGTATATAAAAGTATATGTTTAAGTGTACTATAAGTGTAACAGTACGTTTCTCATTTGTACTGAATCTTTACTACAAGTGAATTTATAAGCATACTAGTAGTTTATAGCTGTGGGAATCGCCAGAGACTCACGATATGCTGAGTTTTGAAATAATATTAAAGGGGACATATTATGCCCCTTCTCACAAGATGTAATATAAATCACTGGTGTCCCCAGAATGTGTCTGAAGATTCAGCTTAAAGATCAGTGGTTCTCAAACCTGTCTGAGAGAACCACCAGCCCTGCACAGCTTCCTGTCTCCTCATCTATCACACCTGATTCAACTCATGAGCTCATTAGTTGAGACTGCAAGACCTGAAATGGGTGTGTCAGAAATAGGGAGACATACAAAACGTGCAGGGCTGGTGGTTCTCCAGGACAGGCCTAGATCATTTATTATAGCTTGTCAAATCTGCCCATATTTGGGTGTGTCCCTTTAAATGCAAATGAGCTGCTGCTCCCCGCCCCCCTTCCAGAAGAGCGCAGATTCTTTACACAAGCTTTGTGTGGCAGGGGAAGTGACTTCTCTTATTGGCCTGCCTGGGTATGATTGGTAAACCAATGAGGTGCAAGTGGCTGTAGTATTTAAGGACCTTTATTTTGACCGGTCCTGATTCTGGGTTCGTTGTGTTCATTTTAAATCCCTTGGTTACTTGCTGTCGTACTTATTGTGCATTGCTCTCAGTAGCGCCAATAGCACGTGTTAAACGCTAGCCTATAGACTGATTCACGGTACCTGTTGTGAGTAACCATACAGCTTTGCGTGTGGTGTTTACTCAACCCAAATTGTAAGTATGCCTCTCCCTTTCTCACATTTGGGGCTCGGTGAGTTTAGTTAACGCTCTGTCTGTTTGTTAAAGGTAGAAGGGGAATTGAACTTCAAGATATCTAATCCTTACTGCTTGCCGAAGACGCTACATGTGACGCCGCTGCTGTTTTGCTTGGGGTCCATTTTTATTACCTGTTATGATTTGTGCATCCTGTTGTGTACGGTCATGAGCACGGTTGGCTCTGGCCTCCCGGGTACGAGCCTTGCATCCGACGGGCTGTTCATTACTCTCAAATTTGATTGTCCATAAATGTATTTTTGTTGTTTTCTTTTTCTTTTGATTCTGTTTGCAGTGTAATCCTGCGTGGTAATATCAGGTGTGTGATTTTCCTAAATTCACTCATCGTCCTGGCCTTCTGGTGCCGTTTACGGGCTGTCCCGCTGCTTTCGCTGAATGTGTCGCCAGGGAGCCGGCACACAGTGTCTGTAAGCCTTCTTTTGGGTTTTTTATCATTTAGTGTAATTTGTGTGGTGTCTGATTTGGTGTGAATTTGAGGTGGGTTTGAACGACCTCCTGAGTTACAGCCGGCCTGCCTTGTTCCCTCGAAAACCTGGCTCTGGAGAATTATTGTGATGTTGGACATGTCTCATGAGAGCTTTAATGTCTTTTATTAATATATTTTTGTAACAATATTCCGTAAACAGAAATGGCATCCCCTCAGGGGCGTGTCTATGCTAAAAGGGCCAATCATCAGCAGTCATGGGCGGGGTTTCCTTACTCTTACGTAGGAGGGGGAAATCTGGAACAGCCTGTTCTGAGAGATTGATAATGATTGATGGGGATCATAAAAAAAGTGGATTTTTACCATTATAGGCTGGTTGTTTACACACACTGTGGACACACATCTGTGTTCAAACACCTTATAAAAGTGAATTTTGAATAATATGTCCCCTTTAATACGGCCATTATGAATGGGGCAGTGCCACGGTAGGCAAGTGATGTTACCAGTGTTCACAACACCGACTATCACAGCAAGCCTATTGTGTTGTGTAATGAACGAGTGCGCTGACAGTGTAGATATGGCAGAATATGGACGACGCTTTGATTGGAATTGTGAGTGAAGTTCTGTTGCATTGCTGTGTGTGTGTGTGTGTGTGTGTGTGTGTGTGTGTGTGTGTGTGTGTGTGTGTGTGTGTGATATTACAGTCTGAAAGTAATATTTCAAATGATTATTATTATGAAATAAAGTGAATCCATCAATAGTCAAATAAGTGTCCGAGGTCAGATATGATTGACAGCTCACAGCACTAAATAACACACCAGTAGATCCAGATATCTAATCCAATATTTCACTCTTCTGATATTAGTTTTCATTCAGGGCCAGAATTCATTTGAAAACGTAAGATCAGCAAAAGCTTGTTGATGTTCGTGATGTTAAAGGAGACGGATGTTTGAGTGGAAACTAACTGAGGTTGGGGGAGGATTCACACACAACCAGATAAATATCACAGTTCAGTGTTTCAGATCAATCTGAGGGTTTGCAGCCATTTTAAGAGTCACTATCGTGGGCTTTTCAGTGAACCAATGAAGAAAATGTTTCTCAAATTACTTTTGCTCTGTCTGTGGCGTCTGGTTGGTGAGTTTTAAATGTGTTTTTATGGCTTCAGTTGTTTCTGTTCTGTATCATGTGATAAATTACTGGTTAAATGAGTTGGAGAAGATTAACATTCACTGTTAGTGTCAGCGCCGGTGGCTGTAGTGAAGCGCACGACTCAGGAAATAACTCCAAGAACAGTCTTTAGTCTAATAATCCACACAATACACAGGAGAATCATGGGGAGAAACACAAGCACGTAACGTAGACGATACCGGACGATGAACTGAACAGAACTCAGGGTTTAAATAACAGGGAGATCATGGGAAGAACAGAAACAGGTCTGGGATTAATGAACTAATGATAGACAGGGTTCGTACAGGTGCTGGAAAACGCTTGATTTTTAATGTGGTGTTTTCAAGGTTTGGAAAGTGCTTTGATTTTGGATAAAGTGCTTAAAACTGCTTGATCATAATAATTCGCTATGTGACAACAGTTCTCTTTTAAAATAAAATAAGTCGGAAAAGGCCTAATTGCTTTTGGCTTTCACATAAAAAGCTCATTCTGCTCGAGCCGCTCTTGCCGCTCTGATTCTGCGCGAGTGACGCTACAGATGAACAGACAACATGCCGGGAGGTCGCCGCTTCAGTGATTGTTGGCTTGGAAAAAGATAAGAAACAAATTATGGTTGAAACGAGGACCAAAGTCTGCAAAAAGGACATTCAACTTTTCACCACGAGGAGTCGGCGCGTTCGAGCCACGTAAAAGGTAAGCCGTGGGGAATTTTCATTACACTTTAAGTTTGTTTAAGCTAGCTTACAAATGATAGTCAGCTTTTGGGAGAAATGTAAAATGTGTTTATTTAGCCGACAGTCAATGAAGAGAGTAAATGTCATTGAATGTTGATGAACTGAACCTGGCGCCAAAAAAGAAAAAGAAGTTATTCAGCCGCTCATGAACAGATAAAGCTCAAGCATGAACACGAGGAATCACACATGAACTTTGCAGTTGCTGTTCTGTCTTCGTGAGCTCCACCGCACACGATAGCTTTATTGGTTTTGTTCTGCGCTCGTACACAGAGAGTTTGTGTCTGTTTCTTCCTGCCGCTGTCTGTTACTGCAGTCCATGATTTGTTCATTTCCATATCAAAACCTAAACCTTTAACTGTTATAGATTATAGTAATAGATGTAGAAACAGTGAACGCAGTGTCACCTTCAGCACTACATTACCCAGAATCCTTCCTGGTCCACCACCTGCAGGCATTCTTCTATCACCTCATCACTCCAGCACCAGATATATGTTCTTCTGTTTCATTCTCTGTGTTTGTCTATGTAGGCTATGGTTGTGCTTCTTCATTTGCCTGTATATGGATTTACTAAAGACAGTTTGAATCGTCATATTCCTCGTTGTGCGTGATTGATAACCAGTTGTGACATGATGATGGATTATTATATCCATCTAAAAGTGCATCTTAAGTAGTAAGAGACTCGTGAAGGACACCAGCTGGACAGACACAGAATTACACCTGAACTTCACAGTTAGGATCCTTGATGTAGCTTGGCTGTAAAGGAAGAATAGTTTTTTATTTTAATAAATTATGTTCAGAGTAATTAATATTACATAAAGCATATTTAAAAATAACAAATCATTTAAATAAAAAAACTACTCGTATGTAGTTGGTACAGGTAAGGGTTATAAAAGAAAGAGAGAAATATCAATACCTCTTCAAAAACCTCCTCTTGTTCATCAGTCACAACTGTCTGAACCCCAGATGTATAAAATACAATTTTATTTTATTTGATCTTACTGATAATTGGCAATCAAATTGATTTTAAAAAGAAACTTTGTTGATGACATTTTGGTGTTATTATTTAGGGAAGGAGCATGAAGATCTGATGAGAAGACTTCTGCATTGGGGGATTTTTTGCAGCAGCGAGTGAGAGCCAGTGCAGTGGAAGCAGCCAGTGGAGGAGCCACAGGAATCACCCTCTACCGTCCCCAGGTTTATCTCATCCACACCAGTCGACCAGCAACTCCATAGACACCATAAATCATTTGTTAGCTCTAATCCAACACTTAAAGCAGAAATATGCTGGGCTACAAAAGCTGTAACCAGCCACTATTCCTACAAATCATGTTGTCAGAGTCTGTGTGTGTTCATGTTTTGTATTGTTTGATTTAGCTTTCCTGTTGTGTTCTAGTTTTTGCTGTTAGTTTGTTATTGGTTCCGTTCTCCTCCATTCCCTGCCTGTTTGTTTCTAAAGTTACTAATGGTTTGATTAAGTGGTCACTGGTGTTTCACGTTTCTTTGGTTTGGTCTGTCTATTTAAGGCCTGTGTTTCTTTCAGTTCACTTGTCAGTTCTATGTTGCGTTCCTTTAGGTTGTTAAGCTCATGTTTATGGTTCCTGAGTTGTGTGTTAATAAATACTAAAACTGCTAACGTTTAGATCCTGCATTCATCTTTCTTCGCAAACAAAATCATGACAGAAGAACTGATCATAATATGGATCTAGCAGCAGTGACGATTCTCCTCCTCTCCCAGGGGATATGGGTATATGTCCCTCGAGGTCCACACACACCAGTATTTGGATCTTGTTCCTTTCACCCATTATGATGACACCAGCCTCTGTGTGTTTTTGCCTATGTGCACGCCTGCCTGGAGATGGGCCTCAGGGGAGCTTCCAGGATTATGTGGAGTGGGTGCTTGTCCACAGTGGATCCCCCTTTACCATCGTGGAGAGTGAGGAGAAAGTCAGTTCCAGTGAGAGAAGATCCCGAGTCCGTTCCAGTGAGAGAAGATCCCGAGTCCGTTCCAGTGAGAGAAGATCCCGAGTCCGTTCCAGTGAGAGAAGATCCGAGTCCGTTCCAGTGAGAGAAGATCCCGAGTCCGTTCCAGTGAGAGAAGATCCCGAGTCCGTTCCAGTGAGAGGAGATCCGAGTCCGTTCCAGTGAGAGAAGATCCCGAGTCCGTTCCAGTGAGAGAAGATCCCGAGTCCGTTCCAGTGAGAGGAGATCCGAGTCCGTTCCAGTGAGAGGAATTCCCGAGTCCATTCCAGTGAGAGAAGATCCCGAGTCCGTTCCAGTGAGGAGTTCCCGAGTCCATTCCAGTGAGAGAAGTTTCCGAGTCCGTTCCAGTGAGAGGAGTTCCCGAGTCCGTTCCAGTGAGAGAAGTTTCCGAGTCCATTCCAGTGAATCAATTCCAAGTCAAGTCACCTTTATTTATATAGCGCTTTTTACAATGCCAATGAAAACAATGAAAAACAAAACAGGAAAACAATGCAACAGAATTTGATTCGGCTATACAGCCGCTCTGGTGAAAACAGTGATGCTATCCAGCTAATTTAAATGATCATATAGTGTCAATGCAGGTAGATCAGTAATATAGTTGAAATTTAAGTGTCCCCAACTGAGCAAGCCAAAAGCCAAAAGCAACAGTGGCAAGGAACCAAAACTCCTTCAGGGCCAGAATAGAGAAAAAAACCTTGGGAGAAACCAGGCTCAGTCAGGGTGCCAATTCTCCTCTGGCCGACAAACAAATAGTGTATGATTATGATTCTGGCAACATTACAGATCAGAAGTTATATTAGATACAAACCCGATTCCAAAAAAGTTGGGACACTGTACATATTGTGAATAAAAACAGAATGCAATGATGTGGAAGTTTCAAATTTCAATATTTTATTCAGAATACAATATAGATGATAGATAGATATCAAATGTTTAAACTGCACAGACCCACATGTGTCAGGTCAGGACCGTGTCAGGACCCACTCATCGCTGTAATCATGCTTTAGACCTAATATTGTCACATGGAATAAATGTTGATACCGTTGAAATTCTGCAGATAACATCTCAGATCATTGCCTAGTATCATGTATACTTAATTTAGCAAAGGCTGTAAAGCCATCCCCTCGCTTCAAATATGGCAGGACTATCACTACTGCGACTAAAGATTGCTTTGTAAATAATCTATCCCAGATAGCCTAGAGGAACAAGGATGAATGGATGAGTGACAAGGATGAATTAAGCATGTTTGACAAGGATGAGTGACAAGGATGAATTAATGATATTAAGAAGAGGATCTATGACCTCTGGAAGCATCTCTTTTATTAGCTTGGTCAGTATAGGGTCGAGCATACATGTTGTTGATTTAGATGATTTAACGAGTTTAGCCAATTTTTCCTCTCCTATAGCAGTGAATGAGTGGAATTGTTCCTCAGTGACACTACAATGCTCTGTCTGATGTGACACTGTAGTAGACGGCTGCATGGTTATAATTTTCTTCCTGATATTATCGATCTTACACATAAAGAAGTTCATAAAGTCATTACTGCTGTGCTGTTTACAACCATCAGAAGTTGAAGCTTTATTTTTGGTTAATTTAGCCACTGTATCAAATACCTAGGGTTGTGTTTGTTTTCTTCCAAGAGAGTCGAGAAATAAGCAGATCTAGCAGTTTTTACAGCCTTTCTGTATGCAATCATGCTCTCTTTCCATGAAATACGAAAAACCTCCAGTTTTGTTTTCTTCCAGCTGCGCTCCATTTTTCTGGCTGCTGTTTTAAGGGCCCGGGTGTGCTCGTTGTACCACAGTGTTGGACTATTTTCTTTAATCTTCTTTAAGCGGAGGGGAGCAACTGTGTCTAAAGTGCTGGAAAAAAAGAGAGTCAATAGTTTCTGTTGCAAAATCGAGTTCCTCTAGGCTATCTGGGATGCTGAGGAGATGAAACTGATGAGGAAGATTATTTACAAAGCAATCTTTAGTGGCGGCAGTGATAGTCCTGCCATATTTGAAGTGAGGGGACGGCTTTGCAGCCTTAGCTAAATTAAGTATACATGATACTAGGGAATGATCTGAGATGTTGTCGCTCTGCTGCAGAATTTCAGCGGTATCAACATTTATTAACATTTATATTAGGTCTAACGTATGATTACAGCGATGAGTGGGTCCTGACACGTGTTGCCTTACTCTAATAGACTTTAGAATGTCTCTAAATGAAGATATTATTATAAATTACAGCGACCCTTCCCCCTTTACCTTTCAGACGCAGCTCGTGTTTAAAACTGCTTATTAGGGCTGCACGATCTATCATTTTAGCATCAATATCGCGATGTGCGCATTCACGATAGTCACAGTATTCACTTGCTTTCTTATTTTGTTCTTTTTTGTTCATTTTGTTGCTTATTTATTTTTTTGTATTTGATATTGCAGGTTTATTTTTCATGTTATATCAAGTGTACAGTTTAATTTTTTGCTTCTTGAAATAAATATTTCTATGTTCTGCATCACTCTGTGTTGTGTTTGTTTCCTTGTTCTGTTTAGAAGATAACTGAGCCTTTAAATCTCCTCTGTAAAGCTTTATGAGGCATAAATAGTCCTCATTTTAGATGAGCTCACAAAAATAGTACTGACAACTAGTATCTTGAGTAACATTTTATGTAAAATATGCGGTAGTGATATTGTATACTGTAGGAATGACCCAGTAGGCGTAACTGGTTTGTAGTTGCAGAAATAAAATGAATAAAAACTACACATGGCCTATAAAAACCCCAAAACTACTAACAATCACAAAAACACACAACAGAATTACTACAACTTCAACTACACTGAAAATGGACAATATAAAAATAAAAACAGGTTGAAAACATTGATAAAAATATAATAGTATCTCAATGATAGTGAAATATGATACACTGGTTTGAGTCTCACAGGATCTCAAGATTTAAATGTTAGTTTAAGACTCGCTAAAGTAACATTTTTAACTTCTCAACTTCACGAGACACTTTTAAGAAGAACACCATCGAACAGGATCTACAGGAAGTTGAGCTTAAAGTGACACTTCAGAGTGAGAAATAATCAGCAGAAACAAACAAACAGTCAAACAAACAAACAAACAGACAGACAAATAAACAAACAGACAGACAGACAAACAGACAGACAAACAGACAAATAAACAAACAAACAGACGGACAAACAGACAAGCAAACAAAAAACAAAAACAAACAGTCAACCAAACAAACAGACAAACAAACAATCAAATAAACAAACAAACAGTTTTGCGTTTGTCTTTTCATATTAATAATAACAATAAATGTGTTTTTATGGCTTCAGTCGCTTCTGTAATAAATGACTGGTTAAAATTATTCCCAGAGATTTAACATTCACAGTTATTCTCATATAGAAATAATGAATCTGTGATTTTACTGTCAGATCAAGTTTGAATTCAGGTCTATATTCAGTTATTATGGATAGATTCAATAAAATAAAGTAAATATGAAGCTCAAATACTCAACAGCATTAGTTTTAGTGTGACATTAAACATTAAAGTGTCGTTTTATTTAGTTATTGTTCCACATATAAATCTATTTCTCTTTTCATTCATCCTCTTTTGTCTTTGTACTGCAGAATATTATTCACTTCACATTTAAATGAATAAAAGTATTTTAGTGAAGCTTCATCAAACCAACATCAAGAGATTTTAAAGCTTTAATCTGTGAAACACTCTTCAGGTTCTTCAGGATGGATTCATGTTGACGTGAAGGAGGGAGATTCAGTCACTCTAGACTTCACTGGTGTCACTGAAATGAAGGATAATGATCGGATTCTGTGGTGGTTTGAGAACACTGTAATCGCTGAGATCAATGTCACGGCCGACAGCTTCACTGTATATGATGATGTTCCTGATGGGAGATTCAGAGACAGACTGAAGCTGGACAATCAAACTGGATCTCTGACCATCACAAACATCACAATCAAACATTCTGGAGTTTATGGACTAGAGATCAACAACATTATGAGGGCTGATTCTCGTTTCTTTCTCTCTCTCACTGGTGAGTTAAAAACATTTACACCTGTTTTTTAATGACAAAATTGAAATGAATTCACACACCATTTTGTTTCTTTTTGTTGTTTTATGATATTGTTTATTTCAAATGTTGAACTATTTAATTGAATAAACCATTATAATCTGTTGATCTGTGACAAACCCTGTTTCTGTTTGTTCTGTGTGTTTGATGATTCAGTGTCAGTGACGGAGGGAGATTCAGTCACTCTAGAGTCTGATCGCACTGAAATGAAGGATGAAGATGAGATTCTGTGGTTGTTTGAGAAAACTTTAATCGCTGAAATCAATAAACGGGCCGACAGCTTCACTGTATATGATGATGTTCCTGATGGGAGATTCAGAGACAGACTGAAGCTGGACAATCAAACTGGATCTCTGACCATCACAAACATCACAATCCAACATGCTGGACGTTATCAACAGATCAGCAGTTACTCGCTGCCTTCTTATATCCGTCTCTCTGTCTACGGTGAGTTAAATATCAGTTTCACATGTTTTATTTATTACAGCGAGATCTAAAGAAGTATCTTATCATGAATAATTAGTTCAAATGACTAATTCCCTTACTTTTTTACATTAACAGCAGGTTTATACTGAACTTTCTATTAAATTGTTTTAAATGTTCTACTTTTGATCATCTTGGTTCCTCTCGATGTTTCTTCCTCGTCTGCTTGAATATCTTCATTCGTCCTCATTTCTCTTTATTCTCTGATGTTTTCCAGCTCGTCTGCCTGTTCCTGTCATCAGCAGTAACTCTTCTCAATGTTCTTCATCATCATCATCATATTGTTCATTGGTGTGTTCAGTGGTGAATGTGAGTCATGTGACTCTCTCCTGGTACAAAGGAAACAGTTTATTGTCCAACATCAGTGTGTCTGATCTCAGCATCAGTCTCTCTCTCTACCTCTGGAGGTGGAATATCAGGATTACAACACCTACAGCTGTGTGCTGAACAATCCCATCAGCCACCAGACTCAACATCTGGACATCACTCAACTCTGTCACACATGTGCAGGTACGGCAGCAACTCTGATATTAGTTGATGTCAGCGCTGATATTAGCGTTTATTGACTGAGCTGATCTCAGTTTGATGTTTTTATTCCTCAGTCCACTGTTGTGGTCCCACTGAAGCTGTGATCCGATTGGTCCTCGCTGCTCTGGTGGGCGTGGCTACTGTCATGATTGTGGTTTATGACATCAGATCCAGAAGAGCTGAACGAGATCAAGCTCATATTCACACATCAGGTACATGATTGATGATGTCATTTTGCATATACTAATATTTGTGAGATTTATTAATTTATGGCTTCATATGTTCATGTTTTTCAGGAAGTGCTTGAATCTAAAGCAGAACGCTGAACTTTAAAGATTCTTCAAGTGTGTTTTTGTCATAATAAATACTGATGATTATTTGAGCTTCTGCTCTCTTTCAGTGTCAGATTTTTTAAATCTTATTTGTAAGTTTATATTTCTCTCTGATACAACAATGATATAAAATAATAGAGTCACACAGATCTCACTTTAATACTGCTGACGGAGCTAAAGGTTTTCAACAACCACCTGTGTTTTATTTGAAGAAAGCAACCATACATTGGTGTTGTTTTATTTTCTTTGTTTTATATTAATTTCATTAGTCATTCATGTATTCAAATGATTATGATTTGATTTACTTCACTTATCATTTAATAATGTTATTATTATTGTTGATTTTTGTCATTTTCTGTGTTCTATGACTTATTTTCCTCATTTGCTTGCTCTTGTTGTGTAATCTTATGATTGTGTGTTTGAAGGGATGTTTGTCTTCACGAGTAGGAGATCACAGAATGTCTCAAGGTTTTTATCGTCACAGGACGATGTTGTGAAGCAGTAATTCTCCATTGTTTTTCTCTTGGTATAATAACACTTGTTGGAAATGTCCTGGTCAGATGAAGCCAGAGCATTGAGTGGTGTAACATCTGGACGGACTCTGAGCATTGAAACATATGCAACTAAGATTATTCAACAAACTCTGCTCTTTTATGATCATCACTTCGTCTCCTGCTTTCTCAGTCAAACTCTCAGGCTGATAGACTTGTATCTTCTGGCAAGGATTCGGCGCCCGGGGCTGAATCTGATATTTCTGACGTGGAGATCCATCACATTTTGGCTCGATCTAACATGCTGTCCATTTGCCAAATGTATTTTCTTGCCTTTATCAATAAAGTTTTCTCGCTCTGAGGTTCAAGAGTCTCTCCATGTTTTATTATTTATGATGTTGAGCGCCTCCTGGAGGAATAATTCATATATATTTAAAAAAGTTCAGCAGTGGCCACATATAAAGCTGTACATTATTAAAATACTATTTAAAACATTTTCTTGTTGTTTTTCTATCCACAATAATAATCAAACAACATCTTTAACCTGAGAAAATACTGATCTGGGACTCATTATAATATACTTTGAGATCACAGTGAAATACATAAACACAACATATCGGTGCTCCATTTCCTCCATCAGGCGATGATAAAGTCTTTAAATCTCTAGTGTGATTTGTCTCTGTGGTCTCATCTGCAGAGCAACAGCTGCTCCTAGTGGCTCTCCCTGAATTGGCATGTTATCAGGAGTTATTTGCTCAGGATCTTCTGTCTCTGACTCGACTAGTTCTGTCTGGTTGGTTTTGCTGTTCAGCTGGAGTGTCGTTTGCTTTCTCACTAAAGATTGTCTTCTTATGCCTATATGCATATGCATATCAATTTACCGTTTAACTATTCTTATCAAATATGTAAAAGAAAATAAATACACACCGTCTAGCCCAGAGTCAAAACTGTTCCTGGAGGCACACCAAGGGTGCGTCTCAATCAGCTCCCTAGCTCGTGAATCAGTATATCGTGTACACGACTTCGGCACTGGTGAGGACCCTGACTTGCTACACACCGGGACACTGATGGCTCTATTTTCAGCGCCATGGCAACATCCTCAATGTATAACATCACTACTGGTATTACTGGTACTGGTCAGTCCTGTCTCATTTTCGAGGTTGCGTTCCAAAGGTCTAAAGGTCGCATTTGTCAGCTGCATACATCATCAAGGATGTCTCATTTCAGAAAAGTAAACATTATAAAATTGACCGTTATCCTTGTGAAGCATAAATTGTTGTAATTTCTTTGACTTTTGCATGTGATGGCTACTTTACTGAAATGAGGAGCCTCAGTGATGTATGCGGCCAACAAATGTGATCTCCAGAGGACGCAGCCTCCGAAATGAGACACAGCTCCTGATAAAAAACTCACCTGCCTTAGACTTAGATCAGCTGAAGACATTGATCAGTTGGTTCAGGTGTGTTTGATCAGGGTTGGAGCTGAACTCTGCAGGACTGTGATTGGAGCTGCATATCCCTGCTCCAAGGCCTGAAATGGTTGGGTCATATAAGAGAGACATTCAAAATGTGTAAACAGGGCACTATTTGAGAGCACAGCCATTTGTAGTGGTTATTGTTTGTAACAGAGTGAAATATCTGTCACAGTTTTTCCATATCCATAGAGGGATGAAATGAAAAAAAAAATCTGTCTAGCAATACCACAAGGCACTAGAGGGCGCGCATTAGAGTCACATGGCATGTATATAAGGTGAGTGTTTGCCTGAAGAAGTAGTTCAGTTGTGGCAGAGGGAACGCATGTTTCTTAATGGCTAGCTTGGACTGTTTATTTAAAAAGTCCTAGTTGGGAAACCTTTGGTTTTAAGCTCAGCATGTGAGTATATTTGAATATTGTCTTCTTTCTTAATGGGAGGAATGCTTATGTGTGTCTTTGGTATTTTTTTTTTTTTTTTTTTTTTTTTTTTTTTTTTTTTTTTTTTTTTTATATAGAAGGTCTTTCCTTTTTCCTCACTTTATTTCCTATGGTAAGTTTGGATGCATGCCTGATTTGGGCTGTGTAAAAGTATGTTATGTGTTATGGATTTTTGAAAATTACCTTTTCATGTAGTGTGTAACATCGTTCTAAGTGAATGAAAACCTCCTGCAAAGTTTTAAATCTGAAATGCACCGTATATAAAGTTATTGTCTCTCAAAAGTAAGAGTCGATTGAGTCAATTAAACAAACAAATGAATCACAAGCCATTTCGTTGTGACGTCAAGATGAAACATTAGCATATTGCCCGTCCACTTATTGCGCGCGCAGACACCAAGAAAAATTTGAACACCTTCAAACACTGCAGCGGATACTGGATATCATCATGTTGAGAAGACCCTGTGCTCTACAATGTGTTTGTGTTTCATCTTGTGTAGGCCTCTGGCTAACCGGCTAACTCACGTTATTACTGTCTTACTGAAATACTACTGTAAATTAGCTGTGGGCTGCAGTATTACCTAAAACTGTGTCTATTAAAACAAAGCATCGTGAAGGCCTGCGGCAGGTGTTGGCGCAATGTGATTTCTGCCCAGTGCTCTGAATGTCAAAGTGAAGAAATTCAATGAAGTGCGGGTAAACGGCGGCAGTAACAATTTTTTGACTATTTTTAGGTGGTGAGTGGAAAGGTATCCTCTCAGTAGCGCACCTGAGGGAGTGTGGAAATGGGGGATGCTGGGTACCCCACTTGCCAAAGGAGAGTCATTGTCCAATACGGGCAGCTCCTTGGGTAAGGGTTGCTGGGATGGCGGTAACATTGTAGTGAGCCCTCACCTCCTCCCACTGGAAACGTACCTGAAAGGGTACGGTGAAGAGGGTAAACCCATGGGCTTGTCTGGTCACTAGCCCATTAGCCAGACCACAAACCTTACATGATAGCAGATTTACGGAGCAATGACCAGGATAACCCTTCTGCTTTAACATGACGGGTGACGACCAAGTTAGAGACTGGACTCTGCAGTACAGCGACGCAGTCTCACCCCTGGGCTGGGGGCTGTGCCAAGGGTGTTACAGTGAATCGGCCTCCTCAGGGGACGATGGGATAAACCCATTGGTGTCATGGTAATTGTCGTGGAAATTTCTAAGTCTCAATAGTCTTCGTTCCAGGTCTCAGGAAACGGTAACTTTATTGCAGGAAACAACAAAGTGAGATGCAGCTGTTCATCTGACTCATTCATGGTAAAACTTCATTTCTTATAGATTTCCTTATCGTCTTTCATCCAATTGACGCTCTTCCATGTATCTTTTTCTTTTTAACTCCACCCCACAGTTTCGCCACAATTAGACCCACACTTTGTCACGTACCATACATATTGGTGGAAAATCCCAGGCTTTCTGACTTTTTTTAAAACTCTCATAGGACAGTTTCCCAGTGCTTCACACCAGTTTAGGACAGGTTCCCAACGCCCCTCACCAGTTTCCCATACAACAAATATAGTTTTCCCTTGTTTTTCATATTTTGATGGACAACAGACCTTGGTCTTTAGTATACGGCCAAGGCCTCTCTACAACACAGCTGAGGCCTACTAAGGCCTACTGAGGCCTGCTAAAAAATTAATTTCCTCCACACACCCCCCCCTTTGGGACTAGATCTACGTCCCACACCTATGTTCCCTTACCCGAGTATGTCCCCATAAGTTCAGCTCTCTTTCTGTTAAACCATCTATGGCCAAACTTTAGGCCATTCATTCTCCTATACTTCCTGGCCTTCCTCATGTGGACACACTCCGACTGGAGAATGAGACCAAACATCTCCCCCTTTTTGGCTAGAAGGAAGTAAAAGATCTCATCTCGCGAACTAATGCATCCATTAGGGGGCACCATTACATTAAGCTGTTCAATGAACCAGTGTATTGTACATGTTTCAGTAAATCATCATTTCAGTGAATTAATACTTCAGTAGACTAGCATTCTCTAGTGATCTATACCATGAGTAGATTTATACTTTGTCCCATGTTGCCAGAGGACACTTCCGGTGGTCTGGAGCGCTATCTGGGTTGACTCCACCGTTGCCAGGTGTACCCAGTTGCTAAGCACTGAGGTGCTCATCGATTCCTTCTTCTTTTGGCTGTCATGAGACTTTACAGCATATTTCAAAATACAGTAGATTTGAAAAGACTTAATCGTCCCCTCTCAATTACAGTTAAGAATATGAGTAAAAAGTGAAGTACTAAAACTTCCTGCCTACTCTATCCCTTTTGCTTTCTCCATGCTTTCTATTTCCCAAAATAAAATACACAGTGGGGCTGACTCCCTTTCTTTTCAAAAACCTTATTCAAATAGTAAAATAAAATGAAAATAATAAAGCACCCCTTGCCTTTTCTCCTGGACCCTCTTACAGGAATTCATCCAGCTCATCCAGGCCCGGACCTATAGGGTACACTCCAGAATTGGCACCAATGTCCACTCCTGATTTTATTTTATTTATTTATTTTTTTTTTTTTTTTTTTTTTTTCTCCACAGATACATTGATCATCTGTTTGGCAGCAACGTTAGCCAGCATCGATCTAAGAAAGGGTACAACAAAGCAAAAATGCCAAGTGCTATTACAAGTATTATTCCCACCTTTATCAACCAATCTTTCCATGACCCGAACACTGAGTCAAACCACTCTCCCACTTTCCTTTGGCTGCCTGCATTTTCTGCAACTTCTTGCCTGAGTTCCTTCAACTTCTTCATGGCTCAAGTAAATGCTCCATTCGGGGCTGTATTATTTGGGATGAAAGTACAACAGTCAGCTCCAAACATTACACACACACCTCCTTTTTCGGCCAATAACCAATTTAGTGCTTGCCTATTTTGCCATGTAATTTTGCTTGTATACTTAAGTTGGTGTCCTAACGCATCTAGAGCCTGTGTAGATCTGTGTAGTTAATGAATATCTGCTGACTATAATATGTAATTTATCCATTCTGCATTCTTATTTGGTGTTATCTATACAAGTATAGACTCAAAACCAGAAGCTTCTTCGTCGCCTTATATTTATGGGGTATCCCTCTTGGCTGTCCAATTGCATCTAATTTCACATTAGGGTCTGGTTCATAGGCTCTTTTTGTTCTATGCTTCTTATCAGAGGGCTTGTCCAACTTTTCAGATGTTTTCCTCATTTAAATCCCAATCCATTATCCCCATTTCCTGGGCCAATCTTACCCTAACACATAAATCTTTCCATTCTTCGGGTAAAATCGCCCGTAATTTCTTTCCCCCACAGAGCCAGAAATAGTCTGCTACTGCTTCACTTTGGCTCTCCAGGGGTTCTATTAATGGAAAATGCAAGGTCGCCCTGTTGCAGTCCTCATGAGTTTGGATCACTTTTATATCACTATTTACGGTTGCATATATTATACTCGAGGACTTGTACACATGTGGATCATTATACATATATTTGTCTAAGTGCCAAATAATGGAACATTTACCTCTAAACTTTCCAACATTCACGTGGCCCTTGGTTTTGTTAAAGCACTCATATCCCACTGACAGATCTATTACATAGTTTTGGGGTGTTTCTCTTTTTCTCGGATCTACCCTAACATCCAACTTTTGACATTCATCTCCCCACCCAGACTGGTAGTAGTATCTCTGGTAATAGGGATTCCCTAACATGGTCAAACATTCTGCTGGACAATATGGTGTGTCTTTCCTGGCTACCGTACAATACTCTGAATAAAATTTTGCACAATGCATACTATCATATTGGTTTGGCAGTACTGTTAACTTCTGTAATGGTGACGGAGCGCATAGCAGACAGGCATCCTTGTTTACCTGCTTGGCAGTGTACTCCGCCCACTTGTACCATTCATTATGATGGGCAATGTCTAACAGTTTTTCTTGTCTCATTTCTATATCGACATCATATTCTATTTCTGTATAGTTGTCGTCAGCAGCTTTAACCCACTCCCAAGATCTCTTTTTAATCTGATTATATGCCTCAGTACCTTGTTCTTGTTCTTCAGTCACATTAAGAGGGTTCGCTCCAGTCAAGGTCTGGTATGTTAATGTCTCCAAGGTTGGTCTCTGGGGTGCCCACGTCCGGGAAGTCAATATCTTGTAGGTTGAGCGTGGAGAATTCCTCATACCTTTGCGGTACATCTGTTGAGGGTCCTGGTTCTGGAGAGGATCCTTCTGAGGGTTCTGGGGGTCTGAGGGAGGCACTGCAGCAATTGTATCAGCGACATGAACCGTGCCAGAGTCACCTTCCTGTTCTGCTTCCACTGGAAGAGGCAACCCATCTTGTGTCTGCATTTCATCTCTCGTTTCAGTTCTTTCAGCAACCCTAGAATGAGGTTCATCAACATCATTATTTTCCCCTGCAGGCACCATATCCCTTCCATGTTCTTCTTGGGCCTCTTGCTCTACTTCCTCCCCTCCACTATCTGCATCAGCCACTGGTTCATTTCTTCTTTCTCGCCTCAATCTCGGTACTCGGGTACAGTAGTTTAAATGATACCACGTAGTACTACCTTCTACCTGCACTGTTGTTGGGGTTGCTCTTACTACTGTGTACGGTCCTTCCCGTCTTGGTTCATTCCACCTTCTCCTAAAGACTCTTAAGTACACTTGGTCTCCTGGAACTACAGGACAAGGAGGTGCTTCCTCCTCCCTCACTCCCCTAGTCTGTCCTTGTTCATAGATGGCCTTATGTATAGCAGTCAACTGCCTTATGTATGTTCTTAGTTCATTTTGGAGCTGCTCTAGGGGCGGTCCTTCATACGGTCCTCTTAAATGAGGAACGGGCATAGGTCTCCCTGTTAGCATCTCATGCGGGGTCAGATTAGGTATTCTGTTTGTTTGCATTCGGTAGCTCATTAGAGCCAGGGGTAAAGCTTCAACCCAGTTGAGTTTGTTGTCAGCACAAATTTTGTTGAGCTTGGCCTTGAGTGTCCCATTAACGCGTTCTACGATACCCTGTGACTGTGGATGGTAAATGCAACCTAGTCTTTGTTTTATCCTGAACTGTTGTATAACTGTCTTTACTGTTCTCTGGATAAATGCTGAGCCATTGTCAGAACTAATTTGGGATGGTATGCCAAATCTTGGGATAACTTCTCTGGTCAGAAACTTGATGACCGTTTGAGCTCCCTGATCCGCTGAGGGTTCTGCCTCCACCCATCTGCTAAATCGATCAATAACTACCAACATATATCGTTTTCCTCTAACTGATTTTATCATGTCAACATAATCTAACACCAAATGTTTGAAAGGTCCTTCAGGGACCGGAATTGAACCTATTGGCGTTGATGTCCCTTTTCTAACATTGTTTTGGGCACAAATTTCAAGATTCAAGATTCAAGAGTTTTATTTGTCACATACACAGTTATATACAGAAAATAGAACCGGCAGTGAAATGTAAACAGGTCCGCTCCATGGACAGTGCAAATTCACAGTTAAAAACACAAGGAGGAAATTATATAGAAATAGGATAAAAAAAGTACTATATATGTATATATGTGTGTGTGTGTGTGTGTGTGTGTGTGTGTGTGTGTGTGTGTGTATATGTGTCTATATCTGTAGAATTATAAATAAAAAAACTGAGAGTAAAAGAAAGTAAAATAGTAAATAAAAGCACAGTCTTCGCGGAGCGACCTGAACGGCGACCAAACACAGCGGCGCCATTTTGAAAAAGTGGAAAAGTGAGTTTCACACTCATTTAGAAATTCATCAATTCATTGCTGTAGGTATGGTGACCAAAATCCCTGACGTTTAATTTTCCTCATAATTTCCCCCCTTGCGCAATGGTCAAATCCATGCGCATCCGGTATCAGAATTGTCAACAGTTGGTTCGGGGCTATCATGTATCCCTCATGGGAGTGATAAATCCCATTGACATCTCTTGTTGCCCCCCTTTGCTGCCATAGAGTTAGTTCATATGGGGTTGCCCTAGTCTGCATATCTTTTATACTATCCAGGGTGGGAATGGGTTGAATCAAAATTGAGGCCGCCATTACAGCAAGTTGGCACCCTGAGGCCTGTTTAGCATGCAAATCAGCAGCATTGTTGCCTTTGTAAGGTCCAGCTGATTGGCCCAACGTAGGAATCCAGCAGCTGGTCGAAGGAAATGTCTTTTCTGGCGCTTCTAGAAAAATCACTTTAATTTATTAAAATGTGAAGATCCAATTTAAAATCTGACTCCATGAATAATTTTATCTGACTCCAATTCTTTGTAATTTAGTTGCATTTGTAACTTAACAGTTGATCATAAGCTTAGTTGTGCTTTTAATTTAGATCGTAGATTTCTCTTAGTATCTCTTAATTGCAAATATTCGTTCCTCCATGGGACCCGGAGTCGTTCAGAGGATAATGCTTGCGATTTATAATTGCATTACCTCACGGACGCAAATTAGCCAGTTCTGATATTACAGAGGATTACAGAGTGAACTATTTTACCTTTTAAGTGAGTCGCACATGCTTACTCATAACAGAAAGTGTAATTTGAGTAATAGTCACGAGAGCTGCAACTTGTTAATAACAGTGACAGTCAGAAATCATGGGGTCATGGGGTCCTCTGTATGAATCTGCCCTGACAGAAAGATTTACAGAAACTCCTCATGCGACACTACTTGAATAAAGGAATTTAGACTTATACAAGATAAACCAAGATTGTTTATTCTAGCCAGGTAAACCTATCAAATAAAGGAATTTAGAATCCATAATACACAACTGATCAGCATACAATATAAAACATCATTATAAAATAACATAAAAAATGGTTTCAAAGAGTCATTGTTACCTGGCAATAGAGACACACTTCAACAGTGTGGGAAGTTCAGAATACAGAGGCTTCCCTGAGTGGTCTGCCCATTCCCTTTAAATACCCAACCAGAACAATAAACATTAAGCACCCAAATATTTATGCAGCTTTTGGTTGAATCTTTTCTCGTGACCAAATGGTCACCCCTAGCTTTGGGGGATGACAGCAAATGTTTATCAAAAGATCTTTTATGAGCATCTCCCCACACCAGGGGAACAAGCTCTGCTGTCTTTATGACCTGTTCCTCTGATGTGGGAATGAAACCCGTTTACCAGAAACACCAAAAGTCAAAAACGCCTTGTGGCAGTATCTGTGAGTTTGCATGATTGTGTGGTCTCCGAGGCAGGAAGAGTAAGAGGGTCAGAACTCGGCAGGGGAGGAGATAAGATTGAGTCAGGTGGAGTCTTGTTTTTTCTTATTCAGATGAGTGAAGTTTTATTGTCTTAGTGCAGCTTCGATCTCTTGAGTTCGTTCTCAGGTGAAATCCATTCTTACAGTTCCGCCCTTGGTCCTTTGGAGCAGATTCAGAGCAGTCTCCGAGGGGCCATTTTCAGGGATTTCTTGAAGTCTGCTTTACAACTGCACTTTCCGTAGAGCTGGTACCTGTAATGGGCTGAGTGCGATGGCCATGTTGGTTGATGTGCGCATCGTTTGAAGAAGACATCTAAAGTAACAGCACTGGCAGAGTGTGAATAAGATGAGCACGCTGGCGATGGCACATCCAGTCCCACCATGTGTAAGCATACCGTGCTGAGCGGGTAGAGGAACTGGACGGGATCTTTGCAGTCTTTTTCACCAGATTTGCTTCCACTTGTGCTTGGTTGAGATGGTATTCCGTCCGCAAGATAATTTCTTGTACTAAGTCCATTGTTTTTACCAAATCCTGTGTGCTTTGTTCATAGTGTCCTCCCACCAGGGGGAAATGTCTGAGTCCATGGGCACCCTTCCCAGGATGTTTATCTGGCCCATTGTAAAGTCCTCTTTCACTTCTAAACAGAAGGTGTGGTTTGCAGAGCAGGTCAGACCTCCGTAGGTGAAGGAATTCATCTCCCTGACGACGCACCACTGTGTGTGAGACACTTAAACAGCATCAGCATGACCATGCAATGACTGGACGTTAACCAGCTTAGAGTCATTAGAAGAAAAAGGTTGTAACGTGTTGCAAGTGCAAATAATATAACTTGATGTTTCATGACAACAGGTGCGTGTGGTAAACAAGGTTTCAGTGCCCTTCAAAGTCATATACCCCGTAAGATGGTCCCATTTAATGATCTGATCCTTTACTACAACACCAATAGAGCGTATGGCAGTGGAATCTAGGTAAACCTGATCTGGGTGGATTAAAGGGAAAGTGGCAAAGAACCCAATACAGCCAGTACATTAATTTCCTGTATACATCATTAACGTTGATGATAATTCAGAGTAATATTCTTCATTTTCTCTGATGCAAGCCATCTATGCAGGTCTAAAATTTCAATAAGATCCATTTAAAACATGCCTAGGTGTTTTATGGAGACTAAGATCTAAAATCTCCTATCTTGCTGCAGTAAACAAATCTTGTGCATACAACCTACAGGCTAAGTCATGCTCGATGGTACGCGTCTGATTGAAAATTGTCTAGCTGGTCGTCAGAAGCACCGCTTTGATAATATTCTCGTTGCTATTAGTGATGTGTTGGAAACCAGTGGCTACCTGATTTGCCAACCATGTTGAAAATTGAGATTGACCTATTATTTTGTAGGTGTTGGATATAGAATTGACTGAACCAAAGTTTCAAGTTTATTTGTTATTACACATGTACAAGTACAGTATAACGAAATGAAGTAAAAAGGCCTGCTATATTTCCAAGCAGGTCTCGTTTAGTACGAGCAGGTGGAATTTGGACTGCAAGTCTATTTTTGTAATCCGAAACTAAATCATCGATGCGTGACTGTAGCCATGTGTATGTTTTGTCATTAATGTTACAGTGTTTTACATAAGCAGACAAAATATTAGAGATGTTATACATCACACGTGTTATCACAAGGTTGACATCATGAAGCAATGTCTTATTTACATTTCCTTTGATCAGACCACCTGGAGGGGTGGGATGTAATTTTGGACACTGTGGGTTTCTCGTATCCACAGGTAGTCAAATTAAAGCGATGGTGTAAAGTCCATGAGCAATTGTGAGGGCTAGTAAAATTGTCCATATTTGCCTCCCATTTTCCCACACAGTATGTTCCTTCTCTCTGACTAGTCCAAACAAATGTTTTTACATTGCTATTAGGTGCCCTCTTTGTTAGATCAAAAAGCTCAGTAAACTTTGTGTGTGTGTGTGTACCTATATGTTGTAGATTCAAGATCTTTAATGAAGTAACTTTTTTTTTTTTTTTTTTTTTTTTTTTTTTTTTGGATCTGTGCCATTGTTCTTCTCATAAAATGTGTACATCCTACCAATTTCTGAATCTGGGTACATTTTAAGTTGGTCCCAGGCCGTAAGATTATGGTGAACTTTGTGGTGCATGTGTGTATCCGGTAATTTTTTGGTATGGGAGATGAGTAGACCCTGTATTACAGCAGATTTTTGTGGTGCAATTTGGTTCCGGTGCTAATCCGGGGGGCCATGTGACTATTTCTTTGTATGTAATTGGAGTGTAAGATGTGAATGGCCCCTTGGTATATTTCCATACCCATCTCTCGCATCCTAGGGTGTGTGTGAGTGTGATGCGTTGTCCCAATTCAATGCAGGTTGGTCCGGATACCACCCTGGCGTCCGGCCTCGATGGAATTGCAGTGATCCTCCTGAGAAGAAGGATCATATTTAATTCACTGAACCTTTGAATGGTTTACACTGGGACATGTGGTACCATTTAAATTTTCCTCTGATTTTCACGGCCACACAGCTGTTACAAACAGCGTTAATTTCATAGGGCCCGTGCCATCTAGGGGAAAATGCATTTTGTTTCACGAAGACGCGTACCATAACCACATCTCCTTCTGAAAATTGTTTCAGAGATTGGGTTAAATTACGCATCATTTGACAGGTCTGACTTGTTTCAGTAAAGCCTGTGTGTGCAGCACCTTCAATCTTTCTTGCAGTTTCACCAACACAGTTTGCTGAGTTGTAAGCATGAGAGGCCCCAGATCTGCTGGTGAAATTTCTGGATCAATGGGCAACTTTATCACCCTTCCAGTCATAAGCTCATATGGGCTCATATTTGCAATGTTTTTTTTTTTTGTTTTTTTTTTATGATGCGATTTGCCCGTTCAACATTCCCCGAACTTTGTGGCCTATATGGAATATGGAATCTTTGCTTGATGTTTAGCATTTTGCACATGTTTTTCATCACTTGTCCAGTAAAATGAGTCCCCTGATCGGATTCAATTTGAATTGGTGCCCCCCAAAGAGGGATGATTTGGTTCGCCATCACACTTGCCACAGTATTTGCTGGGTTATTCCAAGTGGGAATTGCTTCAACCCATTTTGAGAATTTATCCATTATCACAAGGCGATACCGATACCCCCTTTGGTACTGGATAGTGGACCAATGAAATCCATTTGTAAGGACTCCCAGGGTCCTTTCGGTGGTTCTGGCCTACGTAGGTTTATTCGGCCGTGTTTTCCTAGCACACACCACGCAGGTGTTGCACCATCTTTCAATGTCAGCTGTCATTCCCTGCCACCAAAACTGATTTTTGTATCTACTGAGTGGTTCTTGTCTCCGATATACCATGAGTATGCACATACCGACTGTCTGTATACACGCAAAGCGGTTCAGGGTGTGCCTTAATCGCTTCTAGCAATGCAATGAGTTCAGCTTCTTGCGCGGATATGCTAGATGGAAATTTTAAACAACAATTGTTGTCTCGCATCTGTTTCGGGAAGATGGGGAGCCCACACAGCACATCCAGCATAAAAATGACCATTCTGACAGAATCTGGAACCATCTATGTACACAGGTGCTTGACCTGGTAATGGCTGGTCATGTACAAGGCTTTGTGCCTCTTTGACAGGCTGGCATGTGTGTGGATTTCCCTCAACATCCCCGAGCAGATGCGGCAAAATTTGTTTGTTTTTTTTATTTGTTTTTTTTTATTGTAATTTCACGCGCTTGAATGTCTGCTAGCCATCCGACAATGGGTTCTGTTATTTTTAGCATCCAACGCACTGCTAGCACATGCTGTGTACATGGGTCGAATCCTTGCTCGACCAGAGATTTCTTACGGCTGTAATACGCGATTGGACGCAGTTTTCCCCCATGTTCCTGAGCTAAGACTCCGCTTGGTGTTATTTCATGCATGTCTACCTGAATGTGGAAAACTTTGGATACGTTGGGCAGTCCCAGAGCACAAACGCGGTTTCAAATCGCTAAAAGCTTGTTCGTGCTCATCAGTCCATTCAAGTACATCATTTGGTTTTGATTTTTCCTTTTTAGAAGAGAATACTACGGCGCAGTGGTGTTTGCAAAATCAGGGATGAACTCTCGTAGATAGGAACAGCAGACTAATACTTTTTGCAGCGAGTTTAAAGTATGAGGTCAAGGCAGTTCAGCAATGCATTTCTTTCTATCATCTGTTAAGGCTCTGTGGCTTTGCGTCAGAGTGTACTCTAAATGGTGTACCTCTTTTAGTGCAATTTGGGCTTTTTCTTTGTTCATTTTTAAAGCCTGCGTCGCCTAACCTATGCAAACCGTCATCAACAAGCTGCAAGTGGTTCTGATAGCTACAGAAGAACCACTTGAGAATGTCGTCTACATAGTGAATGACCTTGCCAGTCCCTAGTAAGGGACTGAGCACATCTGCCACAGCTCTGTGAAAAATGGCTGGGCTGTTGTGAAGGCCCTGTGGCATTCGTTCCCATGTATATACTGCATTTTGGTTTACAGTAAATGCTAGTTTCCCTTGGTCTTCTCGTTTAACTTTTAAGAGACCAGAAACCATTTTTGATGTCAAGCACTGTGAACCACAAAGCATTGGTTGAGACTTGTGATAAAATAGTAGCTGGATTTGCTACTATTGGTGTCGCTTTGGGCACATTGAGACGCTGATAATCAATGCACAGACGCCATTTACCATTAGGTTTTGGCACTGGCAGACACGGGGAGTTTGTGGTTGAACTGCATCGCCAAACTATTCCTCTTTTCTCAAGCTGTTGTACTATCTCATGAACCACGACCTCTGGCTTGATGCGGTATTGTTTTTGCGGGGGAGGGGGCTCTCCCTCGACGCATACCTCAGTCAACAAGGCCGCAGTCGTGTTCATGATTAGCCCAAACATCGCTGCTTGCTGATAAGTTGAACTGGACATGGACATAATGCTTGCATTGCCTTTAGGCAAGCATCTCTTTGTGGTTTTATTTGTTTGTAGTTCAATTTGTTTTTCAAAGCAATGAATGACAAATCCATGCTTTCTCATAATGTCCATTCCCAGCACAGTTCCTTCACTATTCTCTGGTAAATACCAGAATTGTTCTGTTAGCACTACCATGCCCAAATCGAGTCTCACTGGTTTTATGTTGCGGTCAAAGTATCGCCTATACCTTTAATTTGAATTGTTCTCGTACTTAGGGGTACCGGGAGGTTCGTACAAGAGCAGGCGGCTCCAGAATCAACAAGAATATTAACTAACCGGCCTCCAAGATTAGCTCGTATTTTGATTCGGTTACCGCTGGTGACAACGCTTCCTATAGCGGCGGAGGCCACGCACCCCTATTGGGGTTCGCTAAATTTCGCTAACAGGGCTGCTAGCTCTGTCTGCAACTTATTATACGGGCTATCTTGGCTCATTGGTTTTTCTTCAGTTTGCTTTAAGCTGTTTTCTGAATTATCCTTCCCTGCAATAAAATTCCCTAAACGCCTGAGAAGGTCACGTCATTTTTAGAGTGCATGGTTTGATTGTTTTGCACGCGTTTCAATCTAAGACAGGTCTGAACGGTTTTTTTTTTTTTTCTTCTTTCTTGCAATACTTACACTGAGGCGGTATCTGAGGTTTAGGATTAGGATCTCCAACACCCTTTCCTTCGGCCAAACATTGTGTTGTTGCAATGGAACAAGCTTTGTTTTGTTTTAGTCTGGCTTCTATTTTGGAAGCCCAATCCACCAATGACCAGTAGGTATTCCCTGGTGGACCGGCTCCGTGACCTAATGCCTAACTTCCTGATCGCGCTGTGCATCTTCTAACCCTGAATGCTCTTTGTAGGTCACCCATAGGCACTCAGCATAAATTTCAAACTGTTCTTTATTGGCCTGTTTTATTTCTAAAATTCTACTCCACTCAGCATGTGTTGGTCCCCTTAACTCTAATAGGGTCCCCCTCAATCTTTCATACACATCGTTTTTGTCCTCATCTTCCTGTTTGATTACAATTTCTCCACTTCTCAATTCACGGGGCATTTTTGGTTTTAGCTCGTCTGGAATGGTAAGGAGGGCTACTTGCCAAACATCCCTGATTTCTAATTTGTACACTGATGCCTGTAACATTAAATTGTCCCAGTAGGGTTGGACCGGGCCTTTTCGGGGCATCATTCCCACAACTTTGTTTTTGGTGCATTCTTCGCAAGTTAAAGGGCGGCTAATGGTAGTGACTTCATCATCTGCATTTTTCATTGTTTTAAGCACAGCAATGTTCACTGGTTTTCGGTGAATCGAGCCTGATTTAATTCGAGTCATTATTGGACTACGTTGTTTCGGCTTTTCTGGCCTATTTTCCTCATTCGCGGTTTCTAGGGAAAACTCATGCTCTCTCAAGTCCAGATGGCCTTGCACACTGCTTGATAGAGCTGCAACGTCATCTTCATCGCTGTCGCTATTTATCTCGCTACCAATTTTACTGTTTATCGCCGTAAACTTTTACCACCAATACAGGAAATCCTGCTGATTCGCAACATTCTTCGAGTGCAGATGTGTGTTCTTTATCTAATCGAAGCTTCTTTTCAAGCTTTTTCATTTTCAATTCTATTGCGTCGCCCTGTCTTGCCCAAGTTTGTTTATCATACACCGATGCTTCGACCTGTGCTCTTAGCTTTTTTTTTTTTAGCTTGTCTGATCGCTGCGTTTTCTAGCTCTTTTATGTTTGCTATCACTCGTTCGTTTTCTGTAATGGTTGCCAAATCATTTCGACGTAGCATAGAGGATCACGACCAGAATTTTCTTAAAAGGAGCCTTAGTTTCTAATTTTCGGCTCTCGGTACTATATCAGGCTAAAATTTGATCATTGCTCCACTCAAAATCTACTCCCTTGTTACGCAAGCGAAAGAGGAGATCTTTAATTTGCACTCCAAGAGTGTCCATTACCTCCTTATCTACACTCGAACTACCATTTCCCTGACAAGCCATGTTGTTTTCTAATAATCTTAAACACCACCGGATTTCTACGGTCTTCGGTCTAATGTGGGTATACCGACCTTTTCTACAAATGTGTTTATATTGGGTGTGTCTGTTTTCCCTCAACACTTCCTAAAAGGTAAACAAAAATGGACTTACCAGGACATTTGTAGACAGAAAAGTACAACCTCAAACCTCATGCTCACTCGGCTTGGATCTGAATTGTCGCGCCAAAAGACGTCACTCTCCTGAGACTGGGAGATCACGTCGGGGTCACCACTTTGTAAGGTCCAGCTGATTGGCCCAACGTAGGAATCCAGCAGCTGGTCGAAGGACTTCTGCGTGTATGTCTTTTCTGGTGCTTCTAGAAAAATCACTTTAATTTATTAATATGAAGATCCAATTTAAAATCTGACTCCATGAATAATTTTATTACACTACTTGAATAAAGGAATTTAGACTTATACAAGATAAATCAAGATTAATGTTTATTCTAGCCAGGTAAACCTATCAAATAAAGGAATTTAGAAATAATCCATAATGCACAACTGATCAGCATACAATAAAAAAACATCATTATAAAATAACATATTGTTTCAAAGAGTCATTGTTACCTGGCAATAGAGACACACTTCAACAGTCTGAGAAGTTCTGAATACAGAGGCTTCCCTGAGTGGTCTGCTCATTCCCTTTTAAATACCCAACCAGAACAAAAGAACAATAAACATTTAGCACCCAAATATTTATGCAGCTTTTGGTATAATCTTTTCTCGTGACCAAATGGTCACACCTAGCTTTGGGGGATGACAGCAAAGGTTTATCAAAAGATCTTTATGAGCATCTCCCACACCAGGGGAACAAGCTCTGTTGTCTTTATTATGACCTGTTCCTCTGATGTGGGAATGAAACCCGTTTACCAGAAACGCCAAAAGTCAAAGAAACACCTCGTGGCAGTATCTGTGAGATTTGCATGATTGTGTGGTCTCCGAGGCAGGAAGAGTAAGAGGGTCAGAACTCGGCAGGGGAGGAGATAAGATTGAATCAGGTGGAGTCTTGTTTTTTCTTATTCAGATGAGTGAAGTTTTATTGTCTTAGTGCAGCTTAGATCTCTTGAGTTCGTTCTCAGGTGAAATCCATTCTTACACCTTTAATAAAATCATTACCCCTCTTGTGTGCCTGACACTTAACAATAGCCGATTTGGTTGGATACATCATTGCTGAAATCAATTTAATAATTTGATCCCCATGCTGAATTGGAGTCCCATCACTTTTCTTAAACCCTCTTTGTTTCCACACTGCTCCAAACAGGTGGCATACTCCATGCGCATATGCAGTCAGTGTAAATGTTAGCTGTCTGATTTCTTGCTAGCAAGCATGCTTCAGTTAGGGCTCTCAATTCCGCCAGCTGTGCGAGCACGGTTGCTCACAGTGCTGCAGCAAAACTGGAACAAAATAGTCGCCCTCTTTCTTAATTATAGCAAAACCAGCATGATTCCCTAAGTGGTCTCTAAAACGTATCCTATTTCTATTATAATTTCCTCCTTGTGTTTTTAACTGTGAATTTGCACTGTCAATGGAGAGGACCTGTTTACATTTCACTGTCAGTTGTATACTCTGTATATAACTGTGTATGTGACCAAATAAAACTCTTAAATCTTGATGATCCGTCAAAGAAATCAATTTCTGCGTCAATGATTGGGGTTCATTCTAAATCTGGTCTCAGGCGTGTAAACGCCTGAGAATCTGTTACACACTCATGGGGCTTTCCCTCATCTTCCAGAGGGATGTAACTTGCTGGGTTTACTGTTGTGCGTCTTTTGATGGTGACATCAGGGTAAGTTAGTAAGGCAGAGTATGTCAAACATCTCGCTTGGGTTAGTACAAACCTTCCTCTTTCTAGCAATTCAGCCACTTTATGATGTGTATATATGATGATTGGATGGCCCATTGTCACAGATGCTTTGTCATATCCAAAAAATACAGCAACCACTCCTTGTTGGTAAGAAGGTGGGTAGCCTTGTGCTACACTATCCAACTTTGTATTATAATAAGCAATTGGTGTTTTTTTTTTTTCCTTCCACGGCAGTGTTAATGCAAGAAACGTGCAGATGCGAACCCATCTTTTCTATTTGCTACATAAGTGGAAGGGTTTTTCATAATTTGGTATAGCTAATGCAGGGGCAGTTTGCAGTTCCTTTTTCAATGTCTCAAAGGCTACGAAGGCCTCTGCATCCCAGGTTAATCGTTCCCTGAGATTCTGCTGCCCTGTTTGTTTCATTAGAGCCCTTAATGGGGCTGTCTTTATGGCATAATCTTCTATCCAATCAGCACTAAACCCAGTCATTCCTAAAAAGTCATCATTTCTCCCACTGTTTGGGGCTGCGGTGCTTTGCTTATGCCCTCTAATTGACTAGGTGAGATTGACTTGGTGTTATGTGCAATAATTCTTCCCAAGTATTCAACTTCTGGTAAGCAATACTGCAATTTCTCTTTTGAGGCTCTATGACCTCCTTCTGCCAGTTTTGTAAGCACCTTATTGTCTTGATGATACTGCTCCAGAGTAGCTGAGCAAAGTAGTAAGTCATCCACATATTGTATCAATGTGCTATCCAGTCTCAAATCCTCCAAATCTAGCTTTAACATTTGATTAAACGCATGCGGTGAATGCTTAAATCCCTGTGGCATTTGTGTGTGTGTGTGTGTATATATGTGTATATATGTGTATATATGTGTATATATGTGTATATATGTGTATATATGTGTATATATGTGTATATATGTGTGTGTGTGTGTGTGTGTGTGTGTGTGTGTGTGTATATATGTGTATATATGTGTATATATGTGTATATATGTGTATATATGTGTATATGTGTGTATATATGTGTATATATGTGTGTATATGTGTATGTGTGTGTATGTATGTGTATATGTGTGTGTGTGTGTGTGTGTATATATATATATATATATATATGTATATATGTGTATGTATATATATATATATATATATATATATATATTTATTTATTTTTTTTTTTTTTTTTACCTTGATAAGTGAAGGAAAAAAGGTATCGGCTCTCTTCCGCCAAAGGAATGCTGAAGAAGGCTGATGTAAGCTCAATAACGGTGAAATAGTTAGCAGCAGGTGGGACATTCGTCAACAGTGTATGAGGGTTTGGAACTTCAGCTGGCCAATCCTCCACTACTTCATTAACTGCTCTTAAGTCATGTACTAGTCTCCATTTATTTTTATTAGCCTTTTCAACTGGTAGAATGGGTGTGTTGCAACAGCTGTCCGTTTCTACCAATACACCAGCTTTTATTAATCCTCCTATTGTTTTTCTAATGCCCTCCACTGCCTCTAGTTTCAGGGGGTACTGTTGCTTTCTTGGTAATACAGCTCCTGGCTTTACCTTAATTCTCACTGCATTTGCTGATTGTACTAGTCCTACATCTGTATCATGTTTTGCCCATAACTGTGCGGGTACTTTTTGTTCCATCTCATGCATCAATTCCTTAAATTTAGATTTTACGGTCTTATTTTCTATGTTGTATCTGTTGTATCCACTACCACCTTTGGGGTTCCCTTCATTTTTGTACAGCATAAAATCCTTAAGTACGTCCCTTCTTGTGTTTGGAAAATGAAGGGGTTCTCTGTGGCCTTCCATTCTTTCCCTTTAGCCTTTATCATCATTGGTCCTAAATCTCTAGCCTGTTTCCTTTCTTCTACATACAGAGTGACATGCGGGGTTGACCCTTCTATTCTAAACCACTTTCTTGTAAAATCACATTCTTCTACTTGCAATGCCGCTCCCATTGGTCCTACTACTAAATACTCTGAGCTTAAAGGTATCTGTTGTTTTCCTGTCTGAGCTAACCATTCTTTTACATACATCATTGTGCAGTGATACTCAGTCTTTGGTTCTTCTGGATTTCTTAATTGTTCTTTAATATATTTTCCCCATTTGTTCAATGTTTCTTCTACTTCTTCCCTTAAGTCCCCTAACCAAAATATATTTGCTTGTGACTCTGTGGGAATGCTTTCTTGTTTCATAACCATTTGCTTTATTGCTCTATTGTCAATATATATTCCTTCGGGGGAGCACCAAATTTGCAAATTCAGTTTGCATATAGCATCTCTTCCTAGCAGGTTGACTGGTGTTTGTTCTGATATCAAAACTGGGATTCTCACTTCAGAATCTTTCACTTTTATGCTGACTGGAGCCGTCAAGATTCAAGAGTTTTGTCACATACACAGTTATATACAGAATATACAACCGGCAGTGAAATGTAAACAGGTCCGCTCCATGGACAGTGCAAATTCACAGTTAAAACACAAGGAGGAATTTATATAGTACTTTTTATTTTATTTTATTTTTTTAATTTTTTTTATCTTTTTTCTATATATTCTATCTGTAGAATTATAAATAAACTAGTCAAGAGAAAAAAAAAAAAAATAAGAATAAAGTGGAATAAAATAATTTAAGTAGACTGTGCAGTGAGTAAATGTATAATGTGCAAACAGGTTTATAACAGGCTGTTACACAGTAACAACGAGAACAGAAAGTGCAGTGCAATGACAGTATGTATATCGTGAAGTCACGTGGTGTTAAGTGACTGAGTTCAGGAGTCTGATGGCCTGGGGGAAGAAGCTCCTCCTGAGTCTCTCAGTTTTGGCCATCAGGCTTCGGAAGTGCTTACCAGATGGCAGCAGCGTGAAATGAGGTTTTGCAGGGTGATTAGAGTCCTTGATGATCTTAGTAGCTCTACCTTTGCAGCGTTTGGTGTAGACGTCCTGCAGAGACGGGAGAGCTGACCCTGAGATGCGCTCGGATAAGTGCACGACTCTTTGCAGGGCTTTGCGGTCATGACTGGTGCTGTTCCCATACCACGCTGTGATGCACTGAGTTGTGATGCTGAGTTAATGCACGTTCTATCGCCCCTAAATAGAAAGTTTTCAGGATAGCTGGTGAAACCCTGAATTTCCTCAGCTGGCGCAGGTGGTACAGTCTTTGCCTGGCTTTTTTCACCTGTGTCTGAATGTGAGCAGTCCAGGTCAGGTCCTCGGAGATGTTTACACCCAGGTACTTGAAGCTGCTCACTCTCTCTACTGGTGACCCGCTGATCATGAGGGGGGAGTATGTCCGTTGCTGTCTCTTCCTGAAGTCCACAATCATTTCTTTGGTCTTGCCAACATTCAGAGAGAGACCGTTGTCCTGGCACCATGTTAGATGCTCCACCTCGTCCAAGTATGCCGTCTCGTTGTTGGAGATGAGGCCCAGGACAACAGTATCATCAGCAAGTTTGATGACAGAGGTGGAGCTGTGTGTGGACACACAGTCGTGTGTAGAGAGAGTAGAGCAGAGGACTCAGGACACAGCCCTGTGGAGCTCCCACACTCAGGGTGATGGAGGTGGAGGTGGACTGGCCTATTCTCACCACCTGAGGCCTGCCAGTGAGGAAGTCCTCAATCCAGTGGCAGAGAGGAGGATTCAGGCCGAGATCCAGGAGTTTGGAGGTTAGCTTGATGGGAACTATGGTGTTAAAGGCTGAGCTATAGTCAATAAATAGCAGCCTTGCATAGTTCCCACTTTTGCTGTCGATGTGAGGGAGGAGTGGAGGACATGAGAGATGGCATCTTCAGTCGATCTATTGGGACGATAGGCAAACTTGGGAAGAGGGTCCAAAGTGTCAGGAATGAGTCTCTCAAAGACCTTCATGACTATAGACGTGAGAGCCACTGGACGATAGTCATTTAGGCAAGAGGGTTTACTGTTTTTAGGGACAGGGATGATGGTGGATTTTTTGAAGGAGGTGGGGACCACAGATGTAGCGAGGGACTCATTAAAGATGGATGTAAACAACCCGGCGAGCTGATCAGCACAGGACCGTAGAACACGACCTGAAATACCATCCGGCCCGGCAGCTTTCCTGACGTCCACACGCTTGAGTGCTCTCCGAACTTCATCCTCGGCGACAGATCACGTGATTTGTTGTTGCTGCTCTGAGTAATTTCCTCTAACACGCCACTTGGAGTCGCGTTGCCGCGGTTACAGTCAAAGCGAGCGTAGAAAGAGTTTAACTCATTCACAAGTGACGGATCAGCGTTCCCCTCTGCAGAGGATTTAGATCCAAAAGAGCAGATAGACCTCAGACCTTGCCACATGCGCCGCGAGTCGTTGAGTTGGAAATGAGACTCCACTCGGTCTTTATATCGGAGCTTTGCGGCTTTAACTGCACGCCGCAAAGCATAAAAGGATGATTTGTATTCATTCATATCCCCTGAATGGAGACCGGCGTTGTAAGCAGCCGTGCGTGCGGTCACTGCCGCGCGGATTGAATTGTCCACCCACGGTTTCTGATTTGAGAAGGATGTTATTGTTGTTTGCGTGGCTTGCTCTGTAAGCGTGTTGATGAAGCAAAGCGCCACGTCTGTGAACTCGTTTACGTCGGCTGAACTCGCCCGGAACATGTCCCAGTCTACATCATCCAGAGCTGCCTGAAGCGCGGTCTCTGAGTGGGGCGACCAACGCTTAACTTCCCGCCTCACCGGGGTTCCTGTACGAGCTTTTGTTTGTATTCGGGAGTGAGGAAAATGGCGGCATGATCCGATTTGCCAAACGCTGGAAGTGACCGCGCTTTATAGGCGTTCTTGAACGGAGAGTAGCAATGATCCAGCGTATTTGCTCCTCGTGTGGGACAGGAGACGTGCTGGTGAAAGTTTGGCAGGACTTTCTTTTAGGTTTGCTTTGTTAAAATCGCCCGCGACAATGAAAGCCGCGTCGGGATGTTTGTTTATGATGCCACTGGCAACATCATGAAGGCAGCGCTGTGTCTGCCTGCGGTGGGATGTAAATGGCGGTCGCGACAACCGCAGAACTCCCTCGGCAGATAGAATGGACGGCAAATGATTGTTAAATGTTCCAGATGGGGCGAGCAGGACCGCGAGAGAATGATGTTCCTGGGATCGCACCATTTCTTGTTGATTTATGAAGCATACTCCACCACCTTTGGATTTACCGGCCTCGGCTGTTCTGTCCATCCGAAAAACAGAAGTTCTCCGATGGCGTCACAGCTGTGTCCGGGACCGCGGGCGTGAGCCAGGTTTCAGACAAACAATAGATGTTAGTCAGTCATTGGAATTAGCTGCATTTGTCCCGAGAATCCTACTGTCTTGACGTATTTTCCAGACTTGGGGAGGTGAGAGGCATATTCTGGGCTCAAACAATTGAAAGTGGCACCTGTGTCAAGCATCATTGGTGTTATTTTTATCCTCTACTTTAACCTGCAGCATTGGTTCTTGGTCAGCATTATAAGATCTTACTGGCAGCTGACTCCTCCCCGTAGGATTCTCTGGGCAGCCCTAGTATGCCATATCTGGACCTCGCCATGGGTTGATTGGTCCCTGGGCTTGAGTTGGCGGGTTCTGCTGCCATGCTGGTTGTTTGATTCATCTGCTGCATTCCTTGTGGCCATGGGTTGGTAAGACAGTCTCTCTTGGTATGTCCAAGCTGATTGCATCCCCAGCAAACTCCCTGAGGGTTGCTCATCCTCTGTTGATAGTTGCTGTTTTGTCTTTCCTCTTCCTCTCTGCTGTTGTGAATTGCCTCCATTGTTTCTTTTGTTCTGGCATATAGATGACTATTGGTGCATGTGGCTGTCGTTGCATTCAGCTGCATGGGTGGTGATGTCATTTACCTGTGTGGGTACCATTGTTGGTACAGATGCTGGTGTCGTGGCTACATTTTGCACTGGTGCCATGAGCTGGGTAGGCGTTGTTGGTAGCGGTGTCGTGCCTCCTGCTGTGCCTCCGTACCTACTGCCGCCATTACTGCTGTATCTTCACTCTCTTTCAACGCTGCCTGCACCCGCTTTTTCGTTGTCAGCTCTTCAAGTTGGAGTTGAGCCAACCTTCTTTGAAGTTCTCTTTCTTGGTTCTTCAGCTTCTGCTCACTCTTTCTATATTGCTCCACTGCATGTGCCACATGGTCGCAGAATTCCTTTGTTTTAGAATTAAGCCACACTACATCATCTAGTCGTGCTTTGACAACTGGTGGCATTGCCTCCACTATGGCGTTTCTGAACAGCGCAGTCATCACTGGATCTTGTTCTGGATCTCTTTCCAGATCTTCTCAGTTGTCGTTGAACATATGTTGTGGGGTTTTCGGTCTCTCCCATTGGTTCGCCTTTCAGAAGCTTTGGATCCATTTGTGTGGGGTATATTTTTCTCAGTACTTTCCACATTTGTCCACAGCCTCTATCTAGTGGGAGGGCATCAAGCCCAGTCTGGGCCACTGCTGCATGAACCCCGGTTTCAAGTATCTCATTTGTCTTGGCTCCTCCCACACTTCTTGCCAATAGGGCCTTGCGGTCTCTTATGGCTAAGATCTTTCCCATGGTTTCCTCTTCCACTTGTTTGATCCATTTTCCTGCTCCTTCATGCATGTCTGGTAAACGGGCTATCAGCCCTTCGAGATCCTGTCCTGCCCATGGCACATACTCTCCTTGCCGTCCCTTAATTAGGATCGGGCACTGCATTGCCTCTTCTTGCAGGTTTTCTTCCCCGTTTTCTCTTTGTCTCACCATGGCATTTGAAGATCTGCTCCTCAGGGTGTTACCTCTTTGCCACCGTGCCTCAGGTACATCCCCCATCATAGGTGTTCCTGAGACATGCTTGTATTCTCTGTGTGGGCTGCTGGAGAGTGATCGTGTTGTGAAATGGTCTGTGTCTGTCCATCCTATTCAAGCTCCTTCTCAGCTCTTGAGCATCTGGTCTCAACTGCTTCTCTATTTCCTCAGTTTCTCCTCTCACTTGATCCAGCCTGTCCAGTAGGCCTTCATCGGCTACTGCTTGTATTAGCTCGTCCACTCCATTGGCCACTGTTGTCTTTGTAAGCTGTCGCAATGCTTGTGCTGCATGCTGATGTGGGTCTTCTGTTGTTAGACTTGCGGTGCTCCACCCTTCCCCGTCTTTTTCTCTTGGTGACTTTTCCAGATAATTTTGTTTGTGTTCCTTTTTCTCCTTTGTTTTTCTTCATACTGGCCCAGATAACTTCCTTCCCTACTGCGGTAGCTCACAGTGCCCTCGTCCATTCTTGTTGGGGAGTCTATTCCTCCCCTTAAAGATCCTTCTCCAACTTGCTCTCTGCCATGTTTGTAACAATGCTTCATCCATCTTTTTTCTGCTTCACCTTCATCTTGGTCCTCCTCTAAAGTCACTTTCCCTGTCACATGCAACGGTGCATCCACCAGTGGCAGCTGTTTAGTAGCTGCGGGGTCATACAGTGGTGCATGGGGGGTGGTCTTTCCTCTTTCACTGCTTTTTTTTTCTCCCCTCCTTTCACCCCACCGCTTTCTTTTTATCATTTTTATTCCCCAATCCTTAAACAATTTTAACACTTCCTGTTCCTTCACTCTCTTTTCTTTGTCTTATCTTGGGCCTTATTTATCAACGCTTCCATTTCTTTACACATTGGTAAATCAAATGTTCCCTCTGCTGGCCACTTTGTGTTTAACTTTCTGGTCCTTTTTTCCCACTTTCTAGACAGATTTCTGATAATATCCCTACATATTGGGTATTCTGTTATTATTCGCTCTACAGGGGTTTCTGGATCCTGTGACACCGAAGCCATCGCCTTAAGGTTACCTTTTTGTATTTTCCAAAAAGTTTAAGTGTTATCAAATTTAATAAAGTACTTAATATTAAAATTGTTTAATTACTTCCTCAGTGCCTTCAGCCCTTTGATTTTGTCAAAGATGCTTAAATTTTAGAACAATAATTTTTTGGCCTTAGGATTTCGTAAGTATTTCAAAACTGCTCTTATCTGTACCTCAGTCAATGGCTTCGATGACACGTCCTCCAGTCCTAGCCAATTGCAGTTGTTGCGTTTCCAGATAATGTCTCCCCTAGCATCAAAACCTCCTACTATAGTGATTGAAATCTGTAATTCACTTTTTGCACGTGTTGTAAAATCCAATGGCTCAAACACTTTAATCAGGGCCTCCCTCTCTTGCTGATTTAATATTTTTCTTCCTCTACTCCCCCTCTTCCTGTTCCTCCCTTTCTTGGTTCTCATTTCTCAATGACTCCAGCTGCTCTTCTGCTTCTCTCTTGCCTCTGCGTATTTCTACCCACAGGTAGTGTATGTGTTCTGGGTTATTTTTAAAGACCACTGACACAGCCAATTTGTGGTGGGGAGGGATCTAACTCCTCCTCTTCTCCTGTGTTCACAGAGTACTCCAGTGACTCTAATAGGGTTGATTTTTGGAAAACAGATTTGATTCAGGTGTGGTCCTAAATTTTTCAACGTTATTTGCTTTCTGACCTCTTCACGCCAATCTTTCAGAGGCCACTCGTTTTCAATTTGGACAAAATTTGTGACTTGTGAGGCTTTTCAGAAGCTCATCTTTCTTTTCTTCAGTTAAGACTTCTTTCTGCCCTTTTGCATTCACATATTCATCTTCCAGCCAAACATGCTTCTTAATTCCTTTAGATTCAATCAGGGCTTTCTTATATTTTTGGTATTCTCTATATTCTATAACCCTCCTTCTATATCTTTCTTTGTCAGCATCACTGACCCTTGTCCACATGCTGTAGAAATCTTTCTACTTTACTTTGTGTACACCACACACACGCGCGCACGCTTGCTTATTTCCTCTCAGTCTCTCCTCCACACACTCTCTTGCCTTTTTTTCCGCTGCGCAGTTATGGACTCACACTTACCCGGGAATTCACTCACACACTTTAAAACATGCAACTTTTTCACTGGCTTTTTGGGAAGACGAAAGATATATTTTAATTTATTTGGTTTAATTATCAATAATCATATCTCGCAGCCTAAATTACAATACTTGCAATCAGGAAAAGCATTCAAAACAACCAATTTCTAAAAATACATTGCAACTTTTTTCAATATTTTAATTCAGTGGATACCATGCAGTAGCGTATTGCCAGTGCTCATGCCGCAATTTAGTGGGAGTTAAACTGATTTCCCCCGTTTCTCTGTTTAATCGAGGTCTCCAATGAGAGACACTAAAGGCCAATATAATTGTTTGTCCCTCGTTTATCTGTGATCTTACACTAGTGGTTGCAAATACTGACAATATGGCTGGATCTTTCAATAATATTTGTTCAATTTGTCTCTCTTTTTGCCTTCCCAACAACTCTGAGCAATAGCATGCTCCTGCTGGGGCAAACAAATATTTTGTTCCACAATGTAATCACTGATCCTAAACCTTGTTCTTCTACGGTTATTGGAACAACCCTTTTCCAGGGTACACAAACTCGTTCAGTCATTTATTATAATACCTTAGCTTATGTACAAAGCCGTTTTCATGCAGTTAAAAACCCACTTTTTCTTATGCTATTAGCAAGCAATATACGGAATGATATACACCATTTCCCTTCTCTTACAGAGCTCTTTAGTTTGACAACTCGCTTATCTGTGGCTTGACCAAACTTGGATCATTTCCCAGACAAGCGCAGCCTTACAGATACACACAGAAACATAAATAAACACGCGACACTCCTCGCTGTTTGAAATTCCCCACTCCAGGCAGACACGCGACACTCCTCGCAGTCCAAACTAACTACTACTATGCATGCGCTATTCCCTGGTACTGGAAATTACCCTCTGTCTGTTTTTAATACAGTTAATTCACTCAATTACTTATTTAATATCAATCAAATTTTAGGTTTGTTTAGTAAGACAATATATAGTTACCCCAGGCAGCAGCTGACAGGGACCACGCAAAACAAAATGCATATAAGCAAATTTGCTTACCTTTTAATTATATGGCACGCCTTTTTGTTTTGTGAGGTCTCGTGCCAAGAAGCCCCCCGTGGGTCCCTCAGCCTCTACCGCTCCTGGCTGGTTCGCCAAATATGTCGTGGAAAATTCTAAGTCTCAATAGTCTTCAGTTTTTTTAAGGAAAAATTGTCTGAGTCGAAGTTCCAGGTCTCAGGAAAAGGTAACTTTTATTGCAGGAAACAACAAAGTGAGATGCAGCTGTTCATCTGACTCATTCCTGGTAAAACTTCATTTCTTATAGATTTCCTTATCGTCTTTCATCCAATTGACGGTCTTCCATGTATCTCTTTCTTTTTAACTCCACCCCACAGTTTTGCCACAATTAGTCGCACACTTTGTCATGTACCATACATATTGGTGGAAAATCCCAGGCTTTCTGACTTTTTTTAAAACTCATATAACACTCATAGGACAGTTTCCCAGCACTTCACACCAGTTTAGGACAGGTTCCCAACGCCCCTCACCAGTTTCCCATACAACAAATATAGTTTTCCCTTGTTTTTCATATTTTGATGGACAACAGACCTTGGTCTTTAGTATACGGCCAAGGCCTCTCTACAACACAGCTGAGGCCTACTAAGGCCTACTGAGGCCTGCTAAAAAATGAATTTCCTCCACGTAATCTCAATGATGAAGGTGAGTGTGGGCATGATGACCACGTATAGGCTTCGGATGGCGAATACTAAGACCAAATTAAGTACTCAGACCTCAAACCAGGATTGGTTTAAAACTGATATAAGGTGTTTAATTATACACAGGGGAAAGGAACCTCAAGTGATGATCGACTCAATGACCTTTGAAAACTCCGTAATAAGGGGAGAGCTGGATGAGGTTGGACTGTTACCACAGCCTACTATAGCCGACGGGGGGATATTGAGCCGGGAGCTCAGGGGTATTGGTATTTCCTCTGGGTGCGAGCGCATGTGGGTGTGGATGGTATTGAGGAGGTAGACCAGCTGGCAAAGAAAGCATTAAATTATCCACAAATAGAAATTAATGTATCTTTAAGTACATCTGAAATCAAGAGACTGATATCAGTTGAAATTAGTAAGAAATGGCAAAAGATACGGAATAGTGGATCTAAAGGAAGACATCTTTATCAGATTCAGGAGTAGGTTGGAAATTAGGAAAAGACATATTACAAGATTAAGAATTAGTCACGTTTTATAAAATAGGGAAGCATGAAACCGGAAACGGTGACAAATGTGGGGATCCTGCAGCATATTCTTTTTGAGTGTTCTGCATATGAAAGAGAGAGACAAGTTCATTCAAGAATTAGGATGGATGGAAGCTGACGTCACGGACACTACGTCCATATTTTGTTTTACAGTCAATGAGAAGTAGTAGTTCAGTTGTGGTAGAGGGAACGCATGTTTCTTAATGGCTAGCTTGAACGGTTTATCTAAAAAGTCCTTGTTGGGAAACCTTTGGTTTTAAGCTCAACATGTGAGTATATTTGAATATTGTCTTCTTTCTTAATGGGAGGAATGCTTATGTGTGTCTTTGGTATGTTCTATTTTTTTAGAAGGACTTTCCTTTTTCCTCACTTTATTTGCTATGGTGGGTTTGGATGCATGCCTGATTTGGGCTGTGTAAAAGTGTTATGTGTTATGGATTTTTGAAAATTACCTTTCATGTAGTGTGTAACATCGTTCTAAGTGAATGGAAACCTCCTGCAAAGTTTTAAATCTGAAATGCACCGTATATAAAGTTATTGTTTCTCAAAAGTAAGAGTCGATTGAGTCAATTAAACAAACAGTTTTTTAAACGAATCACAAGCCATTTCATTGTGACGTCAAGATGAAACATTAGCATATTGCCCGTCCACTTATTGCGCGCACAGACACCAAGAAAAACTTGAACACCTTCAAACACTGCAGCGGATACTGGATATCATCATGTTGAGAAGACGCTGTGCTCTACAATGTGTTTGTGTTTCATATTGTGTAGGCTAACCGGCTAACTCGCGTTATTACTGTCTTACTGAAATACTACTGTAAATCAGCTGTGGGCTGCAGTATTACCTAAAACTGTGTATATTAAAACAAAAAACAATTAAAACATTGTCTAATACGGGCAGCTTCTTGGGTAAGGGTTGCTGGGATGGCGGTAAGATTGTAGTGAGCCCTCACCTCCTCCCACTGGAAACGTACCTGAAAGGGTACGGTGAAGAGGGTAAACCCATGGGCTTGTCTGGTCACTAGCCCATTAGCCAGACCACAAACCTTACATGACATCAGATTTACGGAGCAACGACCAGGATAACCCTTCTGCTTTAACATAACGGGTGACGACCAAGTTAGAGACTGGACTCGATGCAGTACAGCGAAGCAGTCTCACCCCTGGGCTGGGGGCTGTGCCAAGGGTGTTACAGTGAATCGGCCTCCTCAGGGGACGATGGGATAAACCCATTGGTGTCATGGTAATCTCAATGGTGAAGGTGAGCGTGGGCATGATGACCACGTATAGGCTTCGGATGGCGAATACTAAGACCAAATCTTTAAGTACACAGACCTCAAACCAGGATTGGTTTAAAACTGATATAAGGTGTTTAATTATAAACAGGGGAGAGGAACCTCAAGTGATGATCGACTCAATGACCTTTGAAAACTCAGTAATAAGGGTAGACCTGGATGAGGTTGTGCTGTTACCACAGCCTACTATAGCCGACGGGGGGATATTGAGCCGGGAGCTCAGGGGTATTGGTATTCTTCCTCTGGGTGCCAGCGCATGTGGGTGTGGATGGTATTGAGGAGGTAGACCAGCTGGCAAAGAAAGCATTAAATTATCCACAAATAGAAATTAATGTATTTTTAAGTACATCTGAACTCAAGAGACTGATATCAGTTGAAATTTAGTATGAAATGGCAAAAGATACGGAATAGTGGATCTAAAGGAAGACATCTTTATCAGATTCAGGAGTAGGTTGGAAATTAGGAAAAGATATGGAAATAGGAAAAGAGATCTCGTTACAAGATTAAGAATTAGTCACTCTTTATAAAATAGGGAAGCATGAAACAGGAAACTGTGACAAATGTGGGGATCCTGCAGCATATTCTTTTTGAGTGTTCTGCATATGAAAGAGCGACAACAGTTCATTTCAAGAATTAGGATGGATGGAAGCTGACGTCACGGACACTACGTCCATATTTTGTTTTACAGTCAATGAGAAGTAGTAGTTCAGTTGTGGTAGAGGGAACGCATGTTTCTTAATGGCTAGCTTGAACTGTTTATCTAGAAAGTCCTAGTTGGGAAACCTTTGGTTTTAAGCTCAACATGTGAGTATATTTGAATATTGTCTTCTTTCTTAATGGGAGGAATGCTTATGTGTGTCTTTGGTATTTTCTATTTTTTAGAAGGACTTTCCTTTTTCCTCACTTTATTTGCTATGGTGAGTTTGGATACATGCCTGATTTTGTCTGTGTTAAATCGGAGCTGTTCGGTGTGAATTTGCCCTTTTGTTGGATTCCTCTATGGAGTTTTATTCATCCGTCAGTCTGAATGTTCAACGCTAAAGCAGAGCAACCTATTTCAGCTTTTCTTCAGATTGAATAACTACATTTTTTCTTCACGGAACAGATCATCATTTCTCAGATAAGAACTCTTAAGATGATTTATTTTGTGTGAAATCAAAGACAAGGTTTTGATATTTGTTTCTTTATTATATACAGTGTATATAATTTTCATTTGAACATATTTTGCATTTGGGCAACAAAAAGAAAGAATTAGAGATTGAACGATATATCTGTTTCCCAATATTTAAACATTTTCCCATAATCGGGTATCGGTTTTGTAATATCAGATTCACCGATAAATGGCGCCATCTTGTGGACGTTTTGAAAATTGTGTTCAAGCCCGCCATTAAAGCACTGTGTCTGAGGGGAGATGTCAACTACAGTTCAAAGGTAAAATAACTGATTTCCATGAATTAATAATAATGCACAGATAAGATGTTATGTCGTTTAAACTTAGTGCTAAAAATAGAGACAAACTCACAGAGTCACGTAATTCTTCATGTCCCAATAAAGACATACCTTTACATGAATTAAATAAAACAGCCATGAATGAGAGCATGTTCGAAATAAAAGCTCTGAATTTATTCATCTCTGTCTCTGTCATTTTACTGGGATAATATGATCACACTTCCTGTTCTAGTATGAACTCAAGCTGCTGGAGTTTGTTTATTAGGCCTGCAGGGCAACCGCCCAATAAAGCATTACGATAATCTAGCCAATTAATGCCTTCCTTTAATGCTTTGAATAAATAAAAAATAAAAAAACAGAATTCATATTTTCTTGTTTTAGGTGTCTTATCTTATTATTTTTATGTGTAGAATGAGGCTAAATTATTTTTAATTACTTTATTAAAAAAGATTATTCTCCCATGACTCGCGAATCTCAAAGTATTACGTTATATGAGTGGACTTTCTTCTTGTTCTGTCCCCGCTTTAGTCTACACGCTACATAAACATTTTTTTTTTTAATAAACCCAACTAAAAAAAAAAAGTGGAGTTTTTTTTTTTATTAGGCCAAAACAGCCCATGCTTTCTTCTTTCCCTAAGCATCTAATTGGAAATGTTAATGTTAAAGAGCTCATGGGAGGCAATGTGGACGCAGGTGAAAACGTTTTGTGAGGATGTCGCTGTTTTTTGTGCAGAGTTCCCCCCCAAACTGCAGGAAAATTAAAAAGAACTTTGTGACAACCTCCCGGGCTTTTGCAGTACATAATACCAACTACACTTGAACAGTGTGATGAAAATGAGATGCAATGGGAATCAGAATCACAGACATTTAAATGTCATTTTGTAACCCCTCCTGTTCGAATCGCCCTGCTCCAAGCGGGACTCGAACTCGGGTCCGCCGGCATGAAAGTCGGACACTCTAACAAGGAGGCTAAAGGCTGCAACCCCTAGCGTCAGTCGCTAGAGCGTCTCTTGAGGTCAGAGGAGTGAGGTTTACTCGTAGAGCAACTACTGGCTGGCCTCCGTTACAATTTGTATCTCCCTGTTTTAGACACTATGCTGGCTGAACTGGACAGGCGATTTTCAACTGATTTTTAACTGCAACACTGCAGTTAGGCCACTTTTGTTCCGGCAATATGAATGAATGAATGCACCAATATTCAGTGTTTTTACTATCTATTGATACTTGCAGGAAATGGAAACAAGAACATTTTATGAGCGGAAGGAACATGATCGAGCAGTTTGAGTCATTCCTTCTGAGAGTGAGAACAGTGAGCTTGAGGAGAGCCAGGAAGACTGGATCCCTGAATCTGGTTTGAGAGCCATTTAGGAGGTCAGGGGTCAGTCAGCAAAGTTGTGTGTGTGTGTGTTTTTGTTTGTTTGTTTTATATGTTTAAATGAATAGTATACACCAACCAGGCATAACATTATGACCACCTTTCTAATATTGTGTTGGTCCCCTTTTGCTGCCAAACAACCTTGACCTGTCGAGGCATGGACTCCACTAGACCCCTGAAGGTGTGCTGTGGTATCTGGCAACAAGATGTTAGCAGCAGATCCTTTAAGTCATGTAAGTTGTTAGGAGGGGCCTCCATGGATTGGACTTGGTTGTTCAGCACATCCCACAGATGCTCGATTGGATTGAGATCTGGGGGATTTGGAGGCCAAGTTAACCTCAAACTCGTTGTTGTGTTCCGCAAACCATTCTTGAACCATTTTTGCTTTGCAAAAACCCAAGGTTTCCCAGCAGAACATTGCCTAACGCATCACACTTCCTCCGCTGACTTGCCTTCTTCCCATAGTGCATCCTGGTGCCATGTGTTCCCCAGGTAAGCGATACAAACATACCCAGCATGATGTAAAAGAAAACGTGATTCATCAGACCAGACCCCCTTCTTCCATTGCTCCGTGGTCCAGTTCTGATGCTTGTGTGCCCACTGCCGCCCCATACGCAACAAATTGAGATGCACTGTCTATTCTGACACCTTTCTATCAGAACCAGCATTAACTTGAGCAGTTTGAGCTCCAGTAGCTCATCTGTTTGATCTGACCACACGGGCCAGCCTTTGCTCCCCACGTGCATCAATGAGCCTTGGCCGCCCATGACCCTGACACCGGTTCACCACTGTTCCTTCCTTGGAGCACTTTTGATAGATCCTGACCACAGCAGACCGGGAACACCCCATAAGAGCTGCAGTTTTGGAGATGCTCTGACCGTCTAGCCATCACAATTTGGCCCTTGTCAAACTCGCTCAAATCCTTACACTTGCCCATTTTTCCTGCTTCTAACACATCAACTTTGAGGACAAAATGTTCACTTGCTGCCTAATATATCCCACCCACTAACAGGTGATGAGATAATCACTTCAACTGTGTTATTCACTTCACCTGTCAGTGGTCATAATGATATGCCTGATTGGACAGATTTATTATTTGTTGCTTGTGATTTGTTTGAACCATTTACGATTTGATATTTGTCCAAATAAATCTTTTTCTAATGCACATATTGCTTGTTTTCCCTATTCCACATATGTAGAAAACCAATATCTGGAGTTCTAGTGCCCTTATAGCACATTGTTGCCCTGAGGCATCAAACCAATATCTGGTTCAGGGGTGGGGGGGGCGACACATTTTATGAAGGATATATTATCAAGGACCCCCAAGCTCCCTTTTTTTTTTTTTTTTTTTTCAGGAATAAAAATTCCTGTTAAATGTAGAAGGTGTGATGTATAAATCTATGAAATATGACCACCCCCACACACACACTATTATACATGTGATTTACTGGCTTTTGAGTCAAATGAACCATGTGATGTTTTTTTCCTTTTAATTTGATCTGTTCAGAGATCAGTGTGTCTGGTTTGATCTGTCGGGTGGATAAACAGCGTCTGCTGGACGTTTGTCGGCTCTGTGCGTGTCAGCAGTTTGTGGGTGAAGCGTCTCTTCAGTTTATCTTTCTGATAAGAAGCTCACAATCTTCCACTCCACACAACCCTTACGAAAAACTATACTTCAAGTTCATTTTATTAAAGTAATGTTCTAGCATATTTTTAATATATTTTTAAGTGTACTTCATGTAGTAAGTATATTTAATGTTCCCTTTCGTCACTCCGAGTAACGTCAGTGACTGACGAATGGGGGTTTCGCCTAGATTCAAGATTCAAGAGTTTTATTTGTCACATACACAGTTATATACAGAATATACAACCAGCAGTGAAATTCATCTGTAGAATTATAAATAAATCAAATCAAGTATAAAAAACATAAAAAATAAAAATAAAGAAGTGGAATAAAATAAGTGGAGTAAACTGTGCAGTGAGTAAACTGTAGACTTATAAATATGTGGTTAACAGAAATGTACAAAGAGTATAATGTGCAAACAGGTTTATAACAGGTTGTTACACAGTAACAACAAGAACAGAAAGTGCAGTGCAATGTCAGTATATCGATGGTCACGTGATGTTAGGTGACTGAGTTCAGGAGTCTGATGGCCTGGGGGAAGAAGCTCCTCCTGAGTCTCTCAGTTTTGGCCATCAGGCTTCGGAAGCACTTACCAGATGGCAGCAGGGTATGCAGGGTGATTAGAGTCCTTTGAGTACCTTTGCAGCCTATCATCTTCGAGATCTTAGAAAACGCTCAATGGCAGTGCCAATGCCATGGGCATGCGGAATTTGCATGCTTAACTCCGCCCCATCGCGTGGGTATATAAGGAAGTACGCTGGCACATCGCATTATGTTTCTGCTTTGGAGCCAAGGGTACCTACTCTTCACTCCTCAAGCCTTTCTGAGTTATATCGTCAGCTTCTTCAAGACGAGCAGCTTTCCAGTCGGTGTTGGTGTGACAGCAATCGCATACTTCCTGCCTGCTGATCTGTGCAGTGGTCTGCATCCAGCTAGTGTGCGTTTCCCTGGGTGCTTCAGCATCGACTGCGAGGCTTCCTCTCACAAAAAGAGCTCACACGTGGCACGTCCTTTTCAGGATGTCTTGCCCGTGTGCTTCTGGGGGCGGCCGGTCTCTGCCGCCCTCTGATGGGCACAATTACTGTCTGACGTTTTTGGGCTTTCAGCACGCTCAGTCATCATTTGTGGATGAGTCATGTTCTCACTGCGGGAACATGACCATCTCTGTGCTGCGGTCGAGACTCAATGAGCTCCGTCCTGGAGCGAGAGTCCCCTCTGCCACACCCCAATCTGCCATCTCCACGCGAGGCAGCACTTTGGCTGGTGGCCAGGATGACCTGAGGGTGATAGTGTGGAATAAATCTCCGACACTTATGCCTCGGCCCACACCCCAATCTAGTACACCGCTCCTGCCATGCACTCAGACAGTAACACCAGGGCCAGCTCCTGCTGTCCCGTGTGTTCCGTTTGGTGACGCAGAGGACGAAGAGATGTCGGTCGCCGCATCACAAGGTAGGCTGGAGTCCTCTGAGGATGATGTGCCAGCATTGCTCGAGCCAGACCCAGAGTTGACAGCCATGCTTTCCCGGGCAGCCGTGAGTCTCAGGTCTCAGGAGTGGAACCCTCCGCCCCAGCCTGAGCACTCATGGTTGGACAATTGGCTTTTGGGGGCGCCGCGTTCTGACACCCATCAGAGCAGGTCCTTTTGGTTGCCCCGTACTGGCCAGACCTGGTGCCCACCATGACCTCTTGGGGAACAAGAAGGTAAGTCAGCACGACCAGGTCATCAGGTTCCTGAGGGGAGCCAGGAGACTGAATCCTCCTCACGCTCCCCTCATACCCTCTTGGGACCTCTCAGTAGTTCTAGATGCTCTGCAGAGGCCTCCCTTCGAGCCATTGCGATCAGTTGATCTTAAGTCCCCCCATCCCCCTTGGGGTCAGGGCACACTCCACTCGGAGTCTGTACTAGTCTTACGACAGGGAGCTCCCACTTACGCAGGGCACTGGAAGACAGCCGAGTGGTGTGATTACACTGGGACCCCCATTCTTCAGTCACTGGCATTACTGAATGAAAGGGAATGTCTCGGATATTTATGTAACCCTCGTTCCCTGAGGAGGGAATGGAGACGTAACGTCCCTCTGCCACTTCCGCTGGAAAGCCGCAGTTCAGTTTTGGCTCCTCAGCAGGTAGACATAATACAGTGGGGCGGAGTTCCACATGCAAATTCCACATGCCCATGGTATTGGCACTGCCATTGGGTGTTTTCTAAGATCTCGAAGATGATAGGCTTCTAGGCGAAACCCCCATTCGTCAGTCACTGACGTTACGTCTCCGTTCCCTCCTCAGATTAGACGTTAATGTACTTGTAAGTGTACTATTTCAATACTACTTGGGTCTAAATTGGCCCACTTTTAGTATATAAAAGTATATGTTTAAGTGTACTATATGTGTAACACTAGCAAACTTTAAGTGCACAGCTATGTTTCTTATTTGTACCAGTAGTTTATAGGGGTGGGAATCGCCAGAGACTCACGATATGCTAAATTCTGAAATAATATTAAAGGGGACATATTATGCCCCTTCTCACAAGATGTAATATAAATCACTGGTGTCCCCAGAATGTGTCTGTGAAGATTCAGCTTAAAGATCAGTGGTTCTCAAACCTGTCCTGGAGAACCACCAGCCCTGCACAGTTTCCCTGTCTCCCTCATCTATCACACCTGATTCAACTCATGAGCTCATTAGTAGACACACCAGCTCGTCTCTATTTTACACTTCAAAACTGCTCTTCAGAATCAGATTTTATTTTATTTTTTACAGTGTATGAGAAGTAGTAGTAGTAGTAGTAGTAGTTCCGTTGTGGTAGAGGGAACGCATGTTTGCTTTGGTTTTAAGCTCAACATGTGAGTATATTTGAATATTGTCTTTCTTAATGGGAGGAATGCTTATGTGTGTCTTTGGTATTTTCTATTTTTTTTAGAAGGACTTTCCTTTTTCCTCACTTTATTTGCTATGGTGAGTTTGGATACATGCCTGATTTTGTCTGTGTTAAATCGGAGCTGTTCGGTGTGAATTTGCCCTTTTGTTGGATTCCTCTATGGAGTCTTATTCATCCGTCAGTCTGAATGTTCAACGCTAAAGCAGAGCAACCTATTTCAGCTTTTCTTCAGATTGAATAACTAAATTTTTTCTTCACGGAACAGATCATCATTTCTCAGATAAGAACTCTTAAGATGATTTATTTTGTGTGAAATCAAAGACAAGGTTTTGATATTTGTTTCTTTATTCTATATATATATATATATATATATATATATATATATATATATATATATATATATATATATATATATATATATATAATTTTAATTTGAACATATTTTGCATTTTGGCAACAAAAAGAAAGAATTAGAGATTGACCGATATATCAGTTTCCTGATATTTAAGCATTTTCCTGTGATCGGGTATCGGTTTTGTAATATCAGATTCACTGATAAATGGCGCCATCTTGTGGACGTTTTGAAAATTGTGTTCAAGCCCACCATTAAAGCACTGCGTCTGAGGGGAGATGAGTCAACTACAGTTCAAAGGTAAAATAACTGACTTCCATGAATTAATAAACTTTATTTAACATAGCAGCAAGTAATGCACAAATGAGATATGCACAAATAAGATGGGCTATGTATGTTATGTAGTTTAAACTTAGTGCTAAAAATAGAGACAAACTCAGAGAGTCACGTAATTCATGTCCCAATAAAGACATAACTTTACATGAATTAAATAAAACAGCCATGAATGAGAGCTTGTTGGAAATAAAAGCACTGAATTTATTTATCTCTCTCTCTATTGTCTATGCTCATCTCGTGAAGTTGCATTCAGCTGAAAGAATTGAAAATAATCAAAGATATTTGATTTTTGAAAATGAACAAAGACATTTGCTTTACTGTTTTCAACCCCCATCTTTCTCCAGGAGGGCTAAAGACAAAGAAATGCTGAAGGCCTGTAGGTCAAAGGTCACACCTGTAACACCGTGGGGGAAGTTTGGTCTGATTGGTCAGTTTGAATGGCTCACATTAGGGTTTCGGTCAAGGAATAGATAAAAGAAGATTGTAACTGTTGCTCTGTCTCTTTTTATTCTCTGGCTCTCTCTCCTTGGGGGCCTTCTCTTTGGTCTTCTCTTTTTTTGTCTCTCTTCCCCTCTCTCTCT
>CM031964.1:2876569-2969069 GCA_018749465.1 Paracanthobrama guichenoti
TATTCATTCATTATAACTGACAACTAAGGAAAATCCCAAATTCAGGATCTCAGAAAATGAGAATATTGTGAAAAGGTTGAATATTGAAGACACCTGGTGCCACACTCTAATCAGCTGATGAACTCAAAACACCTGAAAAGGCCTTTAAATGGGCTCTCAGTCTAGTTCTGTAGGCTACACAATCATGGGGAAGACTGCTGACCTGACCGTTGTCCAAAAGTTGACCATTGACACCTTGCACAAGGAAGGCAAGACACAAAAGGTCATTGCAAAGAGTCTGGCTGTTCACAGAGCTCTGTGTCCAAGCACATTAATAGAGAGGCCAGGGGAAGGAAAAGATATGGTAGAAAAAAAAAAAAAAAAAAAAAAAAAGTGTACAAGCAATAGGGATAACCGCACTCTGGGGAGGATTGTGAAACAAAACCCATTCAAAAATGTGTGGGAGATTTACAAAGAGTGGACTGCAGCTGGAGTCAGTGCTTCAAGAACCACTACGCACAGACGTATGTGAGACATGGGTTTCAGCAGTCCTTGAGTCAAGCCACTCTTGAACAACAGACAGCGTCAGAAGCGTCTCGCCTGGGCTAAAGACAGAAAGGACTGGACCTGCTGCTGAGTGCTCCAAAGTTATGTTCTCTGATGAAAGTCAGTCAGGGTCCCAGAGTCTGGAGGAAGAGAGGAGAGGCACACAATCCACGGTGCTTGAGGTCCAGTGTAAAGTTTCCATAGTCAGTGATGGTTTGGGGTGCCATGTCATCTGCTGGTGTTGGTCCACTGTGTTTTCTGAGGTCCAAGGTCAACGCAGCCGTATACCAGGAAGTTTTAGAGCACTTCATGCTTCCTGCTGCTGACCAACTTTATGGAGATGCAGATTTCATTTTCCAACAGGACTTGGCACCTGCACACAGTGCCAAAGCAACCAGTACCTGGTTTAAGGACCACGGTATCCCTGTTCTTAATTGGCCAGCAAACTCGCCTGACCTTAACCCCATAGAAAATCTATGGTCTATTGTGAGGAGGAAGCTGGGATACGCCAGACCCAACAATGCAGAAGAGCTGAAGGCCACTATCAGAGCAAACTGGGCTCTCATAACACCTGAGCAGTGCCACAGACTGATGGACTCCATGCCACGCCGCATTGCTGCAGTAATTCAGGCTAAAGGAGCCCTGGCTAAGTATTGAGTGCTGGACATGCTCATACTTTTCAGTTGGCCAAGATTTCTAAAAATCCTTTCTTTGTGTTGGTCTTAAGTAATATTCTAATTTTCTGATCCTGAATTTAGGATTTTCCTTAGCTGTCAGTTATAATCATCAAAGTAAAAAAAAATAAACATTTGAAATGTATCAGTCTGTGTGTAATGAATGAATATAATATACAAGTTTCACTTTTTGAATGGAATTAGTGAAATAAATCAACTTTTTGATGATATTCTAAGTATGACCAGCACCTGTATATAATAAAGAAACAAATATCAAAACCTTGTCTTTGATTTCACACAAAATAAATCATCTTAAGAGTTCTTATCTGAGAAATGATGATCTGTTCCGTGAAGAAAAAAATTTAGTTATTCAATCTGAAGAAAAGCTGAAATAGGTTGCTCTGCTTTAGCGTTGAACATTCAGACTGACGGATGAATAAGACTCCATAGAGGAATCCAACAAAAGGGCAAATTCACACGAACAGCTCCGATTTAACAGACAAAATCAGGCATGTATCCAAACTCACCATAGCAAATAAAGTGAGGAAAAGGAAAGTCCTTCTAAAAAAATAGAAAATACCAAAGACACACATAAGCATTCCTCCCATTAAGAAAGAAGACAATATTCAAATATACTCACATGTTGAGCTTAAAACCAAAGGTTTCCCAACTAGGACTTTCTAGATAAACAGTTCAAGCTAGCCATTAAGAAACATGCGTTCCCTCTACCACAACTGAACTACTACTTCTCATTGACTGTAAAACAAAATATGGATGTAGTGTCCATGACGTCAGCTTCCATCCATCCTAATTCTTGAATGAACTGTTGTCTCTCTCTTTCATATGCAGAACACTCAAAAAGAATATGCTGCAGGATCCCCACATTTGTCACAGTTTCCTGTTTCATGCTTCCCTATTTTATAAAGAGTGACTAATTCTTAATCTTGTACTTGAGATCTCTTTTCCTATTTCCATATCTTTTCCTAATTTCCAACCTACTCCTGAATCTGATAAAGATGTCTTCCTTTAGATCCACTATTCCGTATCTTTTGCCATTTCTTACTAATTTCAACTGATATCAGTCTCTTGATTTCAGATGTACTTAAAGATACATTAATTTCTATTTGTGGATAATTTAATGCTTTCTTTGCCAGCTGGTCTACCTCCTCAATACCATCCACACCCACATGCACTGGCACCCAGAGGAAGAATACCAATACCCCTGAGCTCCTGGCTCAATATCCCCCCGTCGGCTATAGTAGGCTGTGGTAACAGCACAACCTCATCCAGCCTTATTACTGAGTTTTCAAAGGTCATTGAGTCGATCATCACTTGAGGTTCCTCTCCCTGTTTATAATTAAACACCTTATATCAGTTTTAAACCAATCCTGGTTTGAGGTCTGTGTACTTATCGATTTGGTCTTAGTATTCGCCATCCGAAGCCTATATGTGGTCATCATGCCCACGCTCACCTTCACCATTGAGATTACCATGACACCAATGGGTTTATCCCATCGTCCCCTGAGGAGGCCGATTCACTGTAACACCCTTTCAAGTTTCAAGTTCAAGTTTCAAGTTTATTTGTCATTACACATGTACAAGTACAGTATAACGAAATGAAGTTTGGAGCAAGCCTTCGGCCGCAGCCTTTTCAGGCGCCGCCACACACTCTCCAGAAATACAAGAATGCAGTTGGCAAGCATTACATAGCAAACACAACAAAACATAACATAACACAGTACACGTGGTCACGTGATGGGAATTTTTTGTATGGAGTGGGAGAGGAGATAGATAAAGACAGGCAGACGGATGGAGGGGGGATGGGATCGGGATCGGTTTTTGTATGGTGCGAGTGAGTCTGAGATTGTGTTGTGTGAGAATGTTAGCCATAACTTCAGATGTTTTCGAGTTCAGTTCTATGGTTTGTCCTTGAAGGAGATAAGGCAGTGCACAGGGAAAGATAGCAGACCAAGCTGTCAGGCTGACCTCCCAACCGAGAGATAGGGACAAGTGAGGTTCGGTGGGGTAGTTGATAAGGTCAGGCAAATACAATTTTTTAATCCATTTGATGATCTTCGGTAATTTGTCCGGATCATAATCAATCAATCAGATCTGGTCCTCAGCATTCGCGTCCGGTCTGTGCAGTTTCCCTAGACATTACATCCAGCCTCATGGCCAGACCGGTTACAGTCCGTAAAAGTTCACCGATCTGACCCCCGATGGAGCCCACTCTTCCCTGCGTATCCGCAGTCCGGACTGCGTTGTTACGGTTCAGTTCCTCAATTCGTATCACTCTCCGATCTAATTCCTTCAAACGGTCACACACAGCCCCGAAGCATTCCTTAATTTCCACAGACAGTGGCTGGGTGAATTTGCTTGCAGCTGTCTTACCAATCTTCCGATAGGTCAGGGCAATCCCAAAGCCAAAGAATAGGAACCCCGCCATCAATAATCCAATCATGTATAAATCTTCCGCATCCTCCACGGACAGAGCCTCCAGGCACAGGACTTGCCAGTTGTTCCATGCGTCCCTCACGTACCCTGCAGCAAAGGTCCCGTCCGGGCAGGTGGGTTCTCCCGGGGCACCCTTCCTTTGTGAGAAAATCCTATCGATCGCTGATTGACCAGTTAATCAATTCCATTTCAGTATTTTCAGGAGTCCAGCAAGCAGCGGGTCAGAGAGAAAAAAAAAGACAGAATAACAAAGCGCCAGAGCACAGCGGGAGCAGAGTGAAAACACGTCTGCACTGAATGAAGGACAGAGTCAAGAGGCACAGCCCCCAGCCCAGGGGTGAGACTGCTTCGCTGTACTGCATCGAGTCCAATCTCTAACTTGGTCGTCACCCGTCATGTTAAAGCAGAAGGGTTATCCTGGTCGTTGCTCGTAAATCTGATGTCATGTAAGGTTTGTGGTCTGGCTAATGGGCTAGTGACCAGACAAGCCCATGGGTTTACCCTCTTCACCGTACCCTTTCAGGTACGTTTCCAGTGGGAGGAGGTGAGGGCTCACTACAATCTTACCGCCATCCCAGCAACCCTTACCCAAGGAGCTGCCCGTATTGGACAATGACTCTCCTTTGGCAAGTGGGGTACCCAGCATCCCCATTTCCACACTCCTCAGGTGCGTTACTGAGAGGATACCTTTCCACTCACCACCTAAAAATAGTCAAAAATTGTTACTGCCGCGTTTACCCGCACTTCATTGAATTTCTTCACTTTGACATTCAGAGCACTGGGCAGAAATCACATTGCGCCAACACCTGCCGCGAGGCCTTCACGATGCTTTGTTTTAATAGACACAGTTTTAGGTAATACTGCAGCCCACAGCTGATTTACAGTAGTATTTCAGTAAGACAGTAATAACGCGAGTTAGCTGGTTAGCCAGAGGCCTACACAATATGAAACACAAACACATTGTAGAGCACAGCGTCTTCTCAACATGATGATATCCAGTATCCGCTGCAGTGTTTGAAGGTGTTCAAGTTTTTCTTGGTGTCTGCGCGCGCAATAAGTGGACGGGCAATATGCTAATGTTTCATCTTGACGTCACAACAAAATGGCTTGTGATTCATTTAAAAAACTGTTTGTTTAATTGACTCAATCGACTCTTACTTTTGAGAGACAATAACTTTATATACGGTGCATTTCAGATTTAAAACTTTGCAGGAGGTTTTCATTCACTTAGAAACGATGTTACACACTACATGAAAGGTAATTTTCAAAAATCCATAACACATAACACTTTTACACAGCCCAAATCAGGCATGCATCCAAACTTACCATAGGAAATAAAGTGAGAAAAAGGAAAGTCCTTCTAAAAAATAGAAAATACCAAAGACACACATAAGCATTCCTCCCATTAAGAAAGAAGACAATATTCAAATATACTCACATGTTGAGCTTAAAACCAAAGGTTTCCCAACTAGGACTTTTTGGATAAACAGTTCAAGGCATCCATTAAGAAACATGCGTTCCCTCTACCACAACTGAACTACTACTTCAGGCAAACACTCACCTTATATACATGCCATGTGACTCTAATGAGCGCCCTCTAGTGCCTTGTGGTATTGCTAGACATATTTTTTTAATTTCATCCCTCTATGGATATGGAAAAACTGTGACTGATATTTCACTCTGTTACAAACAATAACCACTACAAATGGCTGTGCTCTGTTGTGGATTAAATGCTACCGTTTTCCTCTTCTTTGGAAATAACACTTCACTCAGTCTTTGATGCCAGAATATAGGTTTTATTCTTTCAAACAAAACAGAGTAGATCTGCAGATCCCCTCATGACTCCCCATTATATAGGCAGTTCCTAGACATTCCAAACACACTACGTCATTGTTTATCTTTCCTCCATATGTCTTAACTTGGCTTGAGTCCAGCACTATATCTCCATATATGGACTTAACACCCAGCACTGTGAGGGGTGGTCTTCCAGTCTCCTGTAGACCCTTGCACTCCCACACAGATGTAAATAATAGTGTATAATCATACAGTTAAATTGTAACAAAATACTTATTATTAATGCAATAAACACTTCAACATTTCCCCCTTTGAGGCTTATCAAGCCTCACTTTCACTATTCTTTACCCAGAGTGTAGCTTCAAAATCCAGCCTCCTCAGTTATGCTACACAGCAAGTCATAATACCAAATCAAGTCACTTAGTTTCATTTCCAATGACCAGATTATTGCAACCACACTCCAGAGGAGAAGTAGAACCAAACATCTCTTTTCAGACTTTTTTCTTTCTTTTTCTTTCAGTTATTTCTTTTTTCCAAAAAGAGTAAAAGATTCAACTCTCCTAATCCTTTCCTTCAAAATTAAACATTGTTATAAGCATGTGCGTGCATTTTGTTCAGCCTTGCCTGTGGTTGTCACAGTTATGTAAAATACGTCAAAAATAATCATGTTATATATATTTAAAAACTCTCTTGCGCTGTAGACATCCTCTTCAACCCAGATACTTTGCGCATCGTAGAGGGTCACCCTTTGGGGAGCGGTTAGGCTAGCACATACACCCAGGGTCTGGCTCAACATTATTCATCTTCTTCGTCCTCATTGGAGGTGCTCGAATCAATATCCAGTGCTCTCATAACCCAGCTCGGTTTCCCTGAGCTTTCAACATAATGCACCCTTTCATCTTGCGCTCTTGTTTCACTCCTGGGAACTCTTGTGCAGTGATTCAGATGATACCAGGTGGTGCTTCCTTCTATTTGGACCGCTGTCGGCGTAGCTGTCACCACTTTGTACAGTCCCTCTCTCCTAGGCTCATTCCACTTTCTCCTGAACACCCTCAGATACACCTGATCACCTGGAACAACTGGACAAGGTGTCTCCGTCTCCTCTCTGGGCTGCTTTCTTATTTCCTGCAAATATATAGCTTTATGTATTGCAGTTCGTTTTTCAATCTGTCCATCATGTGAATGCCAAAGACCTTTTTCATCTTGTGTGGCCCCCCTTTGATTCCACATTGAATGTTCATACGGGCCAACTTGCTGCTGTATTCTAACAATATCATCCAGTTGAGGTTGTGGTTCTATGAGAACTACTGGTGTTAATATTGCTACTTGACATCCCGATGCCTTTTTAGCTTCCAAGTCTGCCATGTTGTTACCTATCTGTTCAGCATGCTGGATGGGAGTTCCATCACTCTTTTTGAACCCTCTTTGCTTCCACACTGCTCCAAACAAATGACACACATCATCTGTAAAGATCTGTAAAGATATTCACTATTTGTCCCTTTGCTGCCTGTCATGCAGCCGTAAGAGCTTTCAGTTCTGCTAACTGAGCAGAGCATGGCTGTGCACAGTATTGAGATATTACAGGCTCAAAGTTCTCCCTTCTTTTCTTACCACTGAATATCCTGCATGATTTCCCAAATGATCTTTATAACTTGAACCATCTACAAAGTTCTGCTTCAGCAATTGGTGTAGATTCAAGATCTGGACGTAATCTAGTGAATGCCAGGAATTGGCCACACAATCATGCGGCTCTCCTTCATGCTGCAAAGGAATCAGTTCAGCTGGATTCATTGTATTACATCTCTTAATGGTAACATCTGGATATGTCAACAATGATGAATATGCTATGGATATCCCATAGTAATTGTAGATGCTTTCTCATATGCATAGTGCACTGCTGCAAGACCCTGGTAGCATGGTGGATAACCCTGAGCTACATTATCAAGTTTAGTACTATAATATGCAATGGGTTGCTTTTTCCTGCCACTACAAGTCTCCTGCATCAGAACAGCTGATGCATATCCATCTTCTCTGTTTGCCACATACAAATAAAACTCTCTTGTGTAATCAGGATTTCCAAGTGCTGGTGCTCTCTGTAATTCCTTCTTTATAGATTCAAATACTATTAAAGCATCTGTATTCCATTTTAGCTGATTACTCAATTTCTGCAGTCCTGCTTGTTTCATTATTTCTCTCAATGGAGCTGTTTTTATTGCATAGTCTTCTATCCAATCAGCACTGAATCCTGTCATTCCTAGAAAAGTCATCATTTGTTTTACAGTCTGTGGCAAAGGTGCTTTACTTATACCCTCCAACTGAGCTGGAGCTATAGCTTTTGTGCCATGTGATATCAATTTTCCCAAATACTCAACCTGCGGCTGACAGTACTGCAGTTCACTTTTAGAAGCCTTGTGTCCTCCTTGTGCTAACTTTGTAAGTACCTTAATAGAATCTTTGTGACACTGTTTGCGTGTTGTTGAACAAATCATCAAATCATCTACATATTGCAACAGAGTACTTTCCATCATGAGGTCTTCTAAATCAGCCTTGAGAACCTGATTAAAAATATGCGGCGAATGCTTAAATCCCTGTGGCATTCGAGTATAAGTGTACTGTTTTTCAGCATAAGTAAACGAAAACAAATGTCTACTTTTTTCTTCTACAGGAATGCTAAAAAAGGCATTACAGAGATCAATTACCGTGAAATATTTAGCATCCGCGGGTACATTCGTTAGCAGATTTGGCACATCAACTGGCCAGTCTTCTGCTATGTCATTAATTGCTCTCAGATCATGCACAAGACGCCATTTAGATTTGTTCGCTTTAATTACAGGAAGAATTGGAGTGTTACAATAGCTATTTGTTTCTATCAATACTCCTGCTTTTAGGAGACCTTCAATAGTATTCTTAATGCCTGCCTCAGCTTCAGGCTTTAAAGGATACTGAGATTTTCTAGGCAAACATGCACCTGGTTTTAGCTGGATAATTATAGGGCTAGCTGACTTTACCAATCCTACATCTGTATCATGTTGAGACCATAATTCAGTAGGCACTTGTTGCTCTGCTTCATTAAAAAGTTCAACATCAATAGTCTCCATTGTTTTAGGTGCTATTGTCATCTGTTTTTGTATTTCTTCATCAATGACTATTTCCTGAGAGTCCCCATCACTTGTGTTGCACACAAAATTTTAATGAAATGTTTGTCATTTGAATGAAAAATGAACGGATTTATGGTTGGCTCCCACTGGCATTGTTCAGCTTTTTTCATCATTGGCCCTAAGTCTTTTGTTTCCCAATTCTTTCCTACATATAAAGACACATGTGGAACAGATTCTGGTATACTGAACCACTTCTTTATGAATTCATTTTCAGTTATACTCACTGCTGCTCCCTGCTTACCTATTATGATGTTCTTCAAGATAAGTTCCACCTTTTGATTTTCAGTTTCTTTTTGCCATCTTTGTTCTATTTTTGCATCTCTGTCAGGATCATACATCATAGTACAGTGAAACTCTGACTTTAGCAACTGTGCTTCAGAAATCTGTGCTTCAATAAACTTTCCCCATGTGTCAATTATTTGTCTTACATCATTTTCAATTTGTCCTAGCCAAAATACATTTGCTTTTGGCTCTGCCATTGTCATTTGAGTTCCTATCCCTTGGAAGTCTACGTACACTCCATCAGGAGAACACCAAATTTGAAGTCCTAATTTACATAATACATCTCTTCCTAATAGATTAACAGGAGTTTGATCTGATACGAGGACAGGAATGGTCACACTTTTGTTTTTAGCTTCTAAGCACACAGGAGCCGTCATAGGAATTAACTGTTTTTGTCCGAGAATCCTATTGTCTTTGCAAATTTGCCAGACAGAGGGAGATGAGAAACATAATTTGAATTTACACATGTATAAACTGCTCCTGTATCTATTAGCATTGGTGTTGTTTTACCTTCTATTTTAACTTTTAGCATTGGTTCTTGATTGGCAGTGGTTGTTAAAATTGGCATTTGATTCTCCCTCATAGGATTCTCTGGGCACCCCTAATATCCCTGATTTGGACCTCCCCAAGGGTTTACTGGACCATAACATGGACCCCTAGAGGGGCGTTGCCAACTCTTCCCCCTTCTACCCACACGTGACTGTTGCCATGGATTATTAGGGCAGTCTCTTCTGTTGTGTCCAAACTGACCACATGTCCAGCATTCGCCCAAAGGAGTATTATTAGTCCAGCCTTGACCTCTTCCTCCCCTTGTGATGGATTGGCCTTCCACCTCATTGGCCCCTGTTGTTGAGCATACACATTAACAGTTGGTGCAGGCATCTGGTTTGCGTTTGAAGAGGCTGCTACAGGCTGGGGCATCTGTGGTGGAGCATTCACAGGAGCCATTACAGACATTTGTTCTCCAGTTGTTCTCCTTGTAACGCTTTAGGATCAATCTTTGTTGGAAATTCATCCCTCAGAGCTTGCCATACTGCTGGACGATGTGCATCCAGAACAGTAATAGGAGTCAACAGCTCTGTCTAAATCAGACGCTTTAAGAATGTCCCCCATTTTTGGGCCTCCTATAATTCTTGCTAGAAGAGTTTTAATGTTCCCAACAGATAATATTTTGCCCATTGTCTCTTCCTCAAATGCTTTAATCCACTTTCCAGCCCCATCTTGGATTTCCGGCAGACGAGCGACTAACCCCTCGAGGTCCTGTGTGGCCCAGGGCACATATTGCCCCTGTTCACCCTTGATTAAAATAGGAAGCTGTTTTACTCTAGATCTAAGCCTCCTTTTTTTCTCTTCGCTGTGACCAGCTTCCTCCATCAGATGACTCTTCCTCACTTTCCTCATGCAAATTTTCCCAAAGCTCAGTTCTACTTTTCACCAATTTGTCTGTCTTTTACTAATTTTTGTGTTTCTTTAATTTTTTTTCTATTTCTGCTTCTATTTTCCATCTTTGTCTTTTCAATTGCTCTCTCTCAAACATTCACCACTTTCATAAAAATCTTTTATTTGCTTTCACACACGTCTCTAGGGCTCATGAAGTCTGTCCCAAGGAGCTCATACATGCATTCTCTAACTCTCCTCGGATGTCCAGCAGAACCCCCACCTCTGTCCAAGGAGAGGGGGTCACAGGTCAAGCGAGAAGAGTTTATGGTTTTACCACACACACACACTCAGAGCCCAAACATACACACTTACACTCACACAGACAGCTCCCTACTCCTTACCAAGTCTAAAACTCTTTTCTTTTATCACACAGTTTGATTAAAATAAATAAAAAATACACACGCCAAATTTTTGCTTACCCGAGCAAACCCCAGCCACGTGATCAGCGTGCTGAGTGGTAACCATAAGACTTTCACCCACAAAACGTAGGATTTAACCAAACAACACAACACCTGTCCAAGCAGACTCAACTGTATTAATTGAGACGGTATCACAGGAATTTTCAATTTAAGGTAATGTTTAGATTCCCGATTAAATGCACCCTTTGTCCGAACAGCTTCTATCGAAATAGAACAGTAACAACAAAAGGAAGTTTAATTTAATTCTCTCCGTCCATTCGGCCCTTCATGCGTACGTCACAAAGCGGTATCCACGCAAGAGAACCTTCTATAAATCGCTCATGACAGACCTATATCCGTCGTCAGAGTAGTGATGAGAATGAAATACTATATCTATTCCTCACAAGTCTCTGGTCGTAATATAGCGGTATCGCGATATAACTTAATCAGCTATTTTAGTTTCATCTTCCATGGCAGTCCTCAATCTATAGTTTGAGCGGTATCAAGATCGAAACACAGACATAAAACATTTAGTCAGCTATCGAGCAAACCTTCGCACTTCGCACCCTTAAGTTACACAAAGTGGTAACCAACCCTGACGTCATCTGTGCGCAAACACAGACCTGACTAACAAACACATACGATATCAACAAGGCCTCACTCATACAATTATTCTGGAATCAAAGACCCTCTTCCTAATTAGTTCTTTAATTTTGGAGAAGCTTTTTAAAGTGTCTCACCACTCCCAGGCAAACTGTGCTACCAACACAAAGTTAAGCAAAATCTGCTTACCTGGCCAGTCGTGTTTGTGTTGGTCACTCAGTAAAGCCCAGTCATGGATCGTCCACCTCAGCTCCTTTCAAGTCCCATCTGGGGTGCCAAATGTTGTGGATTAAATGCTGCCGTTTTCCTCTTCTTTGGAAATAACACTTCACTCAGTCTTTGATGCCAGAATATAGGTTTTATTCTTTCAAACAAAACCGAGTAGATCTGCAGATCCCCTCATGACTCAGGGAAATCCTCCATTATATAGGCAGTTCCTAGACATTCCAAACACACTACGTCATTGTTTATCTTTCCCCCACATGTCTTAACTTGGCTTGAGTCCAGCACTATATCTCCATATATGGACTTAACACCCAGCACTGTGAGGGGTGGTCTTCCAGTCTCCTGCAGACCCCTGCACTCCCACACAGATGTAAATAATAGTGTATAATCATACAGTTAAATTTTAATAAAATACTTATTATTAATGCAATAAACACTCCAACAGCTCTCAAATAGTGCCCTGTTTACACATTTTGAATGTCTCTCTTATATGACCCAACCATTTGAGGCCTTGGAGCAGGGATATGCAGCTCCAATCACAGTCCTGCAGAGTTCAGCTCCAACCCTGATCAAACACACCTGAACCAACTGATCAATGTCTTCAGCTGATCTAAGTCTAAGGCAGGTGAGTTTTTTATCAGGAGCTGTGTCTCATTTCGGAGGCTACGTTCTCTGGAGATCACATTTGTTGGCCGCATACATCACTGAGGCTCCTCATTTCAGTAAAGTAGTCATCACATGCAAAAGTCAAAGAAATTACAACAATTTATGCTTCACAAGGATAACGGTCAATTTTATAATGTTTACTTTTCTGAAATGAGACATCCTTGATGATGTATGCAGCTGACAAATGCGACCTTTAGACCTTTGGAACGCAACCTCGAAAATGAGACAGGACTGACCAGTACCAGTAATACCAGTAGTGATGTTATACATTGAGGATGTTGCCATGGCGCTGGAAATAGACCCATCAGTGTCCCAGTGTGTAGCAAGTCAGGGTCCTCACCAGTGCCGAAGTCGTGTACACGATATACTGATTCACGAGCTAGGGAGCTGATTGAGACGCACCCTTGGTGTGCCTCCAGGAACAGTTTTGACTCTGGGCTAGACGGTGTGTATTTATTTTCTTTTACATATTTGATAAGAATAGTTAAACGGTAAATTGATATGCATATGCATATAGGCATAAGAAGACAATCTTTAGTGAGAAAGCAAACGACACTCCAGCTGAACAGCAAAACCAACCAGACAGAACTAGTCGAGTCAGAGACAGAAGATCCTGAGCAAATAACTCCTGATAACATGCCAATTCAGGGAGAGCCACTAGGAGCAGCTGTTGCTCCGCAGATGAGACCACAGAGACAAATCACACTAGAGATTTAAAGACTTTATCATCGCCTGATGGAGGAAATGGAGCACCGATATGTTGTGTTCATGTATTTCACTGTGATCTCAAAGTATATTATAATGAGTCCCAGATCAGTATTTTCTCAGGTTAAAGATGTTGTTTGATATTATTGTGGATAGAAAAACAACAAGAAAATGTTTTAAATAGTATTTTAATAATGTACAGCTTTATATGTGGCCACTGCTGAACTTTTTTAAATATATATGAATTATTCCTCCAGGAGGCGCTCGACATCATAAATAATAAAACATGGAGAGACTCTTGAACCTCAGAGCGAGAAAACTTTATTGATAAAGGCAAGAAAATACATTTGGCAAATGGACAGCATGTTAGATCGAGCCAAAATGTGATGGATCTCCACGTCAGAAATATCAGATTCAGCCCCGGGCGCCGAATCCTTGCCAGAAGATACAAGTCTATCAGCCTGAGAGTTTGACTGAGAAAGCAGGAGACGAAGTGATGATCATAAAAGAGCAGAGTTTGTTGAATAATCTTAGTTGCATATGTTTCAATGCTCAGAGTCCGTCCAGATGTTACACCACTCAATGCTCTGGCTTCATCTGACCAGGACATTTCCAACAAGTGTTATTATACCAAGAGAAAAACAATGGAGAATTACTGCTTCACAACATCGTCCTGTGACGATAAAAACCTTGAGACATTCTGTGATCTCCTACTCGTGAAGAGTAGGACTTCAAACACACAATCATAAGATTACACAACAAGAGCAAGCAAATGAGGAAAATAAGTCATAGAACACAGAAAATGACAAAAATCAACAATAATAATAACATTATTAAATGATAAGTGAAGTAAATCAAATCATAATCATTTGAATACATGAATGACTAATGAAATTAATATAAAACAAAGAAAATAAAACAACACCAATGTATGGTTGCTTTCTTCAAATAAAACACAGGTGGTTGTTGAAAACCTTTAGCTCCGTCAGCAGTATTAAAGTGAGATCTGTGTGACTCTTTATTATTTTATATCATTGTTGTATCAGAGAGAAATATAAACTTACAAATAAGATTTAAAAATCTGACACTGAAAGAGAGCAGAAGCTCAAATAATCAGTATTTATTATGACAAAAACACACTTGAAGAATCTTTAAAGTTCAGCGTTCTGCTTTAGATTCAAGCACTTCCTGAAAAACATGAACATATGAAGCCATAAATTAATAAATCTCACAAATATTAATATATGCAAAATGACATCATCAATCATGTACCTGATGTGTGAATATGAGCTTGATCTCGTTCAGCTCTTCTGGATCTGATGTCATAAACCACAATCATGACAGTAGCCACGCCCACCAGAGCAGCGAGGACCAATCGGATCACAGCTTCAGTGGGACCACAACAGTGGACTGAGGAATAAAAACATCAAACTGAGATCAGCTCAGTCAATAAACGCTAATATCAGCGCTGACATCAACTAATATCAGCGTTGCTGCCGTACCTGCACATGTGTGACAGAGTTGAGTGATGTCCAGATGTTGAGTCTGGTGGCTGATGGGATTGTTCAGCACACAGCTGTAGGTGTTGTTATCCTGATATTCCACCTCCAGAGGGTAGAGAGACTGATGCTGAGATCAGACACACTGATGTTGGACAATAAACTGTTTCCTTTGTACCAGGAGAGAGTCACATGACTCACATTCACCACTGAACACACCAATGAACAATATGATGATGATGATGATGAAGAACATTGAGAAGAGTTACTGCTGATGACAGGAACAGGCAGACGAGCTGGAAAACATCAGAGAATAAAGAGAAATGAGGACGAATGAAGATATTCAAGCAGACGAGGAAGAAACATCGAGAGGAACCAAGATGATCAAAAGTAGAACATTTAAAACAATTTAATAGAAAGTTCAATATAAACCTGCTGTTAATGTAAAAAAGTAAGGGCATTAGTCATTTGAACTAATTATTCATGATAAGATACTTCTTTAGATCTCGCTGTAATAAATAAAACATGTGAAACTGATATTTAACTCACCGTAGACAGAGAGACGGATAAAAGAAGGCCAAAAGTTACGGTTGATCAGTTGATAACGTCCAGCATGTTGGATTGTGATGTTTGTGATGGTCAGAGATCCAGTTTGATTGTCCAGCTTCAGTCTGTCTCTGAATCTCCCATCAGGAACATCATCATATACAGTGAAGCTGTCAGGCGTGACATTGATTTCAGCGATTAAAGTTTCCTCAAACCACCACCGAATCTCATCTTTATCCTTCATTTCAGTGAGACGACGAGGGTCTAGAGTGACTGAATCTCCCTCCGTCACTGACACTGAATCATCAAACACACAGAACAAACAGAAACAGGGTTTGTCACAGATCAACAGATTATAATGGTTTATTAAATTAAATAGTTCAACATTTGAAATAAACAATATCATAAAACAACAAAAAGAAACAAAATGGTGTGTGGATTCATTTCAATTTTGTCATTAAAAAACAGGTGTAAATGTTTTTAACTCACCAGTGACAGAGAGAAAGAAAATAACCCTCATAATGTTGTTGATCTCTAGTCCATAAACTCCAGAATGTTTGATTGTGATGTTTGTGATGGTCAGAGATCCAGTTTGATTGTCCAGCTTCAGTCTGTCTCTGAATCTCCCATCAGGAACATCATCATATACAGTGAAGCTGTCGGCTGTGACATTGATTTCAGCGATTACAGTGCCTCTAAACCTCCACAGAATCCGATCTTTATCCTTAATTTCAGTGAGATCAGTGAAGTCTAGAGTGACTGAATCTCCATCCTTCACTGACACGTCAACATGAATCTCTCCTGAAGAACCTGAAGAGTGTTTCACAGATTAAAGCTTTAAAATCTCTTGATGTTGGTTTGATGAAGCTTCACTAAAATACTTTTATTCATTTAAATGTGAAGTGAATAATATTCTGCAGTACAAAGACAAAAGATGATGAATGAAAAGAGAAATAGATTTATATGTGGAACAATAACTAAATAAAACGACACTTTAATGTTTAATGTCACACTAAAACTAATGCTGTTGAGTATTTGAGCTTCATATTTACTTTATTTTATTGAATCTATCCATAATAACTGAATATAGACCTGAATTCAAACTTGATCTGACAGTAAAATCACAGATTCATTATTTCTATATGAGAATAACTGTGAATGTTAAATCTCTGGGAATAATTTTAACCAGTCATTTATTACAGAAGCGACTGAAGCCATAAAAACACATTTATTGTTATTATTAATATGAAAAGACAAACGCAAAACTGTTTGTCTGTCTGTCTGTCTGTCTGTCTGTTTGTTTGTTTGTATGTCTGTTTGTTTATTTGTTTGTCTGTCTGTCTGTCTGTCTGTCTGTTTGTTTGTTTGTCTGTCTGTCTGTCTGTCTGTCTGTCTGTTTGTTTGTTTGTTTGTCTGTCTGTCTGTCTGTCTGTCTGTCTGTTTGTTTGTTTGTATGTCTGTTTGTTTATTTGTTTGTTTGTTTGTCTGTCTGTTTGTCTGTTTGTTTATTTGTTTGTTTGTCTGTCTGTCTGTCTGTCTGTCTGTCTGTCTGTCTGTTTGTTTGTCTGTCTGTCTGTCTGTCTGTTTGTTTGTTTGTATGTCTGTTTGTTTATTTGTTTGTTTGTTTGTCTGTCTGTCTGTCTGTCTGTCTGTTTGTTTGTTTGTCTGTCTGTCTGTCTGTCTGTCTGTCTGTCTGTCTGTTTGTTTGTTTGTATGTCTGTTTGTTTATTTGTTTGTTTGTTTGTCTGTCTGTTTGTCTGTTTGTTTGTCTGTCTGTCTGTTTGTTTGTCTGTCTGTTTGTTTGTCTGTCTGTCTGTCTGTCTGTCTGTCTGTCTGTCTGTCTGTCTGTCTGTCTGTCTGTTTGTTTGTCTGTCTGTTTGTTTGTCTGTCTGTCTGTCTGTCTGTTTGTTTGTCTGTTTGTTTGGTTGACTGTTTGTTTTTGTTTTTTGTTTGCTTGTCTGTTTGTCCGTCTGTTTGTTTATTTGTCTGTTTGTTTGTCTGTCTGTCTGTCTGTCTGTTTGTTTGTTTGTTTGTTTGTCTGTCTGTTTGTCTGTTTGTCTGTTTGTTTGTCTGTCTGTTTGTCTGTTTGTTTGTTTGTCTGTCTGTTTGTTTGTTTCTGCTGATTATTTCTCACTCTGAAGTGTCACTTTAAGCTCAACTTCCTGTAGATCCTGTTCGATGGTGTTCTTCTCAAAAGTGTCTCGTGAAGTTGAGAAGTTAAAAATGTTACTTTAGCGAGTCTTAAACTAACATTTAAATCTTGAGATCCTGTGAGACTCAAACCAGTGTATCATATTTCACTATCATTGAGATACTATTATATTTTTATCAATGTTTTCAACCTGTTTTTATTTTTATATTGTCCATTTTCATTGTAGTTGAAGTTGTAGTAATTCTGTTGTGTGTTTTTGGGATTGTTAGTAGTTTTGGGGTTTTTATAGGCCATGTGTAGTTTTTATTCATTTTATTTCTGCAACTACAAACCAGTTACGCCTACTGGGTCATTCCTACAGTATACAATATCACTACCGCATATTTTACATAAAATGTTACACAAGTTACTAGTTGTCAGTGAACTATTTTTGTGAGCTCATCTAAAGTGAGGACTATTTCTGCCTCATAAAGCTTTACAGAGGAGATTTAAAGGCTCAGTTATCTTCTAAACAGAACAAGGAAACAAACACAACACAGAGTGATGCAGAACAGAGAAATATTTATTTCAAGAAACCAACAGGCAGGGAATGGAGGAGAACTGAACCAATAACAAACTAACAGCAAAAACTAGAACACAACAGGAAAGCTAAATCAAACACTACAAAACATGAACACACACAGACTCTGACAACATGATTTGTAGGAATAGTGGCTGGTTACAGCTTTTGTAGCCCAGCATATTTCTGCTTTAAGTGTTGGATTAGAGCTAACAAATGATTTATGGTGTCTATGGAGTTGCTGGTCGACTGGTGTGGATGAGATAAACCTGGGGACGGCAGAGGGTGATTCCTGTGGCTCCTCCACTGGCTGCTTCCACTGCACTGGCTCTCACTCGCTGCTGCAAAAAATCCCCAGTTTCTTTTTAAAATCAATTTGATTGCCAATTATCAGTAAGATCAAATAAAATAAAATTGTATTTTATACATCTGGGGTTCAGACAGTTGTGACTGATGAACAAGAGGAGGTTTTTGAAGAGGTATTGATATTTCTCTCTTTCTTTTATAACCCTTACCTGTACCAACTACATATGAGTAGTTTTTTTTTTTTTTTTTTTATTTAAATGATTTGTTATTTTTAAATATGCTTTATGTAATATTAATTACTCTGAACATAATTTATTAAAATAAAAAACTATTCTTCCTTTACAGCCAAGCTACATCAAGGATCCTAACTGTGAAGTTCAGGTGTAATTCTGTGTCTGTCCAGCTGGTGTCCTTCACGAGTCTCTTACTACTTAAGATGCACTTTTAGATGGATATAATAATCCATCATCATGTCACAACTGGTTATCAATCACGCACAACGAGGAAGATGACGATTCAAACTGTCTTTAGTAAATCCATATACAGGCAAATGAAGAAGCACAACCATAGCCTACATAGACAAACACAGAGAATGAAACAGAAGAACATATATCTGGTGCTGGAGTGATGAGGTGATAGAAGAATGCCTGCAGGTGGTGGACCAGGAAGGATTCATTTCATATCATTTGTAAGCTAGCTTAAACAAACTTAAAGTGTAATGAAAATTCCCCACGGCTTACCTTTTACGTGGCTCGAACGCGCCGACTCCCTCGTGGTGAAAAGTTGAATGTCCTTTTTGCAGACTTTGGTCCTCGTTTCAACCATAATTTGTTTCTTATCTTTTTCCAAGCCAACAATCACTGAAGCGGCGACCTCCCGGCATGTTGTCTGTTCATCTGTAGCGTCACTCGCGCAGAATCAGAGCGGCAAGAGCGGCTCGAGCAGAATGAGCTTTTTATGTGAAAGCCAAAAGCAATTAGGCCTTTTCCGACTTATTTTATTTTAAAAGAGAACTGTTGTCACATAGCGAATTATTATGATCAAGCAGTTTTAAGCACTTTATCCAAAATCCAAGCACTTTCCAAACCTTGAAAACACCACATTAAAAATCAAGCGTTTTCCAGGATTTCCAGCACCTGTACGAACCCTGTCTATCATTAGTTCATTAATCCCAGACCTGTTTCTGTTCTTCCCATGATCTCCCTGTTATTTAAACCCTGAGTTCTGTTCAGTTCATCGTCCGGTATCGTCTACGTTACGTGCTTGTGTTTCTCCCCATGATTCTCCTGTGTATTGTGTGGATTATTAGACTAAAGACTGCTCTTTGAGTTATTTCCTGAGTCGTGCGCTTCACTACAGCCACCGGCGCTGACACTAACAGTGAATGTTAATCTTCTCCAACTCATTTAACCAGTAATTTATCACATGATACAGAACAGAAACAACTGAAGCCATAAAAACACATTTAAAACTCACCAACCAGACACCACAGACAGAGCAAAAGTAATTTGAGAAACATTTTCTTCATCGGTTCACTGAAAAGCCCACGATAGTGACTCTTAAAATGGCTGCAAACCCTCAGATTGATCTGAAACACTGAACTGTGATATTTATCTGGTTGTGTGTGAATCCTCCCCCAACCTCAGTTAGTTTCCACTCACACATCCGTCTCCTTTAACATCACGGAAATCAACAAGCTTTTGCTGATCTTACGTTTTCAAATGAATTCTGGCCCTGAATGAAAACTAATATCAGAAGAGTGAAATATTGGATTAGATATCTGGATCTACTGGTGTGTTATTTAGTGCTGTGAGCTGTCAATCATATCTGACCTCTGACCTCTGACTAGAGCTGTGCAATATTAAGTTGTTAAAGGGTTCATGAATTGCGAAATCAACTTTTCCTTGAGCTTTTGATATATAAAAGGTCTTGGTAATATAAGAATATCCTGTAAGTTTTGGAGCTGAAAACTTTCTTGTTAGTCAAAGAAAAGCTTTTATTTACCGCTGGCTCATTAATGAGGGATCTGGGAATTTGCCTCCCTGTGTTGTCAGAGAGCAGCGAAACGCCGCCTCAACAGAAGAAGAACACCTGATTATGTAGCTCCGTCCACCAATTCGTGCATGACATGTAACATAAATAACATCGGCCTATGTGGAGCTAAACAGGATCGCTTCATTTCACCGCGGATTCGTTTGTAAACGAGACTGGAAACAGCAATATTGTGTCTCAAATGTAACTCAATGTTAATTTTTTGTTTGTTGAACTGTTGCATAAAATCAGTATCACATTTGCAATCGTGCTGATGTTCAGAAAAACAGCACTCTTACGACATCAGTAAAAAAAGACATGAAAAGTCATCCAGATCTCATATCTTGATATTTTGGGGGAATTCAAACTGCATCATAATGACGCATAAGGGCTGGACATAAGATCTAACTGAAGCTCAAGTGTTAGTCTCTAGTCTACACACTCTCAAATACTTAAATAGAGAGGAGACAAACTACTTTACCCTGAGGTGGCTTTTGGGCCTTCGGGCTGAACCTAGTGATTTAACGAAGGAAAGCTAACTCAACTCACACATGAAGCCCATGCAACTGGTGCTTCTATTTATATCGTTCTAACCACCTAACAGGGGAACTTCAGGGCTCAAAACATCCTCCTAAATGATCCAATGATCCCCATAACCCTACACAGGGAACCTAAGCCATTCCTAAAACATTTAGGAGAGGATGAGTGCTGATCTTCTAGCGCACCCTCGGGGGCAGAGACCTGACAGCGCTGGTTCCAGGTCGCCTCCCCGAAGTCCTTCCTGTTCCTGTTACGGTAGTCCCGCCTCTTCTGCGCCCTACTCCTCCACGGAGATCCTCAGACCGTGGCGGTGCCAGGACCTCTCGCCTGCCTGGGCGTGGCCCCGGATCTCAGAGCATGCCTTCGCCTCTCTGAACTTTCCCACACACTGCCTCAATAGAGGTGTTGAAAAGCTCAGAGGGCGAAACTGGGGCATTGAGGAGAAACGCTTTCTCTTTCTCCCCGATGTCCGCAAGGTTCAGCCACAGATGTCTCTCCATGGCCACCATAGCTGCCATCGAACCACCGATGGCGACCGCTGTTTGCTTGGTGGCCAGGAGAGCTAGATCTGTGGCGCGGCGGAGCTTGGCCATCACATCAGGCGGTAGGCCCTCCCACTGATCGAGATCCTTCAGCAGATCGGCCTGGTACGCCTGCAACACCGCCATGGTGTGCAGTGCCGCTGCGGCCTGACCCGCTGACGTGTACGCCCTGCCGTTAAGATGAGATGTAGTCTTTAAAGATTTCAACAGCAGGGTTGGAGCTCTCAGTGTCGACGGCTGCTGGAGGATGTGGATAAGATAAACCTGGGGATGGTAGAGGGTGAGACCTGTTTCATCCACATCCTGCCGTTGAAGATTACAAAATAATATGCAGTGCCTGGTTTGGGAAGAACACAGTCGCTGCATAAGCTTCCTTCAGTTTACTACATTAGCAATGTGCGGTTGAACTTTATTTTTAATGTAGATCCAGCTCACGTGGGGAAGACTTTGCACGTTTGTTCGCTTTATTTCACCACGGATTCGTTTGTAAACAAGACTGGATTTGCAGACAGAATGAGATTAAAAAACGATGCAGTGCCTTCTATATCGGATCCGACAGGAATGAAGCAACACACTTATGTGAGTAAAACGTTTTTTATATGAGATCGTATTGCATTGTTACAGATTTTTGATATCTACTGATTACGTGTCTAACTGAACATAATTAACGATATTCATACAATATTATGAGCTGCATTAAACAGTCTATGTAAATGTGTCTAAATACCACTTCAGATGGAGCTTCCGTGCCACACAAAGATGGATCTCTTGATGCTAATTTCATTTGATTGGTAACTGTCTGATTGACTGAAAACAGGCAATATTGTGTCTCAAATGTAACTCAATGTTAATTTTTTGTTTGTTGAACTGTTGCATAAAATTAGTATCACATTTGCAATCGTGCTGATGTTCAGAAAAACAGCACTCTTATGACATAAATAAAAAAATATATGAAAAGTCATCCAGATCTCATATCTTGATATTTTGGGGGAATTCAAACTGCATCATAATCACGCAGTGAAAGCGTGCACTCTTAAAGCGCACATGCAGGAGTTTATCTAAACGCTCCACAAACATCCAGCAGAAGCTGTTTATCCACCCAACAGATCAAACCACATTTCTGTGCAGATAACACAAAGAAGAAACCATTGCAACATCCATGACCCCGAAACCAGTCAAGAACATTTATAATGTTTGCCTGCATTATTACAACAAAATTAGAGAAATCTGCAAATCTCCTCAATTTTGTGCATTAATTATTGACAATAATTTATGTGACTCTGTATTTTTAGGCTGCTTGTCATTTCTCTTTAAATAATATAAACGCCCCTGCATCTAAAGAGCGCTACAGAGTGCATGACAGCGTTTACTGAATGAATAGGCTCTGATAACCCCTCACTCGAGGTGGAAGAGAAAGCTTCTTGCTGACTTTGATGGGGTAATTTTCTCCACTCCATGTCGGGGCTTTTGTATTCCTTACTGTAGGCTACAGAAATTGCACACATTTAGGCCTACTCATTTTTCATTATTATTTCACTGCCATTTACATTTCACTATATTCTGTATATAACTGTGTATGTGACAAATAAAACTCTTGAATCTTGAATTATTAATATTCTAACATTTATTAAATATTGCAATGTCATCAAAACTGACTTGTGTCATCAAACCAAATTATTTTGTGACCCAAAAAATGTGAAAAATAAATCTAAGGCCGTATTTACACTGCAGGTCTTGATGCACAATTCCGATTTGGTGACTATATTCAAGATTCAAGATTCAAGAGTTTTATTTGTCACATACACAGTTATATACAGAATATACAACGGCAGTGAAATGTAAACAGGTCCGCTCCATGGACAGTGCAAATTCACAGTTAAAAACACAAGGAAGAAATTATAATAGAAATAGGATATAAAAAAAGTATATATATATATATATATATATATATATATATATATATATATATATATATATATATATATATATATATATATATATATATATATGTCTATATCTGTAGAATTATAAATAATCAAGTCAAGAGAAAAAAAGGTAACAAATAAGGATAAAGTGGAATAAAATAAGTGAAATAAACTGTGCAGTGAGTAAACTGTAGACTTTTATACATTTGTTAACCACATATTTATGAGTATAATGTGCAAACAGGTTTATGACAGGTTGTTACACAGTAACAACGAGAACAGAAAGTGCAGTGCAATGTCAGTGTATCGATGTTTATCCTGACGTGAAGTCACGTGATGTTAAGTGACTGAGTTCAGGAGTCTGATGGCCTGGGGAAGAAGCTCCTCCTGAGTCTCTCAGTTTTGGCCATCAGGCTTTGGAAGCGCTTACCAGATGGTAGCAGCGTGAAATGAGGGTTTGCAGGGTGATTAGAGTCCTTGATGATCTTGGTAGCTCTACCTTTGCAGCGTTTGGTGTAGACGTCGTGCAGAGACGGGAGAGCTGACCCTGAGATACGCTCGGATAAGCGCACTACTCTTTGCAGGGCTTTGCGGTCATGACTGGTGCTGTTCCCATACCACGCTGTGATGCACTGAGTTAAAACACTTTCTATCGCCCCTAAATAGAAAGTTTTCAGGATAGCTGGTGAAACCCTGAATTTCCTCAGCTGGCGCAGGTGGTACAGTCTTTGCCTGGCTTTTTCACCTGTGTCTGAATGTGAGCAGTCCAGGTCAGGTCCTCGGAGATGTTTACTCCCAGGTACTTGAAGCTGCTCACTCTCTCTACTGGTGACCCGCTGATCATGAGGGGGAGTATGTCCGTTGCTGTCTCTTCCTGAAGTCCACAATCATTTCTTTGGTCTTGCCAACATTCAGAGAGAGACAGTTGTCCTGGCACCATGATGTTAGATGCTCCACCTCGTCCAAGTATGCCGTCTCATTGTTGTTGGAAATGAGGCCCAGGACAACAGTATCATCAGCAAATTTGATGATAGAGGTGGAGCTGTGTGTGGGCAAACAGTCATGCGTGTAGAGAGAGTAGAGCAGGGGGCTCAGGACACAGCCCTGTGGAGCTCCCACACTCAGGGAGATGGAGGTGGAGGTGGACTGGCCTATTCTCACCACCTGAGGCCTGCCAGTGAGGAAGTCCTCAATCCAGTGGCAGAGAGAAGGATTCAGGCCGAGATCCAGGAGTTTGGAGGTTAGCTTGGTGGGAACTATGGTGTTAAAGGCTGAGCTATAGTCAATAAATAGCAGTCTTACGTAGTTCCCACTTTTGCTGTCGATGTGAGTGAGGAGGAGTGGAGGACATGAGAGATGGCATCTTCAGTCGATCTATTGGGACGATAGGCAAACTGAAGAGGGTCCAAAGTGTCAGGAATGAAGGCGCAAATGGTGTTTTTAATGAGTCTCTCAAAGACCTTCATGACTATAGACGTGAGAGCCACTGGACGATAGTCATTTAGGCAAGAGGGTTTACTGTTCTTAGGGACAGGGATGATGGTGGATTTTTTGAAGGAGGTGGGGACCACAGATGTAGCAAGGGACTCATTAAAGATAGATGTAAACAACCCGGTGAGCTGATCAGCACAGGACCGCAGAACACGACCTGAAATACCATCCGGCCCAGCAGCTTTCCTGACGTCCACACGCTTGAGTGCTCTCCGAACTTCATCCTCCGAGACAGAGATCACGTGATTGTTGCTGCTCTGAGTAATTTCCTCTAACGCGCCACTTGGCGGAGTCGCGTTGCCGCGGTTACAGTCAAAGCGAGCATAGAAAGAGTTTAACTCGTTCACGAGCAACGGATCAACGCTTGCCTCTGCAGAGGATTTAGATCCAAAGGAGCAGATGGACCTCAGACCCTGCCACATGCGCCGCGAGTCGTTGAGTTGGAAATGAGACTCCACTCGGTCTTTATAACGGAGTTTTGCGGCTTTAACTGCTCGTCTGAGAGCATAGCAGGACGATCTGTATTCGTTCATATTCCCTGAATGGAGACCGGCGTTGTAAGCAGCAGTGCGTGCGTTCACTGCGCTGGATTGAATTGTCCACCCACGGTTTCTGATTTGAGAAGGACGTTATTGTTATTGTTTGCGTGGCTTGCTCTGTAAGCGTGTTGATGAAGCAAAGCGCCACGTCTGTGAACTCGCTTACGTCAGCTGAACTCGCCGAACATGTCCCAATCCACATCGCCCAGAGCTGCCTGTAGCGCGGTCTCTGAGTGGGGTGACCAACGCTTAACTTCCCGCCTCACCGGGGTTCCTGGAGGAGCTTTTGTTTGTATTCGGGAGTGAGGAAAATGGCGGCATGATCCGATTTGCCAAGCGCTGGAAGTGACCGCGCTTTATAGGCGTTCTTAAACGGAGAGTAGCAGTGATCCAGTGTGTTTGCTCCTCGTGTGGGGCAGGAGACGCGTGCTGATGAAAGTTTGGCAGGACTTTCTTTAGGTTTGCTTTGTTAAAATCGCCCGCGACAATGAATGCCAGCGTCGGGATGTTGGTTTATGACGCCGCTGGCAACATCATGAAGGCCAGATAAAGCCAGCGCTGTGTCTGCCTGCGGTGGGATGTAAACGGCGGTCGCGACAACCGCAGAAAACTCCCTAGGCAGATAGAATGGGCGGCAGATGATTGTTAAATGTTCCAGATGAGGTGAGCAGGACCGCGAGAGAATGGTGATGTTCCTGGGATCGCACCATTTCTTGTTGATCATGAAACACACTCCACCGCCTTTGGATTTACCGGCCTCGGCTGTTCTGTCCATCCGAAAAACAGAGAAGTTCTCCGACGGCGTCACAGCTGTGTCGGGACCGCGGGCGTGAGCCATGTTTCAGACAAACAATAGATATTACAGTCTCTCATGTCCCGTTGAAAACTTATCCTGGCTCTAAGATCGTCCATCTTATTATCCAAGGATTGAACATTTGCTAGAAGAATGCTCGGGAGAGGAGGTCTGAATGCCCTTTTCCTCAGTCTGTTACGGATACCAGCACGTTTCCCACGGTGTTTCTTTTGTTCTACGCCGCTGGCTCTGTCCATTGTTCAACTCGGCGTTCCGAAGAATCTCAGATGGCCACAGAGGATCGCCGTAAGTGTCCTGAAACAGTCCAGTGTAGAGGTAACCAATGTCCAAAAGAGTTTTGCTGTCGTAGTAGATCAATGCAGATGATAAGTTTGTAAAAACTGAGAGTAAAAGAAAGTAAAATAGTAAATAAAAGCACAGTCTTCGCGGAGCGACCTGAACGGCGACCAAACACAGCGGCGCCATTTTGATGGTCCGATATATCCGAAATCGGATATATCCGATTTCTTTGACGACCCGCTTACATCGTCTTTTAAAAATGACCCGTATCCAATACTTGCATTTACACTATACACTGGAGAAACAGCCCAAGACGCTCTGACCCAGAAAAGGAAGTAAAACGGTGCGATATTCAAGATTCAAGAGTTTTATTTGTCACATACACAGTTATATACAGAATATACAACCGGCAGTGAAATGTAAACAGGTCCGCTCCATGGACAGTGCAAATTCACAGTTAAAAACACATATATTAATATATATATATATATATATATATATATATATATATATATATATATATATATATAGTACTTTTTTATTCTATTTCTATTATAATTTCCTCCTTGGAGTAAACTGTAGACTTATAAATATGTGGTTAACAGAAATGTACAAAGAAGTATAATGTGCAAACAGGTTTATAACAGGTTGTTACACAGTAACAACAAGAACAGAAAGTGCAGTGCAATGTCAGTATATCGATGGTCACGTGATGTTAAGTGACTGAGTTCAGGAGTCTGATGGCCTGGGGGAAGAAGCTCCTCCTGAGTCTGAGTTTTGGCCATCAGGCTTCGGAAGCGCTTACCAGATGGCAGCAGCGTGAAATGAGGGTTTGCAGGGTGATTAGAGTCCTTGATGATCTTAGTAGCTCTACCTTTGCTGCGTTTGGTGTAGACGTCCTGCAGAGACGGGAGAGCTGACCCTGAGATACGCTCCGATAAGCGCACGACTCTTTGCAGGGATTTGCAGTCATGACTGGTGCTGTTCCCATACCACGCTGTGATGCACTGAGTTAATACACTTTCTATCGCCCCTAAATAGAAAGTTTTCAGGATAGCTGGTGAAACCATGAATCTCTCTCTCACACACACACACACACACACACACACACACACACACACACACACACACACTGCAATGCAACAGAACTTTACTCGCAATTCCAATCAAGCGTCGTCCATATTCTGCCATATCTACACTGTCAGCGCACTCGTTCATTACACAACACAATAGGCTTGGTGTGATAGTCGGTGTTGTGAACACTGGTAACATCACTTGCCTACCGTGGCACCGCCCCATTCATAATGGCCGTATTAAAGGGGACATATTATTCAAAATTCACTTTTATAAGGTGTTTGAACACAGATGTGTGTCCACAGTGTGTGTAAACAACCAGCCTATAATGGTAAAAATCCACCCAATACTTTATGATCCCCATCAATCATTATCAATCTCTCAGAACAGGCTGTTCCAGATTTCCCCCTCCTATGTAAGAGTAGGGAAGCCCCGCCCATTACTGCTGATGATTGGCCCTTTTAGCATAGACACGCCCCTGAGGGGATGCCATTTCTGTTTACGGAATATTGTTACAAAAATATATTAATAAAAGACATTAAAACTCTCGTGAGACATGTCCAACATCACAATAATTCTCCAGAGCCAGGTTTTCGAGGGAACAAAGCAGGCCGGCTGTAACTCAGGAGGTCGTTCAAACCCACCTCAAATTCACACCAAATCAGACACCACACAAATTACACTAAATGATAAAAAACCCAAAAGAAGGCTTACAGACACGCCGGCTCCCTGACACGCCGGCTCCCTGGCGACACATTCAGCGAAAGCAGTGGGACAGCCCGTAAACGGCACCAGAAGGCCAGGACGATGAGTGAATTTAGGAAAATCACACACCTGATATTACCACGCAGGATTACACTGCAAACAGAATCAAAAGAAAAAGAAAACAACAAAAATACATTTATGGACAATCAAATTTGAGAGTAATGAACAGCCCGTCGGATGCAAGGCTCGTACCCGGGAGGCCAGAGCCAACCGTGCTCATGACCGTACACAACAGGATGCACAAATCATAACAGGTAATAAAAATGGACCCCAAGCAAAACAGCAGCGGCGTCACATGTAGCGTCTTCGGCAAGCAGTAAGGATTAGATATCTTGAAGTTCAATTCCCCTTCTACCTTTAACAAACAGACAGAGCGTTAACTAAACTCACCGAGCCCCAAATGTGAGAAAGGGAGAGGCATACTTACAATTTGGGTTGAGTAAACACCACACGCAAAGCTGTATGGTTACTCACAACAGGTACCGTGAATCAGTCTATAGGCTAGTGTTTAACACGTGCTATTGGCGCTACTGAGAGCAATGCACAATAAGTACGACAGCAAGTAACCAAGGGATTTAAAATGAACACAACGTCCCTGAGCGAACTCTGCTACAAACTTGCCACAGCGCAGACGCCACCAACGCCGCTCTAAACTATAAATAATGCATATTATAATACAGCGCAGCCATAAGCGGCTCACATTACACCATCAGCAGGATCTCAACCTATACAGCAAAGGGGACAGGGAAGGAAGTGCCAGGGGGAACGAACCCAGAATCAAACAGGACCGGTCAAAATAAGGGTCCTTAAATACTACAGCTGCTTGCACCTCATTGGTTTACCAATCATACCCAGGCAGGCCAATAAGAGAAGTCACTTCCCCTGCCACACGAAGCTCGTGTAAAGAATCTGCGCTCTTCTGGAAGGGGGGCGGGGAGCAGCAGCTCATTTGCATTTAAAGGGACACACCCAAATACGGGCAGATTTGACAAGCTATAATAAATGATCTAGGCCTGTCCTGGAGAACCACCAGCCCTGCACGTTTTGTATGTCTCCCCATTTCTAACACACCCATTTCAGGTCTTGCAGTCTCAACTAATGAGCTCATGAGTTGAATCAGGTGTGATAGATGAGGGAGACATACAAACTGTGCAGGGCTGGTGGTTCTCCAGGACAGGTTTGAGAACCACTGATCTTTAAGCTGAATCTTCAGACACATTCTGGGGACACCAGTGATTTATATTACATCTTGTGAGAAGGGGCATAATATGCACGCACAGAGACGACAAACATCCAGCAGACGCTGTTTATCCACCCGACAGATCAAACCAGACACACTGATCTCTGAACAGATCAAATTAAAAGGAAAAAAACATCACATGGTTCATTTGACTCAAAAGCCAGTAAATCACATGTATAATAGTGGGGGAGGGGGTTATATCTATCATATTTCATAGATTTATATATCATACCTTCTACATTTAACAGGAATTTTTGCTTTTGTAGGAAAAAAATTTCACCCCATTTTTTGGGAGCTTGGGGGTCCTTGATAATATATCCTTCATAAAATGTGTCGCCCCCCCACCCCTGAACCAGATATTGGTCTGATGCCTCAGGGCAACAATGTGCTATAAGGGCACTAGAACTCCAGATATTGGTTTTCTACATATGTGGAATAGGGAAAACAAGCAATATGTGCATTAGAAAAAGTTTTATTTGGACAAATATCAATCGCAAATGGTTCAAACAAATCACAAACTTTAAACAATAAATAGGTCTGATCAGGCATATCATTATGACCGGTGAAGTGAATAGCACTGATGATCTCTTCCTCACGGCTCCTGTTAGTGGGTGGGATATATTAGGCAGCAAGTGAACATTTTGTCCTCAAAGTTGATGTGTTAGAAGCAGAGGTGTCTAAAGTATTCACATTCAGTACTCAGGTAGAAGTATAGATACTAGGGTTTAAAAAGTTTAAGTATCAACTCAAGCTTTTTACTCAAGTAAAAGTGAAAAAGTACTGGTTTCAAAACTACTTAAAGTATAAAAGTAAAAGTAATGCAAGGAAAAAAATGCCATTAAGGACAAAAGCTTAGGCCGCGCCACAGGGGGCTATAGTGCACTACCCCACCTCCTCAAAAAAACAAAAGTGGGTGTTTCTAAATTTGTGGGTGTTTTCAAACTAAGGGGTGTTTATAAATCATGCAATGAAAATGATCTCCTTCACCCAACCCCACCCCTAAAACCTTCCCACACTGTGAAGTGGGAGGAGGCAAAGATGGAGAAGTGAGGAGGCGAGGATGGAGGAGGTGAGGATAGAGGAGTGAGGTGAGGATAGAGGAGTGAGGAGGTGAGGATGGAGGAGTGAGAAAGTGAGGATAGAGGAGTAAGGAGGTGAGGATGGAGGACTGAGGAGGTGAGGATGGAGGAGTGAGGTGAGGATAGAGGAGTGAGGAGGTGAGGATGGACGAGGTGAGGATAGAGGAATGAGGAGTGAGGATGGAGGAGGTGAGGCGTGAGGAGGTGAGGATGGAGGACTGAGGAGGTGAAGATGGAGGAGGTGAGGATAGAGGAGTGAGGCGAGGATGGAGGAGGTGAGGATAGAGGAGCGAGGAGGTGAGGATGGAGGACTAAGGAGTTGAGGATGGAGGAGTGAGGAGGTGAGGATGGAGGAGTGAGGGGAGGATAGAGGAGGTGAGGATGGACGAGGTGAGGATAGAGGAATGAGGAGTGAGGATGGAGGAGGTGAGGCGTGAGGAGGTGAGGATGGAGGACTAAGGAGGTGAGGATGGAGGAGTGAGGTGAGGATAGAGGAGTGAGGAGGTGAGGATGGACGAGGTGAGGATAGAGGAGTGAGGAGGTGAGGATGGAGGAGTGAGGAGGTGAGGATAGAGGAGTGAGGTGAGGATGGAGGAGGTGAGGATAGAGGAGTGAGGATGGAGGAGGTGAGGCATGAGGAGGTGAGGATGGAGGAGTGAGAAGGTGAGGATGGAGGACTGAGGAGGTGAGGATGGAGGAGTGAGGTGAGGATAGAGGAGTGAGGAGGTGAGGATGGACGAGGTGAGGATAGAGGAATGAGGAGGTGAGGATGGAGGAGTGAGGAGGTGAGGATGGAGGACTGAGGAGGTGAGGATGGAGGAGTGAGGAGGTGAGGATAGAGGAGTGAGGTGAGGATGGAGGAGGTGAGGATAGAGGAGTGAGGAGGTGAGGATGGAGGACTAGGGAGGTGAGGATGGAGGACTGAGGATGGAAGAGTGAGGAGGTGAGGATAGAGGAGTGAGGATGGAGGAGTGAGGAGGTGAGGATGGAGGAGTGAGGAGGTGAGGATAGAGGAGTGAGGTGAGGATAGAGTGAGGTGAGGATGGAGGAGGTGAGGATAGAGGAGTGAGGAGGTGAGGATGGAGGACTAGGGAGGTGAGGATGGAGGAGTGAGGACAGAGGAGTGAGGAGGCGAGGATGGAGGAGGCGAGGATGGAGGAGTGAGGAGGCGAGGATGGAGGAGTGAGGAGGTGAGGATAGAGGAGTGAGGGGAGGATAGAGTGAGGTGAGGATGGAGGAGGTGAGGATAGAGGAGTGAGGAGGTGAGGATGGAGGACTAGGGAGGTGAGGATGGAGGAGGTGAGGACAGAGGAGTGAGGAGACGAGGATGGAGGAGGCGAAGATGGAGGAGTGAGGAGGCGAGGATGGAGGAGTGAGGAGGCGAGGATGGAGGAGTGAGGATGGAGGAGTGAGGAGGCGAGGATGGAGGAGTGAGGATGGAGGAGTGAGGAGGTGAGGATAGAGGAGTGAGGAGGTGAGGACAGAGGAGTGAGGATGGAGGAGGTGAGGACAGAGGATGGAGGAGGTGAGGATAGAGGAGTGAGGATGAGGAGGTAAGGATAGAGTGAGGATGGAGGAGGTGAGGACAGAGGATTGAGGAATGCTCTAAAAATGGAAATAAATGGTGCCTAACGAAAAGTTTAATAATAATAAAAGCATGTATTGGGTAAGTGTAGGGAGGGCTTTTATTGTCCCATTAAGGCGGCATCCATTTAATAATTTTAGTAAATATAATAATTTACACTGTTATTATTGCATCCTGTTAATGTACAACAATACTGAGGTGCAAATAGTGTGTATCTGTCAACATAAAGTATAAATAGCATGTAAATACCATTTACACATCGCAAAGAACTGCTACTTTTACATGGTGTGAATAGAATATATCACTATTGTCACTTAGTATGCTATTTCACTTAAATGTCATCTATCGCTAAGAAATTACGCTAGTGCAAATAGCCGCTGCCAAACCTTTATCCCAGTACACATTTTGTCCCCCTGCGATTTAAATGCTTGTAACATAAATAACGAAATGTGTGGTTGAGAAGACTCTCTCTGGATCAGCGGCGAACGCAGATGTGAATGTTGCAGATGATCGTGGTAACCAAAGTCCCTAAAGTCTTTGGTTTAAAGCCTGTTTCACGTCACTAGCGTCAGTGGAGCGTGAGCAGTGCGTGTTTCCGCTGCCCTTATCAATAGCCGCGTTTCCATTACAGTACTTTCTAAATGTTGATAAAAAACGATTGTGAAATGACAGCGTTTCCAGTAACCGATGTTATGCGACTAAAACAATTTTTTTCCTCTCGCGATAAGTCATTCCAGAACTCAATGTGACGGATGTTGGTAGGTTTACATTTATCCCAGCCACCGCACTAGCCATTGTTTTTAATGGAAGGGAGCGGCCACGTATGAGGCGTTTCTCCCTCATATCTGCTTCAAGGTCTTGATCAATTGTGGCATTTCTTTTTTTAGCATCCAGTATTCCCGTAAATTCTTTTGTCTTTTAATAAAGAACTCTGTCTCATCTTCTGTCCAAACATACCACGTCATCTTTAAAGAATGACCAACTTTTACTTGCACCAGGTGGCCTGTAAAAGCCTAGAAATCTAGACGCACCCTAGCGGCAGCAAATCTAATTTGCTGCGAGTGTAGTCTAGCAACTCTCTGTAGACCTGCGAGCTGGAAAAACCAAACTCTGGTCAGGCTAATCACATCGTGTATAGAGTCGGTGGGCGGGCTTAACATAATGACTGCAGAGTTGTGCGTGCTACTGAAAAACAAAGAAGCTGACGTCTTTGGAAACGGCTTTGGCCGCGACTCTGGAAGACTTGGAGTTAAGCTTTTCTTTGAGAAAAGAACAGAACGGCACTGAAGTCATTCTTAAGAAAGGAAGATGTGTTCAGAGTTTTGCTGACCGTATACGGCGCAAGTTTAATCTATCAACTATCTCGGCTTCACCTTCTTCGTTGCTCTGGTTGGTTGTAGCGCTATCCTATTGCGTGCAGAGGGAAAGACAAGAGTTTATCCTGCCCCCTCGGATTGAGCCCTGCCAATGGTGTGTTCCCAGACCCAACATCTTCATGTAGGTCTGGCTTGTCAGGCTGTGTTTCCAGTGCAGTTTTGTGAAATATTCCTTTTTCGAATTGCCTGAAAAACCAGGTTTTTGCAAAATTGATGCGTTTCCATTGGGCGTATTTTCAATTTCAATTTGCGCAATTTGAAGGGTATTGGGAACGCGGCTATAGACTGAGAGCATTCATATCGAGAGTGTGACGCCGACTCTGGTTCATTAACATGGGCACGCTCGCGCTCCTCTGACGCTTGTGACGTGAACAGCCGTGGTGATAGACAGCGGAATCATGGTCATTTAGAAATAAGATCGCGTGGGTGCTTGAATCGAGAGCGCAATCTTTTAACGATTAATCATGCAGCTCTAGTTACTACTCTCATAAAATGTAATTACATTAACCTAAATTTAGAGTCCAACAGCAGATATTTCAGCAGAGTGAATGTTTTTGTGCTGAATATGGTCTCCCTCTCGACTGCGCTCTGTCTGTTTGACGCCGGCGTTCGTTCAGTGAAGTTTCCATGCAAAATGGAAATAACTGCGTGGATTAGTAACATTTACAGATTCAAGATTCAAGATTCAAGATTCAAGAGTTTTATTTGTCACATACACAGTTATATACAGAATATACAACCGGCAGTGAAATGTAAACAGGTCCGCTCCATGGACAGTGCAAATTCACAGTTAAAAACACAAGGAAGAAATTATAATAGAAATAGGATATAAAAAAAGTACTATATATATATATATATATATGTCTATATCTGTAGAATTATAAATAATCAAGTCAAGAGAAAAAAAGGTAACAAATAAGGATAAAGTGGAATAAAATAATTGAAGTAGACTTTGCAGTGAGTAAACTGTAGACTTATAAATATGTGGTTAACAAATGTATAAAGAGTATAATGTGCAAACAGGTTTATGACAGGTTGTTACACAGTAACAACGAGAACAGAAAGTGCAGTGCAATGTCAGTGTATCGATGTTTATCCTGGACGTGAAGTCACGTGATGTTAAGTGACTGAGTTCAGGAGTCTGATGGCCTGGGGAAGAAGCTCCTCCTGAGTCTCTCAGTTTTGGCCATCAGGCTTCGGAAGCGCTACCAGATGGTAGCAGCGTGAAATGAGGGTTTGCAGGGTGATTAGAGTCCTTGATGATCTTGGTAGCTCTACCTTTGCAGCGTTTGGTGTAGACGTCCTGCAGAGACGGGAGAGCTGACCCTGAGATACGCTTCGGATAAGCGCCACGACTCTTTGCAGGGCTTTGCGGTCATGACTGGTGCTGTTCCCATACCACGCTGTGATGCACTGAGTTAAAACACTTTCTATCGCCCCTAAATAGAAAGTTTTCAGGATAGCTGGTGAAAGCCTGAATTTCCTCAGCTGGCGCAGGTGGTACAGTCTTTGCCTGGCTTTTTCACCTGTGTCTGAATGTGAGCAGTCCAGGTCAGGTCCTCGGAGATGTTTACTCCCAGGTACTTGAAGCTGCTCACTCTCTCTACTGGTGACCCGCTGATCATGAGGGGGAGTATGTCCGTTGCTGTCTCTTCCTGAAGTCCACAATCATTTCTTTGGTCTTGCCAACATTCAGAGAGAGACAGTTGTCCTGGCACCATGCTGTTAGATGCTCCACCTCGTCCAAGTATGCCGTCTCATTGTTGTTGGAAATGAGGCCCAGGACAACAGTATCATCAGCAAATTTGATGATAGAGGTGGAGCTGTGTGTGGACAAACAGTCATGCGTGTAGAGAGAGTAGAGCAGGGGCTCAGGACACAGCCCTGTGGAGCTCCCACACTCAGGGTGATGGAGGTGGAGGTGGACTGGCCTATTCTCACCACCTGAGGCCTGCCAGTGAGGAAGTCCTCAATCCAGTGGCAGAGAGAAGGATTCAGGCCGAGATCCAGGAGTTTGGAGGTTAGCTTGGTGGGAACTATGGTGTTAAAGGCTGAGCTATAGTCAATAAATAGCAGTCTTACGTAGTTCCCACTTTTGCTGTCGATGTGAGTGAGGGAGGAGTGGAGGACATGAGAGATGGCATCTTCAGTCGATCTATTGGGACGATAGGCAAACTGAAGAGGGTCCAAAGTGTCAGGAATGAAGGCGCAAATGGTGTTTTTAATGAGTCTCTCAAAGACCTTCATGACTATAGACGTGAGAGCCACTGGACGATAGTCATTTAGGCAAGAGGGTTTACTGTTCTTAGGGACAGGGATGATGGTGGATTTTTTGAAGGAGGTGGGGACCACAGATGTAGCGAGGGACTCATTAAAGATAGATGTAAACAACCCGGTGAGCTGATCAGCACAGGACCGCAGAACACGACCTGAAATACCATCCGCCCAGCAGCTTTCCTGACGCCCACACGCTTGAGTGCTCTCCGAACTTCATCCTCCGAGACAGAGATCACGTGATTGTTGCTGCTCTGAGTAATTTCCTCTAACGCGCCACTTGGCGGAGTCGCGTTGCCGCGGTTACAGTCAAAGCGAGCATAGAAAGAGTTTAACTCGTTCACGAGCAACGGATCAACGCTTGCCTCTGCAGAGGATTTAGATCCAAAGGAGCAGATGGACCTCAGACCTTGCCACATGCGCCGCGAGTCGTTGAGTTGGAAATGAGACTCCACTCGGTCTTTATAACGGAGTTTTGCGGCTTTAACTGCTCGTCTGAGAGCATAACAGGACGATCTGTATTCATTCATATTCCCTGAATGGAGACCGGCGTTGTAAGCAGCAGTGCGTCGTTCACTGCCTTGTGGATTGAATTGTCCACCCACGGTTTCTGATTTGAGAAGGACGTTATTGTTATTGTTTGCGTGGCTTGCTCTGTAAGCGTGTTGATGAAGCAAAGCGCCACGTCTGTGAACTCGCTTACGTCAGCTGAACTCGCTCGGAACATGTCCCAGTCAACGTCATCAAGAGCTGCCTGAAGCGCGGTCTCTGAGTGGGGCGACCAACGCTTAACTTCCCGCCTCACCGGGGGTTCCTGGAGGAGCTTTTGTTTGTATTCGGGAGTGAGGAAAATGGCGGCATGATCCGATTTGCCAAGCGCTGGAAGTGACCGCGCTTTATAGGCGTTCTTAAGCGGAGAGTAGCAGTGATCCAGTGTGTTTGCTCCTCGTGTGGGGCAGGAGCGCGTGCTGGTGAAAGTTTGGCAGGACTTTCTTTAGGTTTGCTTTGTTAAAATCGCCCGCGACAATGAATGCCGCGTCGGGATGTTGGTTTATGGCGCCGCTGGCAACATCATGAAGGCCAGATAAAGCCAGCGCTGTGTCTGCCTGCGGTGGGATGTAAACGGGCGGTCGCGACAACCGCAGAAAACTCCTCGGCAGATAGAATGGGCGGCAGATGATTGTTAAATGTTCCAGATGAGGTGAGCAGGACCGCGAGAGAATGGTGATGTTCCTGGGATCGCACCATTTCTTGTTGATCATGAAACACACTCCACCGCCTTTGGATTTACCGGCCTCGGCTGTTCTGTCCATCCGAAAAACAGAGAAGTTCTCCGACGGCGTCACAGCTGTGTCGGGACCGCGGGCGTGAGCCATGTTTCAGACAAACAATAGATATTACAGTCTCTCATGTCCCGTTGAAAACTTATCCTGGCTCTAAGATCGTCCATCTTATTATCCAAGGATTGAACATTTGCTAGAAGAATGCTCGGGAGAGGAGGTCTGAATGCCCTTTTCCTCAGTCTGTTACGGATACCAGCACGTTTCCCACGGTGTTTCTTTGTTCTACGCCGCTGGCTCTGTCCATTGTTCAACTCGGCGTTCCGAAGAATCTCAGATGGCCACAGAGGATCGGCGAAAGTGTCCTGAAACAGTCCAGTGTAGAGGTAACCAATGTCCAAAAGAGTTTTGCTGTCGTAGTAGATCAATGCAGATGATAAGTTTGTAAAAACTGAGAGTAAAAGAAAGTAAAATAGTAAATAAAAGCACAGTCTTCGCGGAGCGACCTGAACGGCGACCAAACACAGCGGCGCCATTTTGTATGCTACATATAACAGTGGTTATATCCAGGTTAGGATATAACCACTGTTCTCTATATAGAGTAGGGATGCGACAAGGAAATTCCCCACCGGTTAATCGACACGCGTCAACACCAGTAATACGGTATCTAACCGAAAGGAACGCAAAGGAATGCAAAGCGAGTGGTTAAGCTTCCATAGGAATGAACTGAAAACGTGCCAGTGCGCGCACGCACACCGCGGAATGACAGTGCGGACGTGCACATTTTACTTTCGGTTTAGAATTAGCGCCAATTCAGGGACGGGTTGCTTGATTGGTGGGTTCAGTAGCCTATTCTTAATGAAAAACACAACAACAGAACAGTACAATGACAAACTCACGTTTACATTTCGATTTGAAACCAAATCTCCCGCGATCATCTAGTCAGTCAGCTCCTCGCTCTTGTGATGAATGAGATCTGACTCCTGCTGCTGATGTGCTGAGACTCTTGTGCCGTGGTGGGCAAGAGATGTAACCGGTGTGGAGTCTGAACACCGACTATCATAGCGAGCCTAATATAGATTAATATTAATGAACTTACTACATGAAGTACACTTAAAAATATATTAAAAATATACTGGAACATTACTTTAGTACACTTCTTTTTCGTAAGGGTTGTGTGGAGTGGAAGATTGTGAGCTTCTTATCAGAAAGATAAACTGAAGAGACGCTTCACCCACAAACTGCTGACACGCACAGAGACGACAAACATCCAGCAGACGCTGTTTATCCACCTGACAGATCAAACCAGACACACTGATCTCTGAACAGATCAAATTAAAAGGAAAAAAACATCACATGGTTCATTTGACTCAAAAGCCAGTAAATCACATGTATAATGGTGGGACAGCAAGTGTATAATGTACATGTATAATTCAGAATTCATATATTTATATATCATACCTTCTACATTTAACATAACATCCTAATTTTTTTGGGAGCTTGGGGGTCCTTGAAAATATATCCATCATAAAATGTGTCTGCTGACCAGTCAGGGTGCCCATGCTGACTCCTGTCCACCGCCAAAAGCACCAACAGTGGCACATGAGCATCAGAACTGGACCACGGAGCAATGGAAGAAGGTGGCCTGGTCTGATGAATCACGTGTTCTTTTACATCACGTGGATGGCCGGGTGCGTGTGCGTGGCTTACCTGGGGAACACATGGCACCGGGATGCACTATGCGAAGAAGGCAAGCCAGTGGAGGGTTCAGGTTTAGGAATGGTTTGAGGAGCACAACAACGAGTTTGAGGTGTTGACTTGGCCTCCAAATCCCCCAGATCTCAATCCAATCGAGCATCTGTGGGATGTGCTGAACAAACAAGTCCAATCCATGGAGGCCCCACCTCACAACTTACAGGACTTAAAGGATCTGCTGCTAACATCTTGTTGCCAGACACCACAGCACACCTTCAGGGGTCTAGAGGAGTCCATGCCTCAATGGGTCAAGGCTGTTTGGCAGCAAAAATGGACCAACACAATATTAGAAATAATTATTATGTCATAATGTTATGCCTGGTCGGTGTATACTATTAATTTAAACATATAAACCAAACACACACACACACACACACACACACACACACACTCTACTTTGCTGACTGACCCCTGACCTCCTAAATGTCTCTCAAACCAGATTCAGGGATCCAGTCTTCCTGGCTATCCTCAAGCTCACTGTCCTCACTCTCAGAAGGAATGACTCAAACTGCTCGATCATGTTCCTTCCGCTCATAAAATGTTCTCGTTTCCATTTCCTGCAAGTATCAATAGATAGTAAAAACATGGAATATTGGTGCATTCATTCATTCATATTGCCGGAACAAAAGTGGCTTAACTGCAGTGTTGCAGTTAAAAATCAGTTGAAAATTGCCTGTCCAGTTCAGCCAGCATAATGTCTAAAACAGGGAGATACAAATGACATTTAAATGTCTGTGATTCTGATTCCCATTGCATCTCATTTTCATCACACTGTCCAAATGTAGTTGGTATTATGGAGGTTGTCACTGAATTCAATTTCTGGCATGTGTAAAGCTGCTTTTTTCCATATTAAAAACGTCTCAAAATGCCAGTATATTGTATATCATATACTGATCACATACACCTGCAGCTCATCATTACCTCATCAGAAGACCGGACCAACACAACACAGTGCCAGCATGAGTGCCCCGGATCCATTCCAGGAGTTGGTCGACGCTCTCCGTCGAACTCTCACCACCATTCCTCCAGCACCATCACGATCGAGCACTCCCGACACCGCTTCTCCTTTGCCTCTGGTGAATGCAAGTCCCATGGCCAAACGGTGCCCTTCTCTGGCTCAGCGGAGGATTGCAACGGATTTCTTCTCCAATGCTCGCTGGTGCTGGAGATGCCACTGCACCTGTACCCCACCGAGCGATCCAAAGTGGCATTTATCGTCTCCCAACTGTCTGACAAGGCCGTCCGGTGGGCAGAACCACTATGGTCTCAGAATAATCCGCTTACCCACCCTCTCTCCAGCTTCACCGCCCACTTTAAGGAGGTTTTCGGAAAACCCTTGTGGAATTCAGCAGTTGGTGAGCAACTTTATCATTTAAAACAAGGTATGAAGTCTGTTAATGAGTATGCTCTCCAGTTTTGCACTCTTGCCGCTTCTAGTGGATGGAACGAACAATCTCTACTGACCACATACCGTCATGGTTTGGATCCTCAGCTGCGGTTGCATCTCGCTGCATATGAGGATACCATCGGGCTTGAACGTTTCATCCAACTCTCCATCCCCTTTGACACTCGTATGCAGTCGTGTGGAAGAACACCAGGGCCAGCCGCTATTCATTCCATCCCTCCGCCGGCCAGAGCTTGACAGCCCTCCAGAACCAGCCCACGAGCCCATGCAGCTTGAGAATTCCCGACTGTCCATGGCTGAGTGGCAGAGATGGCTGACCCAGAATCTGTGTCTCTATTGTGGAACGCTCAGTGGACAGCCCAGCCTGTTACGCCCCCTTCAGCGACGTCTTTTGCCCCACACACGCCTCCAAGCTGCCTCCACACCAGCCATAGGACTGTGCTATTGATCTGCTGCCAGGTGATCCAGTGCCCCGTTGGAAAATTTACCCACTTTCACATCCAAAGGAGAAGGCCATGGTGGAATACATCCAGGAAGCTCTAGACCAGGGTTATATCCGTCCGTCTACTTCCCCTGCTGCTTCCAGCTTTTTCTTCGTGGCTAAGAAGTGCGGCCCTGTATTGACTAGAGCACTCAATAACATTACTGTTCCGCTATCCACTTCCTCTCATCCCTGCTGCGCTGGAACATCTCTGTGGTGCCACGGTGTTCACGAAGTTGGACATCCACAGAGCGTACAACCTCATCCGGATATGTAAGAAGGACGAATGGAAGACCGCCTTCGTGACACCCACTGACCACTACAAATATCTCATCATGCCATACGGATTGGTCCTTATTCCAGGATTACATCCATGAGGTGCTCTGTGAGTTCCTCCACAAGTTCGTCCTGGTCTATATAGATGACATCTTGATCTACTCCCGAAGCCTGGCCGACCTCGGAGGAGCTTCCATCTCTTCCTGAAAGCTGAGAAATGCATGTTCCACCAGTCCTCAGTGCAGTTTCTGGGATACATCATCGATCACAGTGGCATCCGGATGGACAAGAGGAAGCCATCCGGTCCTGGCCCACTCTCACAAACATCAAGCAACTCCAACGGTTCCTAGGTTTCGCCAACTTCTATCGACGCTTCATTCAAGACTACAGCTCCTCACCCATCTCCTCCGTAATCAGCCCAAGTCTCTGACCTGGTCCCCAGCAGCCACGAAAGCCTTCGAAGCCCTGAAGACCGCCTTCACCACCACTCCCCTCCTCGTCCACCCCAACCCAGAAGTCCCTTTCATCGTGGAGGTGGATGCTTCAACTACCAGAGTGGGAGCGGTTCTATCTCAGCAGCAGGGGAACTCCAGTAGACTCCATCCATGCGCCACCTTCTCCCGCAAGCTCAGGTAAATTATGACATCGGGAACAGGGAACTTCTCACCATCAAGCTTGCCCTTGAGGAGTGGAGGCATTGGCTGGAGAGTGCTCAACACCCCTTTCTCATTCTCACCAATCATAAAAACCTGGGCTAGATCCGTGAGACTAAACGATTGAACCCGCGCCAGGCTCAATGGGCACTGTTCTTCACCCAGTTTCACTTCACCATCTCTTATCGTCCGGGGTCCAAGAATGTCAAGGCAGATGCCCTGTCCCGCATCTACAGTCCGGAAGAGAAGGTAGAAGACTACGAGCCCATCCTCCCGGATCAGTTATTCATCAGCCCCATAGTCTGGTCTGAGGAAACCCTGCCCTCGTCCAATGCCTCCACCAACACCCTGCCGGGCTGCCCATCGGACTCGTAGTACGTCACCCTCATCCACTCCTCTCACTCTTCTCTGGGCACTGGCCACCCTGGGGTCAATGAAACCCTCTCGCTTCTAAAACAACGCTTCTGGTGGCCACGCATGGCATCCGACGTCAGAAGGTACGTGCAGGGATGCAAGGAATGCGCTGTGTCCAAGAGCCCCCGCCATCTTCCCTCCAGCAAACTTCATCCTCTGCCGTTCCTAACCGACCCTGGTCACACCTAGGAGTGGACTTCATCATGGATCTTCCCATCTCCAAGAACCATACATGTATCCTGGTAGTGCTTGATCGATTCTCAAAATCCTGCCGTCTGATCCCCTTGAGAGGGTTGCCCACCGCCATGGAGACTCAGAGCTCATGTTTAACCACGTCTTCCATTACTTCGTCATTCCTGAAGACATTGTCTCAAATCAGGGTCCCCAGTTCATGTCTAGGGTCTGGAAAGCTTTTTATCAGCACCTAGGTGTGACTGTCAGCCTGCTGATGACAGAGCGCTGTTTTCATCTATGCGTTTGCACAGAAGTCTATATAATAATTAATTTCCACAGAGCTGTAATTATTTTGATGTTTATTATATAAATGTTATATAGCAGACATTAATATAATTTAAGGAGTTTTAAACGAGTGGATCTTGTTAAGAGTTACATACGGTGACCATGCTGGAGCATCAACCCGGTGAGTAACGGCTGAATGCAACTTCACGAGATGAGCATAGACAATAGAGAGAGAGATAAAGAAATACAGTGCTTTTATTTCCAACAAGCTCTCATTCATGGCTGTTTTATTTAATTCATGTAAAGTTATGTCTTTATTGGGACATGACGAATTACGTGACTCTCTGAGTTTGTCTCTATTTTTAGCACTAAGTTTAAACTACATAACATACATAGCCTATCTTATTTGTGCATATCTCATTTGTGCATTACTTGCTGCTATGTTAAATAAAGTTTATTAATTCATGGAAGTCAGTTATTTTACCTTTGAACTGTAGTTGACTCATCTCCCCTCAGACGCAGTGCTTTAATGGCGGGTTTGAACACAATTTTCAAAACGTCCACAAGATGGCGCCATTTATCAGTGAATCTGATATTACAAAACAGATCATGGGAAAATGCTTAAATATCGGGAAACTGTTATATCGGTCAATCTCTAATTCTTTTTTTGTTGCCAAAATGCAAAATATGTTCAAATTAAAATAGAATTTAGTTATTCAATCTGAAGAAAAGCTGAAATAGGTTGCTCTGCTTTAGCGTTGAACATTCAGACTGACGGATGAATAAGACTCCATAGAGGAATCCAACAAAAGGGCAAATTCACACCGAACAGCTCAGATTTAACACAGACAAAATCAGGCATGTATCCAAACCCACCATAGCAAATAAAGTGAGGAAAAAGGAAAGTCCTTCTAAAAAATAGAAAATACCAAAGACACACATAAGCATTCCTCCCATTAAGAAAGAAGACAATATTCAAATATACTCACATGTTGAGCTTAAAACCAAAGGTTTCCCAACTAGGACTTTTTAGATAAACAGTTCAAGCTAGCCATTAAGAAACATGCGTTCCCTCTACCACAACTGAACTACTACTACTACTACTTCTTCTTCTTATACACTGTAAAAAAAACAAAATTCTGATTCTGAAGAGCAGTTTTGAAGTGTAAAATAGAGACGAGCTGGTGTGTCTACTAATGAGCTCATGAGTTGAATCAGGTGTGATAGATGAGGGAGACAGGGAAACTGTGCAGGGCTGGTGGTTCTCCAGGAAAGGTTTGAGAACCACTGATCTTTAAGCTGAATCTTCACAGACACATTCTGGGGACACCAGTGATTTATATTACATCTTGTGAGAAGGGGCATAATATGTCCCCTTTAATATTATTTCAAAATTCAGCATATCGTGAGTCTCTGGCGATTCCCACCCCTATAAACTACTGGTACAAATAAGAAACATAGCTGTGCACTTAAAGTTTGCTAGTGTTACACATATAGTACACTTAAACATATACTTTTATATACTAAAAGTGGGCCAATTTAGACCCAAGCAGTATTGAAATAGTACAATTACAAGTACATTAACGTCTAACCTGAGGAGGGAACAGAGACGTAACGTCAGTGACTGACGAATGGGGGTTTTGCCTAGAAGCCTATCATCTTCGAGATCTAAGAAAACACCCAATGGCAGTGCTAATACCATGGGCATGTGGAATTTGCATGTGTAACTCCGCCCCACTGTATTATGTTTACCTGCTGAGGAGCCAAAACTGAACTCCGGCATTCCAGCGGAAGTGGCAAAGGGACGTTACATCTCCATTCCCTCCTCAGGGAACGAGGGTTACATACATAACCGAGACATTCCCTTTCATTCAGTAATGTCAGTGACTGAAGAATGGGGGTCCCAGTGTAATCACACCACTCGGCTGTCTTCCAGTGCCCTGCGTAAGTGGGAGCTCCCTGTCTTAAGACTAGTACAGACTCTGAGTGAAGTGTGCCCTCCAAGGGCAGTGCTTGCAGGTTCACCACCTGGTCCCTGAACGGTGTGGTGGGAACCTTGGGCACAGGGTCTCAGGATCACGTGAGTGTTGGCCGACCTGAATTCCAGGCACACTTCGTCACCCGAAAATGCATGCAGGTCCCCTACCCTCTTGATGGAGGCCAAAGCGATCAGGAGCGCTGTCTTCATTGACAAGAACTTAAGATCAACTGATCGCAATGGCTCGAAGGGAGGCCTCTGCAGAGCATCTAGAACTACTGAGCGGTCCCAAGAGGAGGATTCAGTCTCCTGGCTCCCCTCAGGAACCTGATGACCTGGTCGTGCTGACTTACCTTCTTGTTCCCCAAGAGGTCATGGTGGGCAGATATAGCGGCCATGTATACCTTGAGATTGGAAGGAGACAGCCTTCGTTCCAACCCTTCCTGGAGAAACGAGAGCACGGACCCGATCAGGCATTTCCAGGGGTCTTCTTGGCGAGAAGAGCACCCACCAGGTGACGAAGAGGTTCCACTGCAATGCATGGGTGTATCTAGTAGACTCTCCCCTAACGGAAATGATGGTAGCCACCACCGGAGGTGGTAGGGCACTCAAACCTGCCGCGTCCCGATCTCTGGAACCTCCACGTGTGGCTCCTGGATGGGACGCAGCAGGTTTGAGTACCCTACCACCTCCGGTGTCATAGGGTGCCCCATCTCTGAGAAAGGAAGTCCTTCCTCAGAGGAATTGGCCAGGGAAGGGCTGTCGCAAGGAGTACGAGTTTTGGGAACCAGGTCCGGCCAGTACGGGGCAACCAAAAGGACCTGCTCTGATGGGTGTCAGAACGTGGCGCCCCCAAAAACCAATTGTCCAACCATGAGTGCTCAGGCTGGGGCGGAGGATTCCACTCCTGAGACCTGAGACTCACGGCTGCCCGGGAAAGCATGGCTGTCAACTCTGGGTCTGGCTCGAGCAATGCTGGCACATCATCCTCAGAGGACTCCAGCCTACCTTGTGATGTGGCGGCTGACATCTCTTCGTTCTCTGCGTCACCAAACGGAACACACGGAACAGCAGGAGCCGGCCCTGGTGTTACTGTCTGAGTGCACGGCAGGAGCGGTGCACTAGAGAGGGGGTGTGGGCCGAGGCATAAGCGTCTGAGATTTATTCCACACTATCACCCTCAGGTCATCCTGGCCACCAGCCAAAGTGCCGCCTCGCATGGAGATGGCAGATTGGGGTGTGGCAGAGGGGACTCTCGCTCCAGGACGGAGCTCATTGAGTCTCGACCACAGCACAGAGATGGTCATGTTCCCGCAGTGAGAACATGACTCATCCACAAATGATGACTGAGCGTGCTGAAAGCCCAAACACATGTCAGACAGTAATTGTGCCCATCAGAGGGCGCCAGAGACCGGCCGCCCCCAGAAGCACACGGGCAAGACATCCTGAAAAGGACGTGCCACGTGTGAGCTCTTTTTGTGAGAGGAAGCCTCGCAGTCGATGCTGCAGCACCCAGGGAAACGCACACCAGCTGGATGCAGACCACTGCACAGATCAGCAGGCAGGAAGTATGTGATTGCTGGAACGCACTGTCACAACAACACCGACTGGAAAGCTGCTCATCTTGAAGAAACTGACGATATAACTCAGAAAGGCTTGAGGAGTGAAGAGTAGGTACCCTTGGCTCCAAAGCAGAAACATAATGCGATGTGCCAGCGTACTTCCTTATATACCCACGCGATGGGGCGGAGTTAAGCATGCAAATTCCGCATGCCCATGGCATTGGCACTGCCATTGAGCGTTTTCTAAGATCTCGAAGATGATAGACTGCAAAGGTACTCAAAGGACTCTAATCACCCTGCAAACCCTCATTTCACGCTGCTGCCGTCTGGTAAGCGCTTCCGAAGCCTGATGGCCAAAACTGAGAGACTCAGGAAGAGCTTCTTGCCCCAGGCCATCAGACTCCTGAACTCAGTCACCTAACATCACGTGACCATCGATATACTGACATTGCACTGCACTTTCTGTTCTCGTTGTTACTGTGTAACAACCTGTTATAAACCTGTTTGCACATTATACTCTTTGTACATTTCTGTTAACTACATATTTATAAGTCTACAGTTTACTCATTGCACAGTTTACTTCACTTATTTTATTCCACTTCTTTATTTTTATTTTTTATGTTTTTTCTACTTGACTTGATTTATTTATAATTCTACAGATGAATTTCACTGCCGGTTGTATATTCTGTATATAACTGTGTATGTGACAAATAAAACTCTTGAATCTTGAATCTAGGCGAAACCCCCATTCGTCAGTCACTGACGGTACTCGGAGTGACGAAAGGGAACATTAATAAACTTACTACATGAAGTACACATAAAAATATATTAAAAATGTGCTAGAACATTACTTTAATAAAATGAACTCGAAGTATAGTTTTTCATAAGGGTTGTGTGGAGTGGAAGATTGTGAGCTTCTTATCAGAAAGATAAAATCAAGAGACGCTTCACCCACAAACTGCTGACACGCACAGAGCCGACAAACATCCAGCAGACGCTGTTTATCCACCCGACAGATCAAACCAGACACACTGATCTCTGAACAGATCAAATTAAAAGGAAAAAAAAACATCACATGGTTCATTTGACTCAAAAGCCAGTAAATCACATGTATAATAGTGTGTGTGTGGGGGGTGGTCATATTTCATAGATTTATATATCACACCTTCTACATTTAACAGGAATTTTTATTCCTGGACAAAAAAAAAAAAATTCACCCCATTTTTTGGGAGCTTGGGGGTCCTTGATAATATATCCTTCATAAAATGTGTCGCCCCCCCACCCCTGAACCAGATATTGGTTTGATGCCTCAGGGCAACAATGTGCTATAAGGGCACTAGAACTCCAGATATTAGTTTTCTACATATGTGGAATAGGGAAAACAAGCAATATGTGCATTAGAAAAAGTTTTATTTGGACAAATACCAATCGCAAATGGTTCAAACAAATCACAAGCAACAAACAATAAATCTGTCCAATCAGGCATATCATTATGACCACTGACAGGTGAAGTGAATAACACAGGTGAAGTGATTATCTCATCACCTGTTAGTGGGTGGGATATATTAGGCAGCAAGTGAACATTTTGTCCTCAAAGTTGATGTGTTAGAAGCAGGAAAAATGGGCAAATGTAAGGATTTGAGCGAGTTTGACAAGGGCCAAATTGTGATGGCTAGACGGTCAGAGCATCTCCAAAACTGCAGCTCTTGTGGGGTGTTCCCGGTCTGCTGTGGTCAGGATCTATCAAAAGTGCTCCAAGGAAGGAACAGTGGTGAACCGGTGTCAGGGTCATGGGCGGCCAAGGCTCATTGATGCACGTGGGGAGCAAAGGCTGGCCCGTGTGGTCAGATCAAACAGATGAGCTACTGGAGCTCAAACTGCTCAAGTTAATGCTGGTTCTGATAGAAAGGTGTCAGAATACACAGTGCATCTAAATTTGTTGCGTATGGGGCGGCAGTGGGCACGCAAGCATCAGAACTGGGCCACGGAGCAATGGAAGAAGGGGGTCTGGTCTGATGAATCACGTTTTCTTTTACATCATGCTGGGTACATTTGCATCACTTCCCTGGGGAACACATGGCACCAGGATGCACTATGGGAAGAAGGCAAGTCAGCGGAGGCAGTGTGATGCGTTAGGCAATGTTCTGCTGAGAAACCTTGGGTTTTTGCAAAGCAAAAATGGTTCAAGAATGGTTTGAGGAACACAACAATGAGTTTGAGGTGTTGACTTGGCCTCCAAATCCCCCAGATCTCAATCCAATCGAGCATCTGCGGGATGTGCTGAACAAAAGTCCAATCCATGGAGGCCCCACCTCACAACTTACATGACTTAAAGGATCTGCTGCTAACATCTTGTTGCCAGATACCACAGCACACCTTCAGGGGTCTAGTGGAGTCCATGCCTCGACGGGTCAAGGCTGTTTGGCAGCAAAAGGGTACCAACACAATATTAGGTCATAATGTTATGCCTGGTTGGTGTATACTATTCATTTAAACATATAAAACAAACAAACACACACAAACACACACACACTACTTTGCTGACTGACCCCTGACCTCCTAAATGGCTCTCAAACCAGATTCAGGGATGCAGTCTTCCTGGCTCTCCTCAAACTTACTGTCCTCACTCTCAGAAGGAATGACTCAAACTGCTCGATCATGTTCCTTCCGCTCATAAAATGTTCTTGTTTCCATTTCCTGCAAGTATCAATACATAGTAAAAACACTGAATATTGGTGCATTCATTCATATTGCCGGAACAAAAGTGGCCTAACTGCAGTGTTGCAGTTAAAAATCAGTTGAAAATCGCCTGTCCAGTTCAGCCAGCATAGTGTCTAAAACAGGGAGATACAAATTGTAACGGAGGCCAGCTAGTAGTTGCTGTGCGAGTAAACCTCACTCCTCTGACCTCAAGAGATGCTCTAGCGACTGACGCTAGGGGTTGCAGCCTTTAGCCTCCTTGTTAGAGTGTCCGACTCTCATGCCGGCGGACCCGAGTTTGAGTCCCGCTTGGAGCGGGGCGGTTCGAACAGGAGGGGTTACAAAATGACATTTTAATGTCTGTGATTCTGATTCCCATTGCATCTCATTTTCATCACACTGTTCAAGTGTAGTTGGTATCATGTACTGCAAAAGCCCGGGAGGTTGTCACAAAGTTCTTTTTAATTTTCCTGCAGTTTGGGGGGAACTCTGCACAAAAAACAGCGACATCCTCACAAAACGTTTTCACCTGCGTCCACATTGCCTCCCATGAGCTCTTTAACATTAACATTTCCAATTAGATGCTTAGGGAAAGAAGAAAGCATGGGCTGTTTCGGCCTAATAAAAAAACTGCACTTTTTTTTTTGTTGGGTTTAAGAAAAAAAAAAAATCAACAAATGTCCATTTTGTTTATGTAGCGTGTAGACTAAAGCGGGGACAGAACAAGAAGAAAGTCCACTCATACTTTGAGATTCGCGAGTCACGGGAGAATGATCTTCTTTTTTAATAAAGTAATTAAAAATAATTTAGCCTTAACTTACTCATTCTACACACAAAAATAATAAGATAAGACACCTAAAACAAGAAAATATGAATTCTGATTTTTTTTAAATTTTTTATTCAAAGCATTAAAGGAAGGCATTAATTGGCTAGATTATCGTAATGCTTTATTGGGCGGTTGCCCTGCAGGCCTAATAAACAAACTTCAGCAGCTTGAGTTCATACTAGAACAGGAAGTGTGATCATATTATCCCAATAATATGACAACAGAGACAGAGATGAATAAATTCGGCGCTTTTATTTCCAACATGCTCTCATTCATGGCTGTTTTATTTAATTCATGTAAAGTTATGTCTTTATTGGGACATGAAGAACTATGTGACTCTGTGAGTTTGTCTCTATTTTTAACACTAAGTTTAAATTACATAACATCTTATTTGTGCATTATTATTAATTCATGGAAATCAGTTATTTTACCTTTGAACTGTAATTGACATCTCCCCTCAGACGCAGTGCTTTAATGGCGGGCTTGAACACAATTTTCAAAACGTCCACAAGATGGCGCCATTTATCGGTGAATCTGATATTTCAAAACCGATACCCGATTATGGGAAAATGTTTAAATATTGGGAAACTGATATATCGGTCAATCTCTAATTCTTTCTTTTTGTTGCCCAAATGCAAAATATGTTCAAATGAAAATTATATACACAGGTGCTGGTCATATAATTAGAATATCATCAAAAAGTTTATTTATTTCACTAAGTGAAACTTGTATATTATATTCATTCATTACACACAGACTGATATATTTCAAATGTTTATTTATTTTCATTTTGATGATTATAACTGACAACTAAGGAAAATCACAAATTCAGGATCTCAGAAAATGAGAATATTGTGAAAAGGTTGAATATTGAAGACACCTGGTGCCACACTCTAATCAGCTGATGAACTCAAAACACCTGCAAAGGCCTTTAAATGGGCTCTCAGTCTAGTTCTGTAGGCTACACAATCATGGGGAAGACTGCTGACCTGACCGTTGTCCAGAAGACGACCATTGACACCTTGCACAAGGAGGGCAAGACACAAAAGGTCATTGCAAAGAGTCTGGCTGTTCACAGAGCTCTGTGTCCAAGCACATTAATAGAGAGGCCAGGGGAAGGAAAAGATGTGGTAGAAAAAAAGTGTACAACCAATAGGGATAACCGCACCCTGGAGAGGATTGTGAAACAAAACCCATTCAAAAATGTGGGGGAGATTCACAAAGAGTGGACTGCAGCTGGAGTCAGTGCTTCAAGAACCACTACACACAGACGTATGCAAGACATGGATTTCAGCTGTCACAGTCCTTGAGTCAAGCCACTCTTGAACAACAGACAGCATCAGAAGCATCTCGCCTGGGCTAAAGACAGGAAGGACTGGGCTGCTGCTGAGTGCTCCAAAGTTATGTTCTCTGATGAAAGTCAATCAGGGTCCCAGAGTCTGGAGGAAGAGAGGAGAGGCACACAATCCACATTGCTTGAGGTCCAGTGTAAAGTTTCCACAGTCAGTGATGGTTTGGGGTCCCATGTCATCTGCTGGTGTTGGTCCACTGTGTTTTCTGAGGTTCAAGGTCAACGCAGCCGTATCCCAGGAAGTTTTAGAGCACTTCATACTGAGAGGATACCTTTCCACTCACCGCCTAAAAATAGTCAAAAAAATTGTTACTGCTGCCGTTTACCGCACTTCATTGAATTTCTTCACTTTGACATTCAGAGCACTGGGCAGAAATCACATTGCGCCAACACCCGCCGCAGGCCTTCACGATGCTTTGTTTTAATATACACAGTTTTAGGTAATACTGCAGCCCACAGCTGATTTACAGTAGTATTTCAGTAAGACAGTAATAACGCGAGTTAGCCGGTTAGCCAGAGGCCTACACAATATGAAACACAAACACATTGTAGAGCACAGCGTCTTCTCAACATGATGATATCCAGTATCCGCTGCAGTGTTTGAAGGTGTTCAAATTTTTCTTGGTGTCTGTGTAAGGTCCATCCGTTAGCCCAAGGACGGAATCTAACGGCCTGGTCGAAGGACTTTTGCGTGTCTGCCTTTTCAGCACTTCTGTTGGATTCACTTAATTTATGACCATCGAATTTTAAATCTGACTCCATTGTTAATTTTATCTGACTCCAATTCTTTGTAACTTTGTTACATTTGTTACATTTGTAACTTAACAGCTGATCATAAGTTTAGTTGTGATTTAATTTAGATCGTTGATTTCTCTTAGTATCTCTTAATTTCAAATATTCGTTCATCAAGGGACCCGATATCGCACAGGAACGAAGCGTCCGGTTTCGCCCACCCACGATCACAACCTAGCCAGTTCTGATATTAGTCAGAGGATTACAGAGTGAATATTTTACCTTTAAGTGGTCGCACCTGCTTACTCAACAAAAAGTGTAATTTTAGTAATAGTCACGAAAGTTGCAACTTGCTAATACAGTAATAGTCAGAAATCAGATTATCCCGCATGCTGCGCTCCATGCTTCAGTCAGGGGTCCTCAGTTTGATCTATTCTGGCAAAAGAATTGCGGAAATAAAGGACTCCGGTTTGATCAATACTAGAATAACTTGTTTCAAAATAATACAAGGTAAATCAAGACAAAGGTTTATTTTGGCCAGACAGAACTTAAACATCATAATTAAACATGAATCCATGGTACACAACTTTCAGCATAAAAATATAAAATACAATTAAGTAATATGAAAATAGTTTCAAAGAGTCATATCTGGCACAATATATACAGTGTGTGTGTGAGTGCCTCTTATGACACAGACACAACACTGCATGGGGGTTCTGTCTACAGGATGTTCCCAAATGGCAGCCCTGCTACCCTTCCTTAAATACCCAGACCAGAACAAAGGGTTGTAAATATTTGCAACACAAACACCTAGTTTGGGGGAGAAGATCAGATATCTTTGGAGATACCACTCAAAAAGAGAACACAATTCTCATATGTTTCAATCTTTCTAACCCTACCAGTGACTTCAGTGATGTTGAGACCATTTTACCAATCGCACTATGATCTTTAAAAAGACACCAGACATGAAAGGGATAAAACAATAGATTCACAAGATAAATCATATGTAGTATATCTGCATTCTGGAACTTGAATCAGGGGGAAGGGGGAAAGGGAGGTAGAGAGGGAGAGAGGGTTTTGGTCAGGGCGGTGTCCTACAGTTTCTCTGTGAGATCTTCTCTTCAGATTGAGTTTTATTGTTTTAATGCAGGGTGTTGGATCTCAGCTTTTGTCTTAGCAGTAAAACCGCTCCTTACATCTGCGTGCGCAATAAGTGGACGGGCAATATGCTAATGTTTCATCTTGACGTCACAACGAAATGGCTTGTGAATCGTTTAAAAAACTCTGTTTAATTGACTCAATCGACTCTTACTTTTGAGAGACAATAACTTTATATACGGTGCATTTCAGATTTAAAACTTTGCAGGAGGTTTTCATTCACTTAGAACGATGTTACACACTACATGAAAGGTAATTTTCAAAAATCCATAACACTTAACACTTTTACACAGCCCAAATCAGGCATGCATCCAAACTTACCATAGGAAATAAAGTGAGGAAAAAGGAAAGTCCTTCTAAAAAAATAGAAAATACCAAAGACACACATAAGCATTCCTCCCATTAAGAAAGAAGACAATATTCAAATATACTCACATGTTGAGCTTAAAACCAAAGGTTTCCCAACTAGGACGTTTTAGATAAACAGTTCAAGGCATCCATTAAGAAACATGCGTTCCCTCTACCACAACTGAACTACTTCTTCAGGCAAACACTCACCTTATATACATGCCATGTGAGTCTAATGAGCGCCTCTAGTGCCTTGTGGTATGCTAGACATATATATTTTTTTATTTCATCCCTCTATGGATATGGAAAAACTGACAGATATTTCACTCTGTTACAAACAATAACCACTACAAATGGCTGTGCTCTGTTGTGGATTAAATGCTGCCATTTTTCTCTTCTTTGGAAATAACACTTCACTCAGTCTTTGATGCCAGAATATAGGTTTTATTCTTTCAAACAAAACAGAGTAGATCTGCAGATCCCCTCATGACTCCCCCATTATATAGGCAGTTCCTAGACATTCCAAACACACTACGTCATTGTTTATCTTTCCTCCATATGTCTTAACTTGGCTTGAGTCCAGCACTATATCTCCATATATGGACTTAACACCCAGCACTGTGAGGGGTGGTCTTCCAGTCTCCTGTAGACCCCTGCACTCCCACACAGATGTAAATAATAGTGTATAATCATACAGTTAAATTGTAACAAAATACTTATTATTAATGCAATAAACACTTCAACATTTCCCCCCTTTGAGGCTTATCAAGCCTCACTTTCACTATTCTTTACCCAGAGTGTAGCTTCAAAATCCAGCCTCCTCAGTTATGCTACACAGCAACCAAATCAAGTCACTTAGTTTCATTTCCAATGACCAGATTATTGCAACCACACTCCAGAGAAGTAGAATCAAACATCTCTTTTCAGACTTTTTCAGACAAAGTTTTTTCTTTTTTCCAAAAAGAGTAAAAGATTCAACTCTCCCTAATCCTTTCCTTCAAAATTAAACATTGTTATAAGCATGTGCGTGCATTTTGTTCAGCCTTGCCTGTGGTTGTCACAGTTATGTAAAATACATCAAAAATAATCATGTTATATATATTTAAAAACTCTCTTGCGCTGTAGACATCCTCTTCAACCCAGATACTTTGCGCATCATAGAGGGTCACCCTTTGGGGAGCGGTTAGGCTAGCACATACACCCAGGGTCTGGCTCATCATTATTTATCTTCTTCGTCCTCATTGGAGGTGCTCGAATTAATATCCAGTGCTCTCATAACCCAGCTTGGTTTCCCTAAGCTTTCAACATAATGCACCCTTTCATCTTGCGCTCTTGTTTCACTCCTGGGAACTCTTGTGCAGTGATTCAGATGATACCAGGTGGTGCTTCCTTCCACTTGGACCGCTGTCGGCGTAGCTGTCACCACTTTGTACGGTCCCTCTCTCCTAGGCTCATTCCACTTTCTCCTGAACACCCTCAGATACACCTGATCACCTGGAACAACTGGACAAGGTGTCTCCGTCTCCTCTCTGGGCTGCTTTCTTATTTCCTGCAAATATATAGCTTTATGTATTGCAGTTAGTTTTTTCATATATGATCTCAACTCCAGTTGCAATTGTTCCAAAGGAGGTCCTTTGTGCGGTCCTCTACAATATGGCACAGGCATGGGTCGACCCGTAAGCATTTCATGCGGTGTTAGATGCGTACTTCTGTTAGTTTGCATGCGATAACTCATTAATGCAAGTGGTAAGGCATCAATCCAGTTAAGTTTAGTACTTTCACACAACTTATTAAGTTTTGCCTTGAGTGTTCCATTCACTCGCTCTACACAACCTTGTGATTCTGGGTGATAGACACATCCTAGTCTCTGTTTTATTCTTAACTGTTGTAAAACATGTTTTACAGTTTTTTGAATAAATGCCGATCCATTGTCCGAACTTATTTCTGATGGTATTCCAAATCTAGGAATTACCTCTCTAGTCAGAAATTTAATAACCGTTCCTGCTCTTTCATCTGCTGATGGTGTTGCTTCCACCCATCTGCTAAATCTGTCTATTATCACAAGCATGTACCTTTTGCTTTGTACTCTCTTTATCATGTCCACATAATCCATTACCAGATGCTTGAATGGCCCTTCTGGTACTGGTATGTGACCTATTCGTGTCGCTGTTCCTTTCCTAACATTATTTTTGGCACAAATTTCACATGTGGACAGAAAATTGTCTACCATTGCATATAAATATGGAGACCAATATCCTTGATTTTTTATTTTCTTTATCACCTCCCCCCTTGCACAATGGTCAAAATCATCCAAAATGAGGATGTTTAAAAGAGCTGTTGATGCAACAATCTGTCCATCATGTGAACGCCAAAGACCTTTTTCATCTTGTGTGGCCCCCCTTTGATTCCACATTGAATGTTCATACGGGCCAGCTTGCTGCTGTATTCTAACAATACCATCCAGTTGAGGTTGTGGTTCTATGAGAACTACTGGTGTTAATATTGCTACTTGACATCCCGATGCCTTTTTAGCTTCCAAGTCTGCCATGTTGTTACCTATCTGTTCAGCATGCTGGATGGGAGTTCCATCACTCTTTTTGAACCCTCTTTGCTTCCACACTGCTCCAAACAAATGACACACACCATGAGCATAAGCTGAATCTGTAAAGATATTCACTATTTGTCCCTTTGCTGCCTGACATGCAGCCGTAAGAGCTTTCAGTTCTGCTAACTGAGCAGAGCATGGCTGTGCACAGTATTGAGATATTACAGGCTCAAAGTTCTCCCCTTCTTTTCTTACCACTGAATATCCTGCATGATTTCCCAAATGATCTTTATAACTTGAACCATCTACAAAGTTCTGCTTCAGCAATTGGTGTAGATTCAAGATCTGGACGTAATCTAGTGAATGCCAAGGAATTGGCCACACAATCATGCGGCTCTCCTTCATGCTGCAAAGGAATCAGTTCAGCTGGATTCACTGTATTACATCTCTTAATGGTAACATCTGGATATGTCAACAATGATGAATATGCTAAAATACGCGCTTGAGTCAAAACAAATTTTCCTTGTTCTATCAATTCCACAATTTTATGATGTGCAATAACAGTCACTGGATATCCCATAGTAATTGTAGATGCTTTCTCATATGCATAGTGCACTGCTGCAAGACCCTGGTAGCATGGTGGATAACCCTGAGCTACATTATCAAGTTTAGTACTATAATATGCAATGGGTTGCTTTTTCCTGCCACTACAAGTCTCCTGCATCAGAACAGCTGATGCATATCCATCTTCTCTGTTTGCCACATATAAATAAAACTCTCTTGTGTAATCAGGATTTCCAAGTGCTGGTGCTCTCTGTAATTATAACTATTAACTATTAAAGCATCTGTATTCCATTTTAGCTGATTACTCAATTTCTGCAGTCCTGCTTGTTTCATTATTTCTCTCAATGGAGCTGTTTTTATTGCAGTCTTCTATCCAATCAGCACTGAATCCTGTCATTCCTAGTAAAGTCATCATTTGTTTTACAGTCTGTGGCAAAGGTGCTTTACTTATACCCTCCAACTGAGCTGGAGCTATAGCTTTTGTGCCATGTGATATCAATTTTCCCAAATACTCAACCTGCGGCTGACAGTACTGCAGTTCACTTTTAGAAGCCTTGTGTCCTCCTTGTGCTAACTTTGTAAGTACTTTAATAGAATCTTTGTGACACTGTTTGCATGTTGTTGAACAAATCATCAAATCATCTACATATTGCAACAGAGTACTTTCCATCATGAGGTCTTCTAAATCAGCCTTGAGAACCTGATTAAAAATTTGCGGCAAATGCTTAAATCCCTGTGGCATTCGAGTATAAGTGTACTGTTTTTCAGCATAAGTAAACGAAAACAAATGTCTACTTTTTTCTTCTACAGGAATGCTAAAAAAGGCATTACAGAGATCAATTACCGTGAAATATTTAGCATCCGCGGGTACATTCGTTAGCAGATTTGGCACATCAGCTGGCCAGTCTTCTGCTATGTCATTAATTGCTCTCAGATCATGCACAAGACGCCATTTAGATTTGTTCGCTTTAATTACAGGAAGAATTGGAGTGTTACAATAGCTATTTGTTTCTATCAATACTCCTGCTTTTAGGAGACCTTCAATAGTATTCTTAATGCCTGCCTCAGCTTCAGGCTTTAAAGGATACTGAGATTTTCTAGGCAAACATGCACCTGGTTTTAGCTGGATAATTATAGGGCTAGCTGACTTTACCAATCCTACATCTGTATCATGTTGAGACCATAATTCAGTAGGCACTTGTTACTCTGCTTCATTAAAAAGTTCAACATCAATAGTCTCCATTGTTTTAGGTGCTATTGTCATCTGTTTTTGTATTTCTTCATCAATGACTATTTCCTGAGGAGTCCCCATCACTTGTGTTGCACACAAAATTTTAATGAAATGTTTGTCATTCGAATGAAAAATGAACGGATTTATGGTTGGCTCCCACTGGCATTGTTCAGCTTTTTTCATCATTGGCCCTAAGTCTTTTGTTTCCCAATTCTTTCCTACATATAAAGACACATGTGGAACAGATTCTGGTACACTGAACCACTTCTTTATGAATTCATTTTCAGTTATACTCACTGCTGCTCCCTGCTTACCTATTATGATGTTCTTCAAGATAAGTTCCACCTTTTGATTTTCAGTTTCTTTTTGCTATCTTTGTTCTATTTTTGCATCTCTGTCAGGATCATACATAATAGTACAGTGAAACTCTGACTTTAGCAACTGTGCTTCAGAAATCTGTGCTTCAATAAACGTTCCCCATGTGTCAATTATTTGTCTTACATCATTTTCAATTTGTCCTAGCCAAAATACATTTGCTTTTGGCTCTGCCATTGTCATTTGAGTTCCTATCCCTTGGAAGTCTACGTACACTCCATCAGGAGAACATCAAATTTGAAGTCCTAATTTACATAATACATCTCTTCCTAATAGATTAACAGGAGTTTGATCTGATACGAGGACAGGAACGGTCACACTTTTGTTTTTAGCTTCTAAGCACACAGGAGCCGTCATAGGAATTAACTGTTTTTGTCCCGAGAATCCTATTGTCTTTGCAAATTTGCCAGACAGAGGGAGATGAGAAACATAATTTGAATTTACACATGTATAAACTGCTCCTGTATCTATTAGCATTGGTGTTGTTTTACCTTCTATTTTAACTTTTAGCATTGGTTCTTGATTGGCAGTGGTTGTTAAAATTGGCATTTGATTCTCCCTCATAGGATTCTCTGGGCACCCCTAATATCCCTGATTTGGACCTCCCCAAGGGTTTACTGGACCATAACATGGACCCCTAGAGGGGCGTTGCCAACTCTTCCCCCTTCTACCCACACGTGACTGTTGCCATGGATTATTAGGGCAGTCTCTTCTGTTGTGTCCAAACTGACCACATGTCCAGCATTCTCCCAAAGGAGTATTATTAGTCCAGCCTTGACCTCTTCCTCCCCCTTGTGATGGATTGGCCTTCCACCTCATTGGCCCCTGTTGTTGAGCATACACATTAACAGTTGGTGCAGGCATCTGGTTTGCGTTTGAAGAGGCTGCTACAGGCTGGGGCATCTGCGGTGGAGCATTCACAGGAACCATTACAGACATTTGTTCTCCAGTTGTTCTCCTTGTAACGCTTTAGGATCAATCTTTGTTGGAAATTCATCCCTCAGAGCTTGCCATACTGCTGGACGATGTGCATCCAGAACAGTCTCATCCATGTAATAGGAGTCAACAGCTCTGTCTAAATCAGACGCTTCAAGAATGTCCCCCATTTTTGGGCCTCCTATAATTCTTGCTAGAAGAGCTTTAATGTCCCCAACAGATAATATTTTGCCCATTGTCTCTTCCTCAAATGCTTTAATCCACTTTCCAGCCCCATCTTGGATTTCCGGCAGACGAGCGACTAACCCCTCGAGGTCCTGTGTGGCCCAGGGCACATATTGCCCCTGTTCACCCTTGATTAAAATAGGAAGCTGTTTTACTCTAGATCTAAGCCTCCCCTTTTCTCTTCGCTGTGACCAGCTTCCTCCATCAGATGACTCTTCCTCACTTTCCTCATGCAAATTTTCCCAAAGCTCAGTTCTACTTTTCACCAATTTGTCTGTCTTTTACTAATTTTTGTGTTTCTTTAATTTTTTTTCTATTTCTTCTTCTATTTTCCATCTTTGTCTTTTCAATTGCTCTTCCTACTTGTTTCCCTTCATACTGTGTTTTCATTCCCTCTAATGCTCTCCGTGCCTGTTCATAACAATCTAAAGGCAAACTTTTCTCAGATTGTTTATGTCTCCCTATCTTTTGTTTTACCCCTGCCCCTGTTTGTTTTTCATCTTCTAACTCCACTTGCCCTTCCAATTGCATTCCTCCTGTCACTCCCACTAGTCCCTTCAGCATTGGGAACTGACCTTCTGAATTTGTCAGTAGTTTTGAAAAAATCTCTTCTTTTTCAAAGTTTCTTTTTCTGTCTCTTTCAATTCTTTTCTTGCTTGTTTTATATTCTTTAATATTTCTTCTCCTTCTTTTTTAAACAATGCCAGTATTGCCTGTTCTTTTTCTCTTTTAGCTTCTCTTTGTTGTTTCTTTAAACTTTTACTCTTCATTTTGTGTTTTTTTATCAAAGTTTCCATCTCTTCACACAATGATACATCAAATGTCCCTTCTTTTGGCCATTTTGTCATCATCTGTTCAGTTCTTTTTGCCATTTGTTTGACATTTTTCCTATTACTTCACTACATAATGGGTACTTTTCCCTAATGATTCAACTGGGGTAATCATTTCTCTTTTATCCATTTCTTTTATTTTTAATGACACCATTTCTTATATCTTTTCAAATATTACTTTGCACGAAAGATCTCTTTATTTATTATCTATTTATTCCTCTTATTTTATTTATTTTTGTGTTAAACTCTTATCTTAACAAACTAACAGATTTATTTTCACTTTATTATTTGTTTTATTTTATATGAATATAGTCAATAATTATTTTACCATCAGACCTAAATTAGTCCTATGCTTTATTTTAGTCTAATTTACAAGGCTGTTTCTTGAACAAATTCTCTCTCTCTCAAACATTCACCACTTTCATAAAAATCTTTTATTTGCTTTCACACACGTCTCTAGGGCTCATGAAGTCTGTCCCAAGGAGCTCATACATGCATTCTCTAACTCTCCTCGGATGTCCAGCAGAACCCCCACCTCTGTCCAAGGAGAGGGGGTCACAGGTCAAGCGAGAAGAGTTTATGGTTTTACCACACACACACACTCAGAGCCCAAACATACACACTTACACTCACACAGACAGCTCCCTACTCCTTACCAAGTCTAAAACTCTTTTCTTTTATCACACAGTTTGATTAAAATAAATAAAAAATACACACGCCAAATTTTTGCTTACCCGAGCAAACCCCAGCCACGTGATCAGCGTGCTGAGTGGTAACCATAAGACTTTCACCCACAAAACGTAGGATTTAACCAAACAACACAACACCTGCCCAAGCAGACTCAACTGTATTAATTGAGACGGTATCACAGGAATTTTCAATTTAAGGTAATGTTTAGATTCCCGATTAAATGCACCCTTTGTCCGAACAGCTTCTATCGAAATAGAACAGTAACAACAAAAGGAAGTTTAATTTAATTCTCTCCGTCCATTCGGCCCTTCATACGTACGTCACAAAGCGGTATCCACGCAAGAGAACCTTCTATAAATCGCCCATGACAGACCTATATCCGTCGTCAGAGTAGTGATGAGAATGAAATACTATATCTATTCCTCACAAGTCTCTGGTCGTAATATAGCGGTATCGCGATATAACTTAATCAGCTATTTTAGTTTCATCTTCCATGGCAGTCCTCAATCTATAGTTTGAGCGGTATCAAGATCGAAACACAGACATAAAACATTTAGTCAGCTATCGAGCAAACCTTCGCACTAACCCTTAAGTTACACAAAGTGGTAACCAACCCTGACGTCATCTGTGCGCAAACACAGACCTGACTAACAAACACATACGATATCGACAAGGCCTCACTCATACAATTATTCTGGAATCAAAGACCCTCTTCCTAATTAGTTCTTTAATTTTGGAGAAGCTTTTTAAAGTGTCTCACCACTCCCAGGCAAACTGTGCTACCAACACAAAGTTAAGCAAAATCTGCTTACCTGGCCAGTCGTGTTTGTGTTGGTCACTCAGTAAAGCCCAGTCATGGATCGTCCACCTCAGCTCCTTTCAAGTCCCATCTGGGGTGCCAAATGTTGTGGCTTAAATGCTGCCGTTTTCCTCTTCTTTGGAAATAACACTTCACTCAGTCTTTGATGCCAGAATATAGGTTTTATTCTTTCAAACAAAACCGAGTAGATCTGCAGATCCCCTCATGACTCAGGGAAATCCCCCATTATATAGGCAGTTCCTAGACATTCCAAACACACTACGTCATTGTTTATCTTTCCCCCACATGTCTTAACTTGGCTTGAGTCCAGCACTATATCTCCATATATGGACTTAACACCCAGCACTGTGAAGGGTGGTCTTCCAGTCTCCTGCAGACCCCTGCACTCCCACACAGATGTAAATAATAGTGTATAATCATACAGTTAAATTTTAATAAAATACTTATTATTAATGCAATAAACACTCCAACAGCTCTCAAATAGTGCCCTGTTTACACATTTTGAATGTCTCTCTTATATGACCCAACCATTTCAGGCCTTGGAGCAGGGATATGCAGCTCCAATCACAGTCCTGCAGAGTTCAGCTCCAACCCTGATCAAACACACCTGAACCAACTGATCAATGTCTTCAGCTGATCTAAGTCTAAGGCAGGTGAGTTTTTTATCAGGAGCTGTGTCTCATTTCGGAGGCTGCGTCCTCTGGAGATCACATTTGTTGGCCGCATACATCACTGAGGCTGCTCATTTCAGTAAAGTAGCCATCACATGCAAAAGTCAAAGAAATTACAACAATTTATGCTTCACAAGGATAACGGTCAATTTTATAATGTTTACTTTTCTGAAATGAGACATCCTTGATGATGTATGCAGCTGACAAATGCGACCTTTAGACCTTTGGAACGCAACCTCGAAAATGAGACAGGACTGACCAGTACCAGTAATACCAGTAGTGATGTTATACATTGAGGATGTTGCCATGGCGCTGGAAATAGAGCCATCAGTGTCCCAGTGTGTAGCAAGTCAGGGTCCTCACCAGTGCCGAAGTCGTGTACACGATATACTGATTCACGAGCTAGGGAGCTGATTGAGACGCACCCTTGGTGTGCCTCCAGGAACAGTTTTGACTCTGGGCTAGGCGGTGTGTATTTATTTTCTTTTACATATTTGATAAGAATAGTTAAACGGTAAATTGATATGCATATGCATATAGGCATAAGAAGACAATCTTTAGTGAGAAAGCAAACGACACTCCAGCTGAACAGCAAAACCAATCAGACAGAACTAGTCGAGTCAGAGACAGAAGATCCTGAGCAAATAACTCCTGATAACATGCCAATTCAGGGAGAGCCACTAGGAGCAGCTGTTGCTCCGCAGATGAGACCACAGAGACAAATCACACTAGAGATTTAAAGACTTTATCATCGCCTGATGGAGGAAATGGAGCACCGATATGTTGTGTTTATGTATTTCACTGTGATCTCAAAGTATATTATAATGAGTCCCAGATCAGTATTTTCTCAGGTTAAAGATGTTGTTTGATATTATTGTGGATAGAAAAACAACAAGAAAATGTTTTAAATAGTATTTTAATAATGTACAGCTTTATATGTGGCCACTGCTGAACTTTTTTAAATATATATGAATTATTCCTCCAGGGAGCGCTCGACATCATAAATAATAAAACATGGAGAGACTCTTGAACCTCAGAGCGAGAAAACTTTATTGATAAAGGCAAGAAAATACATTTGGCAAATGGACAGCATGTTAGATCGAGCCAAAATGTGATGGATCTCCACGTCACAAATATCAGATTCAACCCCGGGCACCGAATCCTTGCCAGAAGATACAAGTCTATCAGCCTGAGAGTTTGACTGAGAAAGCAGGAGACGAAGTGATGATCATAAAAGAGCAGAGTTTGTTGAATAATCTTAGTTGCATATGTTTCAATGCTCAGAGTCCGTCCAGATGTTACACCACTCAATGCTCTGGCTTCATCTGACCAGGACATTTCCAACAAGTGTTATTATACCAAGAGAAAAACAATGGAGAATTACTGCTTCACAACATCGTCCTGTGACGATAAAAACCTTGAGACATTCTGTGATCTCCTACTCGTGAAGAGTAGGACTTCAAACACACAATCATAAGATTACACAACAAGAGCAAGCAAATGAGGAAAATAAGTCATAGAACACAGAAAATGACAAAAATCAACAATAATAATAACATTATTAAATGATAAGTGAAGTAAATCAAATCATAATCATTTGAATACATGAATGACTAATGAAATTAATATAAAACAAAGAAAATAAAACAACACCAATGTATGGTTGCTTTCTTCAAATAAAACACAGGTGGTTGTTGAAAACCTTTAGCTCCGTCAGCAGTATTAAAGTGAGATCTGTGTGACTCTTTATTATTTTATATCATTGTTGTATCAGAGAGAAATATAAACTTACAAATAAGATTTAAAAATCTGACACTGAAAGAGAGCAGAAGCTCAAATAATCATCAGTATTTATTATGACAAAACACACTTGAAGAATCTTTAAAGTTCAGCGTTCTGCTTTAGATTCAAGCACTTCCTGAAAAACATGAACATATGAAGCCATAAATTAATAAATCTCACAAATATGAATATATGCAAAATGACATCATCAATCATGTACCTGATGTGTGAATATGAGCTTGATCTCGTTCAGCTCTTCTGGATCTGATGTCATAAACCACAATCATGACAGTAGCCACGCCCACCAGAGCAGCGAGGACCAATCGGATCACAGCTTCAGTGGGACCACAACAGTGGACTGAGGAATAAAAACATCAAACTGAGATCAGCTCAGTCAATAAAGCGCTAATATCAGCGCTGACATCAACTAATATCAGCGTTGCTGCCGTACCTGCACATGTGTGACAGAGTTGAGTGATGTCCAGATGTTGAGTCTGGTGGCTGATGGGATTGTTCAGCACACAGCTGTAGGTGTTGTTATCCTGATATTCCACCTCCAGAGGTAGAGAGAGACTGATGCTGAGATCAGACACACTGATGTTGGACAATAAACTGTTTCCTTTGTACCAGGAGAGAGTCACATGACTCACATTCACCACTGAACACACCAATGAACAATATGATGATGATGATGATGATGAAGAACATTGAGAAGAGTTACTGCTGATGACAGGAACAGGCAGACGAGCTGGAAAACATCAGAGAATAAAGAGAAATGAGGACGAATGAAGATATTCAAGCAGACGAGGAAGAAACATCGAGAGGAACCAAGATGATCAAAAGTAGAACATTTAAAACAATTTAATAGAAAGTTCAGTATAAACCTGCTGTTAATGTAAAAAAGTAAGGGCATTAGTCATTTGAACTAATTATTCATGATAAGATACTTCTTTAGATCTCGCTGTAATAAATAAAACATGTGAAACTGATATTTAACTCACCGTAGACAGAGAGACGGATAAAAGAAGGCCAAAAGTTACGGTTGATCAGTTGATAATGTCCAGCATGTTTGATTGTGATGTTTGTGATGGTCAGAGATCCAGTTTGATTGTCCAGCTTCAGTCTGTCTCTGAATCTCCCATCAGGAACATCATCATATACAGTGAAGCTGTCGGCCCGTTTATTGATTTCAGCGATTACAGTGTTCTCAAACCTCCACCGAATCTCATCTTTATCCTTCATTTCAGTGAGACCAGACTCTAGAGTGACTGAATCTCCCTCCTTCACTGACACTGAATCATCAAACACACAGAACAAACAGAAACAGGGTTTGTCACAGATCAACAGATTATAATGGTTTATTAAATTAAATAGTTCAACATTTGAAATAAACAATATCATAAAACAACAAAAAGAAACAAAATGGTGTGTGAATTCATTTCAATTTTGTCATTAAAAAACAGGTGTAAATGTTTTTAACTCACCATTGACAGTGAGATAGAAATGAACCACCGCATAGTTGATCCATAGTTGATAACATCCAGCATGTTGGATTGTGATGTTTGTGATGGTCAGAGATCCAGTTTGATTGTCCAGCTTCAGTCTGTCTCTGAATCTCCCATCAGGAACATCATCATATACAGTGAAGCTGTCGGCCGTGACATTGATTTCAGCGATTACAGTGCCTCTAAACCCCCACTGAATCCAATCATTATCCTTAATTTCAGTGAGATCAGTGAAGTCTAGAGTGACTGAATCTCCATCCTTCACTGACACGTCAACATGAATCTCTCCTGAAGAACCTGAAGAGTGTTTCACAGATTAAAGCTTTAAAATCTCTTGATGTTGGTTTGATGAAGCTTCACTAAAATACTTTTATTCATTTAAATGTGAAGTGAATAATATTCTGCAGTACAAAGACAAAAGATGATGAATGAAAAGAGAAATAGATTTATATGTGGAACAATAACTAAATAAAACGACACTTTAATGTTTAATGTCACACTAAAACTAATGCTGTTGAGTATTTGAGCTTCATATTTACTTTATTTTATTGAATCTATCCATAATAACTGAATATAGACCTGAATTCAAACTTGATCTGACAGTAAAATCACAGATTCATTATTTCTATATGAGAATAACTGTGAATGTTAAATCTCTGGGAATAATTTTAACCAGTCATTTATTACAGAAGCGACTGAAGCCATAAAAACACATTTATTGTTATTATTAATATGAAAAGACAAAGCATAAAACTGTTTGTTTGTTTATTTGATTGTTTGTTTGTCTGTTTGTTTGGTTGACTGTTTGTTTTTTGTTTTTGTTTGCTTGTCTGTTTGTTTGTTTATTTGTCTGTTTGTTTGTCTGTCTGTTTGTTTGTTTATTTGTTTGTTTGTCTGTCTGTTTTTTGTCTGTCTGTTTGTTTGTCTGTCTGTTTGTTTGTCTGTCTGTCTGTCTGTTTGTTTGTCTGTTTCTGCTGATTATTTCTCACTCTGAAGTGTCACTTTAAGCTCAACTTCCTGTAGATCCTGTTCGATGGTGTTCTTCTCAAAAGTGTCTCGTGAAGTTGAGAAGTTAAAAATGTTACTTTAGCGAGTCTTAAACTAACATTTAAATCTTGAGATCCTGTGAGACTCAAAACAGTGTATCATATTTCACTATCATTGAGATACTATTATATTTTATCAATGTTTTCAACCTGTTTTTATTTTTATATTGTCCATTTTCATTGTAGTTGAAGTTGTAGTAATTCTGTTGTGTGTTTTTGTGATTGTTAGTAGTTTTGGGGTTTTTATAGGCCATGTGTAGTTTTTATTCATTTTATCTCTGCAACTACAAACCAGTTACGCCTACACAGAGTGATGCAGAACATAGAAATATTTATTTCAAGAAGCAAAAAATTAAACTGTACACTTGATATAACATGAAAAATAAACCTGCAATATCAAATACAAAAAAAAATAAATAAACAAGCAACAAAATGAACAAAAAAGAACAAAATAAGAAAGCAAGTAAATACTGTGACTATCGTGAATGTGCACATCGCGATATTGATGCTAAAATGATAGATCGTGCAGCCCTAATAAGCAGTTTTAAACACAAGCTGCGTCTGAAAGGTAAAGGGGGAGGGGTTGCTGTAATTTATAATAATATCTTCATTTAGAGACATTCTAAACTCTATTGGAGTAAGGCAACACGTGTCAGGACCCACTCATCGCTGTAATCATACGTTAGACCTAATATTGTCACATGGAATAAATGTTGATACCGTTGAAATTCTGCAGACGACATCTCAGATCATTGCCTAGTATCATGTATACTTAATTTAGCTAAGGCTGCAAAGCCGTCCCCTCGCTTCAAATATGGCAGAACTATCACTGCCGCCACTAAAGATTGCTTTGTAAATAATCTTCCTCATCAGTTTCATCTCCTCAGCATCCCAGATAGCCTAGAGGAACTCGATTCTGCAACAGAAACTATTGACTCTCTTTTTTCCAGCACTTTAGACACAGTTGCTCCCCGGCGCTTAAAGAAGATTAAAGAAAATAGTCCAACGCCGTGGTACAACGAGCACACCCGGACCCTTAAAACAGCAGCCAGAAAAATGGAGCGCAGCTGGAAGAAAACAAAACTAGAGGTTTTTTCGTATTTCATGAAAAGAGAGCATGATCGCATACAGAAAGGCTGTAAAAACTGCAAGATCTGCTTATTTCTCGACTCTCTTAGAAGAAAACAAACACAACCCTAGGTATTTATTTGATACAGTGGCTAAATTAACCAAAAATAAAGCTTCAACTTCTGATGGTTGTAAACAGCACAGCAGCAATGACTTTATGAACTTCTTTACGTGTAAGATCGATAATATTAGGAAGAAAATTATAACCATGCAGCCGTCTACTACAGTGTCACATCAGACAGAGCATTGTAGTGTCACTGAGGAACAATTCCACTCATTCACTGCTATAGGAGAGGAAGAATTGGCTAAACTCGTTAAATCATCTAAATCAACAACATGTATGCTCGACCCTATACTGACTAAGCTAATAAAAGAGATGCTTTCAGAGGTCATAGATCCTCTTCTTAATATCATTAATTCATCCTTGTCACTCATCCATTCATCCTTGTTCCTCTAGGATATCTGGGATAGATTATTTACAAAGCAATCTTTAGTCGCAGTAGTGATAGTCCTGCCATATTTGAAGCGAGGGGATGGCTTTACAGCCTTTGCTAAATTAAGTATACATGATACTAGGCAATGATCTGAGATGTTATCTGCAGAATTTCAACGGTATCAACATTTATTCCATGTGACAATATTAGGTCTAACGTATGATTACAGCGATGAGTGGGTCCTGATACGGTCCTGACCTGACACATGTGGGTCTGTGCAGTTTAAACATTTGATATCTATCTATCATCTATATTGTATTCTGAATAAAATATTGAAATTTGAAACTTCCACATTATTGCATTCTGTTTTTATTCACAATATGTACAGTGTCCCAACTTTTTTTGGAATCGGGTTTGTATCTAATATGACTTCTGATCTGTAATGTTGCCAGAATCATAATCATACACTATTTGTTTGTCGGCCAGAGGAGAACTGGCACCCCGACTGAGCCTGGTTTCTCCCAAGGTTTTTTTTCTCCACTCTGGCCCTGAAGGAGTTTTGGTTCCTTGCCACCGTTGCTTTTGGCTTTTGGCTTGCTCAGTTGGGGACACTTAAATTTCAACTATATTACTGATCTACCCGCATTGACACTATATGATCATTTAAATTAGCTGGATAACATCACTGTTTTCACCAGAGCGGCTGTATAGCCGAATCAAATTCTGTTGCATTGTTTTCCTGTTAACACCGTGAAGCTGCTTTGAAACAATTGGCATTGTAAAAAGCGCTATATAAATAAAGGTGACTTGACTTGGAATTGATTCACTGGAATGGACTCGGAAACTTCTCTCACTGGAAAGGACTCGGGAACTCCTCTCACTGGAACGGACTCGGAAACTTCTCTCACTGGAATGGACTCGGGAACTCCTCTCACTGGAACGGACTCGGGATCTTCTCTCACTGGAATGGACTCGGAAACTTCTCTCACTGGAACGGAGTCGGGAATTCCTCTCACTGGAACGGACTCGGGATCTTCTCTCACTGGAATGGACTCGGGAACTCCTCTCACTGGAACGGACTCGGAAACTTCTCTCACTGGAACGGACTCGGAATCTTCTCTCACTGGAACGGACTCGGGATCTTCTCTCACTGGAACTGACTTTCTCCTCACTCTCCACGATGGTAAAGGGGGATCCACTGTGGACAAGCACCCACTCCACATAATCCTGGAAGCTCCCCCAAGGCCCATCTCCAGGCAGGCGTGCACATAGGCAAAAACACACAGAGGCTGGTGTCATCATAATGGGTGAAAGGAACAAGATCCAAATACTGGTGTGTGTGGACCTCGAGGGACATATTCCCATATCCCCTGGGAGAGGAGGAGAATCTTCACTGCTGCTAGATCCATATTATGATCAGTTCTTCTGTCATGATTTTGTTTGCAAAGAAAGATGAATGCAGGATCTAAACGTTAGCAGTTTTAGTATTTATTAACACACAACTCAGGAACCATAAACACGAGCTTAACAACCTAAAGGAACGCAACATAGAACTGACAAGGGAACTGAAAGAGACACAGGCCTTAAATAGACAGACCAAACCAAAGAAACGTGAAACACCAGTGACCACTTAATCAAACCATTAGTAACTTTAGAAACAAACAGGCAGGGAATGGAGGAGAACGGAACCAATAACAAACTAACAGCAAAAACTAGAACACAACAGGAAAGCTAAATCAAACAATACAAAACATGAACACACACAGACTCTGACAACATGATTTGTAGGAATAGTGGCTGGTTACAGCTTTTGTAGCCCAGCATATTTCTGCTTTAAGTGTTGGATTAGAGCTAACAAATGATTTATGGTGTCTATGGAGTTGCTGGTCGACTGGTGTGGATGAGATAAACCTGGGGACGGTAGAGGGTGATTCCTGTGGCTCCTCCACTGGCTGCTTCCACTGCACTGGCTCTCACTCGCTGCTGCAAAAAATCCCCAGTTTCTTTTTAAAATCAATTTGATTGCCAATTATCAGTAAGATCAAATAAAATAAAATTGTATTTTATACATCTGGGGTTCAGACAGTTGTGACTGATGAACAAGAGGAGGTTTTTGAAGAGGTATTGATATTTCTCTCTTTCTTTTATAACCCTTACCTGTACCAACTACATATGAGTAGTTTTTTTTTTTTTTTTATTTAAATGATTTGTTATTTTTAAATATGCTTTATGTAATATTAATTACTCTGAACATAATTTATTAAAATAAAAAACTATTCTTCCTTTACAGCCAAGCTACATCAAGGATCCTAACTGTGAAGTTCAGGTGTAATTCTGTGTCTGTCCAGCTGGTGTCCTTCACGAGTCTCTTACTACTTAAGATGCACTTTTAGATGGATATAATAATCCATCATCATGTCACAACTGGTTATCAATCACGCACAACGAGGAAGATGACGATTCAAACTGTCTTTAGTAAATCCATGTACAGGCAAATGAAGAAGCACAACCATAGCCTACATAGACAAACACAGAGAATGAAACAGAAGAACATATATCTGGTGCTGGGGTGATGAGGTGATAGAAGAATGCCTGCAGGTGGTGGACCAGGAAGGATTCTGGGTAATGTAGTGCTGAAGGTGACACTGTGTTCACTGTTTCTACATCTATTACTATAATCTATAACAGTTAAAGGTTTAGGTTTTGATATGGAAATGAACAAATCATCCCTCCCAAAAGCTGACTATCATTTGTAAGCTAGCTTAAACAAACTTAAAGTGTAATGAAAATTCCCCACGGCTTACCTTTTACGTGGCTCGAACGCGCCGACTCCCTCGTGGTGAAAAGTTGAATGTCCTTTTTGCAGACTTTGGTCCTCGTTTCAACCATAATTTGTTTCTTATCTTTTTCCAAGCCAACAATCACTGAAGCGGCGACCTCCCGGCATGTTGTCTGTTCATCTGTAGCGTCACTCGCGCAGAATCAGAGCGGCAAGAGCGGCTCGAGCAGAATGAGCTTTTTATGTGAAAGCCAAAAGCAATTAGGCCTTTTCCGACTTATTTTATTTTAAAAGAGAACTGTTGTCACATAGCGAATTATTATGATCAAGCAGTTTTAAGCACTTTATCCAAAATCCAAGCACTTTCCAAACCTTGAAAACACCACATTAAAAATCAAGCGTTTTCCAGGATTTCCAGCACCTGTACGAACCCTGTCTATCATTAGTTCATTAATCCCAGACCTGTTTCTGTTCTTCCCATGATCTCCCTGTTATTTAAACCCTGAGTTCTGTTCAGTTCATCGTCCGGTATCGTCTACGTTACGTGCTTGTGTTTCTCCCCATGATTCTCCTGTGTATTGTGTGGATTATTAGACTAAAGACTGTTCTTGGAGTTATTTCCTGAGTCGTGCGCTTCACTACAGCCACCGGCGCTGACACTAACAGTGAATGTTAGTTCTTCTCCAACTCATTTAACCAGTAATTTATCACATGATACAGAACAGAAACAACTGAAGCCATAAAAACACATTTAAAACTCACCAACCAGACGCCACAGACAGAGCAAAAGTAATTTGAGAAACATTTTCTTCACCGGTTCACTGAAAAGCCCACGATAGTGACTCGATAGAGCTGCAAACCCTCAGATTGATCTGAAACACTGAACTGTGATATTTATCTGGTTGTGTGTGAATCCTCCCCCAACCTCAGTTAGTTTCCACTCAAACATCCGTCTCCTTTAACATCATGAACATCAACAAGCTTTTGCTGATCTTACGTTTTCAAATGAATTCTGGCCCTGAATGAAAACTAATATCAGAAGAGTGAAATATTGGATTAGATATCTGGATCTACTGGTGTGTTATTTAGTGCTGTGAGCTGTCAATCATATCTGACCTCTGACCTCTGACTAGAGCTGTGCAATATTAAGTTGTTAAAGGGTTCATGAATTGCGAAATCAACTTTTCCTTGAGCTTTTGATATATAAAAGGTCTTGGTAATATAAGAATATCCTGTAAGTTTTGGAGCTGAAAACTTTCTTGTTAGTCAAAGAAAAGCTTTTATTTACCGCTGGCTCATTAATGAGGGATCTGGGAATTTGCCTCCTGTGTTGTCAGAGAGCAGCAAACGCCGCCAACAGAAGAAGAACACCTGATTATGTAGCTCCGTCCACCAATTCGTGCATGACATGTAACATAAATAACATCGGCCTATGTGGAGCTAAACAGGATCGCTTCATTTCACCGCGGATTCGTTTGTAAACGAGACTGGAAACAGCAATATTGTGTCTCAAATGTAACTCAATGTTACATTTTTGTTTGTTGAACTGTTGCATAAAATCAGAATCACATTTGCAATCGTGCTGATGTTCAGAAAAACAGCACTCTTACGACATAAGTAAAAAAAAGACATGAAAAGTCATCCAGATCTCATATCTTGATATTTTGGGGGAATTCAAACTGCATCATAATGACGCATAAGGGCTGGACATAAGATCTAACTGAAGCTCAAGTGTTAGTCTCTAGTCTACACACTCTCAAATACTTAAATAGAGAGGAGACAAACTACTTTACCCTGAGGTGGCTTTTGGGCCTTCGGGCTGAACTTAGTGATTTAACGAAGGAAAGCTAACTCAACTCACACATGAAGCCCATGCAACTGGTGCTTCTATTTATATCGTTCTAACCACCTAACAGGGGAACTTCAGGGCCCAAAACATCCTCCTAAATGATCCAATGATTCCCATAACCCTACACAGGGAACCTAAGCCATTCCTAAAACATTTAGGAGAGGACGAGTGCTGATCTTCTAGCGCACCCTCGGGGGCAGAGACCTGACAGCGCTGGTTCCAGGCCGCCTCCCCGAAGTCCTTCCTTTTCCTGTTATGGTAGTCCCGCCTCTTCTCACCTTTATTTATATAGCGCTTTTAACAAGTCCAATTGTTTCAAAGCAGCTTCACATTGTTAAAAGGAAAATAATGAAACAGAATTTGTACAGCCGTTCAGCCATTTCAAGTATCATATAGCGTCAATGCGGGCAGATCGGTAATATAGAAGAAATTTAGGTGTCCCCAACTGAGCAAGCCAAATGCCAGAGGCAACGGTGGCAAGGAACCAAAACTCCTTCAGGGTCAGAATGGAGAAAAAAACCTTGGGAGAAACCAGGCTCAGTCGGGGTGCCAGTTCTCCTCTGGCCGACGAACAAACAGTGTATGATTATAATTCTGGCAACATAGCAGGTCTTAATTCATATTAGGCAAATAGATATTTGTTAGATTATTCGAGAGATTGGAGTAAATCACGCCAAGACGGGTTTAATGAGGATGTCGTGTCGATGCAGCATTTACGGGGGGAGTTTATTTGACATGTTCTCTGCAGACACTCCAGGGATGCGTTGGTCATGTCCAGGCGCTGGTCCACCATCTGATCTGGATACGGCTTGGATCCGGCTGACTGCAGTAAACCTCGGTATAAACAGAGAGACTAACATTAGCGTAGATGCCATTCTTCTTATGATGTAACGAGTACATCAGGTGTTATGGGAAGTGTTCCCGGTTCCGGCTGACCTAGTTAATGCAGCCTAAACAATCATTTACTGATTTGAGTAATAGAAATTGATAATGTTTTATGTGTAAGCCATAGTAAAGAGATGCGTTTTTAGTCTAGATTTAAACTGACAGAGTGTGTCTGCTTCCCGAACAATGCTAGGAAGACTGTTCCAAAGTTTAGGCGCTAAATAGGAAAAGGATCAACCGCCTGCAGTTGATTTTGATATTCTAGGTATTATCAACTGGCCAGAGTTTTGAGACCGCAATAGACGTGATGGAGTATAATGCGCGTTAAGAGTTCGCTCAAGTACTGGGAGCTAAACCATTTAGTGCTTTGTAAGTAATAAGCAAGATTTTAAAATTTATACGATGTTTAATAGGGAGCCAGTGCAGTGTTGACAGAACGGGCTAATATGGTCATACTTCCTTGTTCTAGTAAGAGCTCGAGCTGCTGCGTTTTGGACCAGCTGGAGTTTGTTTATTAAGCGAGCAGGGCAACCACCCAGTAAAGCATTACAGTAATCTAGCCTTGAGGTCATGACGCATGAATTAACTGTTCAGCATTTTGCATCGAAAGGATGTGCCGTAATTTAGATATATTTTTAAGATGGTAGAATGCAGTTTTACAGATGTTAGAAACGTGGCTTTCAAATGAAAGATTGGTATCAAAGAGCACACCCAGGTTCCTAACTGACGAGCGAGGACTTGACAGAGCAGCCATCGAGTGTTAGACAGTATTCTAGGTTACTACTTGCAGAGTTTTTTTGTCCAATAATTAAAAATTCAGTTTTTTCTGAATTAAGCTGCAGGAAATTACTAGACATCCAATGTTTTATATCAGCTATGCATTCCGTTAATCTTGTGAATTGGTAAGTTTCATCAGGGCGTGAAGAAATATAGAGCTGAGTATCGTCAGCATAACAGTGAAAACTAATGCCATGCTTCCTAATGATATCTCCCAGTGGTAGCATGTACAGGGTGAAGAGCAACGGTCCTAGCACCGAGCCCTGCGGTACTCCATACTGAACTTGTGATCGGTGTGACATCTCTTCATTTACTGCTACAAACTGATAACGGTCAGATAAGTATGATTTAAGCCATGCCAATGCAGTTCCACTAATGCCAACATAATTTTCGAGTCTATTCAAAAGAATGTTGTGGTCGATAGTATCGAATGCAGCGCTAAGATCGAGTAACACTAATAGAGATATACAACCACAATCGGTTGATAAGAGTAAATCATTTGTAACTCTGATGAGAGCAGTCTCAGTACTATGATACGGTCTAAATCCTGACTAGAAATCCTCACAGATACCATTTCTTTCTAAAAAGGAACATAATTGTGAAGACACTGCCTTTTCCAGTATTTTTGACAGGAAGGGTAGATTTGAGATCGGCCTATAATTGACTAATTCTGTAGGATCAAGTTGAGGTTTTTTAATAAGTGGTTTGATAATAGCCAACTTAAACGTTTTGGTACATATCCTAATAACAAAGATGAGTTAATGATATTAAGAAGAGGATCTATGACCTCTGGTAGCATCTCTTTTAATAGCCTAGTCGGTATAGGGTCGAGCATACATGTTGTTGATTTAGATGATTTAACGAGTTTAGCCAATTCTTCCTCTCCTATAGCAGTGAATGAGTAATTTTTTCTCAGTGACACAACAATGCTCTGTCTCATGTGACACTGTAGTAGACGGCTGCATGGTTATAATTTTCTTCCTAATATTATCGATCTTACACGTAAAGAAGTTCATAAAGTCATTACTGCTGTGCTGTTTACAACCATCAGAAGTATAAGCTTTATTTTTGGTTAACTTAGCCACTGTATCAAATAAATACCTAGGGTTGTGTTTGTTTTCTTCTAAGAGAGTCGAGAAATAAGCAGATCTAGCAGTTTTTACGGCCTTTCTGTATGCGATCATGCTCTCTTTCCATGAATTACGAAAAACCTCTAATTTTGTTTTCTTCCAGCTGCGCTCCATTTTTCTGGTTACTGTTTTAAGGGCCCGGGTGTGCTCGTTGTACCACGGCGTTGGACTATTTTCTTTAATCTTCTTTAAGCGCCGGGGAGCAACGGTGTCTAAAGTGCTGGAAAAAGAGAGTCAATAGTTTCTGTTGCAAAATCAAGTTCCTCTAGGCTATCTGGGATGCTGAGGAGATGAAACTGATGAGGAAGATTATTTAAAAGCAATTTTTAGTGGCGGCAGTGATAGTTCTGCCATATTTGAAGCGAGGGACGGCTTTGCAGCCTTAGCTAAATTAAGTATACATGATACTAGGTAATGATCTGAGATGTCGCCGCCTGCTGCAGAATTTCAACGGTATCAACATTTATTCCATGTGACAATATTAGGTCTAACGTATGATTAAGGCGATGAGTGGGTCCTGACACATGTTGCCTTACTCCAATAGAGTTTAGAATGTCTCTAAATGCTAATCCCAATGTGTATTTTTCATTGTCTATATGGATATTAAAATCACCAACAATTAGTACTTTATCTGCAGCCAGTACTAACTCGGATAGAAAGTCAGCAAATTCTTTGATAAAGTCTGTATTGTGCCCTGGTGGCCTGTATACAGTAGCCAACACAAATGTCAAACGGGATTTATCAATTACACTACATAATGCTACATAAAGCACCAAAACTTCAAAAGAATTATATTTGAAACTAGACTTCTGAGTAATACTGAAGATATTATTATAAATTACAGCAACCCCTCCCCCTTTACCTCTTCTGCACCCTACTCCTCCACGGAGATCCTCAGACCGTGGCAGTGCCAGGACCTCTCGCCTGCCTGGGCGTGGCCCCGGATCTCAGAGCATGCCTTCGCCTCTCTGAACTTTCCCACACACTGCCTCAATGGAGGTGCCGAAAAGCTCAGAGGGCGAAACTGGGGCATTGAGGAGAAACACTTTCTCTTTCTCCCCGATGTCCGCAAGGTTCAGCCACAGATGTCTCTCCATGGCCACCATAGCTGCCACTGAACGACCGATGGCGACCGCTGTTTGCTTGGTGGCCAGGAGAGCTAGATCTGTGGTGCGGCGGAGCTCGGCCATCACATCAAGCGGTAGGCCCTCCCACTGATCGAGATCCTTCAGCAGATCGGCCTGGTACGCCTGCAACACTGCCATGGTGTGCAGTGCCACTGCGGCCTGACCTGCTGACGTGTACGCCCTGCCGTTAAGATGAGATGTAGTCTTTAAAGATTTCAACAGCAGGGTTGGAGCTCTCAGTGTCGACGGCTGCTGGAGGATGTGGATAAGATAAACCTGGGGATGGTAGAGGGTGAGACCTGTTTCATCCACATCCTGCCGTTGAAGATTACAAAATAATATGCAGTGCCTGGTTTGGGAAGAACACAGTCGCTGCATAAGCTTCCTTCAGTTTACTACATTAGCAATGTGCGGTTGAACTTTATTTTTAATGTAGATCCAACTCATGTGGGGAAGACTTTGCACGTTTGTTCGCTTAATTTCACCGCGGATTCGTTTGTAAATGAGACTGGATTTGCAGACAGAATGAGATTAAAAAACGATGCAGTGCCTTCTATATCGGATCCGACAGGAATGAAGCAACACACTTATGTGAGTAAAACATGTTTTTTATATGAGATCGTATTGCATTGTTACAGATTTTTGATATCTACTGATTACGTGTCTAACTGAACATAATTAACGATATTCATACAACATTATGAGCTGCATTAAACAGTCTATGTAAATGTGTCTAAATACCACTTCAGATGGAGCTTCCGTGCCACACAAAGATGGATCTCTTGATGCTAATTTCATTTGATTGGTAACTGTCTGATTGACTGAAAACAGGCAATATTGTGTCTCAAATGTAACTCAATGTTAAATTTTTGTTTGTTGAACTGTTGCATAAAATCAGTATCACATTTGCAATCGTGCTGATGTTCAGAAAAACAGCACTCTTACGACATAAGTAAAAAAAATATATGAAAAGTCATCCAGATCTCATATCTTGATATTTTGGGGGAATTCAAACTGCATCATAATCACGCAGTGAAAGCGTGCACTCTTAAAGCGCACATGCAGGAGTTTATCTAAACGCTCCACAAACATCCAGCAGAAGCTGTTTATCCACCCAACAGATCAAACCACATTTCTGTGCAGATAACACAAAGAAGAAACCATTGCAACATCCATGACCCCGAAACCAGTCAAGAACATTTATGTTTGCCTGCATTATTACAACAAAATTAGAGAAATCTGCAAATCTCCTCAATTTTGTGCATTAATTATTGACAATAATTTATGTGACTCTGTATTTTTAGGCTGCTTGTCATTTCTCTTTAAATAATATAAACGCCCCTGCATCTAAAGAGCGCTACAGAGTGCATGACAGCGTTTACTGAATGAATAGGCTCTGATAACCCCTCACTCGAGGTGGAAGAGAAAGCTTCTTGCTGACTTTGATGGGGTAATTTTCTCCACTCCATGTCGGGGCTTTTGTATTCCTTACTGTAGGCTACAGAAATTGCACACATTTAGGCCTACTCATTTTTCATTATTATTTCACTGCCATTTACATTTAACTGCCGGTTGTATATTCTGTATATAACTGTGTATGTGACAAATAAAACTCTTGAATCTTGAATTATTAATATTCTAACATTTATTAAATATTGCAATGTCATCAAAACTGACTTGTGTCATCAAACCAAATTATTTTGTGACCCAAAAAATGTGAAAAATAAATCTAAGGCCGTATTTACACTGCAGGTCTTGATGCACAATTCCGATTTGGTGACTATATCCGATTTCTTTGACGACCCGCTTACATCGTCTTTTAAAAATGACCCGTATCCAATACTTGCATTTACACTATACACTGGAGAAACAGCCCAAGACGCTCTGACCCAGAAAAGGAAGTAAAACGGTGCGATATTCAAGATTCAAGAGTTTTATTTGTCACATACACAGTTATATACAGAATATACAACCGGCAGTGAAATGTAAACAGGTCCGCTCCATGGACAGTGCAAATTCACAGTTAAAAACACATATATTAATATATATATATAGTACTTTTTTATTCTATTTCTATTATAATTTCCTCCTGTAGACTTATAAATATGTAGTTAACAGAAATGTACAAAGAAGTATAATGTGCAAACAGGTTTATAACAGGTTGTTACACAGTAACAACGAGAACAGAAAGTGCAGTGCAATGTCAGTGTATCGATGGTCACGTGATGTTAAGTGACTGAGTTCAGGAGTCTGATGGCCTGGGGGAAGAAGCTCCTCCTGAGTCTCTCAGTTTTGGCCATCAGGCTTCGGAAGCGCTTACCAGATGGCAGCAGCGTGAAATGAGGGTTTGCAGGGTGATTAGAGTCCTTGATGATCTTAGTAGCTCTACCTTTGCAGCGTTTGGTGTAGACGTCCTGCAGAGACGGGAGAGCCGACCCTGAGATGCGCTCGGATAAGCGCATGACTCTTTGCAGGGCTTTGCGGTCATGACTGGTGCTGTTCCCATACCACGCTGTGATGCACTGAGTTAATACACTTTCAGCCTTGCATCTCTGAACGGGAGGGGGACGGACGGACATTTAACAGGAATTTTTACTTTTGTAGGAAAAAAATGTCAGCCCATTTTTTGGGAGCTTGGGGGTCCTTGATAATATATCCTTCATAAAATGTGTCGCCCCCCCACCCCTGAACCAGATATTAGTTTGATGCCTCAGGGCAACAATGTGCTATAAGGGCACTAGAACTCCAGATATTGGTTTTGTACATATGTGGAATAGGGAAAACAAGCAATATGTGCATTAGAAAAAGTTTTATTTGGACAAATATCAATCGCAAATGGTTCAAACAAATCACAAACTTTAAACAATAAATAGGTCTGATCAGGCATATCATTATGACCGGTGAAGTGAATAACACTGATGATCTCTTCATCACGGCTCCTGTTAGTGGGTGGGATATATTAGGCAGCAAGTGAACATTTTGTCCTCAAAGTTGATGTGTTAGAAGCAGAGGTGTCTAAAGTATTCACATTCAGTACTCAGGTAGAAGTATAGATACTAGGGTTTAAAAAGTTTAAGTATCAACTCAAGCTTTTTACTCAAGTAAAAGTGAAAAAGTACTGGTTTCAAAACTACTTAAAGTATAAAAGTAAAAGTAATGCAAGGAAAAAAATGCCATTAAAGACAAAAGCTTAGGCTTAAACACCCCTCAGTTTGTTTTCAAACTGAGGGGTGTTTATAAATCATGCAATGAAAATGATCTCCTTCACCCAACCCCACCCCTAAAACCTTCCCACACTGTGACGTGGGAGGAGGCAAAGATGGAGAAGTGAGGAGGCGAGGATGGAGGACTGAAGAGGCGAGGATGGAGTAATGAGGTGAGGATAGAGGAGTAATGAGGTGAGGATAGAGGAGTGAGGTGAGGATAGAGGAGTGAGGAGGCGAGGATGGAGGAGTGAGGAGGTGAGGATGGAGGAGTGAGGAGGTGAGGATGGAGGAGGTGAGGATAGAGGAGGTGAGGCGTGAGGAGGTGAGGATGGAGGAGTGAGAAGGTGAGGATAGAGGAGTGAGGAGGTGAGGATGGAGGAGTGAGGAGGTGAGGATGGAGTGAGGTGAGGATAGAGGAGTGAGGAGGTGAGGATGGACGAGGTGAGGATAGAGGAATGAGGAGTGAGGATGGAGGAGGTGAGGCGTGAGGAGGTGAGGATGGAGGACTAAGGAGGTGAGGATGGAGGAGTGAGGTGAGGATAGAGGAGTGAGGAGGTGAGGATGGAGGAGTGAGGAGGTGAGGATAGAGGAGTGAGGTGAGGATGGAGGAGGTGAGAATAGAGGAGTGAGGAGGCGAGGATGGAGGAGGTAAGGATAGAGGAGTGAGGAGGTGAGGATGGAGGACTAAGGAGGTGAGGATGGAGGAGTGAGGAGGTGAGGATGGAGGACTAAGGAGGTGAGGATGGAGGAGTGAGGAGGTGAGGATGGAGGAGTGAGGTGAGGATAGAGGAGTGAGGAGGTGAGGATAGAGGAGTGAGATGAGGATGGAGGAGTGAGGAGGCGAGGATGGAGGTGAGGATAGAGGAGTGAGGAGGTGAGGATGGAGGAGTGAGGAGGAGAGGGTGGAAGAGTGAGGAGGTGAGGATGGAGGACTAAGGAGGTGAGGATGGAGGAGTGAGGAGGTGAGGATAGATGAGTGAGGATGAGGAGGTGAGGACAGAGGAGTGAGGATGGAGGAGGTGAGGATAGAGGAGTGAGGATGAGGAGGTGAGGATAGAGTGAGGATGGGGGAGGTGAGGACAGAGGATTGAGGAATGCTCTAAAAATGGAAATAAATGGTGCCTAACGAAAAGTTTAATAATAATAAAAGCATGTATTGGGTAAGTGTAGGGAGGGCTTTTATTGTCCCATTAAGGCGGCATCCATTTAATAATTTTAGTAAATATAATAATTTACACTGTTATTATTGCATCCTGTTAATGTACAACAATACTGAGGTGCAAATAGTGTGTATCTGTCAACATAAAGTATAAATAGCATGTAAATACCATTTACACATCGCAAAGAACTGCTACTTTTACATGGTGTGAATAGAATATATCACTATTGTCACTTAGTATGCTATTTCACTTAAATGTCATCTATCGCTAAGAAATTACGCTAGTGCAAATAGCCGCTGCCAAACCTTTATCCCAGTACACATTTTGTCCCCCTGCGATTTAAATGCTTGTAACATAAATAACGAAATGTGTGGTTGAGAAGACTCTCTCTGGATCAGCGGCGAACGCAGATGTGAATGTTGCAGATGATCGTGGTAACCAAAGTCCCTAAAGTCTTTGGTTTAAAGCCTGTTTCACGTCACTAGCGTCAGTGGAGCGTGAGCAGTGCGTGTTTCCGCTGCCCTTATCAATAGCCGCGTTTCCATTACAGATTTGCGCAAAACTTTTGCAGTACTTTCTAAATGTTGATAAAAAACGATTGTGAAATGACAGCGTTTCCAGTAACCGATGTTATGCGACTAAAACAATTATTTTCCTCTCGCGATAAGTCATTCCAGAACTCATGGTGACGGATGTTGGTAGGTTTACATTTATCCCAGCCACCGCACTAGCCATTGTTTTTAATGGAAGGGAGCGGCCACGTATGAGGTGTTTCTCCCTCATATCTGCTTCAAGGTCTTGATCAATTGTGGCATTTCTTTTTTTAGCATCCAGTATTCCCGTAAATTCTTTTGTCTTTTAATAAAGAACTCTGTCTCATCTTCTGTCCAAACATACCACGTCATCTTTAAAGAATGACCAACTTTTACTTGCACCAGGTGGCCTGTAAAAGCCTAGAAATCTAGACGCACCCTAGCGGCAGCAAATCTAATTTGCTGCGAGTGTAGTCTAGCAACTCTCTGTAGACCTGCGAGCTGGAAAAACCAAACTCTGGTCAGGCTAATCACATCGTGTATAGAGTCGGTGGGCGGGCTTAACATAATGACGGCAGAGTTGCGCGTGCTACTGAAAAACAAAGAAGCTGACGTCTTTGGAAACGGCTTTGGCCGCGACTCTGGAAGACTTAGAGTTAAGCTTTTCTTTGAGAAAAGAACAGAACGGCACTGAAGTCATTCTTAAGAAAGGAAGATGTGTTCAGAGATTGCCCACCGGATACGGCGTAAGTTTAATCTATCAACTATCTCGGCTTCACCTTCTTCGTTGCTCTGGTTGGTTGTAGCGCTATCCTATTGCGTGCAGAGGGAAAGACGAGAGTTTATCCCGCCCCCTCGGATTGAGCCCTGCCAATGGTGTGTTCCCAGACCCAACATCTTCATGTAGGTCTGGCTTGTCAGGCTGTGTTTCCAGTGCAGTTTTGCGAAATATTCCTTTTTCGAATTGCCTGAAAAACCACCTCAATATATGCAATATATGGGAGTTTTTGCAAAATTGATGCGTTTCCATTGGGCGTATTTTCAATTTCAATTTGCGCAATTTGAAGGGTATTGGGAACGCGGCTATAGACTGAGAGCATTCATATCGAGAGTGTGACGCCGACTCTGGTTCATTAACATGGGCACGCTCGCACTCCTCTGACGCTTGTGACGTGAGCAGCCGTGGTGATAGACAGCGGAATCATGGTCATTTAGAAATAAGATCGCGTGGGTGCTTGAATCGAGAGCGCAATCTTTTAACGATTAATCATGCAGCTCTAGTTACTACTCTCATAAAATGTAATTACATTAACCTAAATTTAGAGTCCAACGGCAGATATTTCAGCAGAGTGAATATTTTTGTGCTGAATATGGTCTCCCTCCCGACTGCGCTCTGTCTGTTTGACGCCGGCGCTCGTTCAGTGAAGTTTCCATGCAAAATGGAAATAACTGCGTGGATTAGTAACATTTACAGGTTAGGATATAACCACTGTTCTCTATATAGAGTAGGGATGCGACGAGGAAATTCCCCACCGGTTAATCGACACGCGTCAACACCGGTAATACGGTATCTAACCGAAAGGAACGCAAAGGAATGCAAAGCGAGTGGTTAAGCTTCCATAGGAATGAACTGAAAACGTGCCAGTGCGCACGCACCGTGAATGACAGCGCGGACGTGCACATTTTACTTTCGGTTTAGAATTAGCGCCAATTCAGGGACGGGTTGCTTGATTGGTGGGTTCAGTAGCCTATTCTTAATGAAAAACACAACAACAGAACAGTACAATGACAAACTCACGTTTACATTTCGCTTTGAAACCAAATCTCCCGCGATCATCTAGTCAGTCAGCTCCTCGCTCTTGTGATGAATGAGATCTGACTCCTGCTGCTGATGTGCTGAGACTCTTGTGCCGCGGTGGGCAAGAGATGTAACCGGTGTGGAGTCTGAACACCGACTATCATAGCGAGCCTAATATAGATCAGGGGATATAAGCCGTAAACTGAACGTTTTGCGCTGAGGACGCACACGCATCTGTCGAGGCGCTTGATAGGGTGTGTTAAGCGCTAATGCATTCGCTTGAAGCTTAAAATAAAGACTTCTCATGTTTTGGGCGCTTGGATCACGTGCCTTTCCAGCATCAGCTCACTCGGTTTCCTTCACTATTTCTAGATGCACATTTTGTCCATAGAAATGCGTTATTCAGTGCTGTCCGGTGGAGGCGTCACGTACTGAGAGCAGACCCGACTAATCGATTAATGAGAATCGCTATCAATGATTTCCATTATCGATTTTATCGACTAGTTGTTGCAGCCCTATTATTAACCTCTACTTACAACTTATTACAGATAAGAGTGTTTCCATGCCTGAGCAGAGAAGCAAACTGACTGAAACTCTTCCCGCACTGATCACATGTGTACGGTTTCTCTCCAGTGTGGATCCTCTCGTGGGTTTTCAGGTTTCCTGATTGGTTGAATCTCTTGTCGCAGTGCGAACACTTGAACAGTTTCTCTCCGGTGTGGATATTCTGGTGCACTTTTAGTTCGCTATTTGTGATGAACGACTTGCCGCACTCGCTGCATATGTGATTCTTCACACCGCCGTGTCTTTTCTGGTGTACTATTAAAGACCCAAGCTCTGTGAAACTCTTTCCACAAAGGGAACACAGGTGTGGCCTTTCCTGTAAATGAACTTTCAGGTGCTTCTTCAGGGATAATGCTGTAAAAAACGATTTGCCGCAGTGACCGCAGCTGAACAGTTGTTCTCCAGAGTGAGAACGCAGATGTGATTTGAGATATTTCGCCTGCGTGAACGTCTTTTCACACTGAGTGCATGAGAAGGGCCGCTCTCCGGTGTGGATCCTCATGTGGATCTTGAAGGTTTTCCTATCAGCGAAACTCTTTCCGCAGTGGATACATGCATACGGTCTCTCTCCGGTGTGGATCCGTGTGTGGTCCTTAAGGTTTCCCTCATATTTGAAACCCTTTCCACAATAATCACACGTGAACAGCTTCTCTCCGGTATGAACTCTCATGTGAACCCGAAGATTTTGTTTGAACGTGAATCTCTTTCCACACTGACTGCACGTGAACGGTTTCTCTCCGGTGTGGATCCTCATGTGAACCTCCAGGATATATTTGGTTGTTAAACTCTTTCCACACTGCGTGCAGCTGAAAGATTTCTTGAAAACAGTTTTGCCATGATGATGTTTCTCCTCCACTTCATTCAGCTGATCATTCTCGTTGTTCTCATCCATCAGGCCTGAGAATAAAGAAACACAAAGGTGTGCAGTAAATCATAGAAACAGGTGATTTGTTCAACTGCTGTACAAGATCATGATGATTTTAACCCCTTAAGCCTGAAGTGTACCGCCCCCGGTACACCCCTCCATGAAAGAAATTCATAGTCAAATTACTAAGCAACCCCTGAATGTATTAACACAAAAGTATCAAATAGTATCATTTTAAAGCTTATAATCTCAGCTGTCCAATGAATATATCCTTTTTGATCAATTCTTAATGAGCGCTGAGTTATTCCTCTAAAATGGAGTGTACCGCCGACGGGCGCCACCTAGCTTCTATAACATTTAATTAAGAGTTGATCAATGGATAGATGCATTGGAAAGCTGAGATTCGAAGCTTTAAAATGATACCTATTGTGTTATTATATAATAGAATAAAAAATAATATTGTAATAATATGATGTCTTTTATCCGCAGTTTCTCAGCATTAGATTATCCAAATGTAATAAAACTTTAATTTTCTAAAAACATAAAAAGTGTTCTAACAAATGATACCATTTGACTCTCCTTGCTATAGTTAGAGTTATGAGTCTTTAACCCCCAGGAGTCGACCGTCGGGCTGGCGCGATAGACTCGCTTTTTTTCTTATCAGTGCCAAACAGACTCAAATAACTCTGTCGTTTTTTATCATTCAGGCAAGTGTTATACATCATTATAATCTGTTAAGTTTCTATTATTTTTTGTGTACAGTCACAATAAAAACAACTTGTGGTTCTTGCAAAACAAAAAGAAAACAAACATGATGCGCGATCTGCAGCCTCTCTGTCAAAGACGTTCATTCAGATTCTCTTCAGAAAAGGACCTATAACTGAATAATTATTTGTCTCTCAAACATGAGACATATGTCTAAAGAAACGTTGAAATGTCAGGTTTTAAATAACGTAAATCCAATCGAAAACAAATATTCTGTTTATGTAATCTGTTTGAAAAGGGAGTGATGTCAGTCGTTCGCGAGCGTCTAATTATCTTCTCATTACCCGCTAATGTGCCACACCCACGGAGCGCGTTCTTTTGAGATTCAAATCTGACATGATCCATGAGAGTAGAGCCGACGCCCACATCAACGCCCACATCAGCTCAAACACAGACACTTCACATCGGTTTGAGACGCGGTGAGGGATAATCCTGGAATATTTTACCTCAGAAAAAGCTGTTTATTTCTAAGAGCAACAGATCCAGGCGAGGATTGTGAGGTACGTTTATTCTGTTAGCGTCTGTAAAAATATAAAAGCAAAACACCGTTTAAATATGAATCCTCCTGCTACATAAAATGTCATAGATGCCAGACTTTTTAGACAAGATTTATTTGGCTTGATTTGGCCAGATTATGAAGTGTTTAGGCTATTGTAAGTGTAACATCAGTAAAGCTTTTATTAGCACGTCTGCTCAGATGCTATAAATATATTACGGAAATTATTTTGACCTCTTCATTAAGTTTTGTTTTGTAGAAAGCATTTATTTAAAGTGAATTTCGTTTTGTATAAATTGTATCTTAATTTCAATCAATGTTTTTTTTATATATTTGCTTCTTGTTTAATAAGAATCAAATATAACAGACAATAGCCGTAGCACTGGCGTGATCATGCATTGCACGCGAAACTCCAAACGATATTTGAGTATTGTGTGTGTCGGATAGTTTACAAAATCAAATGAGTCAGAAAAGGTTTACCACTGAAATAACTGGGAAAAAGTGTCCCAATCACCCTGAATTCACCCCATACTCTCTGAAATCATAACTGCATTGCATTATGCTGTTTTAAATCCCAAATATTTTACTTATAACGTTGATCATTACAAATTATTCAGTTATTTGTATTTACTGAATTGTGTTCAGCATCACAATATTACTGTTTTTTTAGCATGAGACTTATAAACATAGTACACTGCCAAAAATTATCTTCTTAGTATTTTTGTCTTGTTTCCAGTCTAAATATCTAAACATTCATAAGTAGATATTTAATACTAGAGAAGTAAAATGACATAAGATATTTTTTCTTGTTTTGTTGAAAATAAAATCTAAATTAATTTAGTTTTTGCTTAAAATAACTAAAATTATCTGCCAATGGTGTAAGAAAAATAATCTTGTTTCTAATTGAAATCTTGTTCCTTGTTTCTGTCCCAGACAGAAATAAGATTATTTTTCCAATCCCATTGGCAGATAATTCATCTTATTTTAAGCAAAAACTCACTTAATTTACATTCATTGCGTGTCAGAGACAAAAACTCTAATTAACATGAAAAAGACGCCTTTTATTGCATGTCGCGTGTAGTTAGGACACGGTGTAAGCGCTTTAAACCGCGAGAGGCGTTACACTTTCTGCACAAGTTAGCAAATATGGAAGGCGGTCCGACGGAGGCTAGATATTTTACTTTATAAGGTGTTAAATATGGATATTGTTCTTACACAAACCCTTTGATTTGCTTCAAAAGGCCTTTATTAACCCCTGGAGCCGTGTGGAGCACTTTTATAATGGACGGATGCACTTTTTTGGGCTGCCATTATAAAGCTGGGAAGAGTCAGGACATTATTAATATAACTCTGATTGTGTTCGTCTGAGAGAAGAATGTCATGCACACCTCGGATGAGCTGAGGGAGAGGAAATCATGGGATCAGTTTCATTTTTGGATGAACTAGCCCTTTAAGCACAATTGACAACATTTGTGGCATAAAGTTGATTACCACATAAAAACTGATTTAAAACAGCCACTATATAAAGCAATGAGATGCATGATATTGGATTTTTGCCGATATTCGATATGCCGATATTTTTCATCTTATTTTGGCCAATGCACATTTATTTTTTCACTTCGTTTGGAAACGACACCATTGAGTTTTATTTTTCATTCTGGTTTCAGGTTTCTGCGGTCTCCTTACTAATACTTACTTAATTAGGATACTTGTTAAAGATAAATAAATGTTAAAAGTTATTTTTATATTTAGAGTATATTAAAAGCTATGAAAATAAAAATAATAAAGTCAGCTGCAGATGTAAGCTAAATATTTTATGTTTGGTCACATGAGCTGGTGTGACATCCGTTGATGCGGTCTTTAGCTTCAAATAAAACATTCTACAATTATTTTACAGCTCCTTGGATTATTTTTCATCATCCATTTCATTAACTGTATATAAAAGTATTTAATTTACAAGAGTCATGCTTGTGATTTATGACATCATTACGGATTTATTTATTCAGAAAAAGAAGTAACTTTAATTTATTTGTGTATTCTACTTTTAGTTTTATTACTGTAACAACAGTGCCCCCACTAAGTATATATAACCACCTAAGGGCGGGCACTAGGACCTGGAGGAGCTTCTGCTGCGGAGGCTGCCGCACGCGCTAGAGATCTCACACACACACACACACACACACACACACACACACACACACACACACACACACACACACACAAACACACACTGGAGGAGCTTCTGCTGCTGTGGAGGCTGCCGCACGTGCTAGAGATCTCTCATACGCGCTAGAGAGTGGGGAGACGCGACTGGGCTTGTTTTGGGCTAGTTTTGTTGTGAAATCCTGGCGACTCTGCTGTTGACGGTCACGTCCTTCTGTACGCGCATTCACAAATTCAAGGCAGCATTTAAAAACTGTCAATATAAATCACCATACACAATTTATTTGCTTGTTTTCACTTCAAGAATGACCTCACTGCTGACATGATCTTATCGCTGTAGCACTGTTGCACACGCCGATGAAAACAAACTGCCATATTGAATAAAATGACCATAAAACTAGTGTAAAAACGGCAATTTAAACAGTTTTATTTCTCAAATAATTCACAAATTGTAACTGAATAAATGTAAATTCTTTTAAGCGTCACGTTTACTTCTAACCTTTAAAAAGTGGTTTTGGTGTTGCGGTGTACTGTTCATAGAAATTTGGGTAACATTTTGGAATACTGTTCCATCATTAATGAATAACTACACAAGAACAAATGAGTAACACACTATTAACACTCTAGTAACTACTATTAACTAACTAGAAACGGTGATTAACAAATTAGTGAGTAATAGCGCTCGGTCAAATGTGGTAGTTCACGATTAGCTAATCAATAGCTACTATAACTCCCAGATGACTACTAAAAACTACTATATACAGAGTCATAATTAACATGAATAATGCATAGTATATAATTAATTCTAACGTGAAGGTAATGGTAACCCACTAGTAATGACTCAAGTGTTATTTGGATCAGTATTCTAAAGTGTAAAACATAACTCTGTAGTAATTACTGAAATCAAGCTGTTGACATTTTTGGACAGTAACACTTGAGTCATTACTAGTGGGTTACCATGATCTTCACGTTAGAATACTGATCCAAATGACAAGTAATGCCTTTAGAAGCATGTAGTAACACCTGAGTCAGTACTATACAAAACCGTACAAAAAACTCAAAAGCGTGCAATGATTTCAGTCATTAATAGAGTTATCAGGTTTTTCCCTTTTAAATACGGATCCAAATAATTAGAAGTTCCTTCTGAAGGATGTAGTAACACTTACTAATGTGTTACCATGACCTTGACTTTAGAATTAATTATACATTATGCATTAATTATAAACCTTGCATAGTAGTTCTTAGTAGTTCTCTGTGAAGTAAGACAAAAATAGTAGTTACTGATTACCAGACACAGGTGAAAAAAGCCAGGCAAAGACTGTACCACCTGCGCCAGCTGAGGAAATTCAGGGTTTCACCAGCTATCCTGAAAACTTTCTATTTAGGGGCGATAGAAAGTGTTTTAACTCAGTGCATCACAGCGTGGTATGGGAACAGCACCAGTCATGACCGCAAAGCCCTGCAAAGAGTTGATGCGCGCTTATCCGAGCGCATCTCAGGGTCAGCTCTCCCGTCTCTGCAGGACGTCTACACCAAACGCTGCAAAGGTAGAGCTACCAAGATCATCAAGGACTCTAATCACCCTGCAAACCCTCATTTCACGCTGCTACCATCTGGTAAGCGCTTCCAAAGCCTGATGGCCAAAACTGAGAGACTCAGGAGGAGCTTCTTCCCCAGGCCATCAGACTCCTGAACTTAACATCACGTGACTTCACGTCAGGATAAACATCGATACACTGACATTGCACTGCACTTTCTGTTCTCGTTGTTACTGTGTAACAACCTGTCATAAACCTGTTTGCACATTATACTCTTTATACATTTGTTAACCACATATTTATAAGTCTACAGTTTACTCACTGCAAAGTCTACTTCAATTATTTTATTCCACTTTATCCTTATTTGTTACCTTTTTTTCTCTTGACTTGATTATTTATAATTCTACAGATATAGACATATATATATAGATATAGATAGTACTTTTTTTATATCCTATTTCTATTATAATTTCTTCCTTGTGTTTTTAACTGTGAATTTGCACTGTCCATGGAGCGGACCTGTTTACATTTCACTGCCGGTTGTATATTCTGTATATAACTGTGTATGTGACAAATAAAACTCTTGAATCTTGAATCTCTTGAATTATCCCTTACGAAAAATAACCAAGATTTTATTATAGTAAAAGTGTAGTAACCATGATTACCATTTACATAACCACGATTTTAGCACAAATACCATGGTTAAACTATGGTTAGAGTAGCAAAGCCATGGTTCATTTGTGGTTACTATGGTTTAACCATGGTATTTTGGTTTTATATGTAGTAAGGAATAGCGAACTACCACATTCAAGTGAGCACTATTACTTATTTCTAGTTAGTTAATAGTAGTTACTGGAGTGTTAATACTGCATTACTCGCTTGATCCTGTGTAGTTATTCATTAATGATGGAACAGTATTCTATAGTGTCCTCTATATTGTTCGCTGGCTTATTTCCACAGCTCTTTTGATTTTCTAACTAAATCTGATGACCTGCTTTAGGCTTTACTTAACTTTCTTCAGCCTCATTAATGAAAAATCATGAATAAACGCTCTTTATTCTTCAGTAACCCACGTTTGAATGTCTTTCAAAATACGGTTTTTGATTATATAGCATTGACTCTTAATTATCTGTCGAAATATAATCATTCAGACGGTTTATTCTTTCCTTTTTATTTCGCGCCACATAAGCCCGCGCTTCCGCTTGAACTGAGAGGAACTTTCGCGCCACTTTAATGGGCGTATAACGGTATTAAAATAACAGTATTTGACGACAGGGGCTCCACAATTAATGGTTATTTAAGTCGCATTCACGCATAAAAGGAACAAACATAGCTATATCTATATATCTTGGGACTTAAACTCGAGATCCAGAACGTTCAAATGAAGATCGCGTCGGGAAATAATGATTTTTACTCACCAAACCAGGCGATCACTGCCCAAACACAAGTTAGCGTTCATAACCTTCTCCTTCTTTTACTTTTAAAGTACGTGACAAAACAACTTACGGTGCATTTTCGCCACCTACTGGACTGGAGAGTGCAGTTTTGATACAAATAGTGCACAGTTCTGTGAGAGAGGTCAATAAGAGCATATTAATGTATATATACACACATGACAATATGTGTGTATAAAATTAGAAATAATATAGTGTGATTAGGTGAATAAAAGCCTATTTTAATGTTATTGCAAAATGTGTACTTCAAATTAGAACTATAATGTAGTTTTGGCTCATCTTAAATGACACATGACAATTAATAACCTGCAGTAATATTATAAACCGAAACAGAGGAACAAGCATAGAAACACTAGAAGACAACCAACAAACTGCACCGTTTGATTAAAGATTGTTATAAAAACATGCATGGATGAATTTGCACTCAGAAAATAAACCAGGTCAGTTTTTATTTAATGCCACTTTAATCACAGATTGACAGTAGTGATTTTGATAGACCGGTCAGCCTAATAACTTCTCAAGATGTTCAAATTATGCTGGGTCATTAAGATTTTGTCAAAGCCACAGAAACACTAGCCTAGAAATCTAGACACACCCTAGTCATTTGCAGCCAGGGTCGTCTAGTAACTCTCCGTTGGCTTGCGAGCTGGAAAAACCAAACTCTAGTCAGGCCAATCACATCGTGTATAGAGTCGGTGGGCGGGCTTAACATAATGACGGCAGAGTTGCCGAGGTTCCGCGTGCTACTTAAAAACAAAGAAGCTGGCGAACAGCGGTCTTTCGAATCGGCTTTGGTTGCGACTCTTGGAGACTTCTTTGAGAAAAGAACAAAGAGCGGCACTGAAGTCATTCTTAAGAAAGGAAGAGTTTAATCTATGAACTAGCTCCGCTGGTGGGAAAACGCATGGGACTCAGCCACAACCCGCTTGTGACTGTTGTCTCACCGCTGATAGCGCTTATGGAGGACCAGTTAAAGGAGGCTACAACATTTGGACTCAAGGCCATGCAACTTGGCAAAGGCGACCAGGAGGTTTGTATATGGTTGTACATATGACCACCGACCTGTTTTTGAAAGTACTACTTGAATGCTCCCAAAACTTATGTCAGATGACTGCATATAAATAAAATTGGAGTTAAAACTCCCAATTCACAACTTTTTACAGGTATTAGTTACAGATACGGTTTCTCTCCAGTGTGGATCCTCTCGTGTTTTTTCAGGTCTTCTGACCAACTGAATCTCTTGTCGCAGTGTAGACACATGTAAGGTTTCTCTCCAATGTGGATCCTCTCATGCGGTTTCAGATTAGCGTCTGTCGTAAAGAACCTCCAGCACTCAAAGCACATATGATCCTGTACAGCAGTATGCATTTTCATATTAGGGGTTGGGGAAAATTTGATTCTTAGATGCATCACGGTGTGGACGTGGACGATTCTGAATCGATTCACAGATGTCATCTAAATGATAGCCTGATGTTGACGGAACGTAAAAGGCGCAGCTCTGAAGAGCGGGAAGTGCAGCGCCCGGACCGTCTGTGGCGTGCTCATGACAGAGACACGTAAGGGCTGAGCGAGAAATCCCACCGGCACCCTCGGCATTAAAAGCACGTATTGAAGCACTTCGGCTTCTATGAAAATGACCTGGACAAGAGCCGCACTATATGCAAGTTGTGTCAAACTAAACTAAAATATTTTCGAAACGCGACAAACGTGA
>CM031964.1:2976569-2989069 GCA_018749465.1 Paracanthobrama guichenoti
TACATATAATAAAACATGTTTTTTGGAGATTAAAATGACTGATTTTGTGGTGGTCATTTCCAGAATTTTGTGAAAAATTACTTTTATGATGATAGATGCGCTTTTATGATGGATAGATGCACTTAAGTGCATCTATCCATCATAAAAGTGCATCTATCCATTATAAAAGTGCATCTATCCATCATAAAAGTGCATCCATCCATCATAAAAGAGCATCTATCATCATAAAAGAGCATCTATCCATCATAAAAGTGCATCTATCCATTATAAAAGTGCATCTATCCATCATAAAAGTGCATCTATCCATCATTAAAGTGCATCCATCCATCATAAAAGAGCATCTATCATCATAAAAGAGCATCTATCCATCATAAAAGAGCATCTATCCATCATAAAAGTGCATCTATCATCATAAAAGTGCATCTATCCATCATAAAAGTGCATCTATCCATTATAAAAGTGCATCTATCCATCATTAAAGTGCATCCATCCATCATAAAAGAGCATCTATCATCATAAAAGAGCATCTATCCATCATAAAAGAGCATCTATCATAAAAGTGCATCTATCCATCATAAAAGAGCATCTATCCATCATAAAAGTGCATCTATCCATCATAAAAGAGCATCTATCATCATAAAAGTGCATCTATCCATCATAAAAGTGCATCTATCCATCATAAAAGTGCATCTATCCATCATATAACTGCTCCACACGGCTCAGGGGTTAATAAAGGTCTTCTGAAGCGAAGGTAAGTGTTTGTGTAAGAAAAATATCCATATTTTAAACTTTATAAAGTAAAATAATTAGCACTGGACTTGCACTAAAAGAGTGACCCCTGAACCCCCGACGCTACGTTTTGTTTTGCTCTATCCTCTGCGCTTCTGTATTCGTCAATAAGCATGCATCAAGGGTCAAAGGTTACTCTTTCGCCATAAGTTGACTCGTGTAACGCTGACCGCCGGAAGCTAGTTATTTTACTTTATAAAGTTTAAAATATGGATATGGATTCTTACACAAGAATGATGGACAGATGCACTTTTATGATGTTAGATGCACTTTTATGATGAATGGATGCATTTTTATGATGGATGGATGCACTTTTATGATGGACAGATGCACTTTTATGACGGACAGATGCACTTTTATGATGGATGGATGCACTTTTATGACGGACAGATGCATTTTAAGAAGGACGGATGCACTTTTATGATGGACAGATGCACTTTTATGACGGACAGATGCACTTTTATGATGGATGGATGCACTTTTATGATGGATAGATGCATTTTAAGAAGGACAGATGCACTTTTATGACAGACAGATGCACTTTTATGATGGATGGATGCACTTTTATGACGGACAGATGCATTTTAAGAAGGACGGATGCACTTTTATGATGGACAGATGCACTTTTATGACGGACAGATGCACTTTTATGATGGATGGATGCACTTTTATGATGGATGGATGCACTTTTATAATGGAATTCATTGTATGGGTCAAAATTATCCATAGCCAAAAATCATTAGGATATTAAGATCATGTTCCATGAAGACATTTAGTGAATGTCCTACCGTAAATATATCATAAATGTATTACTAGTAGTGATATGCATTGCTGAGGACTTCATTCGGACAACTTTAAAGGAGATTTTCTCAATATTGAGATGTTTTTGCACCCTCAGATTCCAGATTTTCCAAATATTGGCCTATCCTAACAAACCATACATCAGTGATGCTCATTTATTCAGCTTTCAGATGTTATATCAATTTCAAAAAAAGTGACCCTTATGACTGGTTTTGTGGTTTTTCATTCGCACATTAAGCATCTACCTATCATAAATATACCTATATCCATATTTTTCATGTGCATTGGTGGTGGTGGAGGGGATTGATCTGTACCATAATTACCATATAGTTGAAGGAATGGTAAAAGTCATGAATTGATGCTGCCTTCACGTGCTATCGGAATTATCAGTGTCCTAGACACGAACGCCTTCTCAAGTCAAAATCTGAACGCGATGAGCTCGTAATCTCGACTTCCGACGTGGGAAGTAGGGCATTTCCGATGAAGTACGTGAAGGTATTGAGAATTCATGAGAACCCTAAAACGAGCCTGTTCTTGTAATTAATTTTCTGGTAATACACAATTTGAATCAGTCTGAGGAGATTGACATTCCTAAAATACCCAGCTATCATTCCCACAACTTTCACTCATGTTTTGTAAGGGTTGCGTAACTGTTAAGATAAAGCAACATTATTAATATTGGGTGAACATTTCTTCGTCTTTATGATGTTGTTGAGAGAAAACATTTTCAGAACATGATGTTGATATTTTCTGAATGTTAACCTTCTTGGAACATTACAAATAAAGTTATTTCGTGTTATTCTCCTAACATTATCGTAACCTTTCAAATAGCGTCGTGGCAAGAAAACGGCCATTTTACCCGCTTTCGCATCAAACGGCGCGTTAGCGATAAACTGCCAGAATCACCAAAACACATCAATTGCATTTGTGATCGCTTATGTGACACATTTATATTTATACAGTTAAATATCTTTTCAAATATTTTTTATCCATCATAAAAGTGCATCCATCCATCATATAACTGCGCCACACGGCTCAGGGGTTAATAAAGGCCTTCTGAAGCGAAGGTAAGTGTTTGTGTAAGAAAAATATCCATATTTAAAATTTTATGGACTAAAAGAACTAACTTCCGGCAGTCAGCGGTGCACGAGTCGACTTGCACTAAAACAGTAACCCCTGAACCCCGACGCTATGTTTTGTTAGGACTTCAGAACAGAAACAGCCATTCTCTGCCATTATAAAGCTGGGAAGAGTCAGGACATTATTAATGTAACTCTGATTGTGTTCGTCTGACAGAAGAATGCCACACACACCTCGGATGAGCTGAGGGAGAGGAAATCATGGGATCAGTTTCATTTTTGGGTGAACTATCCCTTTAACAAACGCTCCATGGGAGGTTCATCCGGATCATTAATAATCGGTTGAAACGGTTCCCGAATGCGAATTCTCAACGATGCTAATTCAGCGCTAGGTGTGTGCACTTAATATCCGTATTTCTTTAGTTAGAAAACAATATAAAAATAACTGAAAGGAAGCAAATTATATCCTTAAATATAATCAATAGTGATGAATGAAGTTTTCATAAGACATAATTCAAAATCTGATTAATACAAGACATTTTAATGAAGACAAGTGAACTTGGTGCAGATCTGGTGATAGAATAGTTTATTACAGTACTGAGATGCAATGTTGAAACCACTTGATTTGATTTAAATAAAAATATAATTTCATCCATAATCAGCAGCACAATATTATGGAAGCTTGTTTCCGCCAATGAATAACAAATAAAAAAGGTAACTGCGACTTTTTATCTCACAATTCAGTTTTCTCCTTGCAACTGCGAGTTATAAAGCCAGAACTGTGAGATATAAACTTGCAATTGCAAAGAGAAATATTCAAAATTGCAAGATATAAGTTTATATCTCAAAACAGTTTATTTCTCCCAACTGCAAGTTCATATTTCGCAATTTTAACATTATAACTCGCAATTGCTAGTTTTTATATCGCAATTCTGAGAAAAAAAGTCAAAATTGAGAGACAAACTCACAATTGAAAGAAAAAGTCAGAATTGCAAGTTTATATCTCAAAACCCTTACTTGATTTTTCCCAATTGCGAGTTTATATTTCGCAAATCTGACATTATAACTCGCAATTCAGAATTGTGAGATTGAAGTTGAAATATAAATTCGCAAATGCAAGAAACAGTCTGAAATATGAGGGAGAAAATTGCAGGAAATAAACTTGCAATTGCGAGAAAGTCAGAATTGCAAGAAAAACACTGGAATTGTGAAATAAAAACCTCGCAATTATGAGGAAAAAGTAAGAATTGCGAGGAAAAAATTAATAATTGCCATAGCAAGAAAAAGTTTTTATATCTCAAAATTCTTGATTTTTCTCAATTGTTAAGTTTATATTTTCGCAATTCTGACATTATAACTCACAATTGTGAGTTTATATCTTGCAGTTCTGAGAAAAAGTCAGAATTGTGAGATAAAAGTCGAAATATAAATTCACAAATGAAAAAAAAAGTCAGAAATATGACGGGGAAAAAGTTACAATTGCAGGAAATAAACTCATAATTGCGAGAAAAAAGAAATTAGAAGGAAAACGGCAGAATTGTGATATAAACTCGCAATTGCGAGAAAAAGTCAGAAAAGTGAGTTTATATCTCAAAATTCTGACTTTATTTTTCACAATCCTGACATCATAACTCGCAATTGTGAGTTTATATCTTGCAATTCTGAGGGAAAAAATGGAGAATTGGGAGATAAAGTCAAAATAGCGAGATATAAATTTTGTAATTGCGAGAAAAAGTCAGAATTGCAAGATGTAAAAGTTTATCTCTTGCAATTCTGACATAACCCGCAAATTGTGAGTTTATATCTCACAATTCTGAGACAAATGTCAGAATTGTGAGATAAAAGTCCAAATATAAACTTGCAATTGCGAGAAAACATCAGAATTATGAGAAAAAGTAAAAATTGCGGGAAATAAACTCACAATTGAAAGAAAAAAGTCAGAATTATGAGGAAAAAAAAGTTACAATTGCAGGAAATAAACTCATAATTGCGAGAAAAAAGAAATTAGAAAAAAAACGCCAGAATTGTGAGTTTATATCTCAAAATTCTGACTTGATTTTTCCCAATTGCGAGTTTATATCTTGCAATTCTGAAAGAAAATGTCAGAATTGTGAGATAAAAAGTCAAAATATAAACTCACAATTGCGAGAAAGCAAGAAGTGCTAGTTTATATCTCGCAATTCTGACTTTATTTCTCCTGACTGTGAGTTTATTTTTCACAATTCTGACATTATAACGCACAATTGAGAGCTTATATTGCAGAATTGTGAGATAAAAAGTCGCAATTATCTTTTAAATCGTTTTTTTTCAATGGCGGAAACAAGCTTCCATACAATATACGCCTAACACACATTTCTGCAAACAAATGACACTGGTGCGACAAAAGTGACCTGATTTCACAGGCATTGAAAGAAGCCTCACTCCACGATCAGACTTTCGATCGGATGATGCTTTTTCACATGGATCAGTAGATGGCGCGATTGCTTGAAACTCTTCCCACACAGCGCGCAGTGGTGCGGCTTCTCCCGGTGCGCCGTTTCGTGCGCGATCAGCTGCGGTAACCGAGCGAAGCCCTTCCCGCAGAGCGCGCACTTGTGTGGTTTCTCTCCGGCGTGAATCCTCTGGTGCTGCTTGAGCTGGTCGGCCGTAACGAAAGCCTTCCCGCATTCGAAGCACACGTGATCCTTCACGCCGCTGTGGACTTCCTGATGCCTTTTAAAGCAATCCACCCGCGCAAAACTCTTCCCGCACAGAGGACACAAGTACGGCTTCTCGCCGGAATGCACTTTAACGTGTCTCTTCAGCGCAGACGCGGTGATGAACTCTTTCCCGCACTGGTCGCAGTTGAACGATTTGACGGCGGAATGAGATAGCTGGTGATCTTTGAGGCCGTTGATGTGTCGGAAACTCTTCTCGCACTGGTCGCACGTGTACGGCCGCTCTCCGGTGTGGATGGTCATGTGACTCCGGAGCTTCTCGTTCCGTATGAAGCTCTTTCCGCACTCCGGGCACGCGTGCGGCCTCTCTCCGGTGTGAAGTTTGATGTGTCTCTGTAGGTTTGCGTTGGACGTGAAGCTCTTTGCGCAGTGCGGGCATGTGTAAGGCTTTTCTCCGGTGTGTGTTTGCATGTGCCTCTTCAGTCTCGTCCTGCACGCCAAACTCTTCCCGCACCAATCGCACGTGAACGGCTTCTCTCCGGTGTGAGTTTTGACGTGCCGGACGAGTCTGGCTTTACAGCCGAAACTCTTGCCGCACTCGACGCACGCGAAGGGTTTCTCTCCGGTGTGAATTCGGATGTGCCGCTCCAGCCTCGACTTCCGTGCGAAACTCTTTCCGCACTGAGGGCAGGTGAAAGACTTCTGGACTTTTCCTGAGAAAGACGTTTCCGGCGGTGAAGGAGACGGAGGTTTTTCTCCAGTGACGGAATGATGATGCATCTTCTCCTCCTCCTCGTTCGGTTCTTCTTTTGCTTCCATTAGAACCTAAAACGAACATAATACAAAGTCATGAAATTGGGATGGAAAAATAAACAAGGAAATATGAGTAATAAGATGAGCTAAACGTTAACTCTATCATGACAATATCGTGCAGCGGGGGTCAATGAAAGGGGGTCCGTCGAAAAGGAGAAAATCTGTAAAAAAAAAAAATACAAAAATAAGATTGAAATAAGTAAATAAATACATTTTTATTAAAATGAATGAATTAATAAAAATGTGATTAAAATGTTATTGGTTATTACACTGTTAAATAAATTAAAATTAATCAAATAATACGTCATATCAATTAATCGCATCGCATACATAAAATTGTGCTTATATAATATATATGAAGTGTATGTGTATGCACACACATTACATACATAAACAAACTTTTATGTTAGATGCGATTAATCGATTTGACAGCACTAATAATAATACAACTAAATAAAACAATTATTTTAGATTAAGTAATATACATTTTTCAGTGTATAAATTGGATGTTTATAAAATATAGATGCGTTTTAAATTTTAGAATGAGGGTCCCTCACATGAGAATGATCAGATTTGGGGGTCCATGGTGTCTAAAATATTAAAAGGATATTAAAAATGGCCATGCAAGGTCATTTTGTCATGTCAGATGTCAAATCTGCCATCCATCTATAACCATTTCATCAGAGTTTAACTTAACATTTACCTGAGATTTTGTTGATTGGGATTCAGTCGTTTATCACAGACTAATGGAATAAATGCCGTATAAAAGCGGTTTTACCACAGTTGATCCATACCTAGATTGCCTCAGTCTGTTGACACCAGTGTAATGAGCTCCAAGTGAGATCTGAACACATCAGAATAACGCATGAAAACAGGATCCATTCACACGAACATTCAACACTAGTGCTGTGTAATTCGCCAACCCCTGATACAGAACAAAAATAAAGCTCAAATAGTCAAAACAGTCTCTCAGAAGTGATGATTTAAGTCATTTCCAGGAGCGAAGCTCCGTGAGTTCATTTCGCGCCTTATGCTGTTTGTCTGGTTTTGATTGGTTGACTCTTAATAAAATATATTTTATAGCAAAACTATTTTTATACGTTTACTTAACTCTGTTATTTCTTATAAAAAACGAGACTACATTAAACTACACTATATCTAAAGTCCATTTAAATCCCCATTGAGATTGCTTTCGAAATTCAACCAATCAAAATACGACTTAACGTTTACAGATGTTGTAAAAAAAAACACCAATAACGCTGTAATATAACTTACACAAAGACATCAATATTGTCCGCGGTCAGGGAGCCGTCTTCGGTCTTCTTCTGCCATTATTTCGTGTTCGTGAAAGAGCACTTCCGCCCCCTAATGGACTGGAGGCTATGGTCCGGATGTCGCGACTGGAGAAACATGATAAAATATAAACACCTCCTGAGCAGAAAGGGCGTTTTCTTTTTCTTGCTTTTACGGGAGACTTCTGCTTATAACAGTTTATCTGAGTGACGGTTTTCCCCAACGGCCAATAACGGTCAACACCCGTTTGAAACCAACTGTCGTTTTTTTTTTTTTTTTTTTTTAAACTGTAGTTTATCGCAAAAAGCTTTTCAAAAGATCTAAGAAACTAATAAACTTGACATTTTTAGTTGGTCTGAATATATATGTTATATTTTTATTTATTACTCTGCCGTTCTTTGTATGTATTGATTTGGCAATTCTGAATTATCTGTATTTTTTTATTATTATTATTATTTTAAACAACAACCTGTAGTTTATAGCAAAAGGTTTCCAAAAGTTCTAAGACACTAATAAACATGACTTTGTTCTAAGGTAGCCTGAATTAAAAAATAATAAAAATAAAAAGATTTTAAAAAAACAATCTTTAAAATCCTATATTAACATGAACTGGACTGGGTACGCTGGAGAAACATACAACACAAAATTATATAAATATATATATATATTTTTTTTTTCTGACTTTCTATGCGTGTTTTGATTTGAAAATTCTGAATTACAATCACAAATAGCAATAACGTGACTGAACAGCGTCTCCTGCTGGTGCTGAATGAAACCAGGCATCGCTCATAAAACACAGAGTCTGACTGAACTTTTTTACACGTCGTTTATCGATTCATTGATTAACAGAACTCTGATGTGCCCGTACATCAGGCTGTATTCTAATGGCGTTCGATAAAACCCGTGTTCCTGTAAATGTGCTGCGGTCCCTTTAAGTGCGACTCCATTTCTCAGCGAAATTTTATCAAAGTTCCTGAAAAAGTCGAACGGTCCGAATCCGCTGAGGGATGAGGGAAAGACTCTGACACCTGGACGAACCGACGAACTTAAGCAGTTCGGCTAAATATTAAACACCTGCCATAATTATTATTTTCATCTTTTCATCAGTTGGGATCAAACCGGAGCAGAATCCACAGACATGACGAGTGAGTACAGAATAACAACTAAACATCGGTTTATGACATCATACAGCTTCATATTCTCAGAACTGTATAGCAGATAATTCACCAACATTATTATTAATCTTCAGGTCTGAACCTGTAATTTGATGTTTTTATTAATTGGCACTATTGTAGGATTGAAGTTGCGTTCATTTAATCAATATCTGTTTTTTTCTGAATTCTGTAATTCTTCAGATTAATGTTTAACCAGGTCAAAGTTCTCAGTGTAATAGAGTTTAAAGTCCTCGTGAACATTAGATCTTCATCTTTAACGGAACTGTGTTTTTGCATACTATAATCTTAGGGAAATATACACATACTGTTACTTAACAAATAGTAGATGAGACAGTAAGAAATCATATGCTATGATAAAATCTTTGTCATTTTATTCAAATAACGACTACACTTACGAAAATTAACCGTTTTACTGCAAATAAAACAAAACAAAAAAAATAAAACCATGGTTATTTTCGTAAGGGTAATGTGCTTAACATAATGCACTACATACTATCATTTAAAGGGTCTAATCTGCAAGACTGGGGCTTTATTAGTGCTGTTCATTGATTCGAGTAAATGTTTTGACATTTGGGTATAAAGTGTTTTCATTCTACAATATATGGTGTAAAAACGTCTGAGTGCTGCCCTCTTAAGGTTGAACGGTGGCTACTGAAGGTGAATTTTCCTATTGGATGTTGTAGGTCATCATGACGTATGTTGGTTCTTCCAACGGCTCACTACCACGCCCCCGGCGCGAGCTCACCGCTCCCCTGCCTCGAGCTCACCGCTCCCCTGCCTCGAACTCACCGCTCCCCTGCCTCGAGCTCAGCTCTCCCCTGCCTCGAGCTCACCGCGCCCCTGCCTCGAGCTCACCTCTCCCCTGCCTCGAGCTCACCGCGCCCCTGCCTCGAGCTCACCTCTCCCCTGCCTCGAGCTCACCGCGCCCCTGCCTCGAGCTCACGCGCCCCTGCCTCGAGCTCACCGCGCCCCTGCCTCGAGCTCACCGCGCCCTGCCTCGAGCTCACCCGCTCCCCTGCCTCGAGCTCACCTCTCCCCTGCCTCGAGCTCACCGCTCCCCTGCCTCGAGCTCACCGCGCCCCTGCCTCGAGCTCACCGCGCCCCTGCCTCGAGCTCACCGCGCCCCTGCCTCGAGCTCACCTCTCCCCTGCCTCGAGCTCACCGCGCCCCTGCCTCGAGCTCACCTCTCCCCTGCCTCGAGCTCACCGCGCCCCTGCCTCGAGCTCACCGCGCCCCTGCCTCGAGCTCACCGCGCCCCTGCCTCGAGCTCACCGCGCGCCCTGCCTCGAGCTCACCGCTCTCCCTGCCTCGAGCTCACCGCGCCCCTGCCTCGAGCTCACCGCTCGCCTGCCTCGAGCTCACGCGCCGCCTGCCTCGAGCTCACCGCGCCCCTGCCTCGAGCTCACGCGCCCCTGCCTCGAGCTCACCGCGCCTGCCTCGCTCACCGCTCGCCTGCTCAGCGCGCCCCTGCCTCGAGCTCACCGCGCCCCTGCCTCGAGCTCACCGCGCCCCTGCCTCGAGCTCACCGCTCCCCTGCCTCGAGCTCACCGCGCCCCTGCCTCGAGCTCACCGCGCCCCTGCCTCGAGCTCACCGCTCCCCTGCCTCGAGCTCACCGCTCGCCTGCCTCGAGCTCACCGCGCCCCTGCCTCGAGCTGGTTGCCGTGGTAACGAACAACCATACCATAACGTGCTGGCGTATAGGGAGTTAAGACAGCTGGCAATCAGTCCGTCACTGCGGGTCTCAGGTGCCCCCCACTCGCCCCCGCACTCGGTTCGTCCCCTCTGTCTCTGCTGGGCTCCGCACACTTTTCCAGCATTTTGCCAGTCGGAGGAGTTAGGCTGTGATCAGGGGTTGAGTTACCCTTTAAAAAAATAGTATATGAAACATTATGAAGTAGTATGCTTTGATAACATATTTACCACTTTCATTGAATAATGAGTAAACATACAATTTAAAAAAAATAATAATGTTACGTAGTGTGCAGTGTTTAGCACTATTCGATCAAACTGACAAATTTGATCATAGCATATTATTTCATACCGTTTCACTATTTTTTAAATAATAGTATGTAATATGCATTTAGCATAAGACACAGTATGAAGTGTGCTATGATAAAATCATTTTATTCAAATAATGAGTAAACGTGCTAAGCAATGCACACTACATACTCATATTTAAAAAAAATAGTGCAGTATGAAGTAGTATGATATGATAAAGTCTGATTGAATGAGACGAGATCAGGTAAAATCCCACACTTGCTGCCACGCACACGCGCTCCGTGATGCAATTCTTGCTGCATGGTTGCCGCAGCAACAGATCAGAGTGTTGTAGGGGAATCCTAAGCCCCTCCCCTCTGCTGATGTAGAAGGGAGTGGCCCCGCCTCCACTACTGCGCTAAGAGATCCCCAAGCCCCGCCCCCTGCCCGTATCTTCCTGCTCTGATAAGAGAGTCTCTCTCTCTCTCTCTGTCTCTCTCCCCATCCGTCCGGTGCGCAGACAGACAGGCGGCAGCATGTCCGACCCCAGCGCAGCTCCGGCGCAGAGCAAGAGCAAAAGCAAAGCGGTCAAGAGGGGCAGTTTACACAGCCGGACCAGCCCGGGTGAGTCTCACTGCAGCAGAGAGACAGGCGGGGTGGGGTGTGATACGGGACGGTGTCTCCACAGCAGTTCAGGCCGCTTTCAGAGTTTCCTGGGAAAATTAATATGACAAGAAATGTTTAAATCATTGCATTTTTTTAATACTGATCTTTTCTCCTCATCATTTCCTGACGTGGTTTCTAATCATGGATTAGTGAGCAGAAACTTTTGATATTTTCGTCCCGAGCGCATCAATATTTTAATGATAAATGCGGCGTGTGCGAGAACGTGGCATTCTGGGAAAACGTTCATCCAGGCGTGTGATGCGAGAGCTCATGAATTACACAGGAGCGTGTGCGTCCTGCCTCAGAAAACACGCGTGTGACACGGGCGGTCCGTGACGCTTCATCTGAAATACACCACGAATATTAACAATAATTTAAGATAAATATAACAGCATAAATACTACCAATACTGTGACTACAGTATACAAATGAATATAATAACACGATCATATTTATGATATATAATAACAATAATGTATAAGATGATATAATAATAAAAATGATAAGATTTATAATGCGCATTATATTTGTTATTGTTGTGGTCTAATTATTTACTTATTTTTGTATCAAAAATAGGAAAACATTTCATTTATTACGTGATAATTATGACTTTTTATCCCATAATTGACTTTTTGTGCCACAATGTTTTATGACAATACAAGTCAAAATTGTGACTTAGAATATCAATTTTAATATTTCATAATTTCAACGTTTTAATGTCGGAATTTTGACTTCATATTCTCATAATCATAACTTTTGAAGTCATAATTTCAACTACTCATCTCATAATTATGATTTCAATTTGTCATAACTTTTAATCTCATAATTATGATTTAGTACGTCAGTTTTATGTAATAGTTTCAAAATGTTGTCATAATTATGACATAAAAAGCCACAATTGTGACTGTCAATTTTAATATTTCATAATTTCAATGTTATGACTGTCAGAATTTTTACTTTTTATTCTCATAATCATAAAGTCATAATTTCAACTACTCATAAATATGACTTTCATCATTTCCATTTGTCATAACGTTCTAATCTCATAATTATGATTTAGTACGTCAGTTTTATGTCATAATTTCGATGTTTTGTCAATTATGACATTAAAAACTAATTTTGTGCCATAGCATGTCAATTGTAGTATTTCATAATTATGACTTAGTATGTTATTTCAATTTGTCATAACGTTTTAAAAATCGTATAATTATGATTTAGTAATTTTAATATTTCATAATTTCAATGTTAT
>CM031964.1:2996569-2999069 GCA_018749465.1 Paracanthobrama guichenoti
TGTTGCTAAGTGATAATTAGGGCAATTGCTATGGTGTTGTGGCTGGTTGCTATGCAGTTGCTAGGCTGCTGTGGTTGGTTGCTAGGCTGTTCTAGGTGAGTGTTAAAGTATTGCTAAGTCGCAAGGAAATTATAGGTGATTGCTAGTATGTTACTGAGTGCTTGCAAGGGCATTGCTATCGTGATGTGCCTTGTTCCTATGTGGTTGCTAGGGAGTTGTGACTGGTTGCTATGTGCTTTCTTCCTGTCTGGCATGAAAAGTCTCTGACCTTCGGGTTTCCTCCTCCGATGTGCGTCTCTGGAGTGTTTTTATCGTTCATCAGGTGGAAATCGTGAGTGAACACATGACTGAGAGCAGCAGAACGGGTGATGAGTTATAATAAGTGTGTTCTCTGTGTAGATCTGTGTGGTTCAGCTGAGCAGAGGCCACTGATGTCCCAGCGCTCCCTGCCCGGCACTCCGGTCACACACAAACACCTGCCCATCGACCTGCGCACATCCATGGACGGCAAGTACAAGGAGATCGCAGAGGTGTGTAACGTCTGTGTGTGGGACGTGTGTAACGTGTGTGTAACATGAGTGTGTGTAATATGAGTGTTTTTAATGTCTGTAACGTGTGTGTATTATGAGTGTGTTTAATGTGTGTAACGTGTGTGTAATATGAGTGTGTGTAACGTGTGTGTAACATGAGTGTGTGTAACGTGTGTGTAACATGAGTGTGTGTAACGTGTGTGTAACATGAGTGTGTTTAACGTGTGTGTAACATGAGTGTGTGTAACATGAGTGTGTGTAATATGAGTGTGTTTAACGTGTATAATATGAGTGTGTGTAACGTGAGTGTGTGTAACGTGTGTGTAATATGAGTGTGTGTAATATGAGTGTGTTTAACGTGTGTGTAATATGAGTGTGTGTAATATGAGTGTGTTTGATGTCTGTAACGTGTGTGTATTATGAGTGTGTTTAATGTGTGTAACGCGTGTGTGTAACGTGTGTGTATTATGAGTGTGTGTAACGTGTGTGTTATGAGTGTGTAACGTGTGTATTATGAGTGTGTGTAACGTGTGTGTATTATGAGTGTGTAACGTGTGTGTAATATGAGTGTGTGTAACGTGTGTGTGTGTGTATGAGTGTGTGTAATATGAGTGTTTTTAATGTCTGTAACGTGTGTGTATTATGAGTGTGTTTAATGTGTGTGTAATATGAGTGTGTAATATGAGTGTGTAACGTGTGTGTATGAGTGTGTGTAACGTGTGTGTAATATGAGTGTGTTTAACGTCTGTAACGTGTGTGTATTATGAGTGTGTAACGTGTGTATTATGAGTGTGTGTAACGTGTGTGTAATATGAGTGTGTGTAACGTGTGTATGAGTGTGTGTAACGTGTGTGTAATATGAGTGTGTTTAACGTCTGTAACGTGTGTGTATTATGAGTGTGTTTAATGTGTGTGTAATATGAGTGTGTAATATGAGTGTGTGTAACGTGTGTATGAGTGTGTGTAACGTGTGTGTAATATGAGTGTGTTTAACGTCTGTAACGTGTGTGTATTATGAGTGTGTAACGTGTGTGTATTATGAGTGTGTGTAATGAGTGTGTGTGTAATATGAGTGTGTGTGTGTGTGTATGAGTGTGTGAGTGTGTGTGCGTGTGTGTAATATGAGTGTGTTTAACGTCTGTAACGTGTGTGTATTATGAGTGTGTTTAATGTGTGTGTAATATGAGTGTGTAATATGAGTGTGTGTAACGTGTGTATGAGTGTGTGTAACGTGTGTGTAATATGAGTGTGTTTAACGTCTGTAACGTGTGTGTATTATGAGTGTGTAACGTGTGTATTATGAGTGTGTGTAACGTGTGTGTAATATGAGTGTGTGTAACGTGTGTGTAATATGAGTGTGTGTAACGTGTGTGTAATATGAGTGTGTGTAACGTGTGTATGAGTGTGTGTAACGTGTGTGTAATATGAGTGTGTTTAACGTCTGTAACGTGTGTGTATTATGAGTGTGTGTGTGTATTACGTGTATTATGAGTGTGTAAGCGTGTGTATTATGAGTGTGTAACGTGTGTGTATTATGAGTGTGTAACGTGTGTGTAATATGAGTGTGTGTAACGTGTGTGTAATATGAGTGTGTGTAATATGAGTGTTTTTAATGTCTGTAACGTGTGTGTATTATGAGTGTGTTTAATGTGTGTGTAATATGAGTGTGTGTAACGTGTGTATGAGTGTGTGTAACGTGTGTGTAATATGAGTGTGTTTAACGTCTGTAACGTGTGTATTATGAGTGTGTAACGTGTGTATTATGAGTGTGTGTAACGTGTGTGTAATATGAGTGTGTGTAACGTGTGTATGAGTGTGTGTAACGTGTGTGTAATATGAGTGTGTTTAACGTCTGTAACGTGTGTGTATTATGAGTGTGTAACGTGTGTATTATGAGTGTGTGTAACGTGTGTGTATTATGAGTGTGTAACGTGTGTGTAATATGAGTGTGTGTAACGTGTGTGTATTAT
>CM031964.1:3011569-3044069 GCA_018749465.1 Paracanthobrama guichenoti
CATCTTGACTTCTGAGAGACACTGCCACTCTGAGAGGCTCTTTTTATACCCAATCATGTTGCCAATTGACCTAATAAGTTGCAGATTGGTCCTCCAGCTGTTCCTTATATGCACATTTAACTTTTCCGGCCTCTTATTGCCCCCTGTCCCAACTTTTTGGAATGTGTAGCTCTCTCATGAAATCCAAAATGAGCCAATATTTGGCATGACATTTCAAAATGTCTCACTTTCAACATTTGATATGTTATCTATATTCTATTGTGAATAAAATATAAGTTTATGAGATTTGTAAATTATTGCATTCCTTTTTATTCACAATTTGTACAGTGTCCCAACTTTTTTGGAATCAGGTTTGTATAATGATATAATTAAATAAGCTAATATTTTCATATAACTTATTTTACAAGATAAATATGACCTTATATTAAATGACACATGTATTTAATATATTAGTAAATTATAATATATATATATATATATATATATATATATATATATATATATATATATATGCCTTTTTTATTAAAAATTGTATTTCTTATAGATATACACAATATAAATATACTTTTCTATAATAATAATAATAATATATGTAATATAATTATGTTTTATTGATGCATTAATTCAAATAAATGAACCGGTTTAATTTAATCTCATAACTTCTGCATCATCTTTGGCAGCCGGAGCTCAAACTCCGGTGATTGTGTAATCTAGCTCTGAATGTGCTGTGTGGCTTCCTGTGTGTGCAGGAAGTGATGTCAGACCTAGAGGAGAGTAAGTACCAGAATGCCGAGCTGCGTCTATCCATCTACGGCCGATCTCTGGACGAGTGGGACAATCTGGCACAGTGGGCCGTCTCTCACTCCGTCTACTCCGATAATGTCCGTTGGCTCATCCAGATCCCACGCCTGTTGTGAGGACACAAACACACACACACACACACACACTCTCTCACAAACACAGTTTTCATGTTTTATGGTGAGACTCTGCGTGTGTGTGTGCGTATGTGTGTCTGTGTGTATGTGTGTGTGTGTGTGTGTGCTTCCGCAGTGACGTTTACCGCACAAAGAAGCAGCTGAGCAACTTCCAGCAGATGCTGGAGAACATCTTCCTGCCTCTGTTTGAGGTGACCATCAATCCCAGCAGCCACCCACAGCTGCATCTCTTCCTGCAACACGTGAGTCTCACTCACACACACTCTTCTGCTGTTGTAGCCCATCCGCCTCAAGGTTGTGCGTGTTGTGGCTTCACAAATGCTTTGCTGCATACCTCGGTTGTAACGAGTGGTTATTTCAGTCAAAGTTGCTCTTCTATCAGCTTGAATCAGTCGGCCCATTCTCCTCTGACCTCTAGCATCAACAAGGCATTTTCGCCCACAGGACTGCCGCATACTGGATGTTTTTCCCTTTTCACACCATTCTTTGTAAACCCTAGAAATGGTTGTGCGTGAAAATCCCAGTAACTGAGCAGATTGTGAAATACTCAGACCGGCCCGTCTGGCACCAACAACCATGCCACGCTCAAAATTGCTTAAATCACCTTTCCCATTCTGACATTCAGTTTGGAGTTCAGGAGATTGTCTTGACCAGGACCACACCCCTAAATGCATTGAAGCAACTCCCATGTGATTGGTTGATTAGATAATTGCATTAATGAGAAATTGAACAGGTGTTCCTAATAATCCTTTAGGTGAGTGTGTGTGTGTATATATATATATATATACACACACACACACATATATATATTTATTTGCTACTCTCTACTGCTAGTCAGTGTCATCAGGACCTTTGGTTTGTTTTACCTGAAGAGTAAACCGGAACATTTGAAGGGTTATTCAGTCAGTGTGTAAGAGTACATGAGAAACTTTGAGCCACAAATCTTTGTGTTAATGCATGTTGTTCAGGTGGTGGGTTTCGACAGCGTGGACGATGAATCTAAACCAGAGCATCACATCTTTAACCTGGACAGTCCGTCTCCGGCGGGCTGGTGCGACGACAACAACCCGCCGTACTCGTACTATCTGTACTACATGTACGCCAACATGACCGTCCTCAACCACCTGCGCAGGTACTCACACACTCCATAGCTCGAGGATACCAGTCACTACATGAATCGCTCTGAATCGCCCTCAATCACCCTCAGTCTGCCTCAATCGCCCTGAGACGCCCTCAGTCACCCTGAAATCGCCCTCAGTCGCCCCGAGACGCCCCCAGTCTGCCTCAGTCGCCCCGAGACGCCCCCAGTCTGCCTCAGTCGCCCCGAGTCGCCCCCAGTCGGCCTCAGTCGCCCCGAGTCGCCCCCAGTCGGCCTCAGTCGCCCCGAGTCGCCCCCAGTCGGCCTCAGTCGCCCCGAGTCGCCCCCAGTCGGCCTCAGTCGCCCCGAGTCGCCCCCAGTCGGCCTCAGTCGCCCCGAGTCGGCCCCAGTCGCCCCCAGTCGGCCTCAGTAGCCCCGAGTCGCCCCCAGTCGCCCCCAGTCGGCCTCAGTCGCCCCCAGTCGCCCCGAGTCGGCCTCAGACGCCCTCAGACGCCCCCAGTCGCCCTGAGACGCCCTCAGTCCGCCTCAGTCGCCCTGAGACGCCCTCAGTCCGCCTCAGTCGCCCTGAGACGCCCTCAGTCCGCCTCAGTCGCCCTGAGACGCCCTCAGTCCGCCTCAGTCGCCCTGAGACGCCCTCAGTCCGCCTCAGTCGCCCTGAGACGCCCTCAGTCCGCCTCAGTCGCCCTGAGACGCCCTCAGTCCGCCTCAGTCGCCCTGAATCGGCCTCAGTCCGCCTCAGTCGCCCTGAATCGGCCTCAGTCCGCCTCAGTCGCCCCGAATCGGCCTCAGACACCCTCAGTCGGCCCGAATCGGCCTCAGTCGGCCCGAATCGGCCTCAGACACCCTCAGTCGGCCCGAATCGGCCTCAGTCGGCCCGAATCGGCCTCAGACACCTCAGTCGGCCCGAATCGGCCTCAGTCGGCCCGAATCGGCCTCAGTCACCCTCAGTCGGCCCGAATCGGCCTCAGTCGTCAGCCGAATCGGCCCCAGTCGCCCGAATCGCCTCAGTCGCTCCCCAGTCGGCCTCAATCGGCCTCAGTCGCCCGAATCGCCTCAGTCGGCCTCGGTCGCCTCAGACCGCCTCAGTCGGCCTCAGTCGGCCCGGCGCCTCAGTCGGCCTCAGTCGGCCCGAATCGGCCTCAGTCGGCCTCAGTCGGCCCGACCGCCTCAGTCGGCCTCAGTCGCCCCGAATCGGCCTCAGTCGGCCTCAGTCGGCCCGAATCGGCCTCAGTCGGCCTCAGTCGGCCTCAGTCGGCCAGTCGGCCTCAGTCGCCCGAATCGCCTCAGTCGGCCTCAGTCGCCTCGGTCGCCTCAGTCGGCCTCGAGTGCGCCTGAGTCGGCCTCAGTCGCCCTGAGTCGCCTCGAGTCGGCCTCAGTCGGGCCTGAGTCGGCCTCGAGTCGGCCTCAGTCGGCCTGAGTCGGCCTCAGTCGGCCTCAGTCGCCCTGAGTCGGCCTCAGTCGGCCTCAGTCGCCCTGAGTCGGCCTCAGTCGGCCTCAGTCGCCCTGAGTCGCCTCAGTCGGCCTCAGTCGGCCTCAGTCGCCCCTGAGTCGGGCCTCAGTCGGCCTGAGTCGCCTCGAGTCGGCCTCAGTCGGCCTGAGTCGCCTGAGTCTGCCTCAGTCGGCCTCAGTCGCCCTGAGTCGCCCTGAGTCGGCCTCAGTCGCCCTGAGTCGCCCTGGTCGGCCTCAGTCGCCTGAGTCGCCCTGAGTCGGCCTCAGTCGCCCTGAGTCGGCCTCAGTCGCCCTGAGTCGGCCTCAGTCGGCCTCAGTCGCCTCAGTCGGCCTGAGTCGGCCTCAGTCGGCCTCAGTCGGCCTCAGTCGGCCTCAGTCGCCTGAGTCGGCCCAGTCGGCCTCAGTCGCCTGAGTCGGCCTCAGTCGCCCTGAGTCGGCCTCAGTCGCCCTGAGTCGGCCTCAGTCGGCCTCAGTCGCCCTGAGTCGGCCTCAGTCGGCCTCAGTCGCCCTGAGTCGGCCTCAGTCGGCCTCAGTCGCCCTGAGTCGGCCTCAGTCGGCCTCAGTCGCCCTGAGTCGGCCTCAGTCGCCCTGAGTCGGCCTCAGTCGGCCTCAGTCGCCCTGAGTCGGCCTCAGTCGGCCTCAGTCGCCCTGAGTCGGCCTCAGTCGGCCTCAGTCGCCTGAGTCGGCCTCGAGTCGGCCTCCAGTCGCCTGAGTCGGCCTCAGTCGCCTCAGTCGGCCTCAGTCGGCCTCAGTCGCCTCAGTCGGCCTCAGTCGGCCTCAGTCGCCTGAGTCAGGCCTCAGTCGGCCTCAGTCGGCCTCAGTCGCCCCAGTCGGCCTCGGTCGCCTGAGTCGGCCTCAGTCGGCCTGAGTCGGCCTCAGTCGGCCTCAGTCGGCCGGCCTCAGTCGCCTGAGTCGGCCTGAGTCGGCCTCAGTCGCCTGAGTCGGCCTCAGTCGGCCTCAGTCGCCTGAGTCGGCCTCAGTCGCCTGAGTCGGCCTCAGTCGGCCTCAGTCGGTCGCGCCTGAGTCGGCCTCAGTCGGCCTCAGTCGCCTGAGTCGGCCTCAGTCGGCCTCAGTCGCCTGAGTCGCCTCAGTCGGCCTCAGTCGCCCTGAGTCGGCCTCAGTCGGCCTCAGTCGCCCCGGAGTCGGCCTCAGTCGGCCTCAGTCGCCTCAGTCGCCCTGAGTCGGCCTCAGTCGCCCTGAGTCGGCCTCAGTCGGCCTGAGTCGCCCTGAGTCGGCCTCAGTCGCCCTGAGTCGGCCTCAGTCGCCCTGAGTCGGCCTCAGTCGCCCTGAGTCGCCTCAGTCGGCCTCAGTCGCCCTGAGTCGGCCTCAGTCGGCCTCAGTCGCCCTGAGTCGGCCTCAGTCGCCTCAGTCGGCCTCAGTCGGCCCAGTCGGCCTGAGTCGGCCTCAGTCGGCCTCAGTCGCCTCAGTCGGCCTCAGTCGGCCTCAGTCGCCCTGAGTCGGCCTCAGTCGGCCTCAGTCGCCCTGAATCGCCTCAGTCGGCCTCAGTCGCCCTGAGTCGGCCTCAGTCGGCCTCAGTCGCCCTGAGTCGGCCTCAGTCGGCCTCAGTCGCCCTGAGTCGGCCTCAGTCGCCCTGAGTCGGCCTCAGTCGGCCTCAGTCGGCCTCAGTCGGCCTCAGTCGGCCTGAGTCGGCCTCAGTCGGCCTGAATCGGCCTCAGTCGGCCTCAGTCGGCCTGAATCGGCCTCAGTCGGCCTCAGTCAGTCGCCTGAATCGCCTCAGTCGGCCCTCTCAGTCGCCCTGAATCGGCCTGAGTCGGCCTCAGTCGCCTCAGTCGGCCTGAGTCGGCCTCAGTCGCCTCAGTCGCCTGAGTCGGCCTCAGTCGGCCTGAGTCGCCTGAGTCGGCCTCAGTCGGCCTGAGTCGCCCCTGAGTCGGCCTCAGTCGGCCTCGCCCTGAATCGGCCTCAGTCGGCCTCAGTCGGCCTCAGTCGCCTCAGTCGGCCTGAGTCGGCCTCAGTCGCCTGAGTCGGCCCTCAGTCGGCCTCAGTCGCCTGAGTCGCCTCAGTCGGCCTCTCAGTCGGCCTCAGTCGGCCTCAGTCGGCCCGAATCGGCCTCAGTCGGCCTCAGTCGGCCCGAATCGGCCTCAGTCGGCCTCAGTCGCCTGAGTCGGCCTCAGTCGGCCTCAGTCGCCTGAGTCGGCCTCAGTCGGCCTCAGTCGCCTGAGTCGGCCCTCAGTCGGCCTCAGTCGCCTGAGTCGGCCTCAGTCGGCCTCAGTCGCCTGAATCGCCTCAGTCGGCCTCAGTCGCCTGAGTCGGCCTCAGTCGGCCTCAGTCGCCCTGAGTCGGCCTCAGTCGGCCTCAGTCGGCCTCAGTCGCCCTGAGTCGGCCTCAGTCGGCCTCAGTCGCCTGAGCCTCGGCCTCAGTCGGCCTCAGTCGCCCTGAATCGGCCTCAGTCGGCCTCAGTCGCCTGAATCGCCTCAGTCGGCCTCAGTCGCCTCAGTCGCCCTGAATCGGCCTCAGTCGGCCTCAGTCGCCCTGAATCGGCCTCAGTCGGCCTCAGTCGCCTGAGTCGGCCTCAGTCGGCCTCAGTCGCCTGAGAATCGGCCTCAGTCGGCCCTCAGTCGCCCGAATCGGCCTCAGTCGGCCCTCAGTCGCCTGAGAATCGGCCTCAGAGTCGCCTCAGTCGCCTGAATCGGCCTCAGTCGGCCTCAGTCGCCTGGAATCGCCTCAGTCTGCCTCAGTCGTCGCCTGAGTCGCCTCAGTCGGCCTCAGTCGCCCTGAGACCGCCTCAGTCGGCCTCAGTCGCCTGAATCGGCCTCAGTCGCCCTCAGTCGCCCAGAGTCGCCTCAGTCGGCCTCAGTGTCGCCTGAGTCGCCTCAGTCGGCCTCAGTCGCCTGAGTCGCCCTCAGTCGCCTCAGTCGCCCTGAATCGGCCTCAGTCGCCTGAGTCGCGCCTCAGTGGCCTCAGTCGCCTGAGTCGCCTGAGTCGCCTCAGTCAGTCGCCTCAGTCGGCCTCAGTCGCCCTGAGTCGGCCTCAGTCGGCCTCAGTCGCCTGAGTCGCCCAGAATCGCCTCAGTCGGCCTCAGTCGCCCAGAGTCGGCCCTCAGACACCCTCAGTCGCCCAGAATCGGCCTCAGACACCCTCCTCAGTCGCCTCAGTCGGCCTCAGTCGCCTCAGTCGCCCTGAATCGGCCTCAGTCGCCCTCAGTCGCCTGAGTCGCCTCAGTCGGCCTCAGTCGCCTGAATCGGCCTCAGTCGGCCTCAGTCGCCTCCGGATCGCCTCAGTCGGCCTCAGTCGCCTCAGAGTCGCCCTCAGTCGCCTGAGTCGGCCCTCAGTCGCCTCAGTCGCCCTGAATCGGCCTCAGTCGGCCTCAGTCGCCCTGAATCGCCTCAGACGCCTCAGTCGCCTGAATCGGCCTCAGTCGGCCTCAGTCGCCTGAGTCGGCCTCAGTCGCCCTGAGTCGGCCTCAGTCGGCCTCAGTCGGCCTCAGTCGGCCTCAGTCGCCCTGAATCGGCCTCAGTCGGCCTCAGTCGGCCTGAATCGGCCTCAGTCGGCCTCAGTCGCCTCTGAGTCGCCTCAGTCGCCTGTCGCCTCAGTCGGCCTCAGTCGCCTCAGTCGGCCTCTGAATCGGCCTCAGTCGGCCTCAGTCGGCCTCAGTCGCCTGAGTCGCCCTGAGTCGACCTCGGCCTCAGTCGCCCTGAGTCGCCTCTGGAGTCGGCCTCAGTCGCCTGAGTCGCCTCTGAGTCGCCCCAGTCGCTCTCAGGTCGGCCTGAGTCGCCTGTCGCCTCAGTCGGCCTCAGTCGCCCCGAGTCGGCCTCAGTCGGCCTCAGTCGGCCTCAGTCGGTCAGGCCTCAGTCGCCTCAGTCGGCCTCAGTCGGCCTCGGTCGGCCTGAGTCGGCCTCCGAGTCGGCCTCAGTCGGCCTCAGTCGGCCTCAGTCGGCCTCAGTCGGCCGGAGTCGCCTGAGTCGGCCTCAGTCGGCCTCAGTCGCGACCGTCGCCTCAGTCGGCCTCAGTCGCCTCCGGAGTCGGCCTCAGTCGCCTCTCGAGTCGGCCTCAGTCGGCCTCAGTCGCCTGAGTCGGCCTCAGTCGGCCTCAGTCGCCCGAGTCGGCCCTCAGTCGGCCTCAGTCGGCCCTCAGTCGGCCTCAGTCGGCCTCAGTCGGCCTCAGTCGGGCCTCAGTCGCCTGGAGTCGCGGCCTCAGTCGGCCTCAGTCGCCTCAGTCGCCTCAGTCGGCCTCAGTCGGCCCTCGAGTCGCCCTCTGAGTCGGCCTCAGTCGGCCTCAGTCCCTGACCGCCTCAGTCGGCCTCAGTCGCCTCGAGTCGGCCTCAGTCGCCTCAGTCGCCTCAGTCGGCCTCAGTCGGCCTCAGTCGCCCGAGTCGGCCTGGCCGCCGAGTCGGCCTCAGTCGCCCCGGAGTCGGCCTCAGTCGGCCTCAGTCGCCCTGAAGTCGCCCTCAGTCGGCCTCAGTCGCCTGAAGTCGCCCTCGGCCTCAGTCGGCCTCAGTCGCCTGATCGGCCTCAGTCGGCCTCAGTCGGCCTCAGTCGCCCTGAATCGGCCTCAGTCGGCCTCAGTCGCCTGAATCGGCCTCAGTCGGCCTCAGTCGCCCTCGGCCTCAGTCGGCCTCAGTCGGCCTCAGTCGCCTGAATCGGCCTCAGTCGGCCTCAGTCGCCCTGAATCGGCCTCAGTCGGCCTCAGTCGCCCTGAATCGGCCTCAGTCGGCCTCAGTAGTCGCCTGAATCGGCCTCAGTCGGCCTCAGTCGCCCTGAATCGGCCTCAGTCGGCCTCAGTCGCCCCGAATCGGCCTCAGTCGGCCTCAGTCGCCTGAATCGGCCTCAGTCGGCCTCAGTCGCCCTGAGTCGGCCTCAGTCGGCCTCAGTCGCCCTGAATCGGCCTCAGTCGCCCTCAGTCGCCCTGAGTCGGCCTCAGTCGGCCTCAGTCGCCCTGAGTCGGCCTCAGTCGGCCTCAGTCGCCCTGAGTCGGCCTCAGTCGGCCTCAGTCGCCCTGAGTCGGCCTCAGTCGCCTCAGTCGCCCTGAGTCGGCCTCAGTCGCCTCAGTCGCCTCGCCTGAGCCGGCCTCAGTCTGAGCCTCAGTCGGCCTCAGTCGCCTGAGTCGGCCTCAGTCGGCCTCAGTCGCCTCAGTCGGCCTGAGTCGGCCTGAGTCGGCCTCAGTCGCCTGAGTCGGCCTCAGTCGGCCTCTGAGTCGCCCTCAGTCGCCTCAGTCGGCCTCTCAGTCGGCCTGAGTCGGCCTGAGTCGGCCTCAGTCGGCCTGAGTCGGCCTCAGTCGGCCTCAGTCGGCCTGAGTCGCCCTGAGTCGGCCTCAGTCGGCCTGAGTCGGCCAGTCGGCCTCAGTCGGCCTCAGTCGCCCTGAGTCGGCCTCAGTCGGCCTCAGTCGGCCTCAGTCGCCCTGAGTCGGCCTCAGTCGCCAGTCAGGCCTCAGTCGGCCTCAGTCGGCCTCAGTCGGCCTCAGTCGGCCTCAGTCGGCCCAGTCGGCCTCTAGTCGCTCTGGTCGGCCTCAGTCGGGCCTCAGTCGGCCTCAGTCGCCTGAGTCGGCCTCAGTCGGCCTCAGTCGCCTGAGTCGGCCTCAGTCGGCCTCAGTCGCCCTGAGTCGGCCTCAGTCGGCCTCAGTCGGCCTCAGTCGCCTGAGTCGCCTCAGTCGGGCCTCAGTCGGCCTGAGTCGGCCTCAGTCGGCCTCAGTCGCCTCCTGCCTCAGTCGGCCTGAGTCGGCCTCAGTCGGCCTCAGTCGCCCTGAGGCCTCAGTCGGCCTGAGTCGCCTGAGTCGGCCTCAGTCGCCTCAGTCGGCCTCAGTCGCCCTGAGTCGGCCTCAGTCGGCCCTCGGTAAGCCTGAGTCGGCCTCAGTCGGCCTCTGAGTCGCCTGAGTCGCCTGAGTCGGCCTCAGTCGGCCTCAGTCGCCTGAGTCGGCCTCAGTCGGCCTCAGTCTGAGGCCTCAGTCGGCCTGAGTCGGCCTCAGTCGGCCTCAGTCGGGCCTGAGTCGGCCTCAGTCGGCCTCAGTGGCCTGAGTCGGCCAGTCGGCCTGAGTCGCCTGAGTCGGCCTCAGTCGGCCTCAGTCGCCTGAGTCGGCCTCAGTCGGGGCCTCAGTCGCCCTGAGAGTCGGCCTCAGTCGGCCTCAGTCGGCCTCAGTCGCCCTGAGTCGGCCTCAGTCGGCCTCAGTCGGCCTCAGTCGCCTCAGTCGGCCTCAGTCGGCCTCAGTCGCCCTGAGTCGGCCTCAGTCGGCCTCAGTCGCCCTGAGTCGGCCTCAGTCGGCCTCAGGCCTCAGTCGCCTGAGTCGCCTCCTGAGTCGGCCTCAGTCGGCCTCAGTCGGTCGCCTCAGTCGGCCTCAGTCGCCTCTGAGTCGGCCTCAGTCGCCTGAGTCGGCCTCAGTCGCCCTGAGTCGGCCTCAGTCGCCTCAGTCGGCCTGAGTCGGCCTCAGTCGGCCTCAGTCGGCCTGAGTGTCGCCTCAGTCGGCCTCAGTCGCCCTGAGTCGGCCTCAGTCGGCCTCAGTCGCCCTGAGTCGGCCTCAGTCGGCCTCAGTCGGCCTGAGTCGTCGCCTCAGTCGGCCTCAGTCGCCTCTCAGTCGGCCTCAGTCGGCCTCAGTCGGCCTCAGTCGCCTCTCAGTCGCCTCAGTCGGCCTCAGTCGGCCCCGGTCGCCCGAGTCGGCCTCAGTCGGCCTCAGTCGTCGATGTCGGCCTCAGTCGGCCTCGTCGGCCTCGAGTCGGCCTCAGTCGGCCTCAGACGGCCTCAGTCGGCCTGAATCGGCCTCAGTCGCCCCGAATCGGCCTCAGTCCGCCTCAGTCGCCCCGAATCGGCCTCAGTCCGCCTCAGTCGCCCCGAATCGGCCTCAGTCGCCTCAGTCGCCTTCGAAGACCGCCTCAGTCCGCCTCAGTCGCTGACCGCCTCAGTCGCCTCAGTCGCCCCGAATCGGCCTCAGTCCGCCTCAGTCGCCCAGAATCGGCCTCAGTCCGCCTCAGTCGCCCCGAATCGGCCTCAGACACCCTCAGTCGCCCAGAATCGGCCTCAGACACCCTCAGTCGCCCCGAATCGGCCTCAGACACCCTCAGTCGCCCCGAATCGGCCTCAGACACCCTCAGTCGCCCCGAATCGGCCTCAGACACCCTCAGTCGCCCCGAATCGGCCTCAGACACCCTCAGTCGCCCCGGATCGGCCTCAGACACCCTCAGTCGCCCCGAATCGCCCTCAGTCTGCCTCAGTCGCCCCGAATCGCCCTCAGTCTGCCTCAGTCGCCCCGAATCGCCCTCAGTCTGCCTCAGTCGCCCGATCGCCCTCAGTCTGCCTCAGTCGCCCGGATCGCCTCAGTCTGCCTCAGTCGCCCCGAATCGCCCTCAGTCTGCCTCAGTCGCCCCGAATCGCCCTCAGTCTGCCTCAGTCGCCCAGAATCGGCCTCAGACGCCCTCAGTCGCCCCGGATCGCCCTCAGACGCCCTCAGTCGCCCTGAATCGCCCTCAGTCGCCCTGAATCGCCCTCAGTCTGCCTCAGTCGCCCAGAATCGGCCTTAGTTGCCCTGAATCACCCTCAGTCTGCCTCAGTCGCCCTGAATCGGCCTCAGTCGCCCTGAATCGGCCTCAGTCGCCCTCAGTCGCTCTGAATCGGCCTCAGTCGCTCTGAATCGGCCTCAGTCGCCCTGAATCACCATCAGTCGCTCTGACTGACGCTCATCTGAGCCTGATGGCCAAAACTGAGAGACTCAGGAGGAGCTTCTTCCCCCAGGCCATCAGACTCCTGAACTCAGTCACCTAACATCACGTGACTTCACTTCAGGATAAGCATCGATACACTGACATTGCACTGCACTTTCTGTTCTCGTTGTTACTGTGTAACAACCTGTTATAAACCTGTTTGCACATTATACTCTTTATACATTTGTTAACCACATATTTATAAGTCTACAGTTTACTCACTGCACAGTTTACTTCAATTATTTTATTCCACTTTATTCTTATTTTTTACTTTTTTTTATCTCTTGACTTGATTATTTATAATTCTACAGATATATATATATATATATATATATATATATATATATATATATATATATATATATATATATAGTAGTACTTTTTTATTCTATTTCTATTATAATTTCCTCCTTGTGTTTTTAACTGTGAATTTGCACTGTCCATGGAGCGGACCTGTTTACATTTCACTGCCGGTTGTATATTCTGTATATAACTGTGTGTGTGACAAATAAAACTCTTGAATCTTGGAATCGGCCTCGGTCACTCTGAATTGCCCTCAATCTGTCTCAATCACCCTGAATCGACCTCAGTCGCCCTCAATCGCTCTGAATCGGTCGGCCTCAGTCGCCCTCAATCACCCTGAATCGGCCTCAGTCACCCTGAATCACCATCAGTCGCTCTGAATCGGCCTCAGTCGCCCAGAATCGGCCTCAGACACCCTCAGTCGCCCTGAATCGGCCTCAGACACCCTCAGTCACCCAGAATCGGCCTCAGTCGCCCTGAATCGGCCTCAGTCGCCCTGAATCGGCCTCAGACACCCTCAGTCGCTCTGGATCGGCCTCAGACGCTCTGAATCGGCCTCAGTCACCCTGAATCACCATCAGTCGCTCTGAATCGGCCTCGGTCACTCTGAATTGCCCTCAAGCTGTCTCAATCACCCTGAATCGACCTCAGTCGCCCTCAATCGCTTTGAATCGGTCGGCCTCAGTCGCCCTCAATCACCCTGACAATCAATCGCCCTTAATTGCCATCAGTCGCTCTCAATCGCCCTCAAACACTCTGAATCGGCCTCAGTCACCCTCATTCACAATCAATCTCCCTCAAACGCAATCAGTCGCTCTCAATCGCCCTCAGTCACCCTCAATCCCTCTCAAATCGCCCTCAAATCACTCTGAATCACTGTGTCTGAGCAGGAGGCGGGGCTTCCACACCTTCGTGCTGCGACCTCACTGCGGGGAGGCGGGGCCTATTCATCACCTGGTGTCTGGATTCATTCTGTCAGAAAACATCTCACACGGACTGCTGCTCAGGAAGGTACGTGGATGCTAGGGAGGGAGAGGTTGACTCACTAAAAGAACTAGTTCATTAGAGTCATTTGTTCATGAATCGCACTACATTAGTCACTCTGTATGCGTTTGATTCACTAAAAGAACCAGTTCATAAGAGTCATTTGTTCATGAATCGCACTACATTAGTCACTTTGTATGCATTTGATTCACTATAAAGAACCGCTTCATAAGAGTCATTCATTCAGGAGTATTTTGAACAGGTTCTCATTTCCTGACCATAACACCACTGGACTGAATCATCAAACAGGAAGTAGTAGTGATTGACCTGTGTGTGTCGTAGGCTCCGGTCCTGCAGTACCTGTACTATCTGGCTCAGGTGGGCATAGCGATGTCTCCGCTCAGCAACAACAGTCTGTTTCTGAGTTACCACCGTAACCCTCTGCCCGAGTATCTGTCCCGCGGCCTGATGGTGTCGCTGTCCACCGACGACCCGCTGCAGTTCCACTTCACCAAGGTGGGATCATCTGGTGTCTGATGTTCAAGCATCAGTTTCATGTTAAACGCCTGATGAGCTGTACCACAGTATTTATGGATGTGTGTATGTGTTGCAGGAGCCTCTAATGGAGGAGTACAGCATCGCTGCTCAGGTGTGGAAACTGAGCTCATGTGACATGTGTGAACTGGCCAGAAACAGTGTGTTAATGAGCGGCTTCTCACACAGGGTAATGTCACACACACACACACACACACACACACATCAAAATGTCAAATATCAGGGTCACTTCAAAGTCAAATTATGCACACACAAAAAAAAAAAAGTCAAAATTTGTGGACATTTCTGTGGGGAATATACTTGTGTCCTCACCCATTATATCTGTCTGTCTCAGGCTAAGGGTTATTGGCTGGGCCCCGACTACAGCAAAGAGGGTCCGATCAGTAACGACATCCGCCGCACAAATGTCCCCGACATCCGTGTGGCGTACCGGCACGAGACGCTGTGCGAAGAACTTCACCTCATCACGCAGGCCATCCGAACGCAGGAGCTGGACCGCATCGAGGAGGAGGACGTGCTGTCCTTCACGCCCAGCCAATCTACAGCCCCGCCCACGTGCTCGCCTGTCCAATCAGCACGCTAGAGATGAGCCAGAACCCCGACCACACACTCATCTGTCCAATCAGGATGCTACAGATGCGCCAGGACCCCGCCCACACGCTCGTCTGTCCAATCAGCACGCTACAGATGAGCCATGACCCTGGTCACATGCTCGCCTGTCCAATCAGCACGCTAGAGATGAGCCATGACCCCACCCACACTCATACCTGTCCAATCAGGACACCAGAGAAGCCATGACCCCACCCACATGCTCGCCTGTCCAATCATCACGCTACAGATGCGCCATGACCCCGCCCACATGCTCATCTGTCCAATCATCACGCTACAGATAAGCCATGACCCGCCCACACACTCGCCTTTCCAATCATCACGCTACAGATGTGTTATGACCCCACCCACACGCTCGTCTGTCTAATCAGCACGCTACAGATGAGCCATAACCCCAGCCACACGTTTGTCTGTCTAGTCAGCACGCTACAGATGAGCCATGATCCCGCCCAAACACTTGCCTTTCCAATCATCACGCTACAGATGCGCCATGACCCCACCCACATGCTCGTCTGTCCAATCAGCACGCTACAGATAAGCCATGACCCCACCCACACACTCGTCTGTCCAATCAGCACGCTACAGATGAGCCATGACCCCGCCTAAACACTCGCCTTTCCAATCATCACGCTACAGATGCGCCATGACCCCACCCACATGCTTGTCTGTCCAATCAGCATGCTACAGATAAGCCATGACCCTGCCCACACATTCGTCTGTCCAATCAGCACACTACAGATGAGCCATGACCCCACACATACCTGTCCAATCAGGACACTACAGATGAGCCATAACCCCTGCCAGCACTCATACCTGTCTAATCAGCACACTAGAGATGAGCCACAGCTCCGCCCACATTCATACCTGTCCAATCAGGGTACTAGAGAAGTCATGACCCCACCCACATGCTTGCCTCTCCAATTAGCACATTAGTGATGAGCCATGACCCCGCCTACACACACCTGTCCAATCAGCATGCTAGATGAGCTATGAACCCACCCACATTCACTCTTGTCCAATCAGCATGCTAGGTGAGCCATGACCCGCCCACACACTAGAGACAAGACACAGCCCTGCCCACACACACACACCTGTCCATTCCGCATACTAGAGATAACCCATGACCCCACCCACTCGCTCCTGTCCAATCAGCATGCTAGAAACGAGCCACAGCACCGCCCACATTCATACCTGTCCAATCAGGACACTAGAGAAGCCATGACCCCACCCACACTCTCGCCTGTCCAATCAGCACATTAGAGACGAGCCACAGCCCTACCTGCACTCATGCCTGTCCAATCAGCACACTAAAGATGAGCCACAGCCCCGCCCACATTTATACCTGTCTAATTAGGGTACTAGAGAAGCCATGACCCCACCCACACTCACTCCTGTCCAATCAGCATGCTAGAAACGAGCCACAGCACCACCCACACTCACATCTGTCCAATCAGGACACTGGATAAGCCATGACCCCGCCCACACTCACCTGTCCAATCAGGACACTAGAGAAGCCATGAACCCCACAAACTCGCTAAAGAACGCCTCAGCATCAGGACCAAAGCAACATTCCCTACGTCAATGTTCTTCTCATGTCAGTGCATGTTTAGAGACGTTTCAGCTATGCATCAATAGAACGCAACGAGCGCGAGTGTGTGTCGTCATACCTCCGTCACGAGCCCACGATGACGTCACAGCTCCCTCACGTGCCTTTTACTTTAGCTGCTTTTATTTTGAAGGTTTGGCTGTGATTGTTTACTTTCTACATCAATTTGAAGGATTTTATTTTCTCCGATGGCCGGACTGTTCAGATGTCCGTGTTAGGAATCTCCTCCGGTCCTGCAGGAGGCGCCGTTGAGCCCAAACCTCCCATGCCCTGACAGTTCATCGCTAGCTCCAGATCCGGCATGTGTTCAGTAGCTTAGTTGAGCATTAAACTGACTGTTAATCCTCACACAGTATTGTGATCTTCCCGTTAATAAATCACAAACCATCATGATCTGCAGAAATTAGCATGCTGACCGAGCAGATCCAGAGCAAAGCATGAGGTTCACCATGCTAGAACGCAAATGATCACAAGTAATAGTACAAAATATATCTGTATATCTTTATTTTTTTGTGAATGAGATTGTTAGTCTACAGCAGAACTGATCAGATGAGAGTATTTTGTTCATATCAATAAAGCATGTGTGTATTCAGTCTCCAATGGGTGGTTCTTTGCATCATAAAAACAGATAATATATAAATCAGACGCTCCTGCTCTTCAAAACCAGATTATGAATAAATATGAATTTAGTGTCCGACGTCCTTCAGCATCCGCTTCAGTGTGTGTGTGTGTGTGTGTGTGGGGCGACAGGAGACAGGAAGTTGGCGGCCTCAGATCATTGGTCTCACTTCACTGGCCACCTGGAGAGAGTGAACGAGACGTCGTGTGAATATGACATCACATCCTTCGCTATGACATCATGTGCGTAACGATGATGGTCCGTACTCACCGAAAGGGCCGATTTGACGTTCTGCAGCTGGTAGAAAACTCGCCCCCCTTCCTCCGGACAAACGGTCTTGAGCTCGTCACGCGTCATTCCCAGCAGCATGGAGCCGGTGACGGCCCCTAAACACCGGACCGTACTGACACACAAAGAGAACGTGCCGTCGGGGTTCAGATTAACAAACTAGCATGCTAGCGGTTCTCAACTGGCTTGGCCATTATGTTCATTAATTCATTAAGCCACGTCCCAAATTTTTAGTTTGCAAATTTAGTTTTTAAAAATGGTTGAAATGCACAGAAGTTCCATCCTTTTTTTCTAAACATACACCGATCAGGCATAACATTATGACCTAATATTGTGTTATGCAATATGCAAATGAGGTTAATGAATTAACCATGCACCATAATGAGGTTGTTTTGCTTACTAGTTTCACAAATAATATGCAGTACACATCACACATTCTCCTCACATTTTACTGAAGCCCTTGTGCTCCAGCCAGGCTCGGACCTCCTCCGGACGGGACTTTCTGGTGAGTCCGGGTGTGGATGGAGTTTCCTGCGGGTCATGAGGTGAGTTTATGACTGTGAACGGGTGTAAATCAGATCAACAGGACTAGACGCGTGTACATCACGGATACGCACAGGTTTCTCCTCCTGCTGCGGGAGCTGAAGCATGTTGTTGGGGACGTAACCGACCTGCCCCGCCTGATTCTTCACCTTCCACCACTGCTTAGACATGTCCAACAACTACAACACACACACGCTGGACCTTTAGAGGACATTCTCTCAAAAACAAGTTTTTACAGACAGCATGTCAGTTCTCAGGTCACTCTACACTATATTGCCAAAAGTTTTGGGACACCTGCATTTACATGCACATGAACTTCCCATTCTTAATCCGTAGGGTTTAATATGGAGCCGGCCCACCCTTTGCAGCTCTAACAGCTTCAGCTCTTCTGGGAAGGCTTTCCACAAGGTTTAGGAGTGTGTTTATGGGAATTTTTGACCATTCTTCTAGAAGCGCATTTGTGAGGTCAGGCACTGATGTTGGACGAGAAGGCCTGGCTCACAGTCTCCGCTCTAATTCATCCTAAAGGTGTTCTATCGGGATGAGCTCAGGACTCTGTGCAGGCCAGTCAAGTTCCTCCACACCAAACTCGCTCATCCATGTCTTTATGGACCGACGCTTTGTGCACTGGAGCGCAGTCATGTTGGGACAGGAAGGGGCCGTCCCCAAACTGTTCCCACAAAGTTGCAAGCATGAAATTGTCCAAAATGTCTTGGTGAAGCATTAAGAGTTCCTTTCACTGGAACTAAGGGGCCAAGCCCAACCCCTGAAAAACAACCCCACCCCATAATCCCCCCTCCACCAAACTTTACACTTGGCACAATGCAGTCAGGCAAGTCCCGTTCTCCTGGCAACTGCCAAACCCAGACTCGTCCATGGGATTGTCAGACAGAGAAGCGTGATTGGTCACTCCAGAGAACACATCTCCACTGCTCTAGAGTCCAGTGGCAGCGTGCTTTACACCACTGCACTTGAGCTCATCTGAAGGCCACAGAAGTTTGGAGGTCTGGAGCTATTGACTCTGCAGAAAGTTGGTGACTTCTGTGCACTGTGACCCTCAGCATGCGCTGACCCCGCTCTGTGATTTTACGTGGCCTATCACTTCGTGGCTGAGTTGCTGTTGTTCTCAATCGCTTCCACTTTGTTATAATCCCACTAACAGTTGAGCGTGGAATATTTAGTAGTGAGGAAATTTCAGGAATGGACTTATTGCACAGGTGGCAACCTATCACGGTACCACGCTTGAGTTCACTGAGCTCCTGAGAGCGACCCATTCTTTCACAAATGTGTGTAGAAGCGTCTGCATGCCTAGTGCTTGATTTATACACCTGTGGCCATGAAGGGATTGAACACCTGAACTCAGGGATTTGGAGGGGCGTCCCAATACTTTTGGTAATATGGTGTATATGTCTTTGTGCTCACCTGTAGTTCTTCACCTTTACTGATGGTGAGCTCACGAGGGTTACGCGCGGTAAAATCAAACACCGCTCGCATGTAGCTCACCGGTAACTCCTCCAAGCTGCAAAACACACACCGTTACACACTCAAAGTACAGCAGGAGTACACTACACTAAGATACTGAAGTATATCGGTACCTTTGCTGATCTTCCTGGTGGAGTTTGTTGCTCTACACACAGAAACAGAAGGAATAAACGAGTAAAGCACTTGATTTGAATGTTTCTGGTGTAACTGAGCGTTCAGTGTGTGTTTGTACCGTTTGTCGTGTCATAGATTGCGGCGCCGGTTCTCGGTTGCTGGTGCGGCTCGGCTCTGGGTTTCTAATGGCCGGCGGCTCCCAGCCGTCATCAAACACCGGCGTGAAGGTGGGAATATCCTCATCATCCTCCGGCCACTTGGTGCTTCATCAGACGCACAGAAACATGATGTGAAGAGAGCAGTGTGTGTGTGTGTGTGTGTGTGTGTGTGTGTGTGTGTGTGTGTGTGTGTGTGTGAGAGATGGAGAGGTTTCTGGTGTTTTACCTCGGGATGTTCCAGGCGTCTCCCAGCGACTGCCACAGATGATCCTCCTCCACCGTGGCCTCCTCACTGAGGAACAGGATACACTCCGGCTCAAAGAGAGGAACCACAATAGATGGAGGGAGCTCCTCATTACAGTGAAGCACTATCTACACACACACACACGTTAGCTAAAGAGCAGTGTGTTCATGAGACACACACACACACACACACACACACACACACACACACACACACACACACACACACACACACACACACACACACACATCTCACCAGCTCCAGTATAGAGAACAGACAGTGTGCCAGTTCAGCGGCGCTGGGGTTCTCAATCTTTCCCTGCAGTGTGCCCTGATGAACAGATTATGAGGCATAATTCATATAATATTTGTAATAAATATACTTATATTATATTTAGATATTATAGACAGACTAATAAGCTATATCTAAATATGATCTTGTATTAAATTACCTTTATAATAATACAAATATTATATTAGTCAATTATGATTATATAATTTAATATAATTTAATACACAATATACTTTTAATACTACACATTTAATAGTATATTGAAGCAATCTCTATAATAAAATATATTTAAATTGTATAAATATTAAAATTTCAATATATTTTTAGTTACATGTACACCTTAATATTTATATATAATTGAAATATTACATATATATATACACATACATGCATACATGCATATACACATATACATATATATAAAAATATCTTAAGGTTTCTTTAATATATGGGTATAATTGAAGCATATAATATCAAATGAATCAGCCGCAGTCTCACACACCAGCAGGTTGAAGGCCATCTTGACTTTGCGCAGACAGACTGTGAACTCTTCATCTGACGGCATGCCCTTCACAACTTCATACAGACGACAGGAAACACGTCAGGAGAGCATTCGGCAGAGTTCAGAAACTCTCATCTGATCCAGTCAAACTAATCACTTCTCTCACCTTTCCGCTTTTTCTTCTTTTTCTTTTTGTCCATCTTAGGAGCGACGGCCGCCAATCTGTCCGCGAACGCCTCGATGTCGTTGATGAGATGATTGAGGATGTCCTGCACACAGACGAGTCGTGAGATCTCTCATCTACACATCAACACTGAGCGCTTCACTCGCAAACACTCACCACGTTCCTCTCTCTCTCGGTGTACGGCCTCGGAGGGGGCGGAGCCGGCATCAGGGGCGTGTCTTCTACACGAGGGGGTGGGGCCGGTCTCTGGGGCGTGTCTTCTACATGAGGGGGCGGAGCCACTACCTTTATATAGGAGGAGTTATTTCTGGAGGCGAGTGGAGTTGGGGCGGGACTCTCATCTGGACAGCACAGACAAACAATTTGCTTAAGTAGGAGAAGTATGCAATAAACTGTGTACTGTTGATACCACATGACAGAATCACATTCTCATCCAAAGCGCAAGGGGTTGTGGGTAATATTAGACCAAAGAGCAAGCAAGGACACAAGCTGAATTTGGAAATCGCAGACCACTCATACCATTTCTACCATATAAATATGACAAAAATAGTATTAGTAGTAGTATGCAATTCCAAATTCAGCCAAATCGTACTTTAGCGTACTTTTATCATACTATTTTCAACGCACTAATCCTAATCTTGCACACTATTTAGGATCCAATCAAATCCTGAGGGATAAAATCAAGTTTCACTTGCATCAAATGCATCATATTACACAACTAGACATGTATATTTTCTGCGTGTTCGGTGCGCGTCGTGGCAAAACTCTGCACTAGGCAGTTACTAGGGTCTTTTGCACGATTGCTAGAAAGTCTGTGTGATGTTCTGACGCTGAGATATGGCGCGTGCATGCTGCTATGTGGTTGATAGGGTGTGGATGCACAGTTACCATAGTGATACTTAGACTAGTTTCAAAACAAAACAGCCAATCCCCATGTCTCTATAATGTTGTGGTGCTGAGATATAGCTTTTTCATGCTGCCGTACGGTTGCTAGGGTGTGGCTAGACAGTTACCAGGGGGAAACTAATTGACTGGATGTGTATTTGGATATTTGAAGACTACTTGCCAGTCTGAGTCAAAAGAGGCCACCCACTTGTCTCTATGATTTCCTATGGGGTGGTTGCTAGGGCGCTGTGATTGGTTGCTAGGGCATGGCTATGACATTATGAGGTCACTACTTATTTTCTGCTTGCTGGGCGAGTCAAATGAGCTCACCCCCCAAGTGTCTATAACACTCATTCGGCTAGAAAAGCCGAGAGGTCCCGGGTTCAGATTTCGGATGAGCCCCCATTGTCGCAGTTTGCGAGCCGGCCGTGACATAAGTCTAAGGGACTTTTTTGCCCAGTTTTTCACCTGCCAAGTGAACATCATACATCATTATATTCTCCTCAGTAAGCCATATGATTTGACACGTGATTCATGGGACTACGACAATCGGTGTGTGACGAGTCAGGTGCCGAAGTTTTGTACGGTAGTAGAAGAACCATGTGAGATAGTAATAGAGGAAGCGCCACTAATTAAAAAAACACCGTTCTGCCGTTCTCTCACCATAATCCGGAATGGCCCACTGTTCTGGAGGAGGTCTCTGATGAATCAGCTCGGCTGGAGGCGAAGCTCTTTGTGAGTTTCTCTCCATGCCGTTTCCTACACCGGCTTTACTGCGGAGTCAAATGACACATGTACGTCACCACCACATTTGGAGGTCATTAGAGATTGGTTGGACAGGATTTCCTCAGCTAACCTGCCGTTACGCTGTCTGTGATTATCCCTCGAGTTCTGCAGAAGCCGCTCCAGTTCTTTCTTCAGATAATCTGCCTGAATGACAAATTAAATCAGCCGTTTGTCATCAGAGACACGGAGATACTCCAACCGTCTGGAGAGAGTCATGAACTCACCCTGAGAGACTCGCTCTGGAACAGGAAGACGCTGACGGCATGACTACCTCGGCCCTGGATGGAGACGGTCAGGAGAGAGTCGTACACGCTCTTATCCAGTACGGCCTTCAGATCCAGAACGCTGCTAAGCGGCCACGATTCCAGCTCCTCCTGAAACATCAACAGGAAACCCAGTGAGATCACTTTAAGGCCTCAATGGTTTTCTCACATGCTTCCACTGAGACTCACCTTGGTCTCGATGTCCAAGAGCAGCAGCGCTCCGTCCCGCACCTCCAGGATCACGTCCTGACCCCACACACGGCCCGTGGCGTCCAGATACTTCAGCCGCTCCAGACAGTCATCCACGTCACACAGCTGCCGCCCGTCCAGCTCACAGGTGAACAGATGCTGTGGAGGAAAGAGGCTGAGTGAGTGAGCGGTCACATGATGATGATGATGATGATGATGATGATGATGATGATGATGATGATGATGATGATGCTCACCTCCACTCGGTGCTGGAACAGATGCATCTGTTTATTAATGGACTCGGCATATTCCTTCCTCTGGTCTACAGAAAACATACAAGCATCATAAACTCACAAACACAATAACAAACATACACAAATACACAATCATCATAATAAACACACAATGACAAAAATACACAATTAATATCAAACATAATAACACAGTCATTTTGAACATTTTGTCCTCAGAGTTGATGTGTTAGAAGCAGGAAAAATGGGCAAGCGTAAGGATTTGAGCGAGTTTGACAAGGGCCAGATTGTGATGGCTAGACGACTGGGTCAGAGCATCTCCAGAACTGCAGCTCTTGTGGGGTGTTCCCGGTCTGCAGTGGTCAGGATCTATCAAAAGTGCTCCAAGGAAGGAACAGTGGAGGACCAGCCACAGGGTCATGGGCGGCCAAGGCTCATTGATGCACGTGGGGAGCGAAGGCTGGCCTGTGTGGTCCGATCAAACAGACGAGCTACTGGAGCTCAAACTGCTCAAGAAGTTAATGCTGGTTCTGATAGAAAGGTGTCAGAATACACAGAGCATCTCAGTTTGTTGCGTATGGGGCGGCATAGCCGCTGACCAGTCAGGGTGCCCATGCTGACCCCTGTCCACCGCCGAAAGCACCAACAGTGGCACGTGAGCATCAGAACTGGACCACGGAGCAATGGAAGAAGGTGGCCTGGTCTGATGAATCACGTGTTCTTTTCCATCACGTGGATGGGCGGGTGCGTGTGCGTGGCTTCCCTGGGGAACACATGGCACCAGGATGCACTATGGGAAGAAGGCGAGCCGGTGGAGGCAGCAAAAGGGGGACAACACAATATTAGGAAGATGGTCATAATGTTATGCCTGATCGGTGTATATTATATTCATATAGTCAGTGTGTGTATGTATACTGTGACACGTATATATTTTAAATAAATATGCATGTCACAGTATACATACACACACACGCGCACACACACACACACACACATACATATATATACACATACATACATATATATATATATATATATATATATATAAACACACACACAAACTCACAGCAAACACACACCACACATATATTAAACATAAAAAATACACAACACCACACAAACACCTAGAGTTTGTTTTGTTTTCTTTGATGATGTCAGCTTTATGGGCTTCACTCTAAATCTATTCCTGTAACAAATATTCAGTTGATAAATCAGTGTCCAATCATAAACGAGTCTGTAAATAGCACACGGCTAGGTAAAGGTTCAATGACCATCCTCAGATTAGCGTATTAATGATCAACACGTGACGTCAGGACCAGTACTCACTGTATATTGATTTAGCGCTGGGTCTGGATAAACCCGACAGCTCAGAGGACGCCTCATCCGCCGCCGTCACACTACAGGAGACGACACAGTTAAACACACGTCTGGTGTGTGATATCACACGTGAATCAGATCCCATCCTCACCTGGACCGCAGCGACTCTGGGTAACCGCTGGACCAGCCGAACGGACTCGAACCCCGCAGCATGACTACAGCACCTGGACAGTCAATCAGCACTACGTCACAGCAACACTGGCAAACAAACGTACTGTGATCGTACCGCGGTATCGCAACGGATTCAACTCGTACCACACACACACACGGCATAAACTTTTAGCCACACCTGCTAATGGCCACTGACTTTGCCGGCAATAAATATTACATCAAATGTAAAAAAAAAAAGAGCAGCGAGTGTCGGCAGCAGGAATATTAGGCTGCTGTCACTTTAAGAGCGAATGCACGGATCCAACACACTGATACTTTACACACACGTTTACTTTCTCAGCTATTTGTGTTCACCTAATGCTGGTTCCAGGCAGGTTTATGAGCCTGTGAGTTACGACTTCAAACCACGACTCACAACTTCGTCGCGTTCCAGGAAAAGTCACGCCAAACTGCCTGAGCGCAAGGAATTGTGGTAGCTAGATGTAAACAAAGCATGGCGGACCGTACGGGGCTTACGCTCATTTACAATCATCGCCAAAGGGGCTTACTCCTTGCTTATTTGAGGGAAACGGAGGAGAAAAACGGCACAGAAGCTGTTATACCTTCTATTTTACGTCATTTGTATATTTGGAAATGTATTTGGTACCGCATCCGTAGGGGCTGTGTGACGTCAGAGCGCGTAACTGGGAGCACGTCGATGTAGTACGAGCTCACGGGTCTGACTGCCGTTCCAGTGCACTGTCACGGGTAAACACGGGTGGTCTGGTCGTCTGCATGTTTACTAGGATACTTTGCGTGAAGAAAACTTCCCACAGCGTGCGAGTAACGAATCGACTTCTTCGCTTGAATGTTTGTCCCGAGCGTCGTTCCCGTTTGTTTACGTTCATGTTCTCACAACATTGCGCTCGTGAATGATTGTTTCATATACTCGCATTTTTCGCTTGGCGAGTGTTAATTTTAGGCCCACGATATTTGCATACTCTAATGTACTTCAAAGAATACCATGGTATACTTACAATAACAGCACGATGGGATTCCTGGAAATACCATGGCATAGTCTCAAAGTACCATAGTATTACCAATAGATTCTATCAAAGTATGGTACTTCTGAGTATACCACAGTATTTACGCCCCTGTGGTGAAAATCAAGTTTTTAGTGTTGTTTAAATGTTTATATGTGGCGTTTTTAATATGCTTTAATACGAACCATGTGTCAACACCATTGTTGAGTATTTTCTCTGTAAAACTGCAGTGAACCAAAAACGCGCTTTGAAATCGCTGGCGTTTCTGACGTCACAAACTACCTTGTAACCAATCGCGTCACGAGGGAGGCGGGGCTTTAGCATATGACATTTTTTGAAGCAGGGTCTCAAAAGAAGCCAGGTTATCTGCGGATATGAACAATCGTATACATTTAGCAATATAGCATGTGAATGAGACGTATATTGCGATGTCATGATGAACTATGCCCCTCTCCAATGACGTTCTGAGTTGGTCAAAGCGTTTCTAAGATGCACATTATTACCTGTTTGATGCTAATATTAATTACGTTATGTGTCCGAGGTTACAGAGAGCGATACCGTCGTAAGTTGGCCGACTGGACTTCTAAACTCGTGCGAGTGAGTGGAGGCGGGTGTAATTAGTTACTGTAATTTAATGACTTTTCCCTTGAAGGAAGGGATTACTCTTATTTTCTCTGTAATTTAATTATGTAACCGAACTAAATACTGAGACTGTAGAACAATCATATACTACAATAGTGGAATTAACACCAACACTTAAAGCCAAACTTCAAAATGCACGTTGTAATTCTTTGGTCGGTTAATAAGAATAAGTGATGTAGTTTTATATTATTAATTTAAATGAGTTAAGAGCCATTTCCGGTCTATCCTGCAATCCCTAGTCGAGGTGGATACGGGATTAAGTAATTAAATACTTCTCGGAGAGAGTCATTTGTACAGTAATCTAATTACACCATTGAAGATGTAATTAGTAACTAGTAATTACTTTTTTAAAGTAACCTACCCAACACTGAGACGGGCTAATTTGCATATTCATAAAACCGCGGATACTAAACGAAGCAAGGGTGTTACATTCAAGCTATTTTAGCGCACAAAGAACTAATTTAAATGTGTAATTTTGGTTAATGATAAAATGATTGACTACAGGGCACTTCAAGAATGTTGCGGTTCAATGTATTTTCATTGGTACTGTAAGGTGCAAGAATACCACGGTACTTTTTGAGAGTATACCACAGTATTTACACGTGCAGTAAAGAATATCAACGTTTTACAATGTAAGTTATGGTAATACCATGGTTTGCATGGCGCTGTAAGGTACAAGAATACCATGGTATTATCTCTTATTAAAGTACCGTGGTATATTTACATGGTGCTGTATGTACGGTAAAGAATATCATGGTTTTACAGTCTATATGTTTGTGTTGAATTCTCAAATATTACAAGATACTTTTTGGTGCCATTTTGTTCATATACCATGAATAATATCACGGTTCTTCACCAAATTATGGTAAAATCATGGTATTTGGGTTCATTGTGAAGTCTGTCAAAAATACCATGGGATTTCCAAGGTAACATTGTGTGGTATTTTGGCACGTTTGCGTCCAGATAAAGCAAAGAATGTCCCGTGTTAAAGTTCAGCCGATCATCTGCGCAGGTTTATGAGCTCATTAATCATGAACGTCTGTAATCTGTGAGGAGCGAATGTGATTTAACACCGGACCACACGACAGAAACTCACAAACGCGCCATGATTCGGATCATTTGATGAATATTCGTGTCTGATGGAGCTCTTTGAGAAGATCTAAACCTCTCGTAAATCTCTGAAGACACACGTGAGATCATCCGTTCACGTCCAACTACTCTTCTGACACGATTAAAGGGTCACCTAATAAAGAAGAACCACTTCCTGAGCAGATCTGATAGTGTCGTGAGCGCTCTCTCACCTGTGCGTCGAGATCTTCAGTGGTTTCTCCGGTTCCTGTGCGTTAGATCATACTGCACTCGCTCGCTCGCTCGGAGGAACAGGAAACTCCCGTCGGACGCGGGGTCCAAAGTCTGACACGAGCTGGGAGCCGCTGCGTCTTAAAGGAGCTCAGATGGGTGGAGAAACACAGCCTCACCTACACACCTGAACAAACCCTAACCTCATCACATTAACAGGAACTTCACGTCAGGTGAATCGACGTCCACCTGAAATGACCAGAACACTCCCTCAGTGCATTTTTCATTTTATTTGATAAATCCAAGTAACATTATTACACAAATCTACATGACAGGATGTCAAACACATAGTACGGTTAAAAAAACAAGATGTTCAGCCCCAAAAGTGCGAAAAACCACATAAAGCGGACAGTTAGATTATACGCGTAACATAAAAACACAATAACGTGGTTAAAAGCTCATTATATATGCGCATGAGAGGTCCGTTCCCGCTGATAAAAGAGCCTCACATCTGGGCGGACGTTCGGTGTGGCTGATCATTAACACGCGCTAGACTTTGACCCCGGCGACATCCGCACACCCTCAGAAGAGCTGTGAATCACCACGGCAACGAGTCTCTAGAGCGTCTCAAGTACTTCTGGTTAAAACCATGGACGGCGCTGGAGCGGGTCACTGCGTCTGCAGGGCCTGCGTGAGGTGGAGGCCGGCCCCGGGCGGCAGGGGCCAGTTCTCCTGGCCCTGGTGCGTCTGCAGGAGCCGGTAGAGCTGCTTGAGGTGCGTGACGATGTTGTCTTTGATGTCGGGGATGGAGATCTGCAGGCGGACGCTCCCGCTGTCGAACGAGCGTGTGCAGTCGCCCGAAAACATCTCGCTGATCATGCGCGCCACCACCGGCACCACCTGCAAACACACACACACACACGTTTAGGTTGTAAGGCGAATGCCAGCACGTCTGGACCAAGATCACGATTATGGACCAAGATCACGATTATGGACCACACGGGCCAGCCTTCGCTCCCCACGTGCATCAATGAGCCTTGGCCGCCCATGACCCTGTGGCCGGTTCTCCACTGTTCCTTCCTTGGAGCACTTTTGATAGATCCTGACCACTGCAGACCGGGAACACCCCACAAGAGCTGCAGTTCTGGAGATGCTCTGACCCAGTCGTCTAGTCATCACAATCTGGCCCTTGTCAAACTCGCTCAAATCCTTACGCTTGCCCATTTTTCCTGCTTCTAACACATCAACTGTGAGGACAAAATGTTCACTTGCTGCCTAATATATCCCGCCCACTAACAGAGATCATCAGTGTTATTCACCGGTCATAATGTTACGCCTGATGGGTGTATATAATCAACATTTTAAAATGAGCAGTTTTATATTTCTACATTGTTTTAAGTTCGATTAAGTTGTTTGCAATGCTTCATGGGATTGTAGTTCTTTACCTCACTAAAGACGTTTTGCTTCATATCAAAGTTTGTAATGTTGTGATTGTCCTCGCAGCCGATTGGTTTGATTCATGGCTTTTAAAGCTTTAACAAAGACTCTTTGAAAGCTCCTATGGGAAAACACTGCCCCTGTGGCCCATAATGCAACACTCACCTGCACCATGATGAGCTTCCTCTCTCTGGGTCTGCCGTCGGGCCACTCCTCGCCGAAACACAGGTGAATGTCGTAGAGCGGCGGTTCAGACGAGGACTGCCCCCGCTGGTGAGAGATGACCCCTGTGGACACACAGCAGCATCAGAAACACACGGTCACGCTCTGATACGAGCAGGTTCAGGGGTCAGGCAGTGGCTCACCGCTGAGGAAGGACTCCAGGCAGAAGAGCTTGACCCTGTGCTGCCGCTCGATGAGGTTGGGCGCGTTGGGGTTGGGCGCGCAGGGGCCGGACCAGTACACTTTACACTGGCACAGCCGCACGGCGTAGATGTCGTGCCCGCTCACCTCCAGGATGAGGCCGCGGTCCATCACGTCCAGCAGGCGGCTGGTGAAGACACGCTGCTTGTCGTTGGTGATGTGTTCAGTGGGGGGGAAGCGCACCTGCTCCAGACTGACCGGCCCGAACAGCTCCTCCTGGTTGACGATCGGCCCCAGATCGCCGTAGAACAGCCGGCAGCCCTGCGGGTTACTCACGATCACCGGCGGACACACCTCCTTACCGCGGTAATAAAACTGAACCTCCAGATCCGTCACTGCAAACAAACACACAGTGCATTATGGGTGACATCAGGATCAGGGTTATTATCGTGAGGTACAACTAAAACATTTCTGTTAACTAAAGCTGAAAAAATTAAGTGTGTGTGTGCGTGACACTGTGTAAGTGTGCGTGCGTGACACTGTGTAAGTGTGTGTGCGTGACACTGTGTAAGTGTGTGTGCGTGACACTGTGTAAGTGTGCGTGCGTGACACTGTGTAAGTGTGCGTGCGTGACACTGTGTAAGTGTGTGTGCGTGACACTGTGTAAGTGTGTGTGCGTGACACTGTGTAAGTGTGTGTGCGTGACACTGTGTAAGTGTGTGTGCGTGACACTGTGTAAGTGTGTGTGCGTGACACTGTGTAAAGTGTGTGTGCGTGACACTGTGTAAGTGTGTGTCGTGACACTGTGTAAGTGTGTGTGTGTGACTGTGACGGTAAGTGTGTAAGTGTGTGTGTGACACTGAGTAAGTGTGTGAGTGACACTGTGTGAGTGTGAGTGGCGTGACAGTGTGTGAGTGCGTGCGTGAGTGAGTGAGTGTGTGCGTGTGAGTGAGTGTGTGAGTGCGTGCGAGTGAATGTGCGTGTAAGTGTCGTCGTCGCGTGCGTGTGTGTAGTGTCGTCGTCGCGTGACGCGTCGTGTAAGTGCGCGCGTGCGTGACACGCGTGTAAGGTGCGTGCGTCGTGAGTCTGTGTAAGTCATCGTGCGTCGCGTGACATGTAAGGAGTGCGTCGCATGCCGAGTGTGCGTGCGGTTTGAGTGAGTGTGCGTGCGCGTATGAGTGTGAGTGCGTCGACACTAAGTGTGTGTGCGTGAGTGAGGGTGAGTGAGTCGCGTGCGTGAGTGAGTGAGTCGTGTGCGTGAGAGTGAGTGAGTGTGCATGGAAGTGCGTGTGAGAGTGCGTGCGTCGTGCGAGTGAGTGTGCGTCGCGTGCAGTGAGAGTGCGTCGCAGTGGAATGTCGAGAGTGAGTCGCGTCGCGTAGTGCGAGTGCGTGCGCGTCGAGTGCGTCGCGAAGTGCGTCAGAGTGCGTCACGAAATCGAAATCGCGTGCGTGCGAGTGAGAGTGCATGCGTGCGTGCGAGTGAGAGTGCGTCGTCGCGTCGCGTCGCGTCGCGCACGCGTGAGGAGTCGCGTGCGCGTGGCAGTGAGTGCGTCGGTCGAGTGCGTGGCGTGTGAGTGCGGAGAGTGCGTGTGCGTCGCGAGAGAGAGTGCGTCGCGAGAGAGTCGTCGCGTCGTGAAGTCGCGAGTGAGAGTGCGTCGTGCGGTGAGTGAGTCGCGTGCGAGTGAGCAGTGCGTCGCGCGCGTGCGAGTGAGTGTCGCGTGCGTCGCGTCTGAGTGAGAAGTGAGAGTGCGTCGCGTCTGCGAGTGCGTCGCGTCGCGTGTCGTGCGTGCGAGGGCGAGTCGTCGTGAGTCGAGAGTGCGTCGTCGAGTGAGAGTCGTGCACAGGAGAGTGCGCGTCGCGTCGCGAGTGAGAGTCGTGCGTCGCGGTGAAGGAGTGCGTGCGTGAAGTGAGAGTCGCGTGCGCAGTGCGAGTGAGTCGCGTCGCGAGTGAATCGCGTGCGAGTGAGAGTGCGTGCGAGTGAATGTCGCGAGAGAGTGCGTATGAGTGAATGTGCGTGAGTGCGCGTGCGAGTGAATGTGCGTGAGAGTGCGTGCGAGTGAATGTGCGTGAGAGTGCGTGCGAGTGAATGTGCGTGAGAGTGCGTGCGAGTGAATGTGCGTGAGAGTGCGTGCGAGTGAGTGTGCGTGAGAGTGCGTGTGAGTGAATGTGCGTGAGAGTGCGTGCGAGTGAATGTGCGTGAGAGTGCGTGTGAGTGAATGTGCGTGAGGGAGTGAGTGAGTGAGTGAGTGTGTAAGTCAGTGTGTGTGAGAGAGTGAGTGAGTGTGTGTGTGTATGAGTGAGTTGGTGGTGGAGTGTGAGTGTGTGAGTGAGTGAAAGTAGTGAGTGAGTGAGAGCGTGAGTGAGTGAGAGTGTGTGAGTGAGTGTGAGCGTGAGTGTGAGAGTGCGTGAGTGAATGTGCGTGAAAGTGAGTGAGCGTGAGTGATTGTGTGTGAGTGTGTGTGTGAGTGTGTGTGAGTGTGAGTGAATGTGCGTGAGCGCGTGAGGTGAATGTGCGTGAGAGTGAGTGTGCGTGTGAGTGAGTGTGCGTGAGAGGGAGTGTGAGAGTGTGAGTGAGGGAGTGAGTGAGTGAGTGATTGTGTGTGTGTGAGTGAGTGAGAGAGTGGGTGGGTGTGGGTGTGCGTGAGTGAATGTGCGTGAAAGTGAGTGAGCGTGAGCGTGAGTGATTGTGAGTGAATGTGTGCGTGAGTGAGTGTGAGCGTGAGTGAGTGTGCGTGAGTGATTGTGTGAGTGGTGAGTGAGTGTGTGCGTGAGTGAATGTGCGTGAGAGTGAGTGAGCGTGAGTGAATGTGTGCGTGAGTGAGTGTGAGCGTGAGTGATTGTGAGTGAATGTGAGCGTGAGTGATTGTGAGTGAATGTGTGCGTGAGTGAGTGTGGTGAATGTGTGCGCGTGAGTGTGGCGTGAGTGTGTGAGTGAATGTGTGCGTGGTGAGTGTGGCGTGAGTGATTGTGAGTGTGTGTGCGTGGTGAGTGTGGTGTGGCGTGAGTGAGTGTGTGTGTGAGTGAGTGAGTGTGAGCGTGAGTGAGTGAGTGTGTGTGATGGAGTGAGTGAGCGTGTGCGTGAGGTGTGTGTGCGTGAGTGGCGTGTGCGTGAGTGGCGTAAGTGTTGTGGAGTGGCGTGTGCGTGAGAGTGTGCGAGTGATTGTGTGTGTGTGGTGAGTGAGTGTGTGTGCGTGAGTGGAGTGGTGGCGTGAGAGTGGAGTGTGGCGTAAGTGATGTGTGTGAGTGTGTGTGTGTGCGTGGTGAGTGGAGTGTGCGTGCGTGAGTGAGTGAGCGTGTGCGTGAGTGGTGAGCGTGTGCAGGCGTGAGTGAGTGAGCGTGTGCGTGTGCGTGCGTGAGTGAGTGAGCGTGTGCGTGCGTGAGTGAGTGGCGTGAGTGTGAGTGGTGATTGAGTGAGTGAGTGTGTGCGTGAGTGAGTGAGTGTCTGTACTGGGCAGGGAGCTGATCCAGGTCTCTGGGCTGGCGAACATCCCGTCGAAGGCTGAGGGCGTCTGCAGCTCCATGGGCGGCGGCTGCATCTCCACGTCCAGCGGCTCCTTCTTAGGCCACACCTCCGCGGGGGGAGGGGGAGGAGGGCAGCTGGCTGGCTGCATCGGAGACACGGATCCCGGAGGAGTCCAGACCGGAGCCAGCGGTGAGGAGCTCATGCCTGCGCACGTGCACACACACACACACACACACACACACACACACAAAACGGAAAACATCACGCATTAAATACACACAGAACGCCTCAATGCTAACACAACATGTGACAGTAACCGGCTTTATCCCAGTACCGTGAGGAGGATACGGCGGAGGAGGCTCCGGAGTGTCGGGAACATCGTCTTCATCGCCGTCAGTCTCATACGTGGTGACTGAACCTGAGACACACAGAGATTACGGCTGCGCTCAGAGCCAAACACTGCACACGCAACGCTGCGGTCACATGACCTCACGACCTCTACGGAAATAAAATCCCCTCTGAAGTGATCAATATAATCCCAATAAAAATCACTCATAATATTATAAACCATTTCAATCAATTAACTTAAGAATACAGTCATAAGAGTTAGAAAATATCAAGAATAACGTAATCTAATATTTTTAAACATAATTTAATAATAATAATAATAATAATAATAATAATAATATGGAGTTTAACATTTAGAGATAAATATTACAAGATTTTACAAGTTTTGTGAAGTATTTTTCACTTAAGGCATATTTTTCTAACTATTAAAAACAGACAGATAATTAAACAACCCGTT
>CM031964.1:3054069-3079108 GCA_018749465.1 Paracanthobrama guichenoti
AAAGTTGTCGTTAAATTTGAGAAAAAGGTCATGGTTTTTTTAAATATCTATGCCCCTAGTAGTGGAGTGGAAAGAGTTTTGTTTTTAAATTTAGTCAACGCCACTTTAAAAAGCCTAAATACAGATGAGTTTTTAGTTATAGGTGGAGATTTGAACTGTACTGAGAATGATAAAATGGACCGAAATCACTTAGAACCGCATGCCGCATCCAAAAGGGCGATCAAACAATTAGTCAATAGCTTTGATCTTTGTGACATCTGGAGAAATATTCACGAGAACTTAAAACAGTACACATGGGTCCATTGCAAAGACAACTCATTGTCACTGGCACGCCTTGGTAGATTTTATACCTATAAACACCAGCTTAATATTCTTAAATGCTGTAACATCAGTCCTGTAGGCTTCTCAGATCACAGTGCAGTTATTTGCTCTGTTTTAATGAGTGATGTGAAATCAACCAGTGCATATCGGCATTTTAATACATCTTTGCTTGAGGATAAGAATTTTAAAGATTCTTTTAGTTATTTATGGGAGACTTTTAAACAACAAAAGCATCAATATAGTTCATTGCAGCAGTGGTGGGATTGCGGGAAAGTACAAGTCAAAATGTTTGGTCAAAAATATAATGTCACAAGAGATATAACTCGATCATTAGAAGTCTGACTGAGCAAAACCTGTCTGAAACTACAAGGAAGAAGGAAAATGTTGAAGCTTTGGCATCAAGAAAAACTTTATTGGAAAACCTGTTGGGTTTTAAAGCACAAGGAGCATTAGTCCGGTCACGTTTTCAAAACATTGCACACATTGATGCTCCTTCAAAATGTTTCTTCAGCATGGAGAAAAAGAATAGCCAGAGCAGAACAATTCATTCCTTGATCTCAGACAAAGGACGGGAAGTTTCCAGAACCTCTGAAATAAGAGAAGTTCAGGCACAGTTTTTAAAAAAATTATATATGACCGAAGTTACGAATGAAGAAAAGATGAAAAATAGTTGTTTTTTTAAGGGACTACCAAATATTGACAAAGAGAGCAATGATGACTTGAAGTTGCCTCTGACAACACAAGAGTTACATAAAGCATTGATGAGTATGGAGAACGGGAAATCTCCCGGAATTGACGGTCTACCCGTTGAATTTTATAAAACTTTCTGGTCCATCCTGGCAGAAGATGCATTGGCAGTTTTTAACGAAAGCCTGAATAAAGGCTGTCTTCCACTTAGTTGCAGAAGGGCGGTTTTTACTTTGTTGCCAAAAAAAAGGTGATCTCCAAAATATAAAAAATTGGAGGCCTGTTTCCCTCCTTTGTACAGAGTACAAGATATTGTCCAAAGCTTTGGCTACAAGACTGAGTGGAGTAGTAGGAAAAGTAATTCACTATGATCAAACCTACTGCATACCAAGCCGAACAGTTTTTGACAACATAACCCTAATTAGAGATGTGCAAGAGGTTTCAAGATTGTTTGGGATTGACATTGGTGTCATCTCCTTGGATCAGGAGAAAGCCTTTGATCGTGTTGAACATTTGTATTTGTGGTCCACGTTACAAGCCTTTGGCTTCAGTACCAGTTTCATAAACATGCTTAAAATGATGTATAACGGAATTGAGAGTGTTATAAAAATCAATGGAGGTCTGGGTCACCCCTTTAAAGTTCAAAGAGGGGTTAGACAAGGTTGTGCAATGTCGGGGATATTATATGTGTTGTCTATAGAGCCCTTGCTTTCTGTGATACGAAACACATTAAAGGGGTTAACAGTGCCCCAGTGCAACGCCACTTTCCATTTGTCTGCTTATGCTGATGATGTGATTGTTTTTATAAATGATAATGAAGATGTACAAGAACTGCAGAAAATTGTCAAAGATTTTAAAGAGATCTCATCAGCAAACGTCAACTGGAGTAAAAGTGATGCCTTGATGATTGGGAAGTGGGAGCGAGGGAAACCCACTCTACCAGGAGGCCTGCAGTGGCAAAGAAATGGACTAAAATACCTTGGAGTTTTTTTAGGAAATGAGACATTCATGCTGAAAAACTGGGAAGGACTAGAAGACAAAGTAATAGGAGGATTGAAGAAGTGGAAATGGTTGCTTCCTCGGCTGTCTTTTAGAGGGAGATGTCTCTTGCAGCTTCTTCCCTGTGGCACAGACTGGCATGCGTTGACCCTCCAGTTGGGTTTTTTAGTAAAAATCCAAGCAGAACTTTTTTTTGGGACAATTTGCACTGGATTCCCCAAAGCGTTCTGTTCCTCACTAAAGAAGAAGGAGGTCAAGGCCTGGTACATTACAAACTTATCGAATCCAGTTTGTGCAGAACTTTATGCTGGGATTTGAGAAGTTTGTATGGAGACCTTTAACCCAATGCATCCTACGAACGATAAGTGGACTTGGATTGGACAGTGCTTTATTTTTAATGGATTCTAGAAAACTAGATTTTAGAGGAGTCCCTGTTTTTTACAGAAGTCTTTTTAAAGCCTGGAGAATGTTTAAACACCAGTGGACCATTGGTGTCTCTGTACTGGCTTCTTGAAGAGCCGATTGTGTGTGGCGCTCGCTTTGATGTAGCAGATGAAGAAACGCCAGGTCTTAAGAGGCTACTATATAAAAGTGGGTCCCCACAATTGAATATAAATATTGTAAACGAGGCAGGTCCTGATTTTAAAAATACAGAAGCAGTTTCTGCTCTTTTAGAAGTGAAATCTGAACGATTCACTAAACGTTTTTTAGATAAATTGCAAGGGGTTTTAAATATACAAGAAAGAGCTTTACTTGAACAGTACAATAGGAAATATACACTCACCTAAAGGATTATTAGGAACACCTGTTCAATTTCTCATTAATGCAATTATCTAATCAACCAATCACATGGCAGTTGCTTCAATGCATTTAGGGGTGTGGTCCTGGTCAAGACAATCTCCTGAACTCCAAACTGAATGTCAGAATGGGAAAGAAAGGTGATTTAAGCAATTTTGAGCGTGGCATGGTTGTTGGTGCCAGACTGGCAAAAAAAAACACATTTTAAAAAAATAGTTGTGCCACGTTTCCATTCAGTTGGTATGTAATCATGCGCTTAACCATCCAATATTGAATCATCATAACCATTTTTAAAAATCTATAAGTTTTGCAGAACGAAACTAGACATATATGGTATTGTTTGAAAGATTAGACCTTTCTTTATAACCTAATCACTTTTGCATTTCTGTTACATAAAAGAAGATAATAAGGTCTGGTATGTGTCATATTTATATCACACAAACTCACCAAAAATAGACAAGTATATTTATTTCACTTTACAGTAACGTCATTATCAAAAGAATCACGAAGATGGAAATGACTCCTTTGAACAAGCAAACACGTGAGTCATATTCCTGTTCGGATCACTAACTCGTTGTGGCGCTGCTAGCCTCAAACTCTATATCAGCTCGTTCCTTAGGTTGTTTTCAAAATGAGACTATTTTCACATGTCCAGATCAAAACACGCGATGCAGATAAATACTCAAAAATAGTTTTGATCGTCTTTGCTAGCCGCGATTTTTTTTGATGACGTCATCGCGTATTGCGTGATGAGTATCTCAGCTCTCTATAGACACGTCGCTCATGCTTCTAGACCAATCAGAGCCCGAGATCTCCCTTCATAACGTTGAGGAGGCGGGGCCTTCTTTTCGTTCTCCCAGCGGCGGGTTTAAATCAATGCAGATGAGCAGCACTTATTAGACAGTATCAAAATATTACTTTTTTTTATATGTGATTATCATAAAATTGTGAATACATACAATAGAATATATGCAATATTCCACCACTGTGTTAAAATTCTGATAATGTATGTGGGTAGGGCGCTCTTTTAAACTCAGATATGAATTTATGTTTATGAGTTTTTGTTTATGCTCGTAAAGTTGCTTCACCAAGCGCGCATTTGCCCCTACTATAGACATCTTTGGGCTTGTTATTTCTCCATATTAATAGGTGGAATGACGGCTTAGTTCAGCCGGAGCGCACATGGCCTTGTGCAACAGGGGCTGCTTCAGTGGACACCACGCCTCTGTAGCCTATATATATTTATCAGAATGAGTTAGAATCTGCTTATTTTATATTCGTCAGAGTTCAATCAGAAACCGCATCTTCCGTGTTTATTTTCGGAATTTCTGGTTCTCTTTCCGTGCTTTGCTTTCGGTTTTGATTTCAAAGTGTTGTGGAAATGGCGTCGAGTTCAGGTAAGAATCAAATGAAGACTCAAATACAGCCTATGATGAAGGAATGCTTCCTCTGTGTTTATGAAATATTAGCCACAGTAGACAATGGTTTAGTTATTGTGCGCTCTTATATTGTACTATTGTACTCTTATATTTATGCTTAAAAGTGGCATTGAACTCCAGGAAGTCAGGCTACATCTCATATACATTACACATCAACTCTGTTATCTAGCCCAGGAGATTATAGTTATGGGTGAATGAACACCCAAAGCAACATCCACTTTAATTTATGCCTGACGCAAACTTAAAGCATGTTGAGATTGATCAGATGTGTAATAGTAAAGTATGCACATATAGCCAACATGAAGCCGTCGAGCATTTTTACTCCATGAATCTACACAAGCTGCGCTCCGACTGAGGGTCCCTATGCAGTGTTCACTTCTCCATGACACTTGAATTGCATTAATATGGGCTATAGCTTCAGATAGCCATACATTGCAATTCGGAGGCTCGTTTCAAAGAGCCCACGACCCCACTGGAAAAACTGTACAATGTGACGATCTCTGTTATATACATTGTGTGTGTGTATATATATATATCAGGCATAACATTATGACATTATACATGGTCTCAACAATGCTTAGGTAGGTGGTACGTGTCAAAGGAACATCCACATGGATGGCAGGACCCAAGGTTTCCCAGCAGAACATTGCCCAAAGCATCACACTGCCTCTGCCGGCTCGCCTTCTTCCCATAGTGCATCCTGGTGCCATGTGTTCCCCAGGGAAGCCACGCACACGCACCCCGGCCATCCACGTGATGTAAAAGAACACGTGATTCCTCAGACCAGGCCACCTTCTTCCATTGCTCCGTGGTCCAGTTCTGATGCTCACGTGCCACTGTTGGTGCTTTCGGCGGTGGACAGGGGTCAGCATGGGCACCCTGACTGGTCAGCGGCTATGCCGCCCCATACGCAACAAACTGAGATGCTCTGTGTCTTCTGACACCTTTCTATCAGAACCAGCATTAACTTGAGCAGTTTGAGCTCCAGTAGCTCGTCTGTTTGATCGGACCACACGGGCCAGCCTTCGCTCCCCACGTGCATCAATGAGCCTTGGCCGCCCATGACCCTGTGTCCGGTTCACCACTGTTCCTTCCTTGGAGCACTTTTGATAGATCCTGACCACTGCAGACCGGGAACACCCCACAAGAGCTGCAGTTCTGGAGATGCTGTGACCCAGTCGTCTAGCCATCACAATCTGGCCCTTGTCAAACTCGCTCAAATCCTTACGCTTGCCCATTTTTCCTGCTTCTAACACATCAACTCTGAGGACAAAATGTTCACTTGCTGCCTAATATATCCCACCCACTAACAGGTGATGAAGATCAGTTAGGCCACGCCCAGGAATAGCGATTATTTTAGCATAAGCTTCTCATCACGAGAGTAATAATGATGGAGCGCTACTATTTAATTCGCTATTAAATAAGAAGCATAAGACTGTGGACTTCACACACTTCTCAGAATAGCTCAGAAAAGTGTCAGCTAGACGCAGTTCAATAGTGCAGTATCTGTGTGTTATTTAAAGGGTGTGTTAGTAATATGAGCATATAGGCGGAGCACAACGCGCACACACACACACGTTTAAATATTAAAAATAAAAGGATTCCTCTCTGGAGAAGCGTGTAAATGGTGTATGTCTCATGTTCACGCTCACATGTAAATCTGCTCATGGTGCGAGCACAACTGGCTTTTAAAGGGAAAGGGAGATGAGACTCTGGTTTATTGCACATTACGCCCAAAACACACCCATGATTCATTAAGAGACGAGGGACAACCCTTTTAGACCATGTGCTCAGATCATGTCTATGGGACTGTCAGTTGACATGTTTCAAGAAACCGTTATTGATTCAAACAGCTGACATGGTAATAATACAAATGTTCAGTAAATGCTTAATTAATAGATGTGCACACTTTACAATGTGACCTTGTAAATGTATATTTTTAAGGTAACATGGAGAATGAAATAAAATGCATTAAAAGAGATGTTTTTCAACAGCAATTAGAAGCAGTCCAGATTATGATCGTCCTAACAGTAAGTGAATTAAATCACTGGCAGTGATAGTGTCAGCTTGAAACAACACATTGTTTCTTTAATGAAACATTATTGGTAAATCTCTTAAAGGGCTGGTAAAACACAATTTCACTTTTCTGACTTTAGCTAGTGTGTGATGTCGCTGTTTGAGCATAAACAACATCTGCAAAGTTACAACATTCAAAGTTTAAAGCAAAGGGAGATATTTGCCTTTAAAGAAATCACTTTCTAAGCCGGTAGGGACTACAGACATTCCTCCAGGGCTGCTGACATCACCAACCAATATTTGCATAAACCCCTCCTCCCAGAATATTAAATAAGGGGGGCGGGGCTATGTTTTATTGCTGTGGAGAAGACTTGTTGTGGTGTAGTTAGTAGGCTGGAGTGTTGTTGCCGCAATGCCGACGAAACGCTGTTATTTTCATCCGGATCGCAGGTCCACTTTGTTCAGCCTTCCTAGGGACTGGGGAGTTAGGGATCAATGGTTAAAATGTATTTTTAACTCAGGCCCTCATAACTGACCCTTCGCTAAGCCACGCCCGAAAACCGCCACAGGCCAATCGTGGCTTAGCAACCGTAACTAGGCGCAGAAGGTCTGTCAAGCTTTTGAGCGAGGGAAACATGCCGAAGCTTTGTGCTTATGGATTGTGCAAATCTGATACCCGGTATCCTAAAAGTCTTGGACAGGGGGTGGAATTTTTTCCCTTCCCCAATCCTAGAATCCAAGGGGAGAAATTACATGTTTTGTCGATTTGTCCTACCGTGTCAGATTTTCCTACCGTAGCGCAAAATTATAGCTATATCTATCGATCCATGCTACCGCATCGAAAAATCCTACTGCGTGTTAGCGTTTGTGACTAACTTACGTGAAATAATTCAGTGCAACTTTACTGAGGATTCTTATTGGGGAAAACGATTTTACAGTGCAAAATACCCCATCAGATTGTTGTGGATCAAGCAGTGTGGGAGAATATACACTCACCTAAAGGATTATTAGGAACACCTGTTCAATTTCTCATTAATGCAATTATCTAATCAACCAATCACATGGCAGTTGCTTCAATGCATTTAGGGGTGTGGTCCTGGTCAAGACAATCTCCTGAACTCCAAACTGAATGTCAGAATGGGAAAGAAAGGTGATTTAAGCAATTTTGAGCGTGGCATGGTTGTTGGTGCCAGACGGGCCGGTCAGAGTATTTCACAATCTGCTCTTTTACTGGATCCATCATGCCTTGTTACCACTGTGCAGGCTGGTGGTGGTGGTGTAATGGTGTGGGGGATGTTTTCTTGGCACACTTTAGGCCCCTTAGTGCCAATTGGGCATCGTTTAAATGCCACGGCCTACCTGAGCATTGTTTCTGACCATGTCCATCCCTTTATGACCACCATGTACCCATTCTCTGATGGCTACTTCCAGCAGGATAATGCACCATGTCACAAAGCTCGAATCATTTCAAATTGGTTTCTTGAACATGACAATGAGTTCACTGTACTAAAATGGCCCCCACAGTCACCAGATCTCAACCCAATAGAGCATCTTTGGGATGTGGTGGAACGGGAGCTTCGTGCCCTGGATGTGCATCCCACAAATCTCCATCAACTGCAAGATGCTATCCTCTCAATATGGGCCAACATTTCTAAAGAATGCTTTCAGCAGCTTGTTGAATCAATGCCACGTAGAATTAAGGCAGTTCTGAAGGCGAGAGGGGGTCAAACACAGTATTAGTATGGTGCTCCTAATAATCCTGACAGGTGAGTGTATATATCAAATATAAGCGGGACAATATTATCATTGCAAAGTGGTCAGGCTAATGCATTGTGTTTATTCCACAAGACTTCTGGATAAGCTGTTTGATTTATAATTATTAGATTATTTTCTAATTTCACTTACCCTGCTGTTCATGAACATAGCTGTTCCTCAATTTGTGTTTCCCATTTGAATGATCAGCGTATGAGGCGGCTGCTGCTTGCGCTGGGACCTATAGGCTTGTCAAAAAAGCTTGTCAGGCGTAGCAACAGTAACTAAGGAGGGCGGGGCTTAGCGAAGGGTCAATTATTACTCGCTCTCTGTGCTGCACTTTTTACGGAGGAAAGCTTCCACAATCTTCTCAAGTTCAATGCAGGATTCGCACAACGGCTTGTCCTTTAAGACGGAGCAGTCCCAACTTTAAAAACAGAAGCTGTTTAAGATAAGATAAGATAAGATAAACCTTTATTCGTCCCACAATGGGGAAATTTCTCTGTTCCAGCAGCAATTTTACAATATATTACAAATATAAATATACAGCATAATATATATAAAAAATATATATACAGCATATACAAAAATAAAAAAACAAAAACAAACAAACAGTATATCAAGGATTACAGTGTAGTGATTGCACTAAAAAAAAAGTTTTCCTGTAATAGTTCGTATTGTTAATTGTACGTTGTAGCAAGGAAGTAAACAAATGAGAACGCCGTGCGGCTCTGCAAAGCAGTTAAACGCTCATTCACACTTAACGTTATCCGACAAACACCTCACGTAACTTTTTTAAATCTCAACAGCGAACTGGGAATTAGTGTAAGTTATTCTTTGATTAGAGCGTTTATGTATTGTTTATCTGCAGGCATGCTAGACCTGGTTCTGTGTTTGATTTGGCTACTAGAGTAAAGCCCATGTTTAGTGTTCGTTTCGGGTTAATAGTTCTTGAGACAGATATTTGTCTAGAATCGCTAGAATCAACGTTGTTTCTAACACTACCAAAGCACAGACTACCGGTAAAGGTAAGGGGTGGGACATTTCCGAAAAACGTGTGCTAGGGGGTTAGCCAATCACAGCACACTGGGCCAGCCGACCCATCTGAGCCCACTGCGTATTTCTGAAGGACCGGCTTCACAGAACCCGGAAACCATCAGACCGGGACCGAGCAGTGTAGAATAAAGGTCAAATATATGAAAAATAATGCCGTTTTTTAAAACGAACCACCCCACAAACACAATCAAGCCTTCGAAAGAATGTGTTTTACCACCCCTTTAAATTATATAACTCTCCCTTCCTCTCTCTGTCTCATACAGTGCAGACGTGTTTTCACTCTGCTCCCGCTGTGCTCTGGCGCTTTAGTATTCTGTCTATTCTCTTCTCTCTGACCCGCTGCTTGCTGGACTCCTGAAAATACTGAAATGGAATTGATTAACTGGTCAATCAGCGCGATCGATAGGATTTTCTCACAAAGGAAGAGTGCCCCGGGAGAACCCACCTGCCCGGACGGGACCTTTGCCGCAGGGTACGTGAGGGACCCATGGAACAACTGGCAAGTCCTGTGCCTGGAGGCTCTGTCCGTGGAGGATGCGGAAGATTTATACATGATTGGATTATTGATGGCGGGGTTCCTATTCTTTGGCTTTGGGATTGCCCTGACCTATCGGAAGATTGGTAAGACAGCTGCAAGCAAATTCACCCAGCCGCTGTCTGTGGAAATTAAAGAATGCTTCGGGGCTGTGTGTGACCGTTTGAAGGAATTAGATCAGAAAGTGATAGGAATTGAGGAACTGAACCGTAACAACGCAGTCCGGACTGCGGATACGCAGGGTAGAGTGGGCTCTATCGGGGGTCAGATCGGTGAACTTTTACGGACTGTAACCGGTCTGGCCATGAGGCTGGACGTAATGTCTAGGGAAACTGCACAGACCGGACGCGAAACGCTGAGGACCAGATCTGATTGATTGATTATGATCCGGACAAATTACCGAAGATCATCAAATGGATTAAAAAAAATAAAAATTGTATTTGCCTGACCTGAACCTCACTTGTCCCTATCTCTCGGCTGGGAGGTCAGCCTGACAGCTTTGTCTGCTATCTTCCCCTGTGCACTGCCTTATCTCCCTTCAAGGACAAACCATTGAACTGAACTCGAAAACATCTGAAGTTATGGCTAACATTCTCACACAACACAATCTCAGACTCACTCGCACCATACATACCCGACCTTATTCCCTCCCCGTTCCAACCGTCTGCCTGTCTGTTATCTATCTCCTCTCCCACTCCATACAAAAAATCCCACCACGTGACCACGTGTACTGTGTCATGTTTATGTTTATGTTTTGTTGTGTTTGCTATGTAATGTTTGCTAAATTGCATTCTTGTATTTCTGGAGAGCGTGTGGCAGCGCCTGAATAATCGGCTGCGGCCCGGAGGCTTGCTCCAAACTTCATTTCGTTATACTGTACTTGTACATGTGTAATGACAAATAAACTTGAAACTATAAAAGGTTTGTGAATAAAATTATCATTCCATAACATTCAGAGTTGATTCAGTTGACAAAATCATGTCATCGTACTCTCGTTTAATGTTCTAAAATATGCTGAACACAAAACATCCAAACTTTTCATATTGCAAAAATGGATGATGATGATTTTATGATTAATAATAATAATATACTTTTTTTAAATACAACTATGTGCTTTATTCCAAGACTGAATCTCCATTGGGTTTGAGAGACAGTCCATCCCGCTCTTGGCCTGAATCCCATATCTTCTGAAATCTCATGATGACTGTGTTTGAGGAACAGACTAAGATCGGTTGTCATTCACTGAGAAATATTCAGTTCGTCATTTGAGCTTTTTTATTCATCGCATCAGTGACGGCAGACGCTGTACTGTAGTTCAAACACCTGACGATTTCCAAAGATGGAGAGAATCCTTCAAACTGAAGTTCCAGATTCAGATCCTCTGACAGCAGAGGCCGGTTACACACAATTCCTCCTGTTGGTGATTTCCTGTGAGATCCGTCTGTTAACTGAGGACTAGCGTTAAAATGGGCCGAGTTACCCTGAGAAATGATCGAGACACACGGATCATAACAATAAGCGAAGCAAGTGCATTCTGGGAGTTGTTGTCTTTCATCCACATGAGCCAAAAATACATTTTCTGGCTTCTCTCAGTCTAGAAAGCACCAAATTCAAAAATAATTTCACATTTCTACTACATAAATGACCCAGTTTAGATACACATTCATCTTCCCAGCGCTGAACTTACTAACTTACAGTGTGTGTGTGTGTGTACTCTCTTTCAGTGAGTGGTCTGAGGATTGTCCTGCTGGGAAAGAATGCATCAGAAAACAGTCGAGTGGGAAACATTATACTGGGAACAACAGCGTTTCACAGTGAAGCTTCATCTCATTCACAGCAGCACAGTGTGAGAGTCAGTGGAGAGGTGGAGAAGAGACACATCACAGTCATCAACACTCTTCACCTGTTCCAGCCATATCTCTCACACCATCAGATCACAGAGAGAGTGAGAGAGTATGTGTCTCTGTCGGCTCCAGGACCTCATGTGATCGCACTCGTACTGCAGTATAAGGACTTCAGTGAGGAGGACCGACAGAGAGTGAAAACTGTGCTGAACCTCTTCAGTGAGAAGGCCATTAAACACACCATAGTGCTGACTACTGATGAAGAGACACGCACATCAATATGGACTTCTGTGGTAATGAATATCACCATTCATAATTTAATAAAGGAGTGTGGAGGAGGACATCTTCAGTTTGATTCAAGAAACCCAGGATGGCGCTCTGAGATGATCAGAAGGATAGAGAAGATCCTCAAAGGACAACATGAAGAATTCTTCATCTGTAACACTGAGGATGAAGATCTGAGCAGATCTGGAGGTTCAGTCCGAGGAGACGACAAAGAGGAGGAGGGAAAACTCAATCAGAGCACAAAAACAGGACGTGATGGAGGAGGTTTGTCAAAGTCTGAATTTTTGTTTATGCTCGTAAAGTTGCTTCACCAAGCGCGCATTTGCCCCTACTATAGACATCTTTGGGCTTGTTATTTCTCCATATTAATAGGTGGAATGACGGCTTAGTTCAGCCGGAGCGCACATGGCCTTGTGCAACAGGGGCTGCTTCAGTGGACACCACGCCTCTGTAGCCTATATATATTTATCAGAATGAGTTAGAATCTGCTTATTTTATATTCGTCAGAGTTCAATCAGAAACCGCATCTTCCGTGTTTATTTTCGGAATTTCTGGTTCTCTTTCCGTGCTTTGCTTTCGGTTTTGATTTCAAAGTGTTGTGGAAATGGCGTCGAGTTCAGGTAAGAATCAAATGAAGACTCAAATACAGCCTATGATGAAGGAATGCTTCCTCTGTGTTTATGAAATATTAGCCACAGTAGACAATGGTTTAGTTATTGTGCGCTCTTATATTGTACTATTGTACTCTTATATTTATGCTTAAAAGTGGCATTGAACTCCAGGAAGTCAGGCTACATTATATATATCTCATATACATTACACATCAACTCTGTTATCTAGCCCAGGAGATTATAGTTATGGGTGAATGAACACCCAAAGCAACATCCACTTTAATTTATGCCTGACGCAAACTTAAAGCATGTTGAGATTGATCAGATGTGTAATAGTAAAGTATGCACATATAGCCAACATGAAGTCCGTGAGCATTTTTACTCCATGAATCTACACAAGCTGCGCTCCGACTGAGGGTCCCTATGCAGTGTTCACTTCTCCATGACACTTGAATTGCATTAATATGGGCTATAGCTTCAGATAGCCATACATTGCAATTCGGAGGCTCGTTTCAAAGAGCCCACGACCCCACTGGAAAAACTTTAAATTCTATATATTTTAATATTCTAGTATTGCACGTTTGTATAGTCCTTTATTTATATAGAATTACAATATTTCTTTATAATTATAGCACTTTATTTTGATTTAATTTGTATTTTATTCATCATTTTTGGCTGAATCCTGCCTGGAAATCCCAGAAAGCACTGCAATGGGTGGCTCTTTTATTATTTACTTTTATTTAATACTACAATATTCTGAACAACATTCAAATAAGTCATTTATTTATCTACCGACTCTCCAAATGAATGTAGAAACAACATTCAGATGTTATATCTCTGTTTCTCTAATGTAATCTTTTTACTAAGAGTTGAACTAATAATAACTGACGCCTCTATTAAATGGATTTTGCTCAGAGGAGAAGTCATTGTTTAAGCCGATATTGTTGTTTATTAGAATATATTTCAGTCCGTCTGCTGTGCACGTGTGTGTTCTTGATCCAGTTCTCCTTTCGAGGACGTCTCCAAAAGGAGGTCTAGCTAAATGTAGCTGATAAAAAAAAATGATTTCAGTCATTCAGTATGTATATTTAATCATGCTAAAATTGTGTACGATTTAGGAATTCAATATTGTAGGCTACTAAATTTGTTGTGAATGCAGTCAGTGCGCTTGCAGAGAGCCCGCCCACATGCTCTTCTGATTGGCTGAGATTTTTGATTGATTGATCTCGGGTCGAGTCTGGTTTGCCGTTGAAACTCTTGTCACATCGCGTCTGGTTAGGACACGGCATTAGGCTGTTTAAATTTGCTTTTCAAAGCTGCGACAGAACTACCGAGCAGCATCATGGGCTGTTTATTTCCCCTGCTTGTCTGAATGTCAGGGTATGACAACTGCCACGCTCTGCCATACTTAAACACTGGCCCTGGATGGCAGCCCAAAAAAAGTGCATCCATCCATTATAAAAGTGCTTACGCAGAAACGTAACGTGTTAAATATGGATATTTTTCTTACACAAACCCTTTGATTTGCTTCAGAAGGCCTTTATTAACCCCTGGAGCCGTGTGGAGCACTTTTATAATGGATGGATGCACTTTTTTGGGCTGCCATTATAAAGCTGGGAAGAGCCAGGACATTATTAATGTAACTCTGATTGTGTTCGTCTGACAGAAGAATGTCATACACACCTCGGATGAGCTGAGGGAGAGGAAATCATGGGATCAGTTTCATTTTGGGGTGAACTATCCCTTTAAATCAAACATAAGCTGTGTCTCATATTGAAAGGCTGCGTCCGCATTCGAAGGCTGCATGCGTCATCAAGGCTGTCTCATTTCAGAAAAGTAGTAGGACACTCCGAATGTGACCTTCAAATGCGCCCTTCTTTCACAGGAGTGTGCATGAGGTGTATCCTGTTAATGCGTCGCCATTAACAACCGTCATGTATTTTAAATATCATTTGAAAAAATGGCAACGCCGGCAGATACACATGCAAGCGAAGATGTGGTGTTTAAATGCAAGTCGTTTCAAGCTTGTCTTTGTTTTTAAGCTGTATTACCTCAAACAGATAGTTGTGGTAAACGGGATCACAAGTGTTTAGTGAATTTATACGACTACTTTGCTGTCAAGACAAGAAACATTTCAGTCATTTTCAAGTTATAAATAATTTTCATTCATAACTGGTGTGAGAGCGCAACGACTTGTTGGCATAGCAACGTGATACTTCCTGCCTGTGTGTCCTACGAAGGACGTCTCATTTAATTCTGATTAAGGACACTCCGTATACCGCATCCTTCACAGGATGTGTCCTCCGGAGGACGCAGCCTTCGAAATTAAATGAAATGAGACACAGCTAGAGGGACTGGTTCACTCAAACCAGGGGTAGGCAAGTTCGGTCCTAGGGAGCCGCTGTCCTGCAGAGTTTGGCTCCAACCCTAATCAAACACACCCTCCAGGATCAAACTAACTACAAGATAGTTGATTAAAGAATGTATTGCAATCTAATTATGTTATACAATATAATGTTTTTTGTTGTCGTTTAAGGAAGTGCACATTTGCTACCAAAGCTGATCTGATTCTACTGTCTCTAAATGTTGTTTCAGGGACTACTTCTGGAAAAACAAAGCTGAACATTGTGCTGTGTGGATATAACACAACCCTCAAGAACTCTGTGTCTAAAGTATCTCGAGGGGTAGCGCCAACTAAACCTCAGAAAGAGATGAGTAAAGTGTGTGTGAAGAAAGAGGATAAGATTCATGGACGGCAGATCACCTTAATAGAGCTTCCAGCTCTCACTCAGCTCTCAGAAGAGGAAGTGATGCGGGAGACTCTCCGCTGTTTGTCTCTCTGCCATCCTGGAGTTCATCTTTTGTCCTCGTTATTCTGTCGGTTCACTGACTAATGAAGACAAAGCAGAAATGGAGAAGATTAAAAGAATATTTAACTCCAATGAGCACTTCATGGTGCTTTTCACTGCTGAACTCACCGTTGACAAAAGCGTGTCAGATTTTGTAGTATCTACAGAAGCTCAGAGGGTTGTGAGTCTCTATGGGAGTTGGTACAGTGTGATGGGGATAAAGGACCATAGAAACTCTGAACAGATCTCCAAGATGCTGGATTATATAGAGAACATGACGACTGAGCCCTATTCACTTCAGATGTATTTAAGAGCTCCAGAGAAGAGAGTCAGACATGAACTAGAGGAGAAACTGAGCGTGAGAGATAAAGAAATCAGAGAGTTACAGGAGAAGATCAAGACACCGGGTGAGTGAATTCATATATATCTCTGAATTAAACATCTTTGTGTGAATACAGTAATAAACTTACAGTACATCCATACATGAAGAAACACCCTTTTTATACATAAACTACCTATTTCAAGGAGATAAAAATAGATTAAAAAAAATCATAAACATTTTTATAAATAAAATTGTTGAATCTTTTGCAATTAATGATGGGCTAAAGTCTATGATCCCTCCACAGCACCAGACCCGAAAGGTTGAGACACATTACACGACTTTCTGGACAGAGTTGATTCTAGTTGCTGAAAGTCAGAGCCAGTCTGCAGATTTGAGTTGACAGATTTCATAGAAAATCATGTAGTGTATGATGGTCATAGATTCTGATTTCTAGCTTCAGACTTTGATTCCACCCCGTTTGAGGAGATCAAACATGTTTAATGTTTTGAACCAATTTTAGAACACATATTGTTTTCAAAATCGGTAAGTGTATGATGCCTAGCGTTCTGAAATCTGTTCAGATTTTAAAAGTCGTGTTGTGATGCTCGTCTACCTCTACTGCCAATTTTAGCTCCTGGATATTTCTTTCTACCTTGAGACTGTTCTTCAGAAAGTAAAACGTGAGGTCAGTGGGATTGATGTCAGAAAACTGACAGTCCCAAACATCCCACTTTGAGCACCCAAAAAGCTCTATATTACTTAAAGGGGTCCTATAATGCCCTTTTTACAAGATGTAAAATAAGTCTCTGATGTCCCCAGAGTGTGTATACGAACTTTCAGCTCAAAATACCCCACAGATAATTTATTATTACATGTTGAAAATGACACTTTTTGGGTGTGAGCAAAAACGCATAATTTTTGATTGGTCCCTTTAAAAGCAAATAAGATGATGCTCCCGGTCCACTTTCCAGAAGAGGGCATTGCTGTGGCGAATTATGTGACCCTAGTAGGCACTGTATTGAGATAATCCGACCTACTCCTAAATACTAATCCTAACATTACCCTTATTACAGCGCCTACTACGGTCACATAATTTGGCACAATACTGGCAACAACAAAACAGGATAATCTCACGCACCAGAAATGGGCGTTCATGTGCGGTTTTTAATTAGGAAACTCTTCTTTATGATAATTCCGATAGCACATGAGGGCAACGTCAGCTCTGGGTATGAAGTTTGAGCACAAAGCATTGGTATTTTGACCCATCTTTCAGAATCAACCTTTGAAAAATCCAGTGTTGAACAGATCCTTGTCTGTGAATCAGTCCGGCGTAAAAAGATGCAAAGTGCAAGAATTGACCTACTTTCTTTGGGACATTTCCTTCAAGAATGAAATTAAACCACGATGTCCACAGTGACTCTTGGCGGGACTCTTATGTGCATTTCGACAAACACATCCCAAAACACAACATTTATAATACCTCTTTGGTGCAAACATTGTAAAACCCCAGTTTCTACAGCAAGGATACAGAAACGGAGGACTCTGTGCTTCTCATTCAGGGCCGCGTCTATGCTAATAGGGCAGATCATCACCGGCTGTGGGCGGGGCTTCCCCCTACACTGACATCACTGTAGGGGGGAATCTGGATCAGCCCAAAGAATCGAAGGAACTGTTTCTGATTTATGGGAATTATCACAGCTTGCAACTGCTTTTTGTAGCCAGATTGCAGTTATGCTGACATGATGTGAATGAAGCATTACCTTTAAGTTAAACACTCATTGTTAAACTAGTTCATTCCTTTGACAGTTCCAGAGGGTGTGAAGCTGAATCTGGCTCTGTGTGGGAGTGACAGAAGATTAAAATCCTTCATATCAAACCTGATCCTGAAGGGCGAGAGAGGATCAGAGCTCAGCTCAGAGTGTGTGAGGAGAGACGTGGAGCTTCATGGACGTCTGATCTCTCTGGTGGAGCTTCCAGCTCTGATCAATTCTCAACTCTCAGAGGAGGAAGTGATGCGTCAGACTCTCCGCTGTGTGTCTCGCTGTGATCCTGGAGTTCATGTTTTCATCCTCATTGTTCCTGATGGTCCACTTAATAATGAAGACAGAGCAGAAATGGAGAAGATCCAGAGAATATTCAGCTCAAGAATCAACAAACACCTCATGATCCTCATATACCAGAATCCAGAGCATCAGACAGCAGAACTAAATGAAGAACCACTGTCTGTCGTTGAGAGGTTTGGAGGACGGCATCATTTCATTGGCCCAAACACACAAGTGTCCATGTTGATAGAGGACCTGGAGCAGATGGTGGAGGCAAATAGTGGTGTTTGTTTCTCCACAGAGACATTATGGGATGCATAGATGGAAAAACTGCAGAAATTTGAAGAAATTAAGAAGAGAATCCATTCATTAGAGATGTGGTTTCACTCACAAGGTAATGATCAGAAAATCTGCATGGATTAATATGATTTGTGAGACAACAATAACAGAGTTCAGAATAAATATGATTTGCACGTGATGCTTCAGTTTAAATTACACACTATATTCACTGATGACCTGGATGTTTGATAATCTTCATTTGAAATTCAAAATATTGTTAATATAATATAATATATGTATTTGATTTATCTTTAGATTTAAGAGAAAGAGCAGATGATCTGAGGATTGTGCTGCTGGGAAAAACTGGAGTTGGGAAGAGTGCAACAGGAAACACCATCTTAGGAAGAGAAGCATTTATATCAGACACATCTCAAAAGTCGATTACTAAAGAGTGTAAGAGAGAATCAGCTGAAATCAACGGCCGACGCGTGACTGTGATCGACACTCCAGGACTGTTTGATACTGAACTTACTAATGAGGAGATCCAGAGAGAAATCACCAACTGCATCTCCATGATCCTGCCTGGACCACATGTGTTCATCGTTGTGCTCAATTTGGGACAACGATTCACTCAAGAAGAAGAAAAATCAGTGAAGATCATCCAAGAAATGTTTGGTGAAAACTCTTTAAAGTTCACAATGGTGCTCTTCACCAGAGGAGATGAGCTGAAGAACAAAACCATTGAACAGTGGCTGGGAAAACCTGGATCTGTGATCAGAAACCTGATTGAAGCGTGTGGAAACAGATACCACGTGTTCAATAATAATCAGACTGGAGACCGAACACAAGTGTCTGATCTACTGAAGAAGATTGATGACATGGTGAAAGCAAACGGAGGGAGTTACTACTCATGTAAGATGTTCAGAGACATGGAAAGAGAAATACAAGAACAACAGATGAAGATTCAGATGGATAAAGTGGAGCAACTGAAGAGAGAAAGAGAAGAACTGATGAACAAACATGAAGAAGAGAAAAAGAGGATGAAGGAGGAAGAAAGACAGAATCATAATAAAGAGAGAAAGAGAAGAGAAGAGGAATTCAGAGAGAGAGAAGAGCGATATAAAAGAGACATTAAAGAAAGAGAGGAACATGAGAGAGAGATACGAGAGGAGATGAAGAGAGAACGAGAGGAATGGGAGAGACAGAAACAACAGGAAAGAAAAAGAAGAGATGAAGAGGATGAGAGAAGAAAAAAGAAAGAACAGGAAATGAGGGAAGAATATAATAAAGCAAAAAGAGAGAATGAAGATGATGATGGAGAAAGAAAAACAGAATCATGACAGAGAGAGAAAGAGAAGAGAAGAGGAATACATAGAAAGAGAAGAACAATATAAAAGAGACATTAAAGATATAGAGGAATGGGAAAGGAAGATGCAAGAAGAGATGAAGAGAGAATGAGAGAAACAGGAGAGACAGAAACAACAGGAAAGAAGAAGAGGAGGAAGTCTTTGTATTCAAGTCAAGACCAAATCAAGTTGCAAGTCATCAACATGATCTTAATCCATCCACGAGTCATTAGTGCATGTTGCCCAAATTAGTGTCAAAGTATTAATTACTATCCTAAATTTATATTTGGCTTTTCAAAAGTGTTTGTCTTCCCTGTTCAAATTCATGTGAGATGAGGTATTTCTTTATCTTTCTGTCTAAGGATTGTGATTGAATGTGTATATATTAGTAAATGTATTTTGTGTTTTAAATAAGCAATAAAAGCTATAGTTGATCGCTTGTTATCAGGGTCAGATGTGCTGCCATGCAGTCAGCGCCTGTCAGATTAACACTTAAATCCATCCATTTCTCCCGAAAGACATATAGGTTTCCATTTTATATTAGATGGCCTTAACTACTATCTACTTACATCAAAAAATACGTTCAGTGTACTTAATGTGTTCATATTGTATTGCAAAACACTTTTGCTGATATTGAGGTGGGATACAGGTAAAGTTAGGGACAGGTGTGGTGGTGTGGGTAAGTTTAAGGGTAAAGGTAGGGACAGGTGTGGTGGTGTGGGTAAGTTTAAGGGTAAAGTTAGGGACAGGTGTGGTGGTACGGGTAAGTTTAAGGGTAAAGTTAGGGACAGGTGTGGTGGTACGGGTAAGTTTAAGGGTAAAGTTAGTTACAGGTGTGGTGGTGCGGGTGAGTTTAAGGGTAAAGTTATGGACAGGTGTGGTGGTATGGGTAAGTTTAAGGGTAAAGTTAGTTACAGGTGTGGTGGTGTGTGTAAGTTTAAAGGTAAAGTTAGGGACAGGTGTGGTGGTGTGGGTCAGTTTAAGGGTAAAGTTAGTTACAGGTGTGGTGCTGTGGGTAAGTTTAAGGGTAAAGTTAGGGACAGGTGTGGTGGTGTGGGTCAGTTTAAGGGTAAAGTTAGGGACAGGTGTGGTGGTGTGGGTAAGTTTAAGGGTAAAGTTAGGGACAGGTGTGGTGGTACGGGTAAGTTTAAGGGTAAAGTTAGGGACAGGTGTGGTGGTACGGGTAAGTTTAAGGGTAAAGTTAGTTACAGGTGTGGTGGTGTGGGTGAGTTTAAGGGTAAAGTTATGGACAGGTGTGGTGGTATGGGTAAGTTTAAGGGTAAAGTTAGTTACAGGTGTGGTGCTGTGGGTAAGTTTAAGGGTAAAGTTATGGACAGGTGTGGTGGTGTGGGTAAGTTTAAGGGTAAGTTAGGGACAGGTGTGGTGTGTGGGTGAGTTTAAGGGTAAAGTTATGGACAGGTGTGGTGGTATGGGTAAGTTTAGGGTAAAGTTAGTTACAGGTGTGGTGCTGTGGGTAAGTTTAAGGGTAAAGTTATGGACAGGTGTGGTGGTGTGGGTAAGTTTAAGGGTAAAGTTAGGGACAGGTGTGGTGGTACGGGTAAGTTTAAGGGTAAAGTTAGGGACAGGTGGTGGCAGTGCGGGTAAGTTTAAGGGTAAAGTTAGGGACAGGTGTGGTGGTGTGGGTCAGTTTAAGGGTAAAGTTAGGGACAGGTGTGGTGGTGTGGGTAAGTTTAAGGGTAAAGTTAGGGACAGGTGTGGGTAAGTTTAAGGGTAAAGTTAGGGACAGGTGTGGGTAAGTTTAAGGGTAAAGTTAGGGACAGGTGTGGGTAAGTTTAAGGGTAAAGTTAAGGACAGGTGTGGGTAAGTTTAAGGGCAAAGTTAGGGACAGGTGTGGTGGTGTGGGTAAGTTTAAGGGTAAAGTTAGGGACAGGCGTGGTGGTGTGGGTAAGTTTAAGGGTAAAGTTAGGGACAGGTGGTGTGGGTAAGTTTAAGGGTAAAGTTAGGGACAGGTGTGGTGGTGTGGGTAAGTTTAAGGGTAAAGTTAGGGACAGTGTGGTGGTGTGGGTAAGTTTAAGGGTAAAGTTACGGACAGGTGTGGTGTGGGTAAGTTTAAGGGTAAAGTTAGGGACAGGTGTGGTGGTGTGGGTAAGTTTAAGGGTAAAGTTAGGGACAGGTGTGGTGGTGTGGGTAAGTTTAAGGGTAGGGTTAGGGACAGGTGCGGTGGTGTGGTGTGGGTAAGTTTAAGGGTAAAGTTAGGGACAGGTGTGGTGCTGTGGGTAAGTTTAAGGGCAAAGTTAGGGACAGGTGTGGTGGTGTGGGTCAGTTTAAGGGTAAAGTTAGGACAGGTGTGGTGGTGTGGGTCAGTTTAACGGTAAAAGTTAGGGACAGGTGTGGTGGTGTGGGGTAAGTTTAGGGGCAAAGTTAGGGACAGGTGCGGTGGTGTGGGTAAGTTTAAGGGTAGGGTTAGGGACAGGTGTGGTGGTGTGGGTAAGTTTAAGGGTAAAGTTAGGGACAGGTGTGGTGGTGTGGGTAAGTTTAAGGTAAGTTAGGGACAGGTGTGGTGGTGTGGGTAAGTTTAAGGGTAAAGTTAGGGACAGGTGTGGTGGTGTGGGTAAGTTTAAGGGTAGGGTTAGGGACAGGTGCGGTGGTGTGGGTAAGTTTGGGGCAAAGTTAGGGACAGGTGTGGTGGTGTGGGTAAGTTTAAGGGTAGGGTTAGGGACAGGTGCGGTGGTGTGGGTAAGTTTAAGGGTAGGGTTAGGGACAGGTGTGGTGGTGTGGGTAAGTTTAAGGGTAAAGTTAGGGACAGGTGTGGTGGTGTGGGTAAGTTTAAGGGTAGGGTTAGGTGTAAGGGAAGTGTCGACAGTGTAATTATAAATGTAACTACAGAAATGATTTACAGATGTAATTACATGAAGGTAATTTTTAAAACGTAAGTACAATGTAAAAACATGTATGTACACAATAAGTGCATTGTAATAATTGGTGTAGCTGGTGTGAGTGAGGACTGAGGCGTAGCCGGTATGAGTAAGGACCAAGGCATTGCCGGTGTGAGGGCCGAGGCAGAGCCAGTGTGTGTGCGGACCGAGGCGTTGCCAGTGTGAGAGAGGACCGAGGTGGAGCCGGTGTGAGTGAGGACCGAGGTGAAGCCGGTGTAAGTGAGGACCGAGGTGGAGCCGGTGTGAGTGAGGACCGAGGCAGAGGCGGTGGGTGTGAGGACCGAGGCAGAGCCAGTGAGTGAGGAGCGAGACAAAGCTGGTGTGATTGAGGACCAAGGCGGAGCCAGTGTGAGTACGGACCAAGGCGTTGCCGGTGTGAGTGAAGACCGAGGTGAAGCTGGTGTGAGAGACAGAGGTGTAGCCAGTGTTAGTGAGGACTAGGGTTGGGCATCGTTTTGATTATGATTCCGATTCTTACTTTCGATTTCGGTTCTTTTCGATTCTTGATTCCAATTTTTTGAGGAGTGGAGTCAAAACATGTCACAGGCTCATTTCACAGCTCATTAAAATTTTATTTTGATTCAGTGAGTTTTAGTTTTTGGAGTTAAAGGTGAATGGAGTTTCACACCGAGTCTCCACCGGTTCAGCAACAGCATTAGTAGCAGTCATATTAAGACTGCTACTAGTGTGGGCAATTTGCATAACGCTACATTAATCTAAGAGGGGGAAAAAAATTTCAGTAACGTTGTTGTTCACCACAATTAGCAGTTTGGTCAAGGGCTTTGTTATTACACTACAATCACTTAACTGATTGTGACGAGGTAACGTTAATAATGTTGGTTAGTGCAGGGTTGCCCAAGGAGGACGAGACAGGACAGCACGTCAAACACGCTACACTCGTTAATTTGTACACCATGCATGCGTAGGTGTTTAGTCATATTTGTAGTGCATCCTCCCGTGCAAGAAATAAGTTTGTCACGTGTTGCACTGTGCCGACCCAGACTTTTTAAAAGTGAAATAAAGCCACACTTTTGAGCGCCGCTTGCTGTGCTCCATGGCTGCAACAGAACAAGTGTCAAGCGCTTCTGGAAATCCGGTGGCCACTATGGAAACCAAAACTTCCGATGATCGGAATCGAAAACAAATTTCCTAAATGATTCCAATGGCATCGTTATTTTTTAAATGGTTCCAAGTTGGAACCGGTTCTCGATGCCCAACCCTAGTGAGGACCGAGGTGAAGCAGGTGTGAGTGAGGAACGAGGCTAGGAAGAGAAGGTAGAGAAACATGAGTCCTATGCTTAAAATAGAGCATATACTTCATGCTTACACATGTGTTGCACAAACTTTCAATAGTCGACGATGCATCATAGAACGAATACATCAGCAGAAAATATACTATTGCTGTTTGCATGAGTGGAAGCACATATTACATGTATGCACATTCCTGCATGTACACATATTCTTGTATGGCCAAAATGATCTCATCCCATGTCTCTCCTTGGGACACATGTACAGACACAGCCTGACTTTACAAAATACATTATACAAATAATTATGAAAATAATACAAAAAAAAAAAAGTTTTATCTTCAGGGTTTTCTGTGTTGACAAACCTTTCACGATGTTCTAACAGATGGGATTCTAAAATCCTGCAAATCTGCTAATGTCCGATTCATGACCTAATGACTCCTTTGAACTGAATCATTTAACCACTGGTTATAACTGATCTGTCCAACACTGAACTCATAAATCAGTTTAATCATTTACTCAGAACACCTCTGAAATGAGAACACAAGTTAGAAAATTAGGCTATTTGTTAATTTTTTAATGCTACTTATTAATAAAACAATTATCAGTAAATAGTGTAAAAAATGAGGAACAAAAGAAACAAACATCAAGGTATGGGATCATACATAATATGAGATATCAAAATAAGATAAACAAAAATTACAAACTTTTTTTAAAATAAAACATTTATTTATTGTCAGCGCTCGCAGATCACATAGGGTAGGGTACTTGTGTGTGTGGATGACCATGTCTGTCAACCAGCGAAGACCATTTTTGACCCAGGAAAAACCCTGCCGAGTCATCCTTAAATTCATCTAAAAGATCCATATCTACTGTCTGAGAAATGTCTTATATTTAATGATTAAATACAATTAGAGTAGTAAGACACTATAGCGCTGTTACCAATCAAATCACTCACAATTAAATTCATGGCACAGAAGTTGCATCTGAATTGGTACAATTATACCTGCATAAATAATGTCCAGATTAATTTAACATTAAAACATTAACATTATTTAACAGTCACAGAATCATTCATTTAACCGATTTGTTCAAAGCAGCTGATTCATTTAATAACGAAACGCTGCTGAATTAGCAAAGACTTTAAAATGATTTAAGATTTACTTCTTGTTTATTGAACGTTTGTATAAATCAATCACGCTTATATTCATGAAAACAGCTCTCTTGCTCTTGTGATATTGTTTAATTATATTCTGTTATATAAAAAGACTAAATCTCAGAATTTTGTGGGCATTTATATTCATTTTGGGCATTTTTGAGACGATGCTGCATTGATTTTGTACAAAGAAGTTATTGATTGCATTTTAAGCAGTAAGTTTTAATGTTAAATCAGACAATGCACCGGCAATTTAGTGATATCCTTGCAGTTGTGGTCTTGAGATAAAATCCTGAGTCCTCTAAGTCTGAGACAAAGACAAGACCAAGGACAAATGCAGTCGAGACCGAGACGAGACCAAGACCGGTCTTGAGTACTACAACACTACTAACAGCACTCTGTTAATACAAAGAAGAGCACAGACTCACCAGACATCACACAGTACAGCAACAATCAGTCAAGCAATCAAAGAGGCAGAGGGCTCCCTCCAGAGGAACTCTGGGGAATTTATAGTCCGGGTCTCTTCTCTGGTCCAACCACCAACAGTCTGACATTACG
>CM031964.1:3105433-3202910 GCA_018749465.1 Paracanthobrama guichenoti
ACTCATTAAAAACATCATTTGCGCCTACATTCCTGACACTTTGGACCCTCTTCAGTTTGCCTATCGTCCCAATAGATCGACTGAAGATGCCATCTCTCATGTCCTCCACTCCTCCCTCACTCACATCGACAGCAAAAGTGGGAACTACGCAAGGCTGCTATTTATTGACTATAGCTCAGCCTTTAACACCATAGTTCCCATCAAGCTAACCTCCAAACTCCTGGATCTCGGCCTGAATCCTTCTCTCTGCCACTGGATTGAGGACTTCCTCACTGGCAGGCCTCAGGTGGTGAGAATAGGCCAGTTCACCTCCACCTCCATCACCCTGAGTGTGGGAGCTCCACAGGGCTGTGCCCTGAGTCCCCTGCTCTACTCGCTCTACACACATTACTGTTTGTCCACACACAGCTCCACCTCTATCATCAAATTTGCTGATGATACTGTTGTCCTGGGCCTCATCTCCAACAACAATGAGACGGCATACTTGGACGAGGTGGAGCATCTAACATCATGGTGCCAGGACAACTGTCTCTCTCTGAATGTTGGCAAGACCAAAGAAATGATTGTGGACTTCAGGAAGAGACAACAACGGACATACTCCCCCCTCATGATCAGCGGGTCACCAGTAGAGAGAGTGAGCAGCTTCAAGTACCTGGGTGTAAACATCTCAGAGGACCTGACCTGGACTGCTCACATTCAGACACAGGTGAAAAAAGCCAGGCAAAGACTGTACCACCTGCGCCAGCTGAGGAAATTCAGGGTTTCACCAGCTATCCTGAAAACGTTCTATTTAGGGGCGATAGAAAGTGTATTAACTCAGTGCATCACAGCGTGGTATAGGAACAGCACCAGTCATGACCGTAAAGCCCTGCAAAGAGTCGTGCGCTTATCCGAGCGCATCTCAGGGTCAGCTCTCCCCTCTGCAGGACGTCTACACCAAACGCTGCAAAGGTAGAGCTACTAAGATCATCAAGGACTCTAATCACCCTGCAAACCCTCATTTCACGCTGCTGCCATCTGGTAAGCGCTTCCGAAGCCTGATGGCCAAAACTGAGAGACTCAGGAGGAGCTTCTTCCCCCAGGCCATCAGACTCCTGAACTCAGTCACTTAACACCACGTGACTTCACTTCACGATATACATACTGTCATTGAACTGCACTTTCTGTTCTCATTGTTACTGTTGTTACTGAGTAACAACCTGTTATAAACCTGTTGCACATTATACTCTCTATACATTTGTTAACCACATATTTATAAGTCTACAGTTTACTCACTGCACAGTCTACTTCAATTATTTTATTCCACTTTATTCTTTTTCTTTTTTTTTTTGCCTCTCTCTTGACTTGATTATTTATAATTCTACAGATATAGATATATAGTACTTTTTTATTCTATTTCTATTATAATTTCCTCCTTGTGTTTTAACTGTGAATTTGCACTGTCCATGGAGCGGACCTGTTTACATTTCACTGCCGGTTGTATATTCTGTATATAACTGTGTATGTGACAAATAAAACTCTTGAATCTTGAATCTTGAATCTTGAAATATTACCTAACAGTAGGCAAAGGTTTAGTTATTTAGTTTATTGAATGATTGAATGATACTAGCCTATACATTTTTACATACAAAACTTTTCAATACACATCAAATCTGTTGTCTGGAATTACCGCTTTACTGTTTTACTTTCTCAAAACAACTGATTCACTTCGACAAATTACGAGAGATCCACTGGTCCAAAGAAGTTTTTCTGCTAGATGTGTGGACATTTATTGGTGGTTGATTTGTGGTAGTAGGCTATTTATTATAATTTTTTATGTGGCTATAGATCATGGGGGTCAAACTCATTTCCTGGAGGGCCAAAGTTTACACCAACTCCAATCAAACACACTTAAACCAGCTAATCAATGGCCGTTTCTCAATACCAAGTACGCAAACTTCTGACTTTACTTCCTTGGTAGTTCAAACTTGCAAAATAAAAGTATAAGTAAAAGGTATTAGAAGCTATACAATAAATAAAGCAAACAATTCAGTCAAACAAAGTCAGCGCTAGCTACAACGGTAAAATTAAATAGCCTAAAAATATAAAGTTATGAAACACTTCTCAAGGTTGCTCCCACTGAGCCAAATCATGAGAAAGAACCAAATTGCTCACCAGAGCTGTTGATGACACCCAGATCTACTTAGCACTATCACCTAATGACTTCAGCCCCATTGACTCCCTGTGCAAATGCATTGATGAAGTTAACTGGATGTGCCAAAACTTTCTTTAGTTAAACAAAGACAAAACTGAACACACTGCATTTGGAAACAAAGATGAAGTTCACAAGGTCAACGCATACCTTGACGCTAAAGGTCAAACAACTAAAATGTCTTTGGAGTCAGACCTGAGTTTCAGTAGTCATGCAATAACTAAATCAGCTTACTATCATCTCAAAAACATCACTAAAGTTAGATGCTTTGTCCCCAGTCAAGACTTGTTCATGCTTTCATCACCAGTAGGGTGGACTATTGTAATGGACTCCTCACTGGCCTTCCCAAAAAAAACCCATTAGATAGTTCATACAGAACGCTGAGCAGAACCATATTTTGTTCGTATCATATTTTCATTCTTTTAATTAGGGCCCGAGCACTGATGGTGTGAGGATCCTTTTGTAATTGCTCAGTCTATCATTATTCTTCTCCGAAATTCATCACATTTTTGAGGGCCTAAACATGCTCGAAAACTCATGAAACTTTGTCAGAACACATGTCAGAAGTGGTGAAAATTTACATCTGATATGGGTTTCAGAAATTAGGCGTGGCAAAAATGGCTCGATAGCGCCACCTACAAATTTTCAACGAAGTGCCCCTCCCACTACATTTCACATACAAGTATGAAATTCGGTACACACATGTAACAGCCCAATACCTACAAAAAAGTCTCTGAGAGCAAAATCTGAAAACCAACAGGACGTCAGATATTTTGACTTTTCTTTGCAAAATATTTGTAAATTTTGCCATTTCCAGACATTGTACTTTAACAAACTCCTTCAGATCAACATCATATTTGGTCAGTCTAATAAGGTCTTGGTGATGTTAAATTGTGAAGATCTTGAGTTTTCCCTGAAGGGCGTGTCTGTGGCAGCCTCACAAAGTTTGTTGTTTCATCATGAAACAGGAAGTTGCTGTAACTCAGGCATACAATGTCCGATCTGCCCCAAACTTCACATGTTTGATAAGAGTCCTGACCTGAAAACAAGAAAAACAGTTAAGAAAACAGTCAATAAATCAGTTCAAAAGAAGTTTGTTAGAAAGATTTGATTCAAAAGATTTGGTCTGGGAATCCAAAGATCATTAGAATTGCAGAAAAAATATTCGATTCAACAGTTCCGGAAGGGAAAAAAACTCGGAGCAGTCTCTCAAAAACAAAGCTCTGTTCCGTTGAGACAGAAAAACTAGAAGGCAATCGGAACTCTCCTACCCAATTCCTCAGGTGTTGGTTTGAAACTCAAATCACACATCAGTCAACGTTCATCTCACTGGGAAGGCTTGACATCTTGCAACGTTGTGCTGAATATCACACAGTTCCAGCAGGACAAAAAACCTGACCTGCATGTGCAACAGGCAGTTTTTCGTTCACAACCAACCCTCTACAACGCGAGTAAATCTTCACTCTGGGCGACTAAATAATATCTATCATTAGCCATTGGCTAATACATGCTTAGATTTTTTTCGGTAGTGGGCGGGACTAATGAGCAAACGGCAATCTCATTAACTAGCGCTCATCTTTTACTGTCCCTGTTTTCATACTTAGAAATGGCGCCGCTGTGTTTGGTCGCCGTTCAGGTCGCTCCGCAAAGACTGTGCTTTTATTTACTATTTTACTTTCTTTTACTCTCAGTTTTTACAAACTTATCATCTGCATTGATCTACTACGACAGCAAAACTCTTTTGGACATTGGTTACCTCTACACTGGACTGTTTCAGGACACTTTCGCCGATCCTCTGTGGCCATCTGAGATTCTTTGCAACGCCGAGTTGAACAATGGACAGAGCCGACAGCGAAGAATCAAGAAACACCGTGGGAAACGCGCTGGAATTCGAAACAGACTGAGGAAAAGGGCATTCAGACCTCCTCTCCGAGCATTCTTCTAGCAAATGTTCAATCCTTGGATAATAAGATGGACGATCTTAGAGCCAGGATAAGTTTTCAACGGGACATGAGAGACTGTAACATCTATTGTTTGTCCGAAACATGGCTCACGCCCGCGGTCCCGGACACAGCTGTGACGCCGTCCGGAGAACTTCTCTGTTTTTCGGATGGACAGAACAGCCGAGGCCGGTAAATCCAAAGGCGGTGGAGTGTGTTTCATGATCAACAAGAAATGGTGCGATCCCAGGAACATCACCATTCTCTCGCGGTCCTGCTCGCCTCATCTGGAACATTTAACAATCATTTGCCGCCCATTCTATCTGCCTAGGGAGTTTTCTGCGGTTGTTGCGACCGCCGTTTACATTCCACCGCAGGCAGACACAGCGCTGGCTTTATCTGGCCTTCATGATGTTGCCAGCGGCGTCATAAACCAACATCCCGACGCGGCATTCATTGTCGCGGGCGATTTTAACAAAGCAAACCTAAAGAAAGTCCTGCCAAACTTTCACCAGCACGTCTCCTGCCCCACACGAGGAGCAAACACACTGGATCACTGCTACTCTCCGTTTAAGAACGCCTATAAAGCGCGGTCACTTCCAGCGTTTGGCAAATCGGATCATGCCGCCATTTTCCTCACTCCCGAATACAAACAAAAGCTCCTCCAGGAACCCCCGGTGAGGCGGGAAGTTAAGCGTTGGTCACCCCACTCAGAGACCGCGCTACAGGCAGCTCTGGATGATGTGGATTGGGACATGTTCCGAGCGAGTTCAGCTGATGTAAGCGAGTTCACAGACGTGGCGCTTTGCTTCATCAACACGCTTACAGAGCAAGCCACGCAAACAATAACAATAACGTCCTTCTCAAATCAGAAACCGTGGGTGGACAATTCAATCCGCTACGGCAGTGAACGCATACGCACTGCTGCTTACAACGCCGGTCTCCATTCAGGGAATATGAACGAATACAGATCGTCCTGCTATGCTCTCAGACGAGCAGTTAAAGCCGCAAAACTCGTTATAAAGACCGAGTGGAGTCTCATTTCCACTCAATGACTCGCGCGCATGTGGCAAGGTCTGAGGTCCATCTGCTCCTTTGGATCTAAATCCTCTGCAGAGGCAAGCGTTGATCCGTTGCTCGTGAACGAGTTAAACTCTTTCTATGCTCGCTTTGACTGTAACGCGGCAACGCGACTCCGCCAAGTGGCGCGTTAGAGGAAATTACTCCGAGCAGCAACAATCACGTGATCTCTGTCTCGGAGGATGAAGTTCGGAGAGCACTCAAGCGTGTGGGCGTTAGGAAAGCTGCCGGGCGGATGGTATTTCAGGTCGTGTTCTGCGGTCCTGTGCTGATCAGCTCACCGGGTTGTTTACATCTATCTTTAATGAGTCCTCGCTACATCTGTGGTCCCCACCTCCTTCAAAAATCCACCATCATCCCTGTCCCTAAGAACAGTAAACCCTCTTGCCTAAATGACTATCGTCCAGTGGCTCTCACGTCTATAGTCATGAAGGTCTTTGAGAGACTCATTAAAAACACCATTTGCGCCTTCATTCCTGGTACTTTGGACCCTCTTCAGTTTGCCTATCGTCCCAATAGATCGACTGAAGATGCCATCTCATGTCCTCCACTCCTCCCTCACTCACATCGACAGCAAAAGTGGGAACTACGTAAGACTGCTATTTATTGACTATAGCTCAGCCTTTAACACCATAGTTCCCACCAAGCTAACCTCCAAACTCCTGGATCTCGGCCTGAATCCTTCTCTCTGCCACTGGATTGAGGACTTCCTCACTGGCAGGCCTCAGGTGGTGAGAATAGGCCAGTCCACCTCCACCCCCATCACCCTGAGTGTGGGAGCTCCACAGGGCTGTGTCCTGAGCCCCCTGCTCTACTCTCTCTACACGCATGACTGTTTGTCCACACACAGCTCCACCTCTATCATCAAATTTGCTGATGATACTGTTGTCCTGGGCCTCATTTCCAACAACAATGAGACGGCATACTTGGACGAGGTGGAGCATCTAACATCATGGTGCCAGGACAACTGTCTCTCTCTGAATGTTGGCAAGACCAAAGAAATGATTGTGGACTTCAGGAAGAGACAGCAACGGACATACTCCCCCTCATGATCAGCGGGTCACCAGTAGAGAGTGAGCAGCTTCAAGTACCTGGGAGTAAACATCTCCGAGGACCTGACCTGGACTGCTCACATTCAGACACAGGTGAAAAAAGCCAGGCAAAGACTGTACCACCTGCGCCAGCTGAGGAAATTCAGGGTTTCACCAGCTATCCTGAAAACTTTCTATTTAGGGGCGATAGAAAGTGTTTTAACTCAGTGCATCACAGCGTGGTATGGGAACAGCACCAGTCATGACCGCAAAGCCCTGCAAAGAGTAGTGCGCTTATCCGGCGTATCTCAGGGTCAGCTCTCCGTCTCTGCAGGACGTCTACACCAAACGCTGCAAAGGTAGAGCTACCAAGATCATCAAGGACTCTAATCACCCTGCAAACCCTCATTTCACGCTGCTGCCATCTGGTAGCGCTTCCGAAGCCTGATGGCCAAAACTGAGAGACTCAGGAGGAGCTTCTTCCCCAGGCCATCAGACTCCTGAACTCAGTCACCTAACATCACGTGACTTCACTTCAGGATAAACATCGATACACTGACATTGCACTACACTTTCTGTTCTCGTTGTTACTGTGTAACGATCTGTTATAAACCTGTTTGCACATTATACTCTTATACATTTGTTAACCACATATTTATAAGTCTACAGTTTACTCACTGCAAAGTCTACTTCAATTATTTTATTCCACTTTATCCTTATTTGTTACCTTTTTTTTCTCTTGACTTGATTATTTATAATTCTACAGATATAGACATATATATATATATATATATATATATATATATATAGATAGTACTTTTTTTTATATCCTATTTCTATTATAATTTCTTCCTTGTGTTTTTAACTGTGAATTTGCACTGTCCATGGAGCGGACCTGTTTACATTTCACTGCCGGTTGTATATTCTGTATATAACTGTATGTGACAAATAAAACTCTTGAATCTTGAAATCTTGAATTTCAGCAAATCAGTTTGAGCAAATGCTGTCAACGTGATTAATATTCATGAACCCAACAGCTCATCAATCCTTAGTGGGTTGTATATTGTTATTAGTAGTAGAATTAGTATTATTATTATCTTTTAATAATATAATTACTATTATCTTTTTTTTTTTTTTTAGTTTTTACAGAAACACTGAATGACAAACAATATCTTAAGCACCATCACCAGTCCAAAGTTCAGTTAATTGGCAAATATGCATTCATACATGGTTACCAAGTTTTAGTTCTAATTACTAAAGTTCTATCATTAAATAGTGCTTGATTATCATAATATCATAACATAGTCTAATACTTGATTGTCTGATGTTAAGAGTGTATGTTTAGATATTTAAAAAGCTGTGCCATTTTACAAAGATATTGGTCATATATATATATATATATATATATATATATATATATATATAATATAAAAAATATAAAAGTATAATATAATAAAGTATATCAGTCTGGCGACTAAACAAAAAATGACTAGGCAATGGCGATTCTATTGCCAAGGTGTGCGTAGAGGGTTGACAACACACATTAAATTCACTACTTCTCATTTAACAGTACATAGTAACAACTCATTACCCTGTTTAACATTTTACTACTACATTTCCACCATAATTTAACAGCTTAAATAAAATGATGCTACTTAATTAACATCAAACTACTCATTCATGATCATTCACTTCAAAATATGAACACCAGGACCTCATATACACATCATTTAACCATTACATCTCTTTTACCTTTTTACACTTTTTGTCAGTGAGTGGTCTGAGGATTGTCCTGCTGGGAAAGAATGCATCAGAAAACAGTCGAGTGGGAAACATTATACTGGGAACAACAGCGTTTCACAGTGAAGCTTCATCTCATTCACAGCAGCACAGTGTGAGAGTCAGTGGAGAGGTGGAGAAGAGACACATCACAGTCATCAACACTCTTCACCTGTTCCAGCCATATCTCTCACACCATCAGATCACAGAGAGAGTGAGAGAGTATGTGTCTCTGTCGGCTCCAGGACCTCATGTGATCGCACTCGTACTGCAGTATAAGGACTTCAGTGAGGAGGACCGACAGAGAGTGAAAACTGTGCTGAACCTCTTCAGTGAGAAGGCCATTAAACACACCATAGTGCTGACTACTGATGAAGAGACACGCACATCAATATGGACTTCTGTGGTAATGAATATCACCATTCATAATTTAATAAAGGAGTGTGGAGGAGGACATCTTCAGTTTGATTCAAGAAACCCAGAATGGCGCTCTGAGATGATCAGAAGGATAGAGAAGATCCTCAAGGAAGAACATGAAGAATTCCTCATCTGTAACATGTATGAGGATGATGGATCATCAGTGGATGGAGATCTGAGCAGATCTGGAGGTCCAGTCCGAAGAAATGACAAAGAGGAGGGAAAACTCAGTAAGACTACAAAAACAGGACGTGGTGGAGGAGGTTTGTCAAAGTATTTTTTCTCTGGATAATACTTCTAAGAATATACTCATGAACTATTTTTTTACTTTTAACTTTTTCCTCGCCATTGACGAAATTTTCTGTCTTTCTCTGTTTGCACTGTTAAACGGTAGGGGGCGCTATGAAATCTTCTGATCAAAACATAGGTGAAGAAGCAGAAACAAGCAACATAAGCATTGCGTATGCATGTTTGTAGTCTTTCATAAAACATTATTTAAGCTTTCTGCTCAAAATGTATTTATGAAACTCGCCCACATTCAAGAGTTGATCAAAAAGAATGCATGAAGCTAGAATAAAACCTTTTTATTTTGTTTTGTTTAAAAGCAGAGGAAGTTTTGTGAAAATGGTTAAACAATTTTAGTAAATGCTGGTGGGAAAAGAGTTGAAAGTTACAGTGTTGCAGGTAGAAAAATTAGGAGTTTATTTATTCTTTTACTAATCTGTTTTGTTTAGGTTTAAAATTTGTAGGTTTATTATTAAAAGGTTTATTTATTTATTTTTTCATTTTTAATAGAGTATCAGACATTCCAATAGAAAAAAGTGCACTAAATACACTATTCCAGTACACTTGGTATTCTTCCATAATGTACTTAAAGTGCTCTATTTTCGTGCACTAATTTTGTACTTAATATACTAAAAATTATTCTTTAGTTGTGAAGAAGTGACCTTCTTCACCACTGCAAGCAGCAGCACTAGTGCACACACACACACACACGCTCAACTACTACACACCCTTTCCCTCACCTGTTTATGCCGCTACTGGCGACCCCGATATCACTTAGACATTTATCCACATTCAATACTTCTCATTCATTCTTCACATTCAATTGTTTGTTTGTTTTATGTTTTATTGTTAAATCATGTGTTATATGTTGGCGTAACCGGGTTACTGTGCTGGCAAACTAAATCCATAACACTTTGTAAAGCCCAATAGCCTGACAAGCCAGACCTACATCAAGATGTTGGGTCTGGGAACACACCATTGGCAGGGCTCAATCCGAGGGGGCGGGATAAACTGTTGTCTTTCCCTCTGCATGCAATAGGATAGCGCTACAACCAACCAGAGCAATGAAGAAGGTGAAGCAGAGCTAGTTGATAGATTAAACTTATGCCAATGTCAGCAAAACGCCGAACATCTTCCTTTAAGAATGACTTCAGTGCCATTCTTTGTTCTTTTCTCAAAGAAAAGTTTAACAACAAGACTTCCAGAGTCGCGGCAAAGCCGATTCCAAAGACCGCAGTTCGTCAGCTTCTTTGTTTTCAAGTAGAATGCGGAACCTCAACAACTCTGCCGTCATTATGTTAAGCCCGCCCACCGACTCTATACACGATGTGATTGGCCTGACCAGAGTTATATTTTTTCCAGCTCGCAGGTCTACCGAGAATGGCTAGACTACACTCGTGGCAAATTAGATTTGCTGCTGCTAGGGTGTGTCTAGATTTCTAGGCTAAAAGCCCAAGGGAATGAAGGTCAAACTCTTTGGGAAGGCAGAAAAAGAGGGTAGTTGTTACCCTCTAGACCCTGAGGCTAATTTGTGGCCCTGGAGAACTTTGACATGCTCTGACATTTGTGTTTTTTTTCTGTTGCTTTAAAGCATATTAATGACTAAAGTCTAAATACACTGTATTCAGCACAAACAGGGCTACAGTAATATGTGAGCAACATATACATAAAAGTTTGTAGTTTTGAGAAAATGTTTATGCATAGTTTTTGAAAAAATTTAAATGTTAAAATCACTGAATTAAGGGCATCTAACACACGATAAACATTTGTTCACAAGGGCTTTCAGAACGGGATGTTGTTTCCTAGAGTTTTTTCTTCAAAACAATGTGAAAACCATTTTGATCACCCACTCATACAAAACAATATAATCATTTAACTTTGGTAAGACACTTTAATGTCAGAATGGCTGTATGCGGGGAGGGTGTGGATCCTCATGAATAATGCTGTGATTCACAGCCGAGGTGTCAACGACTCCTCCCTGAATATCAATGAGGAATGTGACAGAGGAACTATAGAGAATGAATGTGAGGAGACTTAATGATTGAATGTATTGTTTGTAGCTTATTCACAAAATCACATTTAATTTAAAGTAATCTGACTGTACATTGTCTGTACATAAAGATTTTAGACCTACAGTACCATTCAAATGTTTTAGATCTGTATGTTTAAAAAAAAAAAAAGTATCTTCTGCTCACCAAGGCTGGATTCATTTAATCCAAAATAGTAAAAACAGCAATATTATGAAGCTGAATTTATCATCATTACTCCAGTCTTCAGTGTCACATGATCCTTCACTAATCATTCTCATATGAGGATCTGATATATAAGCTTAACAAACATTTCTTATTATTATGAATGTTGAAAACAGTTATGTATTTTTTTAGGATTATTTGATAAATCAAAGATGTAACCCAACTCACTGCACAGTTTACTTCACTTATTTTATTCCACTTCTTTATTTTATTTTTTTACTTTTTTCTTCTACTTGACTTGATTTATTTATAATTCATATATATATATATATATATATATATATATATATATATATATATATATATATATATATATATATATATATATATATATATATATATATATATATATATATATATATATATATATATAGTACTTTTTTTTATTCTATTTCTATTATAATTTCCTCCTTGTGTTTTTAACTGTGAATTTGCACTGTCCTGTAACGCCACGGCAGCAGAGGGAGCCCTCACCTGAATTCTAACTGTGATCTGTTCACTCTGCAGCCACTTCCTGTTTGGTAGCCATATTAAGCATGGCCTGACCAAGCAAACCTTGTGAAGTATTGCCAGTCAACCTGCCTTACCAAGCATTCGTTCCTCTACCGATTCATTGCCTTTCGTTGACCCATTGCCTGTTAATTCTGATCTCTGCCTCTGGATTATCCCTCGGACTTGTTTGCCTGTTGAATTGCTATAGTGTTAACGACTCATTGCCTGGGTTTCTGTCTCTGTTCTGGATCTCCCAAATAAAGCTTCCGCACATGGATTCTAACACGGCTTCAGCCTCATCCTTACAGAATACTTCGCCGCCCATGAATCCAGCGGAAATTTCGAAGCTTCAAGCAGCTCTCGCTTATCAAGATGAAGTGCTTAAAGGATATCAGGCACAGCTCGACAAGCTTCAATCTGCCAACGAATACCTGACCCACTACATTCGATCCCTCCCTCCACCCATGCCACCTACAGTAAGTTTCGCTATACCTGATAAATTTGATGGTTCAGCTGAACAGTGTAGAGGATTTATTCGCCAAGTGGAGATTTATTTTGACAATCAGAAGGACAAGTTTAATTCTGATGAGAAGAAATGTGCTTTCCTAATGACCCTTCTCTCTGGTAAAGCGATCGATTGGGCCGCAGCTATTTGGGAGACTGATTTGAAGTTTAGATCATCATATGATCACTTTGTTTGTCAGCTACGAGAGGTGTTCGAATATCCAGCGGGGGGAAAGGATATATCAACCCAGCTACTCCAAATGTCTCAGGGCAACCGTACTGCTGCGGAGTATGCCATTGAATTCAGAACACTTGCAGCGCAGAGTGGATGGTACGATATTTCACTGAAGGCTGTGTTCCAACAAAGTCTAAATACTGACCTGCAAACCGAACTGGCCTGCAAGGGTGAGAATTCCTCTTTTTCTGACTATGTGACACTTGCGATCAAAATCGATAACCTCATGAGAAATGCTCCCAAAAGGAAATCTCCCCGTTGGTCACGGTCAAGCTCCCCGACCACACGTCAGTTACTCCATGCTCCTCAGTTTACCGCAATACCTGAATCAGGACCCAACCCAGAACCTATGCAGCTGGGGCTTTCCAGACTCTCTGAGGAAGAGAGAGAGCGGAGACAGCAGCTCAACCTGTGCTATTACTGTGGTGAAGCAGGCCACGTTAGCATGGGATGTCCCCACAAGACCCGGAGAGCAACCACGACTACCAACCGGGTAAATATTGACCAGTTTTCTCTCCTCCCTATGAAATCATTGACTTTTCCTGTTCAGGTAACTACTGACAATATCTCTATTGATTTAACGGCATTGATTGATTCTGGAGCAGCCCTGAACCTCATTCACAAAGATCTCATCACCAAATTCAATATTCCTACTCAATCCTGTAAACCACCTATCAAGATCAGTGCAGTCAACGATGCACCCATTGGAAATGGTATTATTCAGCAGACCCAACCCCTACAACTTCATATTGGATTATTCCATCAAGAAACCATCTCTTTCTACGTCATAGACTCGCCCCGACATGACATCATCCTTGGCTTTCCCTGGTTATCTGTCCATGATCCTGTTATCTCTTGGCATTATGGTGAGCTGACTCATTGGTCCGAATTCTGCCTTAGCCATTGTATGCACTTGAACGCAGTCCAGCCCTGTCTCACGACCAGCATCGAAAGCCCAGACACCAAGCAAATCACAAAGATTCCAGACTACTACCGTGATCTTGCTGAGGTGTTTAGCAAAACCAAAGCGACCCAACTCCCACCACATCGGCCATGGGATTGCGCAATTGATTTGTTGTCGGGCACCATGCCTCCTAAGAGCAAAGTGTATCCTTTGTCTCGTAATGAAACCCAAGCAATGGAGGAGTATATAGAAGAAGCCTTGAATTCTGGGTTTATCCACCCTTCCACTTCACCAGCTGCGGCAGGGTTTTTCTTTGTGGAGAAGGATGGAGGTTTACGCCCATGTATTGATTACAGGGGTTTGAATAATGTCACAGTTAAGTTCCGTTATCCCCTCCCACTGGTTCCTGCAGCCCTGGAACAACTACGAGAGGCCAAGATTTACACAAAACTTGATCTCAGAAGCGCGTACAATTTGATTAGGATTCGGGAGGGGGATGAATGGAAAACGGCCTTCCTCACCACCAGGGGGCACTATGAATATCTCGTCATGCCCTATGGACTTGCTAATGCCCCTGCAGTGTTTCAGTCCTTTATCAATGAGATTTTTCGTGACCTACTGAACCAGTATGTCGTGGCCTACATTGACGACATACTCATATATTCCAAGTGCGAATCTGACCACATTAGTCATGTCAAGACGGTGCTCACCCGCCTATTGGAGAACCGACTGTATGTCAAAGCTGAAAAGTGTGAGTTCCATGTTACCCAAACAACCTTCCTGGGATATAACATCAGCCACCAAGGTGTAACGATGGACGAATCAAAAGTTCAAGCAGTTACTGAATGGCCCCAACCTACCACCATAAAAGAACTACAGAGGTTCCTAGGTTTCGCAAACTTCTACCGATGTTTCATTCGAAACTACAGTCAGATCGCTTCCCCACTGACTTCGCTTTTGAAAGGAAAACCTGCCAAGCGCAAATGGTCTGATAAGGCCAACGAGGCTTTCAACCAACTCAAGCATAGTTTCACCACAGCTCCCATTCTTAAGCATCCTGATCCCAATCGTCCCTTTGTGGTTGAAGTCGACGCATCAGATTGTGGAATAGGAGCCGTGCTCTCACAGCGTCATGGCCAGCCAAGCAAACTCTACCCCTGTGCATTCTTTTCGAGAAAACAAAATTCTGCTGAACGCAACTATGATGTGGGGAATAAAGAACTGTTGTCTATGAAAGCCGCTATCGAGGAATGGAGACACTGGCTAGAGGGGGTCATCCATCCCTTTCAGGTAATTACAGATCACAAGAATCTAGAATATATTAAGAGTGCAAAACGCCTGAATCCTCGTCAAGCGAGGTGGTCTCTCTTCTTCACCCGCTTCCAGTTTACTGTCACATACAGACCCGGCAGCAAGAATAGTAAGGCTGATGCCCTATCCCGACACCATGATTCCCCTGCTGGGAATATCTGCCCCGAACCTATTCTTCCGCCAGCAGTCATTATAGCTCCCGTCTCTTGGGACCTAATGGAAGAGATCCGACAGACCTATCCACAAGATCCACCGCCCGTCAGCTGCCCACCAAATAAACATTATGTACCACAAGGTCTTCGTCAAAGGGTCATACAGTGGGTCCACACATCTCTAAGCTCTGGTCACCCTGGTATCTCTCGTACACTCCAACTCCTACAAAATTCCTTTTGGTGGCCATCCATGGCTAAAGAGGTTGCAAGCTATGTAAAGTCCTGCCAAGTCTGTGCACAGTCCAAGACCCCCAAGGAGCTGCCTTCAGGCCTCCTTCAACCTCTTCCCATTCCTCATCGCCCTTGGTCACACTTGTCCATAGACTTCATCACGGATCTACCTCTCTCTAACGGTTTCACGACTATTTTGGTAATTATTGATCGTTTCTCTAAGTCCTGTCGCCTGGTTCCATTGAAAGGTCTCCCTACTGCCATGGAAACCGCCCAAGCCTTATTTCAACATGTCTTTCGGAATTATGGGATCCCAGAGGATATTGTCACGGACAGGGGAACACAATTCATGTCCCGGGTTTGGAGAGCCTTCTGCAGACACCTGGACATCAACGCAAGCCTCACCTCTGGGTATCACCCACAGTCTAATGGGCAGGTAGAGCGCTTAAACCAAGAGATTGGCAGATATCTGAGAAGTTACTTCAGTCGTGAACAATTCCGCTGGGCAGAGTTTCTCCCTTGGGCTGAGTATGCCCAGAACTCCCTGATTCACTCTTCCACCGGCATGACCCCCTTCCAATGTGTCTTAGGATACCAGCCTCCCTTGTTCCCATGGTCAGGCGAACCCTCATCCGTCCCGGCAGTGGACGACTGGATCCAGCATAGTGAGAGGGTGTGGAACAGCGCCCATGTCCGGTTACAGAGAGCAGTCAGAGCACAGGAGTTCCAGGCCAACAGACGCCGTCGTCCCCACCCTCACTACCAACCCGGAGATCGGGTCTGGCTTTCTGCGAGAGATCTCAAGCTGCGACTACCCAGTAGAAAACTCAGCCCCCGGTATGTTGGACCTTTCAAGATTCTCAGACAGATTAATGAGGTCACATACCAGCTTGAGCTTCCCGCTAATTATCATATTTCCCCCTCCTTCCATGTTTCACTCCTCAAACCGGCCCATCCGTATGCCTACCCTAACGCCGAGGGTCAAGACCCACCACCACCATTGGACGTAGACGGACCACCAGCATAAAGTTAATGAGCTGCTAGATTCAAGGCGCAGAAGAGGTCAGCTCCAATACTTGGTGGACTGGGAGGGCTATGGGCCTGAGGAGAGATCGTGGGTAGCTGCCCACGACATCCTGGATCCGTCTCTCATCGAGGACTTTCATCGAGCCAGACCTGATCGACCAGCGCCACGACCACGGGGACGTCCACGTAGAGAGCCAGGAGGCGCTCCTAGAGGGGGGGGGTTCTGTAATGCCACGCCAGCAGAGGGAGCCCTCACCTGAATTCTAACTGTGATCTGTTCACTCTGCAGCCACTTCCTGTTTGGTAGCCATATTAAGCATGGCCTGACCAAGCAAACCTTGCGAAGTATTGCCAGTCAACCTGCCTTACCAAGCATTCATTCCTCTACCAATTCATTGCCTTTCGTTGACCCATTGCCTGTTAATTCTGATCTCTGCCTCTGGATTATCCCTCGGACTTGTTTGCCTGTTGAATTGCTATAGTGTTAACGACTCATTGCCTGGTTTCGGTCTCTGTTCTGGATCTCCCAAATAAAGCTTCCGCACATGGATTCTAACACGGCTTCAGCCTCATCCTTACATGTCCATGGAGCGGACCTGTTTACATTTCACTGCCGGTTGTATATTCTGTATATAACTGTGTGTGTGACAAATAAAACTCTTGAATCTTGAGATATAAATCTTTGTTTAAGGGAAAGTTAAAAAGAATAAAATTGATCTGAAATAAAAATATTTTGTAACATTATAAATGTCTTTACTGTGTTTTTGATCAATATAAGGACTCTTTGTGAATAAAAGTATTAATTTCAATAGATTACTATTTCAGATAAATGCTGTTGTTTTGAACTTTCTATTTATCAAAGAATCCTGAAATAAATTGTACACAAATGTTTCTTGAGCAGTAAATCAGCATATTACAGTGATTTCTGAAGGATCATGTGACACTGAAGACTAGAATAAATTGCATTTTAAAAATATACCCAAATAGAAAACAATTATTTTAAATTATAAAAATACTTCACAATATTACTGTTTTTGCTGTATTTTGGATAAATAAATGCAGCCTTGTTAAGCAGAAGAACTTTTTTTTTTTTTAAAACATTAGAAAATCTAAAACTTTTGACTGGTAGTGTATACTTGGGTTTACAGTGCAAAAGAGACATTCATGGCAAACTGGAACAGTGCAAGATGATTAGTCTCTCTATTTGAGCGCGCTTATCGCGCATCTACATTTAAAATAACGAACCTGAGCGCAATCTGTTTTTTTATATAAATGACTTCATTTAAAAGTTGATTCCAAGCTTTATAAAGAGATATCTGTCGTGTTTGTGTGGCAAGTATTCTCTGAGTTCTGAGTATATTTTCACACGCATTTCAGAGTGAACTTCATAGGGAGACAGACGGACGAACGAACACGCATCCTGTTTGTTTCCTTTATTTAGCGAAACTCACAACATTTAGATTTTATTTTAGGTGTACAGAAATAAAAGTAGACACTTTAAGCTTTGTAAAGACATATTGTTCATGTCTGTGAGGCCAAAAATGACTGAGTAGTTGTTTTACACAGTCATGAGGAAAAATCCAGCAAAAAGCACGGGCGCATTTCTTGGGTCCTAAGGGTTAATACCCCTCAGAGAGGGAGGCGATGTCATTTACTTCTACCAGACCCAGACCACTGATCACGGCTGTACTGTATTACCTCCCTGAGATTCTGCTTTTTCTGTCTCGATTTGCGCCGTCTCTGTGACCTGCTCCTTACCAGAGGTGGCGCACGAGTGGCGACGCCCTCTCTCTGGCCCTGCCTTCAACCTTCAAATCGAGATGGACCAGGACCCACTGACTGTCTGGGTGCAGACGTGGATTGGCACGGTATGTATAAGTTTTAAACACAGCTGAGTGTGCCTTTGCTTCTCTGAACTTGCCAACCACTGCCTCGATGGATGTGCCAAACAGCTCAGAGGGTGAAACCGGACCATCAAAAGGATTTTTCTTTCTCCCCAATTCTTACCAAGTTCAAACAAAGATGTCACTCCATGGCCACCATCGATATCCCAATTGCTCTCTGAGACCGCATCAGGGGAAAACCCTGGTCCAAGTCCTTCAGCAGGTTGGCCTGGTAAGCTTGGAGTACTACCATAGTATGCAGTGCAGCACCAACTTGACCTGCTGTCATGTATGCCCTGCCATTCAAACGCAATGTCATTTTCAGTGGTCTAGATGGCAGAGTTGGAGCTCTCATTGTCGATGCTTCCCCTAAAGAGAGATATCTCACAAACATCTCATCAACAGGAAGCATCGACACATACCCGTGCTCTCACATTCCCTCAATATTAGCATAATTTGCCTGCTGAGATCGATGGATGTGTGCTGAATACGGGTTCTTCCATGCCTTCCCGATCTCAGAATGGAGATCAGGAAGGAATGGAAGGCACATCGGAGCTGGTGGTTTGTGGCCAGAGAGAAACTGCTGGTCTAGCTGCCCATGAGCAGACTCCTCCCTCTCACGCTGCCATGGCAACTTGAGCCTTGCCGTAGTATGCTCCATTACCTCCACCATCTCCCTTTTATACTTCCAGATTGCACTAGTAGTAACGTCATGGTTGTTGCCGGGCAATACAATTGACGTGATTTTACAATGCTTCAGTTATCAGTCACGCTAAGGCTTTCCCCATAGTGTCCCAGAGCGAGTTCCTTTTCTAAAGGGAAGCGCAATTGTTTATTATGTTATTGTTTATTGAAATTAGTTGTATAATGTTTGTTTTGTTGTAAGGTGAAAATTAATGTTATTTAACTAAAGGTAGAAGACATTACCTTATGACACTTACCTTTTGATGGTGGTGCCTGAAAAGGGGTGGAGTCTGGCCTTTAAAAGCAGTGGCCAGACTCCAGAACAGGACTTGTTTACCAAATCGAGCTAGCGTGCTACTGCGTTGCCGTGAGCTAAAAACCGACGATTTGAGCGCCTGGCCCAAACATGGCAATAGCCACAAGAGGAGTATAGCTATCGGTTGGTGCCACTACTGACGGTACAAGCATTGAAAGTTACCTCTACATTCCAAGGAGGAGATTGGAAAGCTAGTCATCATGGAACAGCTGCTTCGAACACTGCCTTACCACAGCCAAACCTGGTATAAAGAGCAAGAACCGAACTTAGGACTGGCAGCCGCAATGTTAGCCCAGCAATACATGAATGCTCATCACTCTGGCCCAAGCACGCAACCATTTGAAGATAAAGCCTGTTATGGACACACTGACAAGCCGCAAGAGGCTCCACATGAACTTAAGACTGTAACACCACAGAAACTGATCTGCTTCTCAAATCAACAATAGGGGCACTCCAAGGTTTCCACGGAGGGGCTCAAGGTTCATTGCTGGCAAGTCCCAGAAAACATTGCTATTACAAAGAGATGATGAAACCTTAAAATCTTTGTTTGACTCAGCTGAAGGCCATGAAAAGTCTAAAGTGTCTGATGAACAATATGTCATTCATGATGGTGTATTGTATGTGCAATCTGCTGATGTTTTATGTGTGGTAGTGCCCCTGGCTTGTCAATCTCTTGTTTTACATTTGGCACACACAATTCCATGGGCAGGACATCTAGCACAATAAAAGACAAACACACAAATTAGTTCACATTTTCAGGAGGGGGCCGTCTGCAGTGAGTGTGAGAAGCTGCCGCTCAGAGTGCTGCGCCCCTTGGCTGGCCGTGTTTATTCCCGAAACCGACGCAGAAACGCAAATCATGGGGCTCACAAATGGATCTCTCGGCGGGATGTTGGCATGCTGAGGCATCCTCCCACTCCTCGTCTGAGGATTCAGATGCACTCCCACCTCGTGCGGAAGCCCACAAAGCGGCTTCTTCCCGTGGGGTGGATGATCCAGTGTTGCAGCTTTCTGACTCTGAGGGGTCAGATGGGCTCAGCATTGAGGCGGAAGCAGTGCAAGTGGATTCACCTCTTCACTCTTCCGCTCAGGAAGAGCTTGTGGATGTGCTGACCCGTGCTGTGGCCAGATTAAACATCAACTGGCCAAAGAAAAAGGTTGAAATCCAGCCTGCGAGCAAGCTGGATGAACGCTTTTTCAAAAAGTGGGCTCAGCCTCCATGCCGGGGCTTGATTTTTTTCGAGTTGTGCAAATCATGGGAAAAGCCGTACTCAGTGTGCCTTTCAAATCCACCAGCACTGGATTTCGGTTGTGTTATTGACGCATCTGAGTGTTATCGGCGCATGTATGGGGCGATGCCCTACACCGAGGAGGCATTAACGAGCTATCTGTCTCCCGAGGCGGCATCGTCCCTCAAAGCCCCGGTCCTATGTGGCAGCTGGACACGCTGGTAATTGCCTGCACACCATAGCGGTTCTGCAGGCCTACCAGGCGGAGCTCTTGAAGGAGCTTGATGAGGGCGATGGACCGTCCCCCGAGGACATTACGGAGTTGTGTAAGGCCACCGACTTGTCTCTCCGCGTCACCAAGGAGACGGCCTGTGCCATCGACCGCTCCATGGCTGGGTTGGTGTGCGTGGACAGACATCTCTGGTTGAATCTATCGGGGATGAAGGAGAGGGAGAAATTCTTTCTGCTGGATTCCCCGATAGCTCCTGCGGGTCTCTTCGGCGACATGGTTAACACCGTCGTTAAGAAGATTCCAGGAGGTTAAGCAGTCGGCAGCCTTTCAGCAATTCCTCCCTTACCGCTCGAGCTCCTCAGGCCGTCCACCAGCGCTTCCCACCGGCAAGCACAAAAGGAGAGCGCCACCTCCCGAGCCCCTCCCGAGGGAGCCTGGCAACAGAGACGGCACTCTTGCCAGAAGGCTTCTGAGCCGAAGGGTGATCTGAGGACCGTCTTTCAGGCGAAGAGGGCTTCTGGCAAGCGATCCTAGCTTCGGCCAGACTGCTCAGAGCTGTCCCACGCGGAGGGGAACGACAGAGGTCGTGTCCACTCCAGAGCACTTCGGGCCTCATTGATTTCCTGTGTACACACACCGCTCCAGCCACCTCGCATCCGCACACCAAACAGTGAACGCGTCCGCACACCAAAAATACTCGACTAATCCCTGCCAGACAGCCGCTTCAGGGGGTCGGGAATGAGGCTTGGTTGGTACCAGAGGCCAGCCTTGAGAGGCTGGTTCCCCTAGTAGAATATCTCGGTGCATGGTCATGCCTTCCGAATATATCTGCTTGGGCCCTGCGCACTGTGGGCAAGGGGTACAGACTGCAGTTCAGCGTTCCACCGCCGTAGGTCAATGGTGTTGTCTGGACTGTGGTGTCCCCAGCCCAGCAGCAGGTTATGGAACAAGAAGTGCGCTCCCTGCTGGTAAAGGAGGCCATAGAACATATCCCTCCGCCAGACAGGGAGTCTGGCTTTTACAGCTGTTACTTCATTGTTCCCAAAAAGGATGGGGGGTTGCATCCCATAATAGATCTGAGGTACTTGAATCGTTCTCTGTGGAGATTCAGGTTCAAGATGCTCACTTCAAGATTGAAGATTCAAGAGTTTTATTTGTCACATACACAGTTATATACAGAATATACAACCGGCAGTGAAATGTAAACAGGTCCGCTCCATGGACAGTGCAAATTCACAGTTAAAAACACAAGGAGGAAATTATATAGAAATAGGATAAAAAAAAAAAAAGTACTAATATTATATAATATATATATATATATATATATATGTCTATATCTGTAGAATTATAAATAATCAAGTCAAGAGAAAAAAAAAGTAAAAATAAGAATAAAGTGGAATAAAATAATTGAAGTAGACTGTGCAGTGAGTAAACTGTAGACTTATAAATATGTGGTTAACAAATGTATAAAGAGTATAATGTGCAAACAGGTTTATAACAGGTTGTTACACAGTAACAACGAGAACAGAACGTGCAGTGCGATGACAGTATGTTTATCCTGAAGTGAAGTCACGTGGTGTTAAGTGACTGAGTTCAGGAGTCTGATGGCCTGGGGGAAGAAGCTCCTCCTGAGTCTCTCAGTTTTGGCCATCAGGCTTGGCGCTTACCAGATGGCAGCAGCATGAAATGAGGGTTTGCAGGGTGATTAGAGTCCTTGATGATCTTAGTAGCTCTACCTTTGCAGCGTTTGGTGTAGACGTCCTGCAGAGACGGGAGAGCTGACCCTGAGATGCGCTCGGATAAGCGCACGACTCTTTGCAGGGCTTTGCGGTCATGACTGGTGCTGTTCCCATACCACGCTGTGATGCACTGAGTTAATACACTTTCGATCGCCCCTAAATAGAACGTTTTCAGGATAGCTGGTGAAACCCTGAATTTCCTCAGCTGGCGCAGGTGGTACAGTCTTTGCCTGGCTTTTTTCACCTGTGTCTGAATGTGAGCAGTCCAGGTCAGGTCCTCGGAGATGTTTACACCCAGGTACTTGAAGCTGCTCACTCTCTCTACTGGTGACCCGCTGATCATGAGGGGGGAGTATGTCCGTTGCTGTCTCTTCCTGAAGTCCACAATAATTTCTTGAGAGGAGGTCTGAATGCCCTTTTCCTCAGTCTGTTACGGATACCAGCGCGTTTCCCACAGTGTTTCTTGATTCTTCGCCGTTGACTCGTCTGTCCATTGTTCAACTCGGCATTGCGAAGAATCAGAGGATCGGTGAAAGTGTCCTGAAACAGTCCAGTGTAGAGGTAACCAATGTCCAAAAGAGTTTTGCTGTCATAGTAGATCAATGCAGATGATAAGTTTGTAAAAACTGAGAGTAAAAGAAAGTAAAATAGTAAATAAAAGCACAGTCTTCGCGGAGCGACCTGAACGGCGACCAAACACGGCGGCGCCATTTTGAGATATTTCCCAGCCATTGTGAGTCAGATGCAGTTCGAGGACTGGTTCGTCACGATAGATCTGAAGGACACATATTTCCACATCTCCATCCTTCCTGCCCACAAGAAGTTCCTGAGGTTCGCTTTCGGGGGGCGAAGTGTACCAGTATCGGGTACTTCCTTTTGGCCTAGCTCTTTCCCTTTGCACCTTTACCAAGTGCATGGATGCAGTGCAGGGCCTTATCAGGCTCCAGGGCATCCGTGTACTCAATTATATTGGGAGAGATGGCAGTTCAGCATCGAGATGTCGTTCTGTCTCATATAAGGTGCTTGGTGCTGAGACTGAAAACGAAGAAGAGCGTTTTGATGCCATCCCAGAGGACTACGTTCCTGGGGGTTGTATGGGACTAGACCATGATGCGGGCCCAAATGTCCCCTAGGGTGTCTAGTCCATATGGGCGGAATTCTCAGCAATGAAGCTAGGAAATGCTGGCGGTTTACAAAGCTCTGAGGAGCTTTTTCCTGGACTTCCCCGGCCACTATGTCCTGATACGAACCGACAATATGTCTGTGGTGTCGTATCTTGAGGGGGCCTGGTACCTAGAGGATGGCTTGTCAGTGGGCGTCGTCAAGACCATACTCAGTTCCAGGGATCCTTCTACGAGGAAACTGTACAACCTGAAGCGGAATGTCTTTTCCACTTGGTGTAGAGAATGGGATTTGAATCCAGTTGATTGCTCTGTTGCAGCAGTACTGGAGTTCCTCCAGGAATGTTTCTCTGCTGGTCTAACCCCGTCCACTCTTAAGGTGTATGTGGCTGCCATTAGGGCTTTCCACTCGCCTGTAGATGATGGACCCTTGGGGAGACATCATCTGGTTGTACGGTTCCTCCATGGGGCTCGGAGGATGAGACCTGCGGCTCGCTCCAGAGTCCCAGCTTGGGACCTGGCGGTGGTACTTGAAGGGTTGGTTGAGGCCCCCTTCAAACCACTGGAGTCGGCTGAGGCAAAGAACCTGACCCATAAGGAGGCCTTTCTCCTTGCCATCACTTCTCTGAGGAGAGTGGGGGACCTCCAGGCCTTGGCGGTGATGCCAACCTGCCTGGAGTGTGCCCCTGGTGGGGTGAAAGCCATCTTATACCCTAGGCCGGGCTTTGTGCCCAAGGTGCCATCGAGTGGGGTGCGGTCAGTGATTCTTCAGGCATTTCATCCTCTGCCTCACGCGACGGCAGAGGAAGCCAAACTTCACCTGCTCTGTCCGGTCAGGGCTATCTGGAGAGGTCTGCGCAGTAGAGAAAGTCGGACCAGCTGTCGGAGTGTTTCGGCTCACCCCGGAAGGAGCTGCCTGCTACCAAGCAGACAATCAGTAATTGGATTGTCCAGGCGATAGCCACGGCTTATCAGGTGCGCAACTTGCCTTCACCCATAGCCATGAGGGCTCACTCGACAAGGGGCATTGCCTCCTCGGTGGCCCTCCTTTCTGGGGCCTCACTTCAGGAGATCTGCGAGGTGGTAGGGTGGGCCACCCAGCGACGCCTGGCGCTAGAGTGCTCGCGTCCTAAGTGTGTCTGGAATTCAGCTTCACACTAGGTCATTGTGATACGGTGTGGCATAGCAGGTATTCGTTCCCCAAAGTGTCGTCACAACGACGCAGTGCGAGTTCCCTCGAAAGGGAATGTCTCAGGTTATGAATATTACCCTTGTTCCCTGAGAAGGGAACGAGACACTGTGTCTCGCCACCACACCTCATCACGTGAGAGCACCTGCTTCAGCTTCATCGCAATGCTGTCTGTACTATGTGCCGGCATCCTTTTGTAGCTTCCGGGTATTCCATCACGTATAACGCCATGACGCAGCACCAATCAGGATCGGTGACAGATTTCATTCATGCTTCAGATGCTCTACACTAGGGGCGTTCCCCAAAGTGTCGTCACAACGACGCAGTGTCTCGTTCCCTTCTCAGGGAACAAAGGTTATAGTCATAACCCGAGACATTTTCCAGGGTAGGCATCCCAGATGAGATCCTTACGGACAAGGGAATGAACTTCACTTCTCACCTGATGAGACAACTACATCAGCAACTAGGCATCATAGCACTAAGGACCAGTACATATCACCCACAGACGCATGGACTAGTTGAACGGTTCTATCAGATGCTGAATGGCATCCTGTGGAAGTGCATGACCGGGACAAATGGCTCCCCATTCGCATACAGAGAGGTACCTCAGGCTTCAACCAGGTTTTCACCCTTCGAATTCCTGTATGGTGGGCAAGTCCAAGGGCCACTGGACATCTTAAAACAGGCCTGGACAGTCAATAGCAGACACAGAGGAGAGAAGCATCACGGGGTTCATCCTGGAGATGAGGGACTGGCTAGAGATTTACAGAAAGCAAGCAAGGGAGAATCTTCAAGAAGCACAAGAAATGATGGTATGACCAACAAGCCAGACTGCGTCAGTTCCAATCGGGACAGAAAGTGCTGCTTTTGTTACCCACTTCGGCAAACAAGCTACTTGTCAAGTGACTAGGGCCGTATACTATTGTGAGGAAGATGGGGCCTGTAACTTGTGAGATACATCACCCTGACAGAGCTTGTCCATCCATCTCACTGACTCTACACTGTCAAGACAGCAACCCCTTATAGAATTCCAGAAAGAATTTCAGATGAGACAGAGGGACTTAAGTATAAAATGACGGCGAGCTAAAAGACATACAGCTGTGATGATTAGTGTCCATGGTAATGGATGAGTGGCGAGAATTTAAACAAAGGAACGTATGTTATGAATGAAAACAAAATAGAAGTCCATGAAAACTAAGACAAACCAAACGTGACTCTGACAGTATATATAAAAATCCACTAAAACTTAAGCATTCATAGCACACTTTTAAGTAATACACTTATAAAACATCTGTATAGTTGGTTTACTTTATCTGACTACACTTAAAATCAATTTAAAGGAACACGTCGACTTTTTGGGACTTTAACTTATTAATTGTATCCACCAGAGTTAGATAAGTCCATACATACCATTCTCATTTCCGTGCATCCCATAACTCTGTCTGATTATTTCTTATCATATACCTTATAAAAAAGATGAGTCGCGTTTGTTTCTATTGTGTATGTGTGTGTGTGCTTATTGTGGGTACCATGACAACAGTGCGAGTTATAGTAAGCATGAGTGCTGGCGCCCGCTGACGGCTCGCACTGATCACAGGAAAGCGCACATGGCAGAACTCAGTATTTTGATTTAATAATATGGTTTCTTTCTCTCAAAACCTTATAGTATATGCCTCCTGAACACGCGCCATATATGGCGCGTGTCTCACTGTATCATTGTGTGATACTTTTGTATATTTTTTTTTATGTTTTAGCCTGGTCGCTATTCACTGCCATAACAGGAAGGAGCGCGTGCAGGACTATTTTTAAAATTTCTGCTTTTGAGGTCTGAAAAAGAAGGACATATGGGATTAGAACAACAGCAGGCTGAGTAAAAGATGGCTTTATTTTCATTTCAGGGTGAGCTATCCCTTTAAGTTAACTAACCTGAATGTGTGGGTGATAAGCCTTTAGATGTCACTTAAAGTTGGTGGTGTTTTTCCCTGATAGTTTTTGTCCGCAGTGCTTCCCGTCAGTTATAATGACATTCTGACTTTTTGTCAATATCATTGTACGTTAAAATCGACCAAATATCGAGCCTCTTATTTCTACCTAGCATGCCGTCATCACTCGTGTTCGCTACTGTCTATGGGTGTTGTGTTCTTGCTCCATGTAGTTTGGTGTTGCAACCACAGAATGGTTAAGGAGACCTGTAATTGAGCAACAGCGCCAACTCATTCAGAATATTTTGTCTCATGATGAAAAAATAAGAGAGAGATTTTATCTTAGTTTTTATTTTATGCAAAACATTTTAGTCTCGTCTTTTTTCGTCAACAATAATGCATGTTAATTTAGTCTTAGCGTTTTTGGACATTGGTGCAGTCTCGTCATCGTCTTGCCTTAGTCATGGAAAAAAAGGTTGTTGACGAACATATTTAGAGTCGTTTCGTCTGACAAAATTAACACCATTTACCTCCAGTCTTTGTGCTAAGCTAGGCTAGTGGTGGGTGGGTCAGACAAGAGTTATGGGATGCACGGAGATGAGAATGATATGTATGGACTTGTCTAACTGTGACTAAAGTCACAAAAAGTCAGTGTTTTCCTTTAAGTGCTAATTAGTGCATTTATTTTAAGAACATCGCACACTGGGAACATTAGACAACACCATTCCAATTTTGTGTCGTGAAAAAGCGGCCTTGATGTTCAGCTAAAAGCCTCTTTTGTATTGAATGGAAAAAAAGTCAATCATGACTTTTGCACCACGTGGGTATATAATGATAAAATTGTCAGTTTTGGGTGAACTATTCCAATATAATATCAAATTATATATAATATTATATTTTTGTTGTTTTACAGAGTTTATATTTGCTACCAAAGCTGATCTGATTCTACTGTCTCTAAATGTTGTTTCAGGGACTACTTCTGGAAAAACAAAGCTGAACATTGTGCTGTGTGGATATAACACAACCCTCAAGAACTCTGTGTCTAAAGTATCTCGAGGGGTAGCGCCAACTAAACCTCAGAAAGAGATGAGTAAAGTGTGTGTGAAGAAAGAGGATAAGATTCATGGACGGCAGATCACCTTAATAGAGCTTCCAGCTCTCACTCAGCTCTCAGAAGAGGAAGTGATGCGGGAGACTCTCCGCTGTTTGTCTCTCTGCCATCCTGGAGTTCATCTTTTTGTCCTCGTTACTCCTGTCGGTTCACTGACTAATGAAGACAAAGCAGAAATGGAGAAGATTAAAAGAATATTTAACTCCAATGAGCACTTCATGGTGCTTTTCACTGCTGAACTCACCGTTGACAAAAGCGTGTCAGATTTTGTAGTATCTACAGAAGCTCAGAGGGTTGTGAGTCTCTATGGGAGTTGGTACAGTGTGATGGGGATAAAGGACCATAGAAACTCTGAACAGATCTCCAAGATGCTGGATTATATAGAGAACATGACGACTGAGCCCTATTCACTTCAGATGTATTTAAGAGCTCCAGAGAAGAGAGTCAGACATGAACTAGAGGAGAAACTGAGCGTGAGAGATAAAGAAATCAGAGAGTTACAGGAGAAGATCAAGACACCGGGTGAGTGAATTCATATATATCTCTGAATTAAACATCTTTGTGTGAATACAGTAATAAACTTACAGTACATCCATACATGAAGAAACACCCTTTACTTATTTCAAGGAGAAAAAAATAGACTAAAAACATAACATAAGTGAATCGATTAAGAATATAGGGTAAACGTACCTATTAAGCTCAAGTACCCATTAAGTCACTACCATCTTTGAGCTCAGATTATAAAAAGAAAAAAATTATTTATCATCCTACTTGATGTCTTAACCAAATGATGTATTTGTTACTATACACCTCCTGTAATTTCAAACTAATCAGACCATTGCACACTGAGATATGGGTGTCTGTGTGTTCACACTGTCTGGCAGCCATTTTGAAAGCTGTCTGAAAACTTTCACCAGAAGAGCTCTTAAATGTGCATTTTTAGATGTGTAAGCCTTTATTTTCATTAAGTATAACTTCTTACTGCAAAATTAAGAGATTAACGTTTAGACTTTTGCATATTATAACCTGGAACCTGCATGTGGAAAATAATTACAGTTAGATCCAAAAGACAGCATAGCGCAGATGCTACAGAACATAGTTAGCTTACTAGCTGTATAAGATTGTGTGCTACACTAATATATTACTTCACAGGCATTACTGGCTTGTGCTTTTAAATCCATTATATTATACATTTACAGTTTATTGATGTCCTGTGGTTTTACACTGCTTTAATTTTTAAAGATTTCATATTATTGTGCGGTGAGGTTAAAGGGTCTCTACTGTGAAAATCACAGCTTCAGTGTGACATCAGTAAAAGTATAATTTCATAGATATACGTATGAACTTAATGCATGACCTAGATTATTTTGTTTAACAAAATTGTCCTTTTAAATTTATAAATTTAATATTTATTAATTAAAAAAAAGGTTTGCTTTTCCAGTTAAGCTCAGTGTGCTTTTTTAAGCTCATCCACACTGAACGTCATGTAAATACTTCATAAACAGACTTTAAGTATTAACTGATGGTTGTCACTTCAAGTTAATCTTTACAAAATTATTCTTTAAAAAATAATTCCCTTCATTAAATGCAAAATAACTTTTTGCATTTAATGAAGTATATCTTAATTTAAACACTTTTGTAATTTAAAATGAAATATTATGGTGTGAGCGATTAATCTTTTATCTTAACATAACTTCTTGTACTCAAACCAATACCCTGTGCACTAAAATGTCTCAATGTAGATTTTGGTGAATAGGTACGTTTACCTGTTACAGGTTTGGTGTAGATCAAACTCACGCAGGCGAAGGAGAACTCGGAACAGGTACTTTAATAATAAACTCAGGAAACAGGCAGGAAAAACACCAACAAACGTGAACGAGAACCGACAAACACTAAGGGCAAACAGAGGGCTTAAATACACAGGGGAAACAAGGCGATGACTAGACTAATTAACAATACACAGCTGGGACAAGTGAACTCATAATGAGGGTGACCATGGGAACGCAGGAGTGGCGGGAAAACTGAACAAAGGAACATGTGACAGGATAAAACACAACAGAAACAGATATACATGTAACAATACCCTAATTCAGTGACTCTTTCAGGAAGACAAAATATTTAAATGTTATCTATGTTATATTTCATCTACACACTTCTGCTACAAGCATGTACTTTTTCTTCACAAAGAGTATGTACATTTAGGGCAGGGGTTTTCAAACTGGGGTCCTCCAGAAGCTTCTACGGGCTCCTCAGAAAATTTCAGAGAATAAATAAAGTCTACTGAACATTCTAACGGTTTCTTTTCTAAATGTTTATCTCCTCCTATAGTCCCCTTTATCTCACTCACTGGGGCTGTAAGGCAGTATTCTTAACACAGTACGTAAGCTGCTTACATACATTATTGTGAAATTTGCTTATACAAATAATTTTTAATTGAAAATGTTCTTTATACAGCCAACATTAAGTTTGGAAATATTTTGTATTTATAAATGTCACACTTACTACAAACCCGATTCCAAAAAAGTTGGGACACTGTACAAATTGTGAATAAAATCAGAATGCAATGATGTTTTCTTGATGTTTATGATGAAATACTGCATTCTTGTATTTCTGGAGAGCGTAGGGCGGCGCCTGACTAATCGGCTGCAGCCCGGAGGCTTGCTCCAAACTCATTTCGTTATACTGTACTTGTACATGTGTAATGACAAATAAATAACTTGTAACTTGTATGTGGAAGTTTCGAATTTCTATATTTTATTCAGAATACAACATAGATGACATATCAAATGTTTAAACTAAGAAAATGTGTCATTTTAAGGGAAAAATAAGTTGATTTTAAATTTCATGGCATCAACACATCTCAGAAAAGTTGGGACAAGGCCATGTTTCCCACTGTGTGGCATCCCCTCTTCTTTTTCTAACAGTCTGCAAACGTCTGGGGACTGAGGAGACAAGCTGCTCAAGTTTAGGAATAGGAATGTTGTCCCATTCTTGTCTAATACAGGCTTCTAGTTGCTCAACTGTCTTAGGTCTTCTTTGTGGCATCTTCCTCTTTATGATGCTCAGATGTTTTCTATGGGTGAAAGATCTGGACTGCAGGCTGGCCATTTCAGTCCCCGGATCCTTCTTCTACGCAGCCATGATGTTGTAATTGATGCAGTATGTGGTCTGGCATTGTCATGGTGGAAAATGCAAGGTCTTCCCTGAAAGAGACGACGTCTGGATGGGAGCATATGTTGTTCTAGAACTTGGATATCCCTTTCAGCATTGATGGAGCCTTTCCAGATGTGTAAGCTGCCCATGCCACACGCACTCATGAACCCCATCCCATCAGAGATGCAGGCTTCTGAACTGAGCGCTGACAACAACTTGGGTTGTCCTTGTCCTCTTTAGTCCGGATGACATGGCGTCCCAGTTTTCCAAAAAGAACTTCAAATTTTGATTGGTCTGACCACAGAACAGTTTTCCACTTTGCCACAGTCCATTTTAAATGAGCCTTGGCCCAGAGAAAACGCCTGCGCTTCTGGATCATGTTCAGATATGGCTTCTTTTTTGACCTGTAGAGTTTTAGCCGGCAGCGGCGAATGGCACGGTGGATTGTGTTCACGACAATGTTTTCTGGAAGTATTCCTGAGCCCATGTTGTGATTTCCATTACAGTAGCATTCCTGTATGTGATGCAGTGCCGTCTAAGGGCCGGAGATCACGGGCATCCAGTATGGTTTTCCGGCCTTGACCCTACGCACAGAGATTGTTCCAGATTCTCTGAATCTTTGGATGATATTATGCACTGTAGATGATGAGAACTTCAAACTCTTTGCAGTGTTTCTCTGAGAAACTCCTTTCTGATATTGCTCCAGTATGTTTGGCCGCAGCATTGGGGGAATTGGTGATCCTCTGCCCATCTTGACTTCTGAGAGACACTGCCACTCTGAGAGGCTCTTTTTATACCCAATCATGTTGCCAATTGACCTAATAAGTTGCAGATTGGTCCTCCAGCTGTTCCTTATATGTACATTTAACTTTTCCGGCCTCTTATTGCTCCCTGTCCCAACTTTTTTGGAATGTGTAGCTCTCATGAAATCCAAAATGAGCCAATATTTGGCATGACATTTCAAAATGTCTCACTTTCAACATTTGATATGTTATCTATATTCTATTGTGAATAAAATATAAGTTTATGAGATTTGTAAATTATTGCATTCCTTTTTATTCACAATTTGTACAGTGTCCCAACTTTTTTGGAATCGGGTTTGTATTTATCTAACGGTTTAAATGTTTTTATTTCGTATACATAAAAATATATAGATGGATTTTAGGAAAGGGGTCCCTCATAAAAGATTCATCATATTTGGGGGTCCATGGCATCACAAAGTTTGAAAACCCCTGATTTAGGGCATAGTATAAGTGGGCACATTGGGACATAACATGGCTTCATTTGCCGTTTGCACTAATTGGTGAATAATGTGAATAATTCAATGACCCAGTCATTAAGACCTACTGGAAGTTTTAGTTTCATAATTTAGAGTATCATTTAATTTCTTTTATTATTTTTGAAAAATAATTTCATATTCCAATATAAATTTTTATTAAACCCATGTTATTATAAAGTAGCATTTAATGAGATTTTAAAGAATAAAGCTTATTACACAGCTCTCTGGAATTATTGCTGCTCTCACATATCTTGAATCACTCCATGATCTTTGTAATTTCTCACATCAAAACAACCAGTTTGTGGGACCTATTTCAAGTAGTCCTCGTTTCCTGTTTACAAATGTTGGCTTTGCGGTCCGTGTGACCCCAAAATTGAAACCATAATTGTAAAAAATATATATTATAATTATATATTATAATATATAAGTTTTCAATAATACAAATAATATATAAATTTTTTGTTTTGTTTACTTCTTATCTATACAGTAATGCTGTGTTTTGGGAGATTTGAAGTACTTTTGTACCTATTTACCACAATAATCCGTAACTACACCATTAGCAAGCATGTGAAATTGTGAAAAAATGTGAAAAAAAAATCACTCAAATTATTATCCAAATTTAATTTAAATTGTTTCTGGATATTGATCTAGGTGTAAGGTGTAGAATTCTGCCATCTGGTGGTTAGATATTAAACTATGGATATTTATTTTTAAAGCAATAACTTGTTTTGACCAGCAGAGGGCCATTGAAAGCCATTAATTTTACTGGATGTGGTGATTTTACCAACTTCTCCTAAATGCCTCATAAGTCACACCTAAAGGACAAAACTCAGAGTCAGATTGTAATAATAATTAACTTTAGAATGTAGACAAAATAAATAATGTGAATAAATAATAATATAAATAATATCCAGAAATGCACAAGAGTAAAAGGGATTGCACAGTCCTCAGACTCTGAGTCTCCCCAGGCTCAGAGTCTTCTAGGTTTTCTTAATTTTCGCTGGAAACCAGCACATAGCCCAGGGTCTCAAGAAGACTGTACCTCTTTGCCATACTGCCAGCACAGAATGACCCATGTGCAGGAACACAAAGACACTCTTTTATATCTTTTGCGTGGGAACAACTTATTTGTTTTCAAAACACAAATGCAGCTCTTACATATGGAGACAGATTAGACTCATTAATAATTCACGCAAAAAACACGATGCACACATGTGTAGCCAATTTTACACGCATAAAACCAAATTCACGTGCACAAAAAACAATTCAAATGCGCAAAATAAAATTACATATTCATAAAATACATTTCTCAAACGCAGATTTACAACTTCATCCTGTAATGTGAATGTGCAAACCGTCATTCACGTGTGAATTGCCTTGGATTTGTGTGTGTGTGTGTGTTTGAGACTTTCCTGGCAGCACTCTCCTCCCACCGGATCAGTCATACTCTTTAGCCAATCAGATTTAAGATTATCAATCGGCCAATCACACTCCCAGGGACAAACTGTGTTAGCGACTTAAGTTTCCTAACTAGGGAGGACCCTTTGCTATAAGGAAGTAAAGGAGTTGTGTATTTAGAATAGTCATTTATTGTTTATTTGCCATCCATCTGTTTTTATTTTTCCCATTTCAATTAAATTTTGCTTTAATAAACACAGTGATCTAAGTTGTCTCAGTAAGTTTCCTACTGGTTGACTGAAGGGGTTTTATGTTAGGTCCTTTATAATTAGTAGGGATGGGCGTGCCGATAGTGATGTGAGCATTGTAAGTATCCATACTCAAAAAAATAATAAGTGTTTTTTTACCATTTTGTTTATTTAACAAGAAATGTAATGCATACAAAATATGCATTGAATTGGACAAATAAACTATGCTTGCAAATAAGTGTTTAGTAGAACTATTTTCCTGCTCATCTGAAGTGTGCAAATGCTGCAAGACAGAACCAATCAATCACAGAGAGCATTCACTCACTGCTGACACTGCATTCAAACCAGAACAAAGCTTATCAGAGAACATGCTTCAGTTATTTCTCAATAACAAAATGAATTTTGATCCAATACATTTATTTAAATTGAAGTTCATATTGATCATGTTCTATTCTGTAGTTATTGTTAATATATATTGTAAATATAACACTGTCAGAATAAAAAGGTTGTATTTTATGGGTGCAAAAGCCTGTCACTGGCAGTCCCTTGTGAAAATGAACCATGGTTTTACTACTGTATATTTACACTCACCTAAAGGATTATTAGGAACACCTGTTCAATTTCTCATTAATGCAATTATCTAATCAACCAATCACATGGCAGTTGCTTCAATGCATTTAGGGGTGTGGTCCTGGTCAAGACAATCTCCTGAACTCCAAACTGAATGTCAGAATGGGAAAGAAAGGTGATTTAAGCAATTTTGAGCGTGGCATGGTTGTTGGTGCCAGACGGGCCGGTCTGAGTATTTCACAATCTGCTCAGTTACTGGGATTTTCACGCACAACCATTTCTAGGGTTTACAAAGAATGGTGTGAAAAGGAAAAAACATCCAGTATCACGGCAGTCCTGTGGGCGAAAATGCCTTGTTGATGCTAGAGGTCAGAGGAGAATGGGCCGACTGATTCAAGCTGATAGAAGAGCAACTTTGACTGAAATAACCACTCGTTACAACCGAGGTATGCAGCAAAGCATTTGTGAAGCCACAACACGCACAACCTTGAGGCGGATGGGCTACAACAGCAGAAGACCCACCGGGTACCACTCATCTCCACTACAAATAGGAAAAAGAGGCTACAATTTGCATGAGCTCACCAAAATTGGACAGTTGAAGACTGGAAAAATGTTGCCTGGTCTAATGAGTCTCGATTTCTGTTGAGACATTCAGATAGTAGAGTCAGAATTTGGCATAAACAGAATGAGAACATGGATCCATCATGCCTTGTTACCACTGTGCAGGCTGGTGGTGGTGGTGTAGTGGTGTGGGGGATGTTTTCTTGGCACACTTTAGGCCCCTTAGTGCCAATTGGGCATCGTTTAAATGCCACGGCCTACCTGAGCATTGTTTCTGACCATGTCCATCCCTTTATGACCACCATGTACCCATTCTCTGATGGCTACTTCCAGCAGGATAATGCATCATGTCTCAAAGCTCGAATCATTTCAAATTGGTTTCTTGAACATGACAATGAGTTCCCTGTACTAAAATGGCCCCCACAGTCACCAGATCTCAACCCAATAGAGCATCTTTGGGATGTGGTGGAACGGGAGCTTCGTGCCCTGGATGTGCATCCCACAAATCTCCATCAACTGCAAGATGCTATCCTATCAATATGGGCCAACATTTCTAAAGAATGCTTTCAGCACCTTGTTGAATCAATGCCACATAGAATTAAGGCAGTTCTGAAGGTGAAAGGGGGTCAAACACAGTATCAGTATGGTGTTCCTAATAATCCTTTAGGTGAGTATATTTACTAAGTTAGAGTTACTTTTCTGAAGACTATCTGAATGAACGTCTTTGACAGAGAGGCTGCAGATCGTGCAATATGTTTGTTTTCTTTATTTATCAAAAAGCATTTTTTTAATTGCGAGTATACACAAATAAAATAAACTTTTAGAAACTTGACAGATTATGATAAAAATTTATGATAAAAATTGGTTATTTGAGTCTCTTTGGCACTGATAAGAAAAAAAAATCAAGGCTGTCGCGTCAGCGCAATCATCGACCTCTAGGGGTTAAGTTTTGTTTAGTCATTGAGCACTGTTGACACACTTCAGTGTCACTATAATTGATACTATAATTTAGAGCTCGATTTTAATTGATTCTAATTTTTACAAACCAATATCTATTCTTGATTCCCAAGAAACAAGGAGTCATCCTGTTTTCAGTTGATGAATGAACAGAACATTGTAGCGCGTCTCCCATCCAATAAATCGCAATGATCTTTGTGCTTTGTTACTTTTGACTGAGGAAAAGGGCATTCAGCCCACTTCTCCCGAGCATTCTACTCACAAATGTCCAATCCTTGGAGAATAAGATGGACGATCTTAGAGCCAGGATAAGTTTTCAATGGGACATGAGTAACATCTATTGATTGTCCGAAACATGACTCACGCCCGCGGTCCCGGACACAGCTGTGACGCCGTCGGAGAACTTCTCTGTTTTTCGGATGGACAGAACAGCCGAGGCCGGTAAATCTAAAGGCGGTGGAGTGTGTTTCATGATCAACAAGAAATGGTGCGACCCCAGGAACATCACCATTCTTTTGCGATCCTGCTCGCCTCATCTGGAACATTTAACGATCATTTGCCGCCCATTCTATCTGCCAAGGGAGTTTTCCTCGGTCATCGCCACTTCCGTTTACATTCCACCGCAGGCAGACACAGGGCTGGCTTTATCTGGCCTTCATGATTACCAGCAGCTTCATAAACAAACACCCCGATGCTGCATCCATTGTCGCGGGCGATTTTAACAAAGCAAACCTGAAGAAAGTCTTGCCAAACTTTCACCAGCACGTCTCCTGTCCTACACGAGGAGCAAACACACTGGACCATTGCTACGCTCTGTTTAAGAACGCCTATAAAGCTCGTTCACTTCCAGCTTTTGGCAAATCGGATCATGCCGCCATTTTCCTCACACCCGAATACAAACAAAGGCTCGTTCAGGAACCCCCCCGGTGAGGTGGGAAGTTAAGCGCTGGTCACCCCACTCAGAGACCGCACTACAGGCAGCTCTTGATGACGTCGACTGGGACATGTTCCGGGCGAGTTCATCTGACGTCAGCGAGTTCACGGATGTGGCGCTTTGCTTCATCCACACGCTTACAGAGCAAGCCACGCAAACAATAATAATAACGTCCTTCTCAAATCAGAAACCGTGGGTGGACAATTCAATCTGTGCTGCAGTGAACACACACACTGCCGCATACAACGCCGGTCTCCTATCGGGGAATATGAATGACTATAAATCATCCTGCTATGCTCTCCGACGCGCAGTTAAAGCCGCAAAGCTCCATTATTATAAGGATCGAGTGGAATCTCACTTCCAACTCAACGACTCCCGGCGCATGTGGCAGGGACTGAGGACCATCTGTGCTTTTGGATCTAAATCCTCTGCAGAGGTGAGAGCTGATCCGTTGCTTGTGAACGAGTTAAACTCTTTCTACGCTCGCTTTGATTGTAATCACGGCAGCGCGACTCCGCCAAGTGACGCGTCAGAGGGAATTACTCAGAGCAGCAACAATCACGTGATCTCTGTCTTGGAGGATGAAGTTCGGAGAGCACTCAAGCGTGTGGACGTTAGGAAAGCTGCCGGGCCGGATGGTATTTCAGGCCGTGTTCTGCGGTCCTGTGCTGATCAGCTCGCCGGGTTGTTTACATCCATCTTTAATGAGTCCCTCGCTACATCTGTGGTCCCCACCTCCTTCAAAAAATCCACCAGCATCCCTGTCCCTAAGAATAGTAAACCCTCTTGCCTAAATGACTATCGTCCAGTGGCTCTCACGTCTATAGTCATGAAGGTCTTTGAGAGACTCATTAAAAACACCATTTGCGCCTACATTCCTGACACTTTGGACCCTCTTCAGTTTGCCTATCGTCCCAATAGATCGACTGAAGATGCCATCTCTTATGTCCTCCACTCCTCCCTCACTCACATCGACAGCAAAAGTGGGAACTACGTAAGGCTGCTATTTATTGACTATAGCTCAGCCTTTAACACCATAGTTCCCATTAAGCTAACCTCCAAACTCCTGGATCTCGGCCTGAATTCTTCTCTCTGCCACTGGATTGAGGACTTCCTCACTGGCAGGCCTCAGGTGGTGAGAATAGGCCAGTCCACCTCCACCTCCATCACCCTGAGTGTGGGAGCTCCACAGGGCTGTGTCCTGAGTCCCCTGCTCTACTCTCTCTACACACATGACTGTTTGTCCACACACAGCTCCACCTCTATCATCAAATTTGCTGATGATACTGTTGTCCTGGGCCTCATTTCCAACAATGAGACGGCATACTTGGACGAGGTGGAGCAACTAACATCATGCCAGGACAACTGTCTCTCTGAATTTTGGCAAGACCAAAGAACTGATTGTGGACTTCAGGAAGAGACAGCAACGGACATACTCCCCACTCATGATCAGCGGGTCACCAGTAGAGAGAGTGAGCAGCTTCAAGTACCTGGGTGTAAACATCTCAGAGGACCTGACCTGGACTGCTCACATTCAGACACAGGTGAAAAAAGCCAGGCAAAGACTGTACCACCTGCACCAGCTGAGGAAATTCAGGGTTTCACCAGCTATTCTGAAAACTTTCTATTTAGGGGCGATAGAAAGTGTATTAACTCAGTGCATCACAGCGTGGTATGGGAACAGCACCAGTCATGACCGCAAAGCCCTGCAAAGAGTCGTGCGCTTATCCGAGCGTATCTCAGGGTCAGCTCTCCGTCTCTGCAGGACGTCTACACCAAACGCTGCAAAGGTAGAGCTACTAAGATCATCAAGGACTCTAATCACCCTGCAAACCCTCATTTCACGCTGCTGCCATCTGGTAAGCGCTTCCGAAGCCTGATGGCCAAAACTGAGAGACTCAGGAGGAGCTTCTTCCCCCAGGCCATCAGACTCCTGAACTCAGTCACTTAACATCACGTGACTTCACTTCAGGATAAACATCGATACACTGACATTGCACTACACTTTCTGTTCTTGCTGTTACTGTGTAACGATCTGTTATAAACCTGTTTGCACATTATACTCTTATACATTTCTGTTAACCACATATTTATAAGTCTACAGTTTACTCACTGCACAGTTTACTTCACTTATTTATTTTTATTTTTTCTACTTGACTTGATTTATTTATAATTCTACAGATATATATATATATATATATATATATATATATATATATATATATATATATATATATATATATATATATAAATAGATAATACTTTTTTATCCTATTTCTATTATAATTTCCTCCTTGTGTTTTTAACTGTGAATTTGCACTGTCCATGGAGCGGACCTGTTTACATTTCACAGCCGGTTGTATATTCTGTATATAACTGTATGTGACAAATAAAACTCTTGAATCTTGATATGAAACAAAGTCTCAGAATTCAAATGACATGCATTTTATTACAAAATCCAAAAACATAAATAAGTTTTTCCGCTGTGGTGTGACCGATCGCTCTGGTGCAGCTCAGCTCAAGACGAGAAGTGACAGCACGGAGCTCACATGAACTCATCCGCTTTAATACCAGTTACAATGCGAAATAAACATGAATGAGCATGTTTGTAACTGCAAGTGTGTTCCAAGATACAGTAAAACTTGCCGAAATCCATGTCACGTGTAATCACTCAATCAGTGTTTCAACCGCAGAAAGACGTCAGTAAAACAGCTTGTAAACAATGTCATGTAACATCACATTTACCTCAGAAAAACCATATCCAGTGTCCATAAACTTGTCAGTCAGCTAGAAAAATGTACTCTAGAGAGGAGCATTTTGCTAACTATATGCACCATATCACATATCCATTATAATTTTTTATGTTTTTCAATATTTAATGCAGGTTTGAATAAATCTGGCATGTTTATGACAGCCACCATTTAAATGTTTATATTTCAAAAAATATAAAGTGTAAACATAAAAAAACATTGAGTGTAATTTAAGTGTTTATATACAAATCAGTTAATTTTTACCTTCAATATTATATATAGTAGGCTACAACTGACTCCGTAGTTTACAGAGTTAGTTCAAAGATTTGTTTTCCTTGAGAAAATTTGCCATGTATTGTACCTGATATATATCCAAAATAATCGAATGTTGAATCAAATCGAAATCAAATCGAATTGCAAGGGTGTGAATCGAAATTGAATTGAATTGTGAAATTTGTGTCAATACCCAGCCCTACTATAATTGTCATTTCAGTTACTGAGGCAGAGACTTTAAAAGCAAAAGGAAGAGCCATTCTGAGCTTTTTTTGTGACAATTTTTGTATTTCATTTAACTCATAGTTTTTTTTAATGACAAAAATAGTTTTTCAGTTATCACAACTGTTATAACACTGGATATTTAATAAACAGATATTACTGTTACTAAACTCTGCTCAAAAGAAATTTAAATTCTAAATCGTGATGTGTATCATATCGTGACATTGTTGGAGATACACAGCCCTAGTAAACATGTCAATGGAAATGACCTAGAGCTTTTATAGCCTCTGTTAGTGACATCATCAGGATGTGCCAGCATCAGAGGCTATAAGGAGATGAGCCACAGGTGCATCGTCAGGTCTTTTGTCTTGAATGTCAGAGGCCGTTCTGTGTTGGTTTGCATCAAAAAATCTCTTTCTCTTTATCTGACTACAGATCTTTGTTAGGAGTTAGATTTCAACTGGCAGTGTGCAGACTTTCTCTTTCTCATCTCTGTCTGAAAAGTGAAAAGAGTTAAGTCAAAGAAAACCAAGCAGAAAAATGAGTCAACAACAAAGTAACAAAGCACTGTCTCTCTCCATGTTCTTTTCCTATGCCAGAAATGGATACACACACCTACTGCTTTGTTTGTTTGGGGGAAAGAGCATGCGGCTGCTGCGTTGGAGCAGGGCGAGTGTGCGAGCACTGTGAGTTATTCACAGTTTAAATGCTTTGTACTCGTCTTGGCTACTTCCAGACCGCACCCATATCACCATCGTGGGGCTCCCGCAGGGATTTGGCTGACGAACAAGAGACGGGTCCATCCCTTTTGCTTGCTCTCTCACCAGATCTATATGTTCCCTCCTGTGATTCCCAAGCGCGCCCTGGTGCTTCTTCGGGTTATGCAGGGTGACGATAATGAATCTCTTGGGTCTGCGGACTTTGAGCAGCCAACCTCTGAGGGTTCCTCGCACGACAATAAATCCGTTGAGGAATTAATCAAGGTGGTTACTAGCGTGGTGGCCAGATTACAGCTTGACTGGCCTCCCAAACAAGAGACTCCCAAACGTAGTAAGCTAGAGGATAGGTTTGTATCTAAAAAAAACAAACATACATTCTGTGTCTTTGAGCCTTCGACGTCAACTTTTTTGACTATTGCGGGGGTATGCAGAGATGCCTCAGGTTGAAGAGACGCTCGTGAGCCATCTCTCACCTGGTTCTGCATCTTCACTTAAAAGATCTACCCTCCCCACAAAGCTGTGTAGAACAGCTTTGTTCCTCTATCGTGGAAAAAGCTTATCAAACTGCAGGTCAGGCTGTTGCTGCGTTGCACACTAAGACAGTGTTACAAGCATACCAGGCTGACCTCTTGAAGGACATTTTGAATGACGGGGATAAAAGATAAAGACCACGATTTTCTCATTGATTCACTGGTTTCTCCCTCTGGCCTGTTTGTCAACTCGGTGAACACAGTAGTCTCCAGATTCAGATAAGTTAAAAAGCATGAGGATGTTTTTGTACAGTTCCTTCCTCGCAGAGAGGAGAGGGTCCATCGGCCAGCCAACCTCTCCCTGGTCCTGAGTGGGGTCAGCTCATCACACTCAACAACCTCCCAGGGTGGCCCACAGGACAATTATTTAAAAAAAGATATGTCCTTATGGTCTTGCACCCAGTCTGGTGGGGGTAGCCCCCCTGCGGAACGGGGCCATCAAACATTTGCTTGCCCCTTCCAGCTACTCTCACAAAACCACTCCATCCCCACCGCCTCTGGTGATTTGGGGGGCAGCAATTTCCAGCAAAATGTTAGACGTTCTGTGTCTAAATCCTGCTATCATCCAGGACACAGAACATCTAACATCCCCTGAACAGGAAGTGTCAAAATTGTTACCACTCTCAGAGAGTCTGGCAGAGTCTTTGAGGTTTAAACCATACAGTTAAAGTGCTCAAGTTCAAGATTTTAACCATAAAGATGGTTGTCACAAATTCAACATCATGATTGGTTTGTCACGATCGATCTGAAAGACGCATGTTTTCACATATAAATATTGCCACAACAAAGTTCGCTTACCAAGCTTACCAATTTCGGGTTCTTCCATTTAGCCTAGCCTTGTCACCCCGCACGTATACAAAATGCATGGATGCAGCACTGGCTCCATTACGATTCGCATTTTGAATTACATAGATGATTGGTTAATACTAGCACAATCGCGTGAGATGACGCTTCAACACAGAGACATCGTGTTAGCTCATCTAGTTTCTCTAGGGTTGAGACTCAACACCAGGAAAAGTGTTTTTTCTCCTGCCCAGAGAACGACTTATCTAGGGATTGTTCGGGATTCGGTCACAATGCAGGCTTAACTGTTTTCTGCTCATATTGAGAAGACCCCGGTTCCTTGCCTTGAGTCCCACTCTAGGGGCGCCTTGTCATTGCAGATTGTTAACGACAGATGCCTCCCTGATGGGCTGGGGTGCGGTCTTAAGTGGTCGTCCAGCCCAAGGAGAATGGGAGGGTCATCAGCTCGATGGGAAAATCAACTGCCTCGAGTTGATGGCTGTAAAATACTTTCTCCTCTAGTTGAGGGGCTGTCATGTCCTAGTGGACAACACAGCAACAGTCTCTTACATAAATCACCAGAGAGGTCTGCGCTCACATAATCTGAACAGAATAGCAAGGAGGATTTTCCCTGGGCCCAGGACAAGTTCCTGTCACTCAGGGCAGTGTATATTCCGGGGCAATTGAATGTGGGACAGTAAATCCGCTCCTCAGGCAGAGGGCATGATATTCCATCCCAGGACCGAACTGTGGAACCTTCATGTTTGGCCCCTGATGGGTACCAACAGAGGGACTCACTTGACGTTACTGAGACCAGTGCTAGGGGTTCCTCCACTAGAAAAAATGTATGCCAGGAAATGGGGTGTCTTTGAAAGGTGGTGTACGACACATAATGCAGATCCAGTTAATTGTCAGAATGCTTCAGTTCTGGATTTCCTGCAGGAAAAGTTGTCAACAGGCACATGCCCCACCACTCTCAGGGTTTATGTGGCCGCACTTTCAGCTTGCCACTCCTTGGTTGACGGGGTGCAACATTGGGTCAGGGATGCTATTGCTCTTGCTTTTGAGGCACGCAGTCAAGCTTCGCTGATGGGTCTAGGGGCTTGCTTTGGCAAGGGGTGCCCCGTTACAACTTGTTTGTGATGTGGCAGGCTGGTCCTCTCCGCACACATTCATAAAATTCAGAGTGTGAGCACACCTACACAACCTTCAACCACACCTTCAAGCACGGAGGCGTGGGTATTCTCGTTCCCAATGCGCTAAGCAGCACAGCATCGATTGTAGCTTTTGAAAGGGAACGATCCGGGTTACTTGACTGTAACCCTGTTCCCTGAAAAAGCGGAATGAGATGCTGCGCTGCATTGCCGTGCTGAGGATGTCCCAGGACTGCTTTTCAGACCAAATATCCTATGATGCATCTGTGGCTCATCTATTTATAGCCTCTGATGCTGGCGCATTCTGATGATGTCACTAACAGAGGCTATAAAAGACATGACAATTCCTTTGACGTGTTTACACGTTATATTCACAGCTGGTCACGATAAAGACGTTCCCAATGCAGCGCAGAATCTCATTCTGCTTTTTCAGGGAACAGGTGTCAATACATGTGTCAAGACCACTTAATAACTACCTGTTGAAGCCACTGCCTGTTTCCCTGTTTTTACATGATTTCACAAAGATCAGATGGGAGATGTTAGAGATTTCTCTTCAGTGTTTCCAAAGGAGTACATGTTTAGCCAAGACTAAAGTTTTTTAAAAGTTAAAACCTCATTATTAAACTATTTTGTTCATTTTACAGTTCCAGAGGGTGTGAAGCTGAATCTGGCTCTGTGTGGGAGTGACAGAAGATTAAAATCCTTCATATCAAACCTGATCCTGAAGGGCGAGAGAGGATCAGAGCTCAGCTCAGAGTGTGTGAGGAGAGACGTGGAGCTTCATGGACGTCTGATCTCTCTGGTGGAGCTTCCAGCTCTGATCAACTCTCAACTCTCAGAGGAAGTGATGCGTCAAACTCTCCGCTGTGTGTCTCGCTGTGATCCTGGAGTTCATGTTTTCATCCTCATTATTCCTGATGGTCCACTTAATAATGAAGACAGAGCAGAAATGGAGAAGATCCAGAGAATATTCAGCTCAAGAATCAACAAACACCTCATGATCCTCATATACCAGAATCCAGAGCATCAGACAGCAGAACTAAATGAGGAGAAACAATCTGTCGTTGAGAGGTTTGGAGGACGGCATCATTTCATTGGCCCAAACACACAAGTGTCCATGTTGATAGAGGACCTGGAGCAGATGGTGGAGGCAAACAGTGGTGTTTGTTTCTCCACAGAGACATTATGGGATGCACAGATGGAAAAACTGCAGAAATTTGAAGAAATGGAGAAGAGAATCCATTCACTAGAGACGTGGTTTCAGGCACAAGGTAATTATCAGAAAAGCAGACACTTTTCATGATCGCACAAATCTACACAGATCTGTGAGATAAAACAATAACATTACATGTAGAGTTCAGAAGAAATAATACAATTAGCACATGACACTTCAGTTTAAATTATTCACAATATTCTCTGATGACCTGAATGATTGACAATCTTCACTTCAAATTCAATATACCACTTTTCATTTTTATTTGATCCATCTTTAGATTCAAAAGAAAAGGCAGATGATCTGAGGATTGTGCTGTTGGGAAAAACTGGAGTTGGAAAGAGTTCAACAGGAAACACCATCTTAGGAAGAAAAGCGTTTACAGCAGAATCATCTCAACAATCAATCACAAAAGAGTGTAAAAAAGAAACATGTGAACAAGACCGACACGTGACTGTGATCGACACTCCAGGACTGTTTGATACTAAACTTACTAATGAGGAGATCCAGAGAGAAATCACCAACTGCATCTCCATGATCCTGCCTGGACCACATGTGTTTCTCCTGCTGATACCAGTGGGACGATTCACTCAAGAAGAAGCACAATCAGTGAAGATCATCCAAGAGACGTATGGTGAAAACTCTTTAATGTACACCATTGTGCTCTTCACCAGAGGAGATGATCTGGATAATAAATCCATTGACCAGTGGCTGGGAAATCCTGGAACTCCCTTGATGAATCTGATTGAAGCGTGTGGAAACAGATACCACGTGTTCAATAATAAACAGACTGGAGACCGAACACAAGTGTCTGATCTACTGAAGAAGATTGATGACATGGTGAAAGCAAACGGAGGGAGTTACTACTCATGTAAGATGTTCAGAGAGATGGAAAGAGAAATACAAGAACAACAGATGAAGATTCAGATGGATAAAGTGGAGCAACTGAAGAGAGAAAGAGAAGAACTGATGAACAAACATGAAGAAGAGAAAAAGAGGATGAAGGAGGAAGAAAGACAGAATCAAGACAAAGAGAGAAAGAGAAGAGAAGAGGAATTCAGAGAGAGAGAAGAGCGATATAAAAGAGACATTAAAGTCATAGAGGATCATGAGAGAGAGATACGAGAGGAGAGGAGATGAAGAGAGAACGAGAGGAATGGGAGAGACAGAAACAACAGGAAAGACAAAGAAGAGAAGAAGAGGATGAGAGAAGAAGAAAGAAAGAACAGGAAATGAGGGAAGATCATAATCAAGAAAAAGTTAGAATGAAGATGATGATGGAGGAAGAAAGACAGAATCATTATAAAGAGAGAAAGAGAAGAGAAGAGGAGGATGAGAGAAGGCGAAAAATAGACAAGGAAACATGGGATGAATATTATCAGAGACTTAAAGAGAGAGAGAAAGAAGACACAGAGAGAAAGAGGCTCTTCAGACCAAACATGAAGAAGAGAGAGGGAGAATGAAGATGATGATGGAGAAAGAAAGACAGAATCATGACAATGAGAGAAAGAGAAGAGAAGAGGAATATGTAGAAAGAGAAGAACAATATAAAAGAGACATTAAAGACATAGAGGATCAGGAGAGAGAGATCCGAGAGGAGATGAAGAGAGAACGAGAGGAATGGGAGAGACAGAAACAACAGGAAAGACAAAGAAGAGAAGAAGAGGAGAAAGAAACTGATAATACAGACACATCCAGACAAGGTCAGAATCATAGATATGAGCAATGAAGGCCGTGAAAAGAATTCTGCATTGTTTATCCTTTACAAAAATGTATTTAATCTAATTATTATTATATTCAAATCAAATCAAATCAAATCACCTTTATTTATATAGCGCTTTTAACAAGTCCAATTGTTTCAAAGCAGCTTCACATTGTTAACAGGAAAATAATGCAACAGAATTTGTACAGCCGTTCTGGTGAAACGGTGATGTTATCCAGCTCATTTCAAGTATCATATAGTGTCAATGCAGGCAGATCGGTAATATAGATGAGATTTAGGAGTCCCCAACTGAGCAAGCCAAAAGCCAGAGGCAACGGTGGCAAGGAACCAAAACTCCTTCAGGGCCAGAATGGAGAAAAAAACCTTGGGAGAAACCAGGCTCAGTCGGGTGCCAGTTCTCCTCTGGCCGACGAACAAACAGTGTATGATTATAATTCTGGCAACATTGCAGGTCTTAATTCATATTAGGCAAATAGATATTTGTTAGATTATTCGAAAGATTGGAGTCGTCACGCCGGAGACGGGTTTAATGAGGATGTCGTGTCGATGCAGCATTTACGGGGGGAGTTTATTTGACATGTTCTCTGCAGACACTTCAGGGATGCGTTGGTCATGTCCAGACGCTGCTCCACCATGTGATCTGGATACGGCCCGGATCCGGCTGACTGCAGTAAACCTCGGGATAAACAGAGAGACTAACATTAGCATAGATGCCATTCTTCTTATGATGTAACGAGTACATCAGGTGTTATGGGAAGTGTTCCCGGTTCCGGCTGACCTAGTTAATGCAGCCTAAACAATCATTTACTGATTTGAATAATAGAGATTGATAATGTTTTATGTGTAAGCCATAGTAAAGAGATGCGTTTTTAGTCTAGATTTAAACTGACAGAGTGTGTCTGCTTCCCGAACAATGCTAGGAAGACTGTTCCAGAGTTTAGGCGCTAAATAGGAAAAGGATCGACCGCCTGCAGTTGATTTTGATATTCTAGGGATTATCAACTGGCCAGAGTTTTGAGACCGCAATAGACGTGATGGAGTATAATGAAGTTGAAGTTGAAGTTGAAGTTTATTCGTCATTACACATGTACAAGTACAGTATAACGAAATGAAGTTTGGAGCAAGCCTCCGGGCCGCAGCCGATTATTCAGGCGCCGCCCTACGCTCTCCAGAAATACAAGAATGCAATTTAGCAAGCATTACATAGCAAACACAACAAAACATAAACATAAACATAAACATGACACAGTACACGAGGTCACGTGGTGGGATTTTTTGTATGAGTGGGAGAGGAGATAGATAACAGACAGGCAGACGGATGGAACGGGGAGGGAATAAGGTCGGGTATGTATGGTGCGAGTGAGTCTGAGATTGTGTTGTGTGAGAATGTTAGCCATAACTTCAGATGTTTTCGAGTTCAGTTCTATGGTTTGTCCTTGAAGGAGATAAGGCAGTGCACAGGGAAAGATAGCAGACAGCTGCCCGGCTGACCTCCCAACCGAGAGATAGGGACCAAGTGAGGTTCGTTGGGCTAGTTGATTAGGTCAGGCAAATACAATTTATTATTTTTTAATCCATTTGATGATCTTCGGTAATTTGTCCGGATCATAATCAATCAATCAGATCTGGTCCTCAGCATTCGTTAATGCGTTAAGAGCTCGCTCAAGTACTGGGGAGCTAAACCATTTAGTGCTTTGTAAGTAATAAGCAAGATTTTAAAATGTATGCGATGTTTAATAGGGAGCCAGTGCAGTGTTGACAGAACCGGGCTAATATGGTCACACTTCCAGGTTCTAGTAAGAGCTCGAGCTGCTGCGTTTTGGACCAGCTGGAGTTTGTTTATTAAGCGAGCAGGGCAACCACCCAGTAAAGCATTACAGTAATCTAGCCTTGAGGTCATGAACACATGAATTAACTGTTCAGCATTTTGCATTGAAAGGATGTGCCGTAATTTAGATATATTTTTAAGATGGTAGAATGCAGTTTTACAGATGTTAGAAACGTGGCTTTCAAATGAAAGATTGGTATCAAAGAGCACACCCAGGTTCCTCACTGACGACGAGGACTTGACAGAGCAGCCATCGAGTGTTAGACAGTATTCTAAGTTACTACTTGCAGAGTTTTTTTGTCCAATAATTAAAAATTCATTTTTTTATGAATTAAATTGCAGGAAACTACTAGACATCCAATGTTTTATATCAGCTATGCATTCCGTTAATCTTGTGAATTGGTCAATTTCGTCAGGGCGTGAAGAAATATAGAGCCGAGTATCGTCAGCATAACAGTGAAAACTAATGCCATGCTTCCTAATGATATCTCCCAGTGGTAGCATGTACAGGGTGAAGTGCAACGGTCCTAGCACCGAGCCCTGCGGTACTCCATACTGAACTTGTGATCGGTGTGACCTCTCTTCATTTACTGCTACTAACTGATAACGGTCAGATAAGTATGATTTAAGCCATGCCAATGCAGTTCCACTAATGCCAACATAATTTTCGAGTCTATTCAAAAGAATGTTGTGGTCGATAGTATCGAATGCAGCGCTAAGATCGAGTAACACTAATAGAGAGATACAACCACGATCGGATGATAAGAGGAAATCATTTGTAACTCTGATGAGAGCAGTCTCAGTACTATGATACGGTCTAAATCCTGACTGGAAATCCTCACAGATACCATTTCTTTCTAAAAAGGAACATAATTGTGAAGACACTGCCTTTTCCAGTATTTTTGACAGGAAGGGTAGATTTGAGATCGGCCTATAATTGACTAATTCTGTAGGATCAAGTTGAGGTTTTTTAATAAGTGGTTTGATAATAGCCAACTTAAACGTTTTCGGTACATATCCTAATGACAAAGATGAGTTAATGATATTAAGAAGAGGATCTATGACCTCTGGTAGCATCTCTTTTAATAGCCTCGTTGGTATAGGGTCGAGCATACATGTTGTTGATTTAGATGATTTAACGAGTTTAGCCAATTCTTCCTCTCCTATAGCAGTGAATGAATTACATTTTTTCTCAGTGACACTACAATGCTCTGTCTGATGTGACACTGTAGTAGACGGCTGCATGGTTATAATTTTCTTCCTAATATTATCGATCTTACACGTAAAGAAGTTCATAAAGTCATTACTGCTGTGCTGTTTACAACCATCAGAAGTTGAAGCTTTATTTTTGGTTAACTTAGCCACTGTACCAAATAAATACCTAGGGTTGTGTTTGTTTTCTTCTAAGAGAGTCGAGAAATAAGCAGATCTAGCAGTTTTTACGGCCTTTCTGTATGCGATCATGCTCTCTTTCCATGAATTACGAAAAACCTCTAATTTTGTTTTCTTCCAGCTGCGCTCCATTTTTCTGGCTGCTGTTTTAAGGGCCCAGGTGTGCTTGTTGTACCACGGCGTTGGACTATTTTCTTTAATCTTCTTTAAGCGCCGGGGAGCAACTGTGTCTAAAGTGCTGGAAAAAAGAGAGTCAATAGTTTCTGTTGCAAAATCGAGTTCCTCTAGGCTATCTGGGATGCTGAGGAGATGAAACTGATGAGCAATTTTTAGTGGTGGCAGTGATAGTTCTGCCATATTTGAAGCGAGGGGACGGCTTTGCAGCCTTAGCTAAATTAAGTATACATGATACTAGGTAATGATCTGAGATGTCGTCACTCTGCTGCAGAATTTCAACGGTATCAACATTTATTCCATGTGACAATATTAGGTCTAACGTATGATTAAGGTGATGAGTGGGTCCTGACACGTTGCCTTACTCCAATAGAGTTTAGAATGTCTCTAAATGCTAATCCCAATGCGTCTTTTTCATTATCTACATGGATATTAAAATCACCAACAATTAGTACTTTATCTGCAGCCAGTACTAACTCTGATAGAAAGTCAGCAAATTCTTTGATAAAGTCTGTATTGTGCCCTGGTGGCCTGTATACAGTAGCCAGCACAAATGTCAAACGGGATTTATCAATTACACTACATAATGCTACATAAAGCACCAAAACTTCAAAAGAATTATATTTGAAACTAGACTCCCCCAGCAACAGCAACCCTTCCCCCTTTACCTTTCAGACGCGGCTCGTGTTTATAACAATAATCTTGTGGGGTGGACTCATTTAAAGTAAAGTAATGTAGTCGTCAGGTTTTAGCCAGGTTTCTGTCAAACACAGCACATCTAGATTATTATCTGTAATTATATCATTAACAATAAGTGCTTTTGGGGAAAGGGATCGAATATTCAGCAACCCAAGCTTTATCATTTGATCATCTGTATTATATCTGTTGTTTATTTGTTGGACATCAATTAAGTTTTTACTGTTGAATGGTCTTGATGTTTTTTTGTATTTACTAATTCAGGGAACAGACACAGTCTCTATGTGATAATATCTAGGTGAAAGAGTCTCTATGTATTGGGATTTATCTGACTTCTGTAACGGGAGACAGCTAGCAGACGGTCCTGCTTCCTGACCTGGGCCCCAGTTAGTCAAGGTTTAGCTTTAAGACTATATGCCAAATTACTAGAGAGAAGAGCAGCACCACTCAAAGAAGGATGGATGCCGTCCCTCTTCAACAGGTCAGGTCTGCCCCAAAAGCTTTTCCAATTGTCTATGAACCCTATGTTATTTTGCGGACACTACTTAGACAACCAGCCATTGAGTGATGATAGTCTGCTAAGTATCTCATCACTCCTTTTAACAGGTAGCGGACCAGAACAAAAAACTGCATCTGCCATCGTACTTGCGAGTTCACACACCTCTTTAATGTTAATTTTGGTGATCTCCGACTGGCAAAGTCGAACATCATTAGTGCCAACGTGAATAATAATCTTAGAGAATTTACGATTAGCTTTAGCCAGCACTTTTAAATTTGCTTTGATGTCAGGCGCTCTGGCTCCCGGTAAACATGTGACTATAGTGGCTGGTGTCTCTATTTTCACGTTCCGTGTAATAGAATCACCAATAACTAGGGCACTTTTAACAGGATTCTCAGTGGGTGCGTCACTGAGTGGGGAGAACCTGTTTGATCTAATCGGAACGGAAGAGTGTGTTTTTGATCCGCGACTATGCCGTCTGACCGTCACCCAAGTGTCCTGCTGCACAGGCTCTACAGCCGGAACCGAACAATGTATAGAGTTCACTAAGCTAGTCGCATCCAAAGCAGTGTCTAAAGCTGTTACATTCTCACTACTCTCAAATAAACTCTGGATGCGTGTCTCTAATTCTGAAATCTTCTCCGTCAGCCTGACTATCTCCTTACATTTATCACATGTGAAGCCCTGCTCGCCAACGGAGACAGATACACTAAGCATGAAACATGCGGTGCAAGTGACAATGACTGGAGAAGAAGACATGGCTTACCGTATTTGTTGATTAATCCAACTTACCAAAGTTGTTTGATGGAGTCTATTTACTAATCCAACTCACCACAGTTGTTTAGTGAACTCAGAAAACAGAAAACTCAGAAAACCCAGGTGCAGAGATGGCAAGCTAACAGGCTAGCGAAAAGCTAACGTGTGATAGTGATTTAGATTAAAAGCTAGTGATGTCAGATTTAATGTGGTAGGGAGTGTTAGACAATATATGAAGATGAGTAGGTTATAATTAGCAGTTTAAACAACAGAGAATTATATCAAATAAAAATCCCAAAAGAGCAGAGCAGAGCAGAGCACATGTGTGCACAGCAGCAATAGCAAACAGGGTAGACAGGAGCAATCGAAGACAGGAGCAATCAATCCAAAATGGATGCGAAGAGAGTTAACCTAAACTTTATTAAATGGGGTGGTAAGAGTCCTGGATAATGGATAGGGGATGGTGACTCAAAAACCATTGGGAACCACTGAGATGGACTGTTATAGTTTAAAGTTTAGTTTTGAGTTTAACACTTCTTTCTCAGGGTCTCAAATGTAATGAATTGATGTTAATCTCTAAACTCTATTGTTGTCATTTTCAGATGATGAAAATTCACCACCAGATCAGGAATGTTTGAGAATCTTGCTGTTTGGGAGGACAGGAAATGGAAAGAGTGCCACAGGAAACACTATCCTCGGGAAAGATGAGTTTCACAGTGAAGCCAGTAAATGTTTGGTGACCACTACTTGTCAGAAGGGAGATGGTGAAGTTGATGGTAAATCAGTCGCTGTTGTTGATACTCCAGGACTCTTTGACACCTCACTGAAATATGAACAAGTGGTGGAAGAAATTATGAAATGTGTTTCTCTGTCCGCTCCTGGACCTCATGTGTTCATCATTGTGGTGAGTTTGGGAAGAATCACCCAAGAGAAGAGAGACACTTTAGACATGATAAAGATGATCTTTGGCCCAAAAGCAGCAGAGTTCAGCATTGTTCTCTTCACTAGAGGAGATGATCTGAAAGGACAAACAATAAAACAATATATAGAGAAGAGTACGAATGCAGAACTCAAGAAACTGATCAGTGACTGTGGAAACAGATTCCTGGCCTTCAATAACAGAGAAACACGAGATCAGACGCAAGTTACTGAGCTGTTAAACATGATAGAAGAGCTGAAGGAATCTAATGAGGGCCAATACTTCACTAATGAGATGTTTGAGGCAGCGATCTCCAATGAACAGAGAAGAGAAATGATAGAAGAGAATAAAAGGAAAAATCAGGCTCAAGTTGAAAAATTAGAAGACCGATATGACATGGAAGACAAACTCATGAGAAAGAGACTGAAGGAGAAGAAACGAAAGACAGATGAGGAAAGAGTGAGGATGGAGAACAAGTTCAGAGAAAAACAGGAAACACTCAAGAGAAAGATTGAGGAGAAAAAAAAGGAGGAGGATAAGAAACGAGAGGAGGATGATCAGAAACAATCAGAAGAGGAAAGACAGAGAAGAGATGAATATGATCAAAGAATAGAAGAGATGGAGAGAGAGATTAAAAATCAGAGATTACAGTATGAAAAACAGCAAAAGAAAGAGAAGAGGAAGATAGGAAGAGAGAAGAAGAATATCAACAAGATCAAGAAAAGATGAAAACTGAGCAGGAACACATCATGGCAGAGTTAGGAAGAAAACAGGAAGAGGAAATAAAAAAGAGGGATTTAGAGGAACAAACGAGGAAGGAAAAGGAAGAGAAAGAGAGAGAAGAATGGAAGAGAAAAATAAAAGAGGCTGAAGATGACGAAGAGAAACAAGAGGGAATTAAACAACAGCTGAGAGAATGGGAGGAAGAGAAGAAAAGAGAGATGAGAGAACGAGAGGAAGAGGAAAGAGAGATGAAAGAGAGACACGAGGAACAGCTGAGAGAAAAACAAGAAGAACTGGAGAAAAAGAGAGAGATATTTAATGCAGAGAGTAAAAAGAAGAACAGATGATAAAGGACGAGAGAGAAAAACAGGAGAGAGAAGAAAAACACACAAAATATGAAGAAGAGAGAAATGAAATGAAAAGCCGTTATAAGCATCTGGAGCAAGAGAGGAAAGAGGAGTGGAAGAGAAGAAAACAAGAGGATGAAGAGAGACGAGGGGAGAAGAGAAAGAGATGGGAGAAAATGATGGAAGATCTGAAACAAGAGCAAGAAGAAGAGATGAAGAGAAGAGGAAGAGAGGAGAGAGAAACAATAGAAAGAGAAGAAAAAGAGTGTGATGAAATGAAACAGAAACATGAAGAAGAGATAGAGAAGATGAAGAAGAAACATCGAGAAGAAGCCAGAAAACAAGAAGAAGAACTGAATAAATTCAGTAAGAGAAAAGATCAGCACGTCCAGGAGTTCAAGGAGAAACTTGAAAAACTATACGAACAGAAAAGAAAGCGGTCATGTCACGTCATGTGAAACATCTTAACACATTACTGATGAGCCAGATATTATGGCACTTGTGTTTTGTAGTACATGTGAAGGGGTTTCTGTCTTTCTCTTTTTCTCTATTCACTTAAAGGGCTAGTTCACCCAAAAATGAAAATGAGCCCATGATTTCCTCTCCCTCAGCTCATCCTAGGTGTGTATGACATTCTTCATTCAGTCGAACACAATCAGAGTTATTTTAGGACTCTTCCAAGCTTTATAACGGCAGTGATTTGATGGGTTATTTTTGAAGTCCATAAAAGTGCATCCATCCATCATAAAACTGCATCTATTATCGTAAAAAAAAAGTGCATCCATCCATCATAAAAGTGCATCTGTCCATCATAAAAGTGCATCCATTCATCATAAAAGTGCATCCATCATAAAAGTGCTCCACACGGCTCTGGGGGTTAATAAAGGCCTTCTGAAGTGAAGTAATAATATGAATAAATCCATATTTAAAACTAGCTTCCGGCGGTCAGCGGTACGCAAGTCGACTTGAACTAAAGTGATCATACCAAATTAATATTCTCTTAGATTTTAAACATGAATTATAGCAGACCTTAAAAGACAAAAAAGAAAACAAACAAACAAAAAAGCCTGATTCTGCTATCATTTTTAAGCATAACCTGAAATTTCTAAAACCATTATGCCATTTTAAGACGTTAATGTCTTTTCCTTTGTTTTCTGTTTATTCAGCAGATTTGATCAGATCAGTTATTACTGAGAGAAAACATTGTCAAAGTTATGACAATGGACGTCCATAAAGAAACATAGAGCTATAGATTATTATAATAGAGTTATCTGAGGATTCATAATAGCCTCAAGAGAGCCGCCATGCATGCGTTTCTTTTTATTTGCTTTTTTATTCATTTAATCATTTATAATCATTTAACCATTTATTATACATTTAACCATTTAATCATTTATCATATTACAAATTTTCTAGCTCTTGCAATGCTTGCTATTATTGTTTAAATCTCATGATTGTGTGGTCTTAAGGGATGATGGTCTTCATGAGTAAGAGATCAGAGAAGAATGTCTTTAACGTCACAGGACGATGTTGTGAAGCAGTAATTTACTCGTAGCTTTTGCTTTGCTATAATAACACTTGATGTAAACTCACCTAAAGGATTATTAGGAGCACCATACTAATACTGTGTTTGACTCACTTTCGCCTTAAGAACTGCCTTAATTCTACGTGGCATTGATTCAACAAGGTGCTGAAAGCATTCTTTAGAAATGTTGGCCCATATTGATAGGATAGCATCTTGCAGTTGATGGAGATTTGTGGGATGCACATCCAGGGCACGAAGCTCCCGTTCCACCACATCCCAAAGATGCTCTATTGGGTTGAGATCTGGTGACTGTGGGGGCCATTTTAGTACAGTGAACTCATTGTCATGTTCAAGAAACCAATTTGAAATGATTCGAGCTTTGTGACATGGTGCATTATCCTGCTGGAAGTAGCCATCAGAGAATGGGTACATGGTGGTCATAAAGGGATGGACATGGTCAGAAACAATGCTCAGGTAGGCCGTGGCATTTAAACGATGCCCAATTGGCACTAAGGGGCCTAAAGTGTGCCAAGAAAACATCCCCACACCATTACACCACCACCACCAGCCTGCACAGTGGTAACAAGGCATGATGGATCCATGTTCTCATTCTGTTTACGCCAAATTCTGACTCTACCATCTGAATGTCTCAACAGAAATCGAGACTCATCAGATCAGGCAACATTTTTCCAGTCTTCAACTGTCCAATTTTGGTGAGCTTGTGCAAATTGTAGCCTCTTTTTCCTATTTGTAGTGGAGATGAGTGGTACCCGGTGGGTCTTCTGTTGTTGTAGCCCATCCGCCTCAAGGTTGTGCGTGTTGTGGCTTCACAAATGCTTTGCTGCAACCTCGGTTGTAACGAGTGGTTATTTCAGTCAAAGTTGCTCTTCTATCAGCTTGAATCAGTCGGCCCATTCTCCTCTGACCTCTAGCATCAACAAGGCATTTTTGCCCACAGGACTGCCGCATACTGGATGTTTTTCCCTTTTCACACCATTCTTTGTAAACCCTAGAAATGGTTGTGCGTGAAAATCCCAGTAACTGAGCAGATTGTGAAATACTCAGACCGGCCCGTCTGGCACCAACAACCATGCCACGCTCAAAATTGCTTAAATCACCTTTCTTTCCCATTCTGACATTCAGTTTGGAGTTCAGGAGATTGTCTTGACCAGGACCACATCCCTAAATGCATTGAAGCAACTGCCATGTGATTGGTTGATTAGATAATTGCATTCATGAGAAATTGAACAGGTGTTCCTAATAATCATTTAGGTGAGTGTATGTGTATCACATGTACTAATGAACTATTTCCCTTTCTCTCTCTGATTTTTCTGTATCTTACTAAAGGGCTAGGGTCCCTTTTCAGACAATGCAATGCAAAACCTGTTTCCTGTTTTACTGTCAGGGACAAAGAACTGGAAACAAGAACGATCTGCTTGCCTAACACACACATACTATATAAAGATTGAGAGAGTTAGGGCCCGGTCACACAGAACGCGTTTTTGTAGTGAGAGGCACCTTTTTTGAATAGATTTCGGTTGGCAGTGAGCGTTATGCCCCAGGCGCCTCGCGTTTTGAAAAAAAAAAAAAAAAAAACTCTGAGCGGAAAAGCGCCCAAAATCATCACGTTTTTTTCTATTGTCCAATCAAATGAATGAAGAGGCGGGCCTTCTGTTGTGGTGACCGTTACCTTGATTATACTGACAGGACAGCAGATTCTGGGGTTTCCTAGCAACATAAAAAAAAAAAATAATAAAATAAAAAAAAAAACTGCAGCACACTGCTCTTTTCTAAATTATAAAACGTCAACCAAAAAAGGCAGTGCAGTGCGCCTCATGTTTTCGAACCTGAAAAATTTGTTCTGTGTGATCGGGGCCTAAGTCTCTCTTTGCTTCTTCCACTCTGTTCTCTCTACTAGTTGGGGAAGCAAAGTCTCAAAAGCTCAATAAAATATTTTGAACCTGACATGGTCTGCCATACTTTTTATTTGTGTTCTTTCTATTAACTTTGACTCTAAGATCCAATATTTTCATCTTTACTTCATTGGCTAATCAACTATTCTCCCAAGTTATGACATCAGTCAATATGCCATTCTTTTCACCAAACAGTATACTCATTCCACTGAAAAAAATTATAAAAATCCAACCAAAAATCAATGGATCTGTGAGGATTTCACTACTAGTTGGCAATCAACATGTTCAGAACCTTTAGAACTTTTATGCTACTCTCAAAATTCTGAAAAACATGCTGGATATTTAGCATCATGGCACACTTATGGCGCTTTTCCACTGCGTGGTACAGCTCAGCTCGGCACAGCACGACTCGGTTGCTTTTCCACTGCAGTAGTACCACTTCAAGTGGGTGGGAATACATTGTAGTTGCGCCGCCTCTACTGCCACGACATCATTGTAAATACGACACAAAAACAAACGCGTTACGGAATGTCTGCACCTCATCTACCGAGCAAGATTCAGCCTTTTTTTTTTAACTAGTTTTCCTTTCAAGCAAGTCGTGCAAACGATACTGCCGTAGCTGTTACTGCTAGCCGTACCGAGCTGTACCATGCAGTGGAAAAGCGCCACGTATGACACCGTACCAAACCGTACCGCACCGCACCATTCAGTGAAAAAGCGCAAAAGCGAACCGTGTCGAGCTGTACCATTCAGTGAAAAAGCGCAAAAGCGAACCGTGTTGAGCCGTACCATGCAGTGGAAAAGCATCACACGATCTTAGTAATTTGAATGAGTTTGGAACAACCAGCAAACAGTAACCAACGGTTACCAACAGACTTCAAAGCTGCTTATCAATGTCTGTGGTATGTGTCAGGTCTGCACCAACGTTTTGGGAAAAGAATGGTATGGATATTGTAATGGTAATTAACTGAAAGGACCATGCCAGTCTTCAAACAAGTATATTTCTGATGATTCCTCATCCCAAACATATCCCTGTAGCAACAGCATTCATTCTCTACTAGTTTACTTAGCTAGCTTTAGCCGTTTAGCTAATTTCGGTGGTTTCTTTAAATGGCCATAACTCCTCAGGAATGGGGTAGAGACTTACTTTTTTTTTTTAATTCTCATAATCTTACGCTCTACGAGAGGTATGTATCCTATATGTCCATTTTGCTTAGACCGGAAGTTGAAAAATTGCGAAAAATTCAACTAGACTTGCTAGGTAAAGAAATGGATATGAGAATAAATACTGCTACAGGGATACATTTGGAGCATTAGAAATGCACTTATATGAAGGCTGGTATGGTCCTTGAAGTGTTTTTCATGTAAGACAGATAGTAGGCTAGTAAGGATGACTAAAGACTGTATTAAACATTAGCTGCTGTTAGCAATTAGCTACATGGCCAGTTGTTATGTTCAGGTTTAGAAAATTGTAGCTTGTTAGCTTGTGGCAAGCTTGTGGCATGAATGGCCACACAAAAACGATGTGTACTGTAGCAATACTGAACAATACAAATGTTCTGTAAGATGTAAACATACTATATATTATGCATTAACATCGGTGCCCCACAAGGGTGTGTCCTGTCTCCTCTTTTATACTCTCTTTATACCAACAACTGTATGTCTCATTCAACATCCGTTAAGCTGTTAATATTTGCAGATGATACCACTGTAGTAGGTCTCATCTCTGATGGGGATGAATCTGTTTACCGGAGTGAAGTGGAACAGCTAGTCAGGTGGTTCAAGGACAATAACCTAATCCTCAATACATCTAAGACCAAAGAGATGATAGTGGACTTTAGGAAGAAGGCAGTCCAGCACCTTCCCCTTTCCATCAATGGTCAGGTTGTTGAGAGGGTCTCCTTCTTCTGCTTCTTAGGCACTACCATACACCAGTAACTCTCCTGGGACCTGAACATTAGTCTCATTGTAGTCAAAGCTCATCAGAGACTCTTTTTCCTCCGTCAGTTGAGGAAATTTGGGGTTAGCCAGGAAGGCATGACTCATTTCTATCGAGCCATCATAGAAAGTATGCTGACCTTCTCTATCCTGTCTTGGTACGGGAACGCAACCAGTCAGGATAAGCACCAGCTAGAGAAAGTAGGGCACAGAGCCTCCAAGATCATTGGCTGAAGTCTGCCTACCACATTACGTCACCAGAATTATTAGGAAGGTGAGAAACATCACCAATGACCCCTACCACCCAGAACATCACCTGTTCACTCTTCTGCCAGTGATTTGTCAAAAGCTAGTGTCCAACATGTGGATTTCTTACACCGGAATGCACAATATTTCCCATTTTACATATTTTTTACATTTTACATTTAGGCATTTGGCAGACGCTTTTATCCAAAGCGACTTACATTGCATTCAAGGTACACATTTTTACATTTTGTCAGTTTTTGCTTTCCCTGGGAATCGAACCCATGACCTTGGCATTTGTAGCGCCACGCTCTTATTGTTTGAGCTACAGGAAAGCTACATTTGCAGATTTGGTTCTGATCTTATTGGGTTTGCTGTAGAGGAAAAGTTAGCAAGAAGAGAAGGCAGCAGAGGATTGGAAAGGACAGTAAAGAGGAGTGGAGTGGAGTGGAGAGGAGAGTGGAGGATTGAACAGAAGAGTGAAATGAGGAGAGAAGAGTGAGGAGGACAGGGGTGGACTGAACAAGAGAGAAGAATAGTGGAGGAAAAAAAAGAGGCGTGAATTGACCAGGAAAGAAGAGGTGGAGAGGTATGGAGAGGAGTTGATTGAATAGGAGAAAAGAAGAGGGAAGAGGAGAATAGTAGAGAGGAGTAGAAGAGGAGAAGAGTGGAGAGGATAGGAGAGAAGTGGAGTGGATTGGAGAGGAGACTAGAGAGTGAAGAGTACAGGAGCAGACTGAACAAGAGTGAACAAGAGAGAAGAGTGGAGAGGAGTGGATGGATGGAATAGGAGAGAATAGGAGTGGAGAGGAGAGAAGAGTGAAGAGAGGATTAAACGAGAGGAAAAGCAGGAGAGGAGGAGAGAGGAGAAAAGTAAACTGAACAGGAGTGGATAAGAGTGACTAGGAGAGAACAGGAGAGAAGTGATGTGAATTGGAGAAGAATGAAGAATGGAGCCTGAGTTCACAACCAAGCAGCTGGAGAGAAAGCTGCTCAGTACCAACTATACTGCTTGCATAATATGTCAGAAAACAGACAGTGACGCTGGTCCTCTTCAGAAACTGACAAATCAAGGCTACCCTTCCCCTCTATTTGCTGTAACCAACAGAAACCTCAATGTGACTTTCTGGGGAGGAATGTCGTGCGAAGTACTGATGGTCGCCACTTATGACAGACAGAATGCAGTATGGGAACAAGCAAACAACCTGAAGATGAAGAGATACTACACAAGATTTGTGGTCCTCATGGAAACAAGTGTACTGATATGATTGCTGAGGACTTCCGGTACCACAAGGAATGCATGAGGAACTACCTGACAAAGCGTCTTCGTTCACAGGAAAAGACTGGTACTACCACCACTCCATATGATGCTGCACGGAACAAACTCATATCTCAGATAGATGAGCCCATTTTCAAGTTCAATGGTGTCTGAACAGACATGGCACTTGAAAAAACCTACAACCGTGATGACAAGACAAAACTCTTCACTGGCATCAGTCAGCAGCCAGCGGCCATGGAGAAATACTTGAAAGCTCTTCCAGTTCTGACAGCTGTATCAGAGCAGACAAAGGCTATGGCACACCTGAATGCGGATGACACCAAACACCAGAAGCTGTACGGAAAATAACATGTCATCAACAACCAGATGATCAATCTTTGCACATGTGAAGAACAGGAGCTGATCAACATTTCAACAGGCCACAAAGCCACATCTGCTGACTTGATCTGCACTCATGAAAAAGGACTGGAGGCAGCTCAGAACAAGTCACTTCCTGGAGGATGCACACTTATTCTTGGTGGAATCTTTTGTGATCCTGGTCGCACTGTCCTCTTGTCAGCAGATTGTCAGGTTGAGCTTCCAGAACTTCCCTGTGAGAAACATGAGGAAGCAGATACCAGGATGTTTGCTCACACTGCATACTCAGTGCAAATTCTGCACCACAAACAGGCTGTAGTGGTTGCAACTGACACAGATGTGATCATAATGTGCATGTACTACATCACACACATGGATGGGCTGCAGGAGCTGTGGGTGAAGACGATGGATATCTTCCTACCTGTTCATGCCATCATAGAAGCTCTGCATCTACTGCGGCCAAAAATACTGGAGCAATATCAGAAAGGACTTTCTCAGAGAAGAACTGCAAAGAGTTTGAAGTTATCATCATCTACAGTGCATAATATCATCCAAAGATTCAGAGAATCTGGAACAATCTCTGTGCGTAAGGGTCAAGGCCGGAAAACCATACTGGATGCCCGTGATCTCCGGCCCTTAGACGGCACTGCATCACATACAGGAATGCTACTGTAATGGAAATCACAACATGGGCTCAGGAATACTTCCAGAAAACATTGTCGTGAACACAATCCACCGTGCCATTCGCCACTGCCGGCTAAAACTCTACAGGTCAAAAAAGAAGCCCTATCTGAACATGATCCAGAAGCGCAGGCGTTTTCTCTGGGCCAAGGCTCATTTAAAATGGACTGTGGCAAAGTGGAAAACTGTTCTGTGGTCAGACCAATCAAAATTTGAAGTTCTTTTTGGAAAACTGGGACGCCATGTCATCCGGACTAAAGAGGACAAGGACAACCCAAGTTGTTGTCAGTGCTCAGTTCAGAAGCCTGCATCTCTGATGGGATGGGGTTCATGAGTGCGTGTGGCATGGGCAGCTTACACATCTGGAAAGGCTCCATCAATGCTGAAAGGGATATCCAAGTTCTAGAACAACATATGCTCCCATCCAGATGTCGTCTCTTTCAGGGAAGACCTTGCATTTTCCAACATGACAATGCCAGACCACATACTGCATCAATTACAACATCATGGCTGCGTAGAAGAAGGATCCGGGGACTGAAATGGCCAGCCTGCAGTCCAGATCTTTCACCATAGAAAACATTTGAGCATCATAAAGAGGAAGATGCCACAAAGAAGACCTAAGACAGTTGAGCAACTAGAAGCCTGTATTAGACAAGAATGGGACAACATTCCTATTCCTAAACTTGAGCAGCTTGTCTCCTCAGTCCCCAGACGTTTGCAGACTGTTAGAAAAAGAAGAGGGGATGCCACACAGTGGGAAACATGGCCTTGTCCCAACTTTTCTGAGATGTGTTGATGCCATGAAATTTAAAATCAACTTATTTTTCCCTTAAAATGATACATTTTCTTAGTTTAAACATTTGATATGTCATCTATGTTGTATTCTGAATAAAATATAGAAATTTGAAACTTCCACATCATTGCATTCTGTTTTTATTCACAATTTGTACAGTGTCCCAACTTTTTTGGAATCGGGTTTGTACAATGGTGTTCAGTGTTTCCCCTAGGAATCTAGGTGTAAAGAGGACGGTTTCAGAAGTAATTAAAAAATATGAAAAACGTCTCTGTGGTGGCAAAATAAGCCTTATATGATCTGAAACGTTCTTACAGACTGAAAAATGGTGAATGAATGCTCTGTAGCAAAATAAAATACAACTAATTTTAGAAGTGTAAAAAGATGTCTTACTATGGCTAATACTTACAAAAACCTCATAAGCCGCCTTGTGACAGCAATGCCCTTCCCAAGGTGCAAAGACAAGTGGACCTGTGCGAAATCAAAATAAATCTGATTCAGTGCTGCGTTACTTGATGAGGATGTATAGACTAACACATGCACTGTTACATACACGTCACTTCATACACTATTAAGTCTTTGATAACTTGAAATTAAATTTACACCAGTTTATATTTATTATAATCATCATTTTTGTTACGATCGCCATGCTACAGAACTGGGTCTCTCACAGGGTTGCCAGGCTTTCACAACAAAACCCAATTGCTACTCAAAACAAGCCCAATCGCATTCTGGGGGGTAAAATCTGTGCGCACCTAAAATTGCATTCCTGGGGCTAAATATTACATTATGGGGGCGCTTCAACCTGCGGACATGAGAAACAGCCCACGGCAACAGTGAACGGGAAAACCGCGGACTTGGCAACACTGGTCTCCCGCCCAAATACTTACAGTAATAACCTGGTACCAATAGCCAGTCTCTCGAACCACAAACCACCCAACTGTGCCAAGGAAACTTCTGTATTTTTCAACCTAGACCATGTTTTCCAATATTTTTGTGTCTAATTAAAATTGGAAACCAATTGAAATTCTCCGGGGGAGCAGTGGAGTGAAACCAGACCAGACATTACTGAGTGAGGGAGGAGAATGCAATATTCGCTGGCTAAATTTGCCGTTTCATTCCACACTATAGCATTAAAAACTAATAACAAAGTTAACTTACCCAACTTCCAGAAATCCACCGTTCGTTCTGCTTCTCCAGTCGACGGCAGTTGTGTCCTGTCTGATGTCCAGTGGCACACGCCATTTACAGCAATCCGGATTTTATTGCCTGGCATATTACAGCCAGGTCACAGCAAGACTATTTTATATATATATATATATATATATATATATATATATATATATATATATATATATATATATATATATAAATAATGGCTCAAGCCTCCATTACTAGCTCTAAAATTACTTTTGGAATTAGCCACAGAGACTTGGGTTTGGATCACAGACTGTAAAAAAATATGGACGTAGTGTCCGTGATGTCATCTGTAGGATTCTGAAGAGCAGTTTTGAAGCCTAAATTCGGCTGTTGCTATCTTGGCAGCGCGACCCTGCGCGACACTTCTGGATAACAGCAAACAAACAAAGAAGCGGAACATGGGTGGAGCTGAGGTGATGTGATGACTAACAGACAGCAGACAAACAGCAATCCACCTGTCACTCAAAGTGGCCACGCCCTTAATTATGCAGAACTTTAAGGCTTTATATAATGTAAACAAATTTTTTTTTTTTGCTGTAAAGTTTTAACATGGGGCTCAATGAGATTCTGCTCCCTTCTGGAGCCGGTCTCTAGTGGCCAGTCGATGGACTGCAGTTTAAGTCACTTCTGTATTGGCTTCAAGAGAAACTGGGGGAGGTGCCGCTTAGTTTAGATGTATCAGAAATTAGTCCTGCACACAAGAGCGATTTAGGGACACAAAACTCGACAAATGTCTTGTAATACATCATCTGAACAATGTTTTGAGGTGTAGTAACCATAGTATAAGCGGAATAATTGACGCTCTGTTTCACGTCGTGACCGCATTACCACCTCAGGTGTGCATTATTTAATTCTGATAATTCAATGGCCCAACATCAATTATTCCTTAAATATACTCACACACAAACACATATGTATTAGGGGTGTAACGGTTCTCTGTAAAAAAAAAACGGTTTGTTGAAAATAAGAATGTGTAAAACAAACAGTTCTGCTAATGCATGCTAATGTCATTTACACCGTCATCACCCGGCGTTAATAGCGCTCGAGTTCAGGTGAGAGAATTTAAAAATTCAACAGCAAGACACAAAAGAGAAGTCGCAGCACTCAGAAAAGCACGCAAAAATTAAGTCAACACATTAAGTCTTGCGCTCAAGACAAATTCACACAGAAATTGTCAACATGCCCATCTTGGTGAGCATCCACCAGATATAGTCTGTTCTTAAGTGAACTTATACAGTCGAGAAAGACGACGCATGTGTACACTATCAGTATGTTGGATCTGCGCATTGTGTCTTAAAGTGACAGCAGCCTAATATTCCTGCTGTCTGCGCTTTTAATGTTATTCAATACAACAAAAGACAAGGAAATCACTCACTGCTCTTGATTGAATAGCTTTCGTAACTTTAATTAGGATTCACCTTTAATTTATACAGTCAAATATGCAATGTTATTGTACATTTGATTACTTTATTCAATTACTGTACCTGAAAACTAATGTTAGACTTACCTGCAAAACCTCAAGAGCACTGTTTATTTTATTAGTATCTTTCGTCACTTGTATTTATTTGCGCCGTTGCTTGTAGTTTGATTATTTGTACCTTATCTTTATTTGACAGTAGCGTTAGTCTTTGTCCCGCTGGACATAGCACATACCGAACCGTACAGAAACCCTAAAACCGTGATACAAACCGAACACCCCTAATATACATACACACACACGTATGTATGTGCGTGTCAGTGTGTGTGTGTGTGTGTGTGTGTGTGTGAACCGGGTTCTAGTACTAAAATAAACTACATAAACATTAAAAAGTTATTACTCACATATATTACCCAGTAGCACCTCTAGATAGGCATCTCACTTTATAGAGCCAAACAAAATAATACAAAGTACCTCCATCTCGGTGTCTTTAACGCAATCTAGTGTTACGAGCCGCTCCGGTTCTCACTCGCTCCGACGCTGAAATGGATCCGGAGCGCTGTCGTCTCTCTCCAGCGGTGCCAGCAGCGCCGTTATCCGGATGTCCCGTACTCTCTCCCGGTGCCAGAGGAACTCAGCGCCGTTATCCGGATGTCCCGTACTCTCTCCCGGTGCCAGAGGAACTCAGCGCCGTTATCCGGATGTCCCGTACTCTCTCACAGTGCCAGAGGAACTCAGCGCCGTTATCCGGATGTCCCGTACTCTCTCCAGCAGTGCCAGAGGAACTCAGCGCCGTTATCCGGATGTCCCGTACTCTCTCCCGGTGCCAGAGGAACTCAGCGCCATTATACGGATGTCCCGTACTCTCTCCAGCAGTGCCAGAGGAACTCAGCGCCGTTATCCGGATGTCCTGTACTCTCTCCAGCAGTGCCAGAGGAACTCAGCGCCGTTATCCGGATGTCCCGTACTCTCCCGGTGCCAGAGGAACTCAGCGCCGTTATCCGGATGTCCGTACTCTCTCCAGCAGTGCCAGAGGAACTCAGCGCCGTTATCCGGATGTCCCGTACTCTCTCCCAGTGCCAGAGGAACTCAGCGCCGTTATCCGGATGTCCGTACTCTCCCGGTGCCAGAGGAACTCAGCGCCGTTATCCGGATGTCCCGTACTCTCTCCAGCAGTGCCAGAGGAACTCAGCGCCGTTATCCGGATGTCCTGCACTCTCTCCGGTGCCAGAGGAACTCAGCGCCGTTATCCGGATGTCCCGTACTCTCTCCAGCAGTGCCAGAGGAACTCAGCGCCGTTATCCGGATGTCCTGCATCTCTCCCAGTGCCAGAGGAACTCAGCGCCGTTATCCGGATGTCCCGTACTCTCTCCCGGTGCCAGAGGAACTCAGCGCCGTTATCCGGATGTCCCGTACTCTCTCCAGCGGTGCCAGAGGAACTCAGCGCCGTTATCCGGATGTCCCGTACTCTCTCCAGCAGTGCCAGAGGAACTCAGCGCCGTTATCCGGATGTCCCGTACTCTCTCCCGGTGCCAGAGGAACTCAGCGCCGTTATCCGGATGTCCCGTACTCTCTCCCGGTGCCAGAGGAACTCGATCGGGAGGGAATCAGAGTTCTCTCGAGGGTCCTCCTCCTCCGAATAAACTCAGCCAATCACTGTCTTTCGCCAAGCTCATGATAGGCCGTTAAACGGAATTAACAAACTTTCCGTTCAAATGTAAACAAACAGTATCGCACGACTCGGAATGTCACACACACTCAAACTAACTCAAAATAAATACCCAAACGGAGTAAAAAACACTCAGACTGTACATTTCTTGTCAAAACCACCCAAACACAAAATAACAAAATACTGAAGTGTTTTCACTGAGGAAAACTTGTGTAACGGCTCTCCGCTGCTTCACCTGTTCTCCCGAATGACAATTAACTATCCAATGAGAATTCTTCAGGACGGGAGGCGGGACCATAACTGTTACAGCCAATCAGATGAGAAAGGCTTCACTCAACCATATTTGCATACAGACATTATAAAAGGATTTTAAAGAGAGTAATATACAAACACAATCCTGTGTAAAGTTCTTATTTCAACTGGTATATAAAGATTTATTTAAAATATATATATTTAAAATAAAATAATGATTCTCAATCAGTAATCTCTTTAGTAACCCAAATGTGTCCTCCTTCCAGTATAGGAGGCGGGACCGTAACTATTACAGCCAATCAGATGAGAAAGGCTTCACTCAACCATATTTGCATATTTGCGTTATAAAAGGGGTTACACTCTTAAAGGGGCAGTTACATACAAACGCAAATCTGCGTAAGGTTAGAGGTTATTCTGTAAAGATAACATTCACACGTGTACTTAGAGCGCCACCCTCTGGCTGAATTACACAAGGACACTACACCTCTTCAAAAAGTGCATCTGCAAATATAAAGTCACTTTTTTGGCATAAGAGTCGGCTGTTTTTAAGTTTTAATTTAAAATGTTTGTGATTTTAACATAAGAAAAGTACATGTTTAAATGTTTTGCTTGAGCAACGTAATGTATCAATTCAGCAATTCAGTAACAACATTTGGATTTGAAATAAAAATAATGAATAAATGCTGTGTTTGTGGCAGACTCTTATACGCATTTAAATCTTTATATAAGAAATCCTGCGGGTCATAAAGAACTAGTTTTGAAATGACGAGTGTCATTCATTATGTCGCCCTGTTGAGGTAAGACGCAGTTTCCCTGGCTTTACCCTGGACTAAAGCCATGTTTAATTATATGCATTTATGATTTTTCTCTCGGTTTTGATTTGAAGGTGTTGGTGTTGAAATGGCGTCAAGCTCAGGTAAGAATCAAATTACATACAAATTACGCAGCAACGTTTCCTCGATGATTTATGAATATTAGCCAACAGTAGGCAATGGTTTACTTTAAGTTTATTAAATGATATTTCACTGCGCAAACCTTAGTAAATCACATTGCATGATTCATTTAAATACTTTCCTCCCATAAATTTTGCGTCTGAAAGGGAAACTCCTACAAATGCATATGCAATAAGGTCAGCTGCAAAAATAACCCTGTCCACACTTTTTCAGCGCAAATTCACGCTCATGGCGTTAGCCTCTAAGGAAGGATCTTCTTTCTCAGGGACAGGGCACAATCTGGCTGTATAAAATGAAGTGCCACATTTTACTACATGGTGTTCTTCCCTAGGTTAAGACCCACGTAGATGTGGCATAGGGTCTGTGCTCTCCTTCGTTCAGTAGGGTCTTGAGAGGCACCTGTCTGCCTCCCCTCTTAAGGTGTACGTGGCTGCAATAGCAGCAAACCACAACACTGTGGATGGCAGGTCTGTGGGGAAGCACGACCTGATTCCTAAGTTTGTGAGAGGCGCTCGGAGGTTCAATCCTCCGAGACCTCACCTCATCCCCTTCTTGGGATCTTACTTTGGTCTTGCAGGCCCTGCAGAAAGATCTGTTTCAGCCCTTGCAATCAGTAGAGCTTGGTGCCCTCTCTATGAAGACAGCCCTCCTGATTGCGCTCACATCTCTCAAGAGGGTGGGGGACATACAAGCCCTCTCAGCGAGTGAAGCGTGCCTGGAATTCGGGCCGGCCTACCCTCATGTTATTTTAAAACCCCTGCCTGGAGTGAGAGCTCACCACACTCAGCGAGTGAGGCGTTGGAAAACGGTGCTTCACTATCAGACACATGTAAAGCTGCAGGCTGGGCTACACCCAACACCTTTGCAAGATTTTATAATCTCTGAATGAAATCAGTTTTCGTCTCCAATTTTCAGTGAGTTTCAAGTCTCGGACAAACTGGCTGGGTGTAGTGCTTGCACTAGCACCATTCCCATCTCTGAGGTGATAATGTGCACTCTGTTGTCTAGTTGAGCTTCCCTGTAATCGTGAACTTTAGGCCACCTTTAGGCCACCCTTCTCCATCATTTAGTACTATTGCAGATGTCAAGGTCTGCGGAGGAACTCAGGCCCATTACTTATGTTCTGTGCCTTTTCAGGTGAGCCCTTGTAATCTGGCTAGTGCTGTAGTGGTTCACCAACAGTGACCCCATAACTTGTGTTCTTCCACTGTTCAGTTTTCCTGTTGGTGAACCCAGTGTTCAACTCCGCCAAGCAGATGGTGAGGCAAATAGTGGTGTTTGTTTCTCCACAGAGACATTGGAGAAACAAACCTCCTCTATCATCAAATTTGCTGATGATACTGTTGTCCTGGGCCTCATTTCCAACAACAATGAGACGGCATACATGGACGAGGTGGAGCATCTAACATCATGGTGCCAGGACAACTGTCTCTCTCTGAATGTTGGCAAGACCAAAGAAATGATTGTGGACTTCAGGAAGAGACAGCAACGGACATACTCCCCCCTCATGATCAGCGGGTCACCAGTAGAGAGAGTGAGCAGCTTCAAGTACCTGGGAGTAAACATCTCCGAGGACCTGACCTGGACTGCTCACATTCAGACACAGGTGAAAAAAGCCAGGCAAAGACTGTACCACCTGCGCCAGCTGAGGAAATTCAGGGTTTCACCAGCTATCCTGAAAAACTTTCTATTTAGGGCGATAGAAAGTGTTTTAACTCAGTGCATCACAGCGTGGTATGGGAACAGCACCAGTCATGACCGCAAAGCCCTGCAAAGAGTAGTGCGCTTATCCGAGCGTATCTCAGGGTCAGCTCTCCCGTCTCTGCAGGACGTCTACACCAAACGCTGCAAAGGTAGAGCTACTAAGATCATCAAGGACTCTAATCACCCTGCAAACCCTCATTTCACGCTGCTGCCATCTGGTAAGCGCTTCCGAAGCCTGATGGCCAAAACTGAGAGACTCAGGAGGAGCTTCTTCCCCCAGGCCATCAGACTCCTGAACTCAGTCACTTAACGTCACGTGACTTCACGTCCAGGATAAACATCGATACACTGTCATTGCACTGCACTTTCTGTTCTCGTTGTTACTGTGTAACAACCTGTTATAAACCTGTTTGCACATTATACTCTTATACATTTGTTAACCACATATTTATAAGTCTACAGTTTACTCACTGCAAAGTCTACTTCAATAATTTTATTCCACTTTATCCTTATTTGATACCTTTTTTTTTTCCTCTTGACTTGATTATTTATAATTCTATATAGATATAGATATATATATATATATATATATATATATATATATATATATATATATATATATATATATATATATAGATAGTACTTTTTTTTTTTTATCCTATTTCTATTATAATTTCCTCCTTGTGTTTTTAACTGTGAATTTGCACTGTCCATGGAGCGGACCTGTTTACATTTCACTGCCGGTTGTATATTCTGTATATAACTGTGTGTGTGACAAATAAAACTCTTGAATCTCTCTCTCTTGAATTGTGGGATGCACAGATGGAAAAACTGCAGAAATTTGAAGAAATTAAGAAGAGGATCCATTCATTAGAGACGTGGTTTCAGTCACAAGGTAATGATCAGAAAATCAGACTTTTCATGATTGCAGTCTACACAGATCTGTGAGATAAAACAATAACATTACATGTAGAGTTCAGAAGAAATTATACGATTAGCACGACAGCTTCAGTTTAAATTATACACAATATTCTCTGATGACCTGATTGACCATCTTCTTGAAATGCAATATAAGGTTTTTAATTTTTATTTGATCTGTCTTCAGATTCAGGAGAAAGTGAGGATTGTGCTGCTGGGAAAAACAGTTGGGAAGAGTTCAACAGGAAACACCATCTTAGGAAGAGAAGCATTTACAGCAGAAACATCTCAACAATCAATCACAAAAGAGTGTAAGAGAGAATCAGCTGAAATCAACGGCCGACACGTGACTGTGATCGACACTCCAGGACTGTTTGATACTGAACTTACTAATGAGGAGATCCAGAGAGAAATCACCAACTGCATCTCCATGATCCTGCCTGGACCACATGTGTTTCTCCTGCTGATACCAGTGGGACGATTCACTCAAGAAGAAGCACAATCCGTGAAGATCATCCAAGAGACGTTTGGTGAAAACTCTTTAATGTACACCATTATGCTCTTCACCAGAGGAGATGATCTCAAGAACAAAACCATTGACCAGTGGCTGGGAAATCCTGGAACTCCCTTGATGAATCTGATTGAAGCGTGTGGAAACAGATTCCACGTGTTCAATAATAAACAGACTGGAGACCGAACACAAGTGTCTGATCTACTGGAGATGATTGATGACATGGTGAAAGCAAACGGAGGGAGTTACTACTCATGTAAGATGTTCAGAGAGATGGAAAGAGAAATAAAAGAAACAGAGAAAGAGAGAATGAAGATGATAATGGAGGAAGAAAGACAGAATCATGATAAAGAGAGAAAGATGCGAGAGGAGATGAAGAGAGAACGAGAGGAATGGGAGAGACAGAAACAACAGGAAAGACGAAGAAAAGATGAAGAGGACGAGAGCAGGAGAAAGAAAGAACAGGCAATGAGGGATGAATATAATCAGATACTTCAACAAGCGAAAGGGAGAATGAAGATGATGATGGAGGAAGAAAGACAGAATCATGATAAAGAGAGAAAGAGAAGAGGAATTTAGAGAGTCGCAAGTCATTGTTGTCACAGTCTAAGTATTCTGTCAAGTCCAAGTCCAAGTCTACAACCCTGGCAGTCGGCAACAAGAAGTCTCATGCCACTGCTCTAACTAGTCAAAGACACTATAACAGACTTAAAACCTGTTTAATATCTACATTTCTAGTTGTCAGGTGTGCACTCTTCCCAGGCTAGCAAGTGTACAGCCAATGGAATTGAGAGAGAATGAGCAACAGCCAATGTACGAAGAGGGGGAGGCAGTGGGAGATAAGGCTTTACAATAAGGTTGTTAGCATTACTTAATGCATTAGTTAACACAAACTGAAAATAAACACCTGTTCAGGATTATTTAATCTTAATGTTAAGTTATACATGTGTTACCATGCTTACTTTTTCATGTAAGAAAATGCTCTTCCTCCTCTAGTGGATTTAGCTATTCTTGGCACAGCCAGATGATGAGAGTTTTGTGACCTTAGTGAGCATAATGGGCAATGTGAAGAAAGAAGATGGTTAGGAATTTAGAGGCAAGACCAGTAAGTACCAGTATTTTATAATTAATACAGAACCTAACAGATAACCAGTGTTGTCATACACTCTTAAAAATGCTGAGTTAAGGTTGTTGGTGTCACGTCTATGATGATGAAGATGATGACACGAGAGGTGTGGTAGCCACATTCAACACAAGACTATGAACAGAGTGAACCAACCGAGGTGATGGCGTAGTTGATGAAGGTCTTGGGGGAGTCCAATGGCTGAGAGACCAGGCAACACTGAAGGACCAGGACACCAAGGTGAAGCCGGTGAGTGAGGACTAAGGCATATCCGGAGGGAAGAAAGAGCCCAATGGAGCCATAGGGTGGAGGAACGAGGCACAGCTAAAGGCCCGGAAGTCCATGGCGAAGGTAGAGGGACGAAACACAAAGGTGGAGCCAGATGAACGAGGGAGCATTGTGGAGTTGGATGGACAATGGTTCCAGGTGGAGCAGAGGGAGTGAGGAGCCATGGTGAAATCAATGGGCCGAGGTGGAGTTGTGCCAGGGGATCCATACACCACGGTAGCACTGAAGATGCCGAAGGCGCTAAAGCTTGAGGTCTTATAACATCACTAGGCTGAGTCAGCGAAGGAGGAGCTGAAGAGCTGTACGTGACCAGCATAGCTGACACTAAAGAACTGGCCAGCTTATTTGGAGGAGGAGAGAATGGGTGGCTGGGCAAGACCATAAGAGACGAAGACTTGGAGCTGGGCTGGACCAGCAGCGACAAAGAAGACTAGAGATTGGTCTGGACCACCAGAGGAAGAGGTTTGTGGGTGGGGACAAGGGTGGGAAGTGGTTCAGGGGAATTCCAATCTATCAACCACTCTTCATCTTCCAGCTCCACTAATACACCTACAGGCATGGATGTAAACCCCGGGAGGGACGAGGCTGGTGGCCCCGGCTTCTTTGCAGGCACTAGCTTAGGCACTGGGGTCTGTGGCGGGCACTCACTGGGTCTCTTGGTCAGCGGTGAGCTCAGGCTCTTTATCCATGGTGGGTGTAATTCCTGATTCGGAAGGGATAACTCAACAACACAGTACTGTGAATGATTTCATACATCAGAATAGTTAAGTTAAGGACTCAGGAAAGTGTAAACTGATAAAAACTTTCAGAAATCAGAAGACAGGGTTAACTGACCAAAATTGTACTGTGGAAGATTTCACAAATCAGAATAGTGAAGTTAAGGACTCAAGGAAGGGTTAACTCACCAAATTTGTATTGGGAAATTTTTCACAAATCACAAATAGGCTATTTGAGCCAAGTATGTCCCGACTAGATTACCATTTTTAAACTTATAAACGGATTTATCTAATGGCTTTTGTTTCTCATTATTAAACAAGAAAAAGAGGACAGAGCAGTGAGAAACGTGTTTATTGGCAATAGACGTTAAACATGAAAAACACCTATTTTTGACATTCCTGACTAGTAGAGCCAAGGGGTTTATGGACAAGTGCTTTGCTGTGAAAACATTCACAAATCAAGCAGGTCATGACACTGGTTTCAGTCTTCTAACTGTCCAACTTTTTGAGCTATACGCATATCTTTGCAGTATAAAACAACCATTCACAATAGATAATGCTTTACAGTGAACTCAGTTAGAGAGCAGGTTAGCTGTTCAATAAAACATCTTACCTGTTGAGTAATAAAAACACCATCATCTCTGCGTCGCTTTTACAGCACATCAAATCCCTCAGTTCTCTCCATCTCCTAAAGCCAAGCTGATGTTGATTCTTGTTTTATTACGAGCTCTGTCTCATTCTCTTTTCTCCAGCAGATTCTCCTCTGTTCGATGTTTGTTTAAAATGTATGATTCTCCAGAGGTTGGAGATTTAGCAGCTCCATGTCAACCTTTCTCGCTCGTTGTGACAGCTGCCACTCCCACACCAGACATGCGTCAACTTTTCTCTATTTACAGATATGGTCACTGTGATTTTGCCAAGTAAGACATCCTGGAACAACTAACCCTATCCCCACAAAACCCTACCCATAACTTTTCCCTAAAATCAGAGGGAAATCATAGGTGAATAGTTCCTAACTCTGGTTGTAAGCCAAACATAAATGTAAACTTAAAACTGAAATGTTTTTCCAGGATCAACAAAGATGTTAATCCAGGAACTTGGTCAAATCATGTTCATGGAAGTGATGTATGTATGCAATTTCTCACAAAAACCATCCCAATAGGTCTAAAATATAAACACAGGCTTACCATAGTGAATCAAAAACATGTTTTGGAAGAACGCTATAAGGGCTCAAGCTCTGTCAAAGGACATCTCAAATTAAAGGTACCTTTGAAGGAAGCCTTCATGTCACATCTTTCGCAGGGTCTGTTACGAAGGATGCATCAAGTGTATCCTTTGCGTACTCCAAACACCCACAACCCTTTGCACACATTTCAGTTCACAAAGAAGAATTGAATCTGTTCTACGTAGCTGATCTGCTAGAAGCTGATGTATAGGGTCACTTTGAAAGGAGCGCCTCCTGCTGGCCAGGAGTGGACTAGCAGTCCAGTAATCAGCAGTCCTTACAAGCAAGTTCATGCATTTTCCTGATATATATCACAGGGCTGAAGAAATGTTGCATTTTACAGGGTTTATTTAATAGAAATTACATTTCAATTGGACATGCATAAGTGCACTTAAATAAAGCATTTGCTCTAGTCTCAGTTATTCTGTGAGACTACAGGGAAATAATCATTCTGGTGGTTTTTGAAATGCAGTGCAGCTCAGATAAACACTACTCTGTTAGTACTGTTAATATCTGATGTGTTAAGGGTTTAAACCTCTTCAGTCAGTGCTGAATCAACAGGCTTAGTTCAGAGCTCTGAAACCCATCCTCTCATCATCTTCATCATGTTTGGCACCCTGATCTCAGGCTGGTCTGGGGTCAGGTGACCTGCTGTTCAGAGTCAGTCTCGCTGTAGATATTACTGACGATATGAGTCAGATCCAAACTCTGGGTCAACATCACAGTGAGAACCTCGTCCGCCTCGATGCCCTCTATGAACTCATCCAGAGACAGCTCACCTAAACACACACAGTTACATATGTAAACAAAACAACATGATCTACATATTTAAATAGCTTTGATGAATAGACAGATTACCATCTCCATTAACATCAATCTTGTTAAACACCATGTCAGTCATGTCCTCAGCAGAAATCTCCTGCTCTAATCCGTTAATGGCTTGAACAGCCTGGAGCAGAAAAACAATAAGACGAAAGTGAGCAGACATTCAGTGACACCAGCAGGTGGTGCTGAAGAGAAACAAGACACCAATTAAACATGACACCTTGAAGATCAGCAGCAGCTCATCACGGTCAATGCATCCGCTGCCATCCATGTCGAAAAGTTTGAAATACCAGCGCAGCTTCTGCTGAACACCGCCCTTCAAAACCAAACTCAGAGCAGCGACGTACTCCATGAAATCTATACAGCCGTCCTGAAAACACACACGCACACACATACAACACACTTATAACAGTAGACAATAACAACATTGCACCATAGATCATAGACATTAATCAGTTGTGGTAAACGGAAGCTCAAGTATGTTCGATTGACTTGCGAGGACCAATGTCATTATTGTTACGCAGTCATGGGTGTTGGAACCATTGTATGTGGGCGGGACAAGACCCACCCATTTTTTAAGACCAATGATATTGGACCCACTCACTTTTACTGGATGGATAAAATGGAGTAGAGCGAGAAAGGCAAAAGACGGATTCAAACCTCGGGTTGATTTCCGTCAAAACTTTCTGCCATGTACTTTCTGTTTTCATTAACCTTACACTATTGCCACTGTAAACAATCCTGTTTATTCTGGTGTTACACAACACGTTTGAGCATCTCAAGAACCAATGAGGTTCATTTTCGTGTTACGCATCACGTTTGAGCTTCTCAAGAACCAATGAGGCTCATTCTCATATTACGCATCACGTTTGAGCTTCCTCAAGAATCAATGAGGTTCATTCGCGTGTTACACATCACGTTTGAGCTTCCTCAAGAACCAATGAGGTTCATTCTCATGTTACGCAGCACATTTGAGCTTCCTCAAGAACCAATGAGGTTCATTCTCATACTACGCAGCACGTTTGAGCTTCCTCAAGAACCAATGTGGTTCATTCTCGTGTTATGCAGCACGTTTGAGCTTCCTCAAGAACCAATGAGGTTCATTCTCGTGTTACGCATCACGTTTGAGCTTCAGCAAGAACCAATGAGGTTCATTCTCGTGTTACGCATCACGTTTGAGCTTCAGCAAGAACCAATGAGGTTAATTCTTGTGTTACACAGCACGTTTGAGCTTCCTCAAGAACCAATGAGGTTCATTCTCAAGTTACACAGCACATTTGAGCTTCAGCAAGAACCAATGAGGTTCATTCTCATGTTACACAGCACGTTTGAGCTTCCTCAAGAACCAATGAGGTTCATTCTCGTGTTACGCATCACGTTTGAGCTTCAGCAAGAACCAATGTGGTTCATTCTCGTGTTACACAGCACATTTGAGCTTCAGCAAGAACCAATGAGGTTAATTCTTGTGTTACACAGCACGTTTGAGCTTCCTCAAGAACCAATGAGGTTCATTCTCAAGTTACACAGCACATTTAAGCTTCAGCAAGAACCAATGAGGTTCATTCTCGTGTTACACAGCACGTTTGAGCTTCCTCAAGAACCAATGAGGTTCATTCTCGTGTTACGCAGCACGTTTGAGCTTCCTCAAGAACCAATGAGGTTCATTCTCATGTTAAGCATCACATTTGAGCTTCCTCAAGAACCAGTGAGGTTCATTCTCATGTTACGCATCACGTTTGAGCTTCCTCAAGAACCAATGAGGTTCATTCTCGTGTTACGCAGCACGTTTGAGCTTCAGCAAGAACCAATGTGGTTCATTCTCGTGTTACGCAACATGTTTGAGCTTCAGCAAGAACCAATGGCGCTTATTCTCGTGTTACGAATCACATTTGAGCTTCAGCAAGAACCAATGAGGTTCATTCTCATGTTACGCATCATGTTTGAGCTTCCTCAAGAACCAATGAGGTTCATTCTCATGTTACGCATCACGTTTGAACTTCCTCAAGAATCAATGAGGTTCATTCTCGTGTGACGCAGCACGTTTGAGCTTCCTCAAGAACCAATGAGGTTCATTCTCGTGTTGTGCAGCACGTTTGAGCTTCAGCAAAACCCAATGAGGTTCATTCGCATGTTGCACAGCACGTTTGAGCTTCCTCAAGAATCAATGAGGTTAATTCTCGTGTTGTGCAGCACGTTTGAGCTTCCTCAAGAAACAATGAGGTTCATTCGCATGTTACGCATCACGTTTGAGCTTCAGCAAGAACCAATGAGGTTCATTCTTGTGTTACGCAGCACGTTTGAGCTTCAGTGAGAACCAATGAGGCTCATTCTCGTGTTACGCAACATGTTTGAGCTTCAGCAAGAAACAATGAGGTTCATTCACATGTTACGCATCACGTTTGAGCTTCAGCAAAACCCAATGAGGTTCATTCTCGTGTTACGCATCACGTTTGAGCTTCCTCAAGAATCAATGAGGTTAATTCTCGTGTTGTGCAGCACGTTTGAGCTTCCTCAAGAAACAATGAGGTTCATTTGCGTGTTACGCATCACGTTTGAGCTTCAGCAAGAACCAATGAGGTTCATTCTTGTGTTATGCAGCACGTTTGAGCTTCAATGAGAACCAATGAGGTTCATTCTCGTGTTGCGCAGCACGTTTGAGCTTCCTCAAGAACCACTGAGGTTCATTCTCGTGTTGTGCAGCACGCTTGAGCTTCCTCAAGAACCAATGAGGTTCATTCTCGTGTTACGCAGCACATTTGAGCTTCCTCAAGAACCAATGAGGTTCATTCTCGTGTTGTGCAGCACGCTTGAGCTTCCTCAAGAATCAATGAGGCTCATTCTCGTGTTACGCAGCACGTTTGAGCTTCAGCAAGAAACAATGAGGTTCATTCGCGTGTTACGCATCACGTTTGAGCTTCCTCAAGAATCAATGAGGCTCATTCTCGTGTTACGCAGCATGTTTGAGCTTTCTCAAGAATCAATTAGGTTCATTCTCGTGTTACGCAGCATGTTTGAGCTTCTCAAGAACCAATGAGGTTCATTCTCATGTTACACATCACGTTTGAGCTTCAGCAAAACCCAATGAGGTTCATTCTCATGTTGCACAGCACGTTTGAGCTTCCTCAAGAAACAATGAGGTTCATTCGCGTGTTACGCATCACGTTTGAGCTTCAGCAAAACCCAATGAGGTTCATTCTCATGTTGCACAGCACGTTTGAGCTTCCTCAAGAAACAATGAGGTTCATTCGCGTGTTACGCATCACGTTTGAGCTTCAGCAAGAACCAATGAGGTTCATTCTTGTGTTACGCAGCATGTTTGAGCTTCAGTGAGAATCATTGAGGCTCATTCTCGTGTTACGCACCATGTTTGAGCTTCAGCAAGAAACAATGAGGTTCATTCGCATGTTACGCATCACGTTTGAGCTTCAGCAAAACACAATGAGGTTCATTCTCGTGTTGCGCAGCACGTTTGAGCTTCCTCAAGAACCACTGAGATTCATTCTCATGTTACGTATCACGTTTGAGCTTGAGCGAGAGCCAATGAGGTTCATTCTCATGTTACGCATCACGTTTGAGCTTTCTCAAGAACCAATGAGGTTCATTCTCGTGTTACGCATCACATTTGAGCTTCTCAAGAACCAATGAGGTTCATTCTCGTGTTACGCAGCATGTTTGAGCTTCTCAAGAACCAATGAGGTTCATTCTTGTGTTACGCAGCATGTTTGAGCTTCTCAAGAATCAATGAGGTTCATTCTCGTGTTGTGCAGCACGTTTGAGCTTCCTCAAGAATCAATGAGGCTCATTCTTGTGTTACACAACATGTTTGAGCTTCAGCAAGAAACAATGAGGTTCATTCGCATGTTACGAATCACGTTTGAGCTTCAGCAAGAACCGATGAGGTTCATTCTCGTGTTACGCAGCATGTTTGAGCTTCTCAAGAATCAATGAGGTTAATTCTCATGTTATGCATCACGTTTGAGCTTCCTCAAGAACCACTGAGATTCATTCTCGTGTTACGCATCACGTTTGAGCTTCAGCAAGAACCAATGAGGTTCATTCTTGTGTTACGCAGCATGTTTGAGCTTCAGTGAGAATCATTGAGGCTCATTCTCGTGTTACGCACCATGTTTGAGCTTCAGCAAGAAACAATGAGGTTCATTCGCATGTTACGCATCACGTTTGAGCTTCAGCAAAACACAATGAGGTTCATTCTCGTGTTGCGCAGCACGTTTGAGCTTCCTCAAGAACCACTGAGATTCATTCTCATGTTACGATCACGCTTGAGCTTGGAGCGAGAGCCAATGAGGTTCATTCTCATGTTACGCATCACGTTTGAGCTTTCTCAAGAACCAATGAGGTTCATTCTCGTGTTACGCATCACATTTGAGCTTCTCAAGAACCAATGAGGTTCATTCTCGTGTTACGCAGCATGTTTGAGCTTCTCAAGAACCAATGAGGTTCATTCTTGTGTTACGCAGCATGTTTGAGCTTCTCAAGAATCAATGAGGCTCATTCTTGTGTTACACAACATGTTTGAGCTTCAGCAAGAAACAATGAGGTTCATTCGCATGTTACGAATCACGTTTGAGCTTCAGCAAGAACCGATGAGGTTCATTCTCGTGTTACGCAGCATGTTTGAGCTTCTCAAGAATCAATGAGGTTCATTCTCGTGTTGTGCAGCACGTTTGAGCTTCCTCAAGAATCAATGAGGCTCATTCTTGTGTTACACAACATGTTTGAGCTTCAGCAAGAAACAATGAGGTTCATTCGCATGTTACGAATCACGTTTGAGCTTCAGCAAGAACCGATGAGGTTCATTCTCGTGTTACGCAGCATGTTTGAGCTTCTCAAGAATCAATGAGGTTCATTCTCGTGTTGTGCAGCACGTTTGAGCTTCCTCAAGAATCAATGAGGCTCATTCTTGTGTTACACAACATGTTTGAGCTTCAGCAAGAACCAGTGAGGCTCATTCTCATGTCACGCAGCACATTTGAGCTTCTCAAGAAACACTGAGATTCATTCTTGTGTTACGAATCACGCTTGAGCTTCAGCAAGAACCGATGAGGATCATTCTCATGTTATGCATCACGTTTGAGCTTCCTCAAGAACCACTGAGATTCATTCTCGTGGTACGAATCACGCTTTGAGCTTCAGCGAGAACCAATGAGATTCATTCTCATGTTACGCATCACGCTTGAGCTTCAGCGAGCCAATGAGGTTCATTCTCATGTTATGCATCACGTTTGAGCTTTCTCAAGAACCAATGAGGTTCATTCTCGTGTTACGCAGCACGTTTGAGCTTCCTCAAGAACCAGTAAGGCTCATTCTCATGTCACACAGCACGTTTGAGCTTCCTCAAGAACCAATGAGGTTCATTCTCGTGTTGTGCAGCACGTTTGAGCTTCCTCAAGAATCAATGAGGCTCATTCTCGTGTTACGCAACATGTTTGAGCTTTCTCAAGAATCAATGAGGTTCATTCTCGTGTTACGCAGCATGTTTGAGCTTCTCAAGAACCAATGAGGTTCATTCTCGTGTTACGCAGCATGTTTGAGCTTCTCAAGAACCAATGAGGTTAATTCTCGTGTTACACATCACGTTTGAGCTTCAGCAAAACCCAATGAGGTTCATTCTCATGTTGCACAGCACGTTTGAGCTTCCTCAAGAACCAATGAGGTTAATTCGCGTGTTACGCATCACGTTTGAGCTTCAGCAAGAACCAATGAGGTTCATTCTTGTGTTACGCAGCATGTTTGAGCTTCAGTGAGAATCATTGAGGCTCATTCTCGTGTTACGCATCATGTTTGAGCTTCAGCAAGAAACAAAGAGGTTCATTCGCATGTTACGCATCACGTTTGAGCTTCAGCAAAACCCAGTGAGGTTCATTCTCGTGTTGCGCAGCACGTTTGAGCTTCCTCAAGAACCACTGAGATTCATTCTCATGTTACGATCACGCTTGAGCTTGAGCGAGCCAATGAGGTTCATTCTCATGTTACGCATCACGTTTGAGCTTTCTCAAGAACCAATGAGGTTCATTCTCGTGTTACGCATCACATTTGAGCTTCTCAAGAACCAATGAGGTTCATTCTCGTGTTACGCAGCATGTTTGAGCTTCTCAAGAACCAATGAGGTTCATTCTTGTGTTACGCAGCATGTTTGAGCTTCTCAAGAATCAATGAGGTTCATTCTCGTGTTGTGCAGCACGTTTGAGCTTCCTCAAGAATCAATGAGGCTCATTCTTGTGTTACACAACATGTTTGAGCTTCAGCAAGAAACAATGAGGTTCATTCGCATGTTACTGAATCACGCTTTGAGCTTCAGCAAGAACCGATGAGGTTCATTCTCGTGTTACGCAGCATGTTTGAGCTTCTCAAGAATCAATGAGGTTCATTCTCATGTTGTGCAGCACGCTTGAGCTTCCTCAAGAATCAATGAGGCTCATTCTTGTGTTACACAACATGTTTGAGCTTCAGCAAGAACCAGTGAGGCTCATTCTCATGTCACGCAGCACATTTGAGCTTCTCAAGAAACACTGAGATTCATTCTTGTGTTACGAATCACGCTTGAGCTTCAGCAAGAACCGATGAGGATCATTCTCATGTTATGCATCACGTTTGAGCTTCCTCAAGAACCACTGAGATTCATTCTCGTGGTACGAATCACGCTTGAGCTTCAGCGAGAACCAATGAGATTCATTCTCATGTTACGCATCACGCTTGAGCTTCAGCGAGAGCCAATGAGGTTCATTCTCATGTTATGCATCACGCTTGAGCTTTCTCAAGAACCAATGAGGTTCATTCTCGTGTTACGCAGCACGCTTGAGCTTCCTCAAGAACCAGTAAGGCTCATTCTCATGTCACACAGCACGTTTGAGCTTCCTCTCAAGAACCAATGAGGTTCATTCTCGTGTTGTGCAGCACGTTTGAGCTTCCTCAAGAATCAATGAGGCTCATTCTCGTGTTACGCAACATGTTTGAGCTTTCTCAAGAATCAATGAGGTTCATTCTCGTGTTACGCAGCATGTTTGAGCTTCTCAAGAACCAATGAGGTTCATTCTCGTGTTACGCAGCATGTTTGAGCTTCTCAAGAACCAATGAGGTTCATTCTCGTGTTACACATCACGTTTGAGCTTCAGCAAAACCCAATGAGGTTCATTCTCATGTTGCACAGCACGTTTGAGCTTCCTCAAGAACCAATGAGGTTAATTTGCGTGTTACGCATCACGTTTGAGCTTCAGCAAGAACCAATGAGGTTCATTCTTGTGTTACGCAGCATGTTTGAGCTTCAGTGAGAATCATTGAGGCTCATTCTCGTGTTACGCATCATGTTTGAGCTTCAGCAAGAAACAATGAGGTTCATTCGCATGTTACGCATCACGTTTGAGCTTCAGCAAAACCCAATGAGGTTCATTCTCATGTTGCACAACACGTTTGAGCTTCCTCAAGAATCAATGAGGTTAATTCTCGTGCTATGCAGCACGTTTGAGCTTCCTCAAGAAACAATGAGGTTCATTCGCGTGTTACGCATCACGTTTGAGCTTCAGTGAGAACCAATGAGGTTCATTCTCGTGTTGCGCAGCACGTTTGAGCTTCCTCAAGAAACAATGAGGTTCATTCGCGTGTTACGATCACGCGTTTGCGCTTTAGCAAGAACCAGTGAGGCTCATTCTCATGTCACGTAGCACGTTTGAGCTTCTCAAGAACCATTGAGATTCATTCTCGTGTTACGAATCACGTTTGAGCTTCAGCAAGAACCAATGAGATTCATTCTCATGTTATGCATCACGTTTGAGCTTCAGCGAGAGCCAATGAGGTTCATTCTCATGTTATGCATCACGTTTGAGCTTTCTCGAGAACCACTGAGGTTCATTCTCGTGTTACACAGCATGTTTGAGCTTCAGCAAGAAACAATGAGGTTCATTCTCATGTTATGCATCACGTTTGAGCTTTCTCGAGAACCACTGAGGTTCATTCTCGTGTTACACAGCATGTTTGAGCTTCCTCAAGAATCAATGAGGCTCATTCTCGTGTTACGCAACATGTTTGAGCTTCAGCAAGAAACAATGAGGTTCATTCTCGTGTTGTGCAGCACGTTTGAGCTTCCTCAAGAATCAATGAGGCTCATTCTCGTGTTACGCAACATGTTTGAGCTTCAGCAAGAAACAATGAGGTTCATTCGCGTGTTACGCATCACATTTGAGCTTCCTCAAGAATCAATGAGGTTCATTCTCGTGTTACGCAGCATGTTTGAGCTTTCTCAAGAATCAATGAGGTTCATTCTCGTGTTGCACAGCACGTTTGAGCTTCCTCAAGAACCAATGAGGTTCATTCTCGTGTTACGCAACATGTTTGAGCTTCAGCAAGAAACAATGAGGTTAATTCGCGTGTTACGCATCACGTTTGAGCTTCAGCAAAACCCAATGAGGTTCATTCTCATGTTGCACAGCACGTTTGCGCTTCCTCAAGAAACAATGAGGTTCATTCGCGTGTTACGCATCACGTTTGAGCTTCAGCAAGAACCAATGAGGTTCATTCTTGTGTTACGCAGCATGTTTGAGCTTCAGTGAGAATCATTGAGGCTCATTCTCGTGTTACGCACCATGTTTGAGCTTCAGCAAGAAACAATGAGGTTCATTCGTTCGCATGTTACGCATCACGTTTGAGCTTCAGCAAAACACAATGAGGTTCATTCTCGTGTTGCGCAGCACGTTTGAGCTTCCTCAAGAACCACTGAGATTCATTCTCATGTTACGTATCACGTTTGAGCTTGAGCGAGAGCCAATGAGGTTCATTCTCATGTTACGCATCACGTTTGAGCTTTCTCAAGAACCAATGAGGTTCATTCTCGTGTTACGCATCACATTTGAGCTTCTCAAGAACCAATGAGGTTCATTCTCGTGTTACGCAGCATGTTTGAGCTTCTCAGAACCAATGAGGTTCATTCTTGTGTTACGCAGCATGTTTGAGCTTCTCAAGAATCAATGAGGTTCATTCTCGTGTTGTGCAGCACGTTTGAGCTTCCTCAAGAATCAATGAGGCTCATTCTTGTGTTACACAACATGTTTGAGCTTCAGCAAGAAACAATGAGGTTCATTCGCATGTTACGAATCACGTTTGAGCTTCAGCAAGAACCGATGAGGTTCATTCTCGTGTTACGCAGCATGTTTGAGCTTCTCAAGAATCAATGAGGTTCATTCTCATGTTACGCATCACGTTTGAGCTTCAGCAAGAACCAATGAGGTTCATTCTTGTGTTACGCAGCATGTTTGAGCTTCAGTGAGAATCATTGAGGCTCATTCTCGTGTTACGCACCATGTTTGAGCTTCAGCAAGAAACAATGAGGTTCATTCGCATGTTACGCATCACGTTTGAGCTTCAGCAAAACACAATGAGGTTCATTCTCGTGTTGCGCAGCACGTTTGAGCTTCCTCAAGAACCACTGAGATTCATTCTCATGTTACGTATCACGTTTGAGCTTGAGCGAGAGCCAATGAGGTTCATTCTCATGTTACGCATCACGTTTGAGCTTTCTCAAGAACCAATGAGGTTCATTCTCGTGTTACGCATCACATTTGAGCTTCTCAAGAACCAATGAGGTTCATTCTCGTTGCAGCATTTTGAGCTTCTCAAGAACCAATGAGGTTCATTCTTGTGTTACGCAGCATGTTTGAGCTTCAAGAATCAATGAGGCTTTCTTGAGCTGTCTTCAGCAAGAAACAATGAGGTTCATTCTGCATGTTACGCATCACGTTTGAGCTTCAGCAAGAACCGATGAGGTTCATTCTCGTGTTACGCAGCATGTTTGAGCTTCTCAAGAATCAATGAGGTTCATTCTCGTGTTGTGCAGCACGCTTGAGCTTCCTCAAGAATCAATGAGGCTCATTCTTGTGTTACACAACATGTTTGAGCTTCAGCAAGAAACAATGAGGTTCATTCGCATGTTACTTAATCACGCTTGAGCTTCAGCAAGAACCGATGAGGTTCATTCTCGTGTTACGCAGCATGTTTGAGCTTCTCAAGAATCAATGAGGTTCATTCTCGTGTTGTGCAGCACGCTTGAGCTTCTCAAGAATCAATGAGGCTCATTCTTGTGTTACACAACATGTTTGAGCTTCAGCAAGAACCAGTGAGGCTCATTCTCATGTCACGCAGCACATTTGAGCTTCTCAAGAAACACTGAGATTCATTCTTGTGTTTACGAATCACGCTTGAGCTTCAGCAAGAACCGATGAGGATCATTCTCATGTTATGCATCACGCTTGAGCTTCCTCAAGAACCACTGAGATTCATTCTCGTGGTACGAATCACGCTTGAGCTTCAGCGAGAACCAATGAGATTCATTCTCATGTTACGCATCACGCTTGAGCTTCAGCGAGAGCCAATGAGGTTCATTCTCATGTTATGCATCACGCTTGAGCTTTCTCAGAACCAATGAGGTTCATTCTCGTGTTACGCAGCACGTTTGAGCTTCCTCAAGAACCAGTAAGGCTCATTCTCATGTCACACAGCACGTTTGAGCTTCCTCAAGAACCAATGAGGTTCATTCTCGTGTTGTGCAGCACGTTTGAGCTTCCTCAAGAATCAATGAGGCTCATTCTCGTGTTACGCAACATGTTTGAGCTTTCAAGAATCAATGAGGTTCATTCTCGTGTTACGCAGCATGTTTGAGCTTCTCAAGAACCAATGAGGTTCATTCTCGTGTTACGCAGCATGTTTGAGCTTCTCAAGAACCAATGAGGTTAATTCTCGTGTTACACATCACGTTTGAGCTTCAGCAAAACCCAATGAGGTTCATTCTCATGTTGCACAGCACGTTTGAGCTTCCTCAAGAACCAATGAGGTTAATTCGCGTGTTACGCATCACGCTTGAGCTTCAGCAAGAACCAATGAGGTTCATTCTTGTGTTACGCAGCATGTTTGAGCTTCAGTGAGAATCATTGAGGCTCATTCTCGTGTTACGCATCATGTTTGAGCTTCAGCAAGAAACAAAGAGGTTCATTCGCATGTTACGCATCACGCTTGAGCTTCAGCAAAACCCAGTGAGGTTCATTCTCGTGTTGCGCAGCACGCTTGAGCTTCCTCAAGAACCACTGAGATTCATTCTCATGTTACGTATCACGCTTGAGCTTGAGCGAGAGCCAATGAGGTTCATTCTCATGTTACGCATCACGCTTTGAGCTTTCTCAAGAACCAATGAGGTTCATTCTCGTGTTACGCATCACATTTGAGCTTCTCAAGAACCAATGAGGTTCATTCTCGTGTTACGCAGCATGTTTGAGCTTCTCAAGAACCAATGAGGTTCATTCTTGTGTTACGCAGCATGTTTGAGCTTCTCAAGAATCAATGAGGTTCATTCTCGTGTTGTGCAGCACGCTTGAGCTTCCTCAAGAATCAATGAGGCTCATTCTTGTGTTACACAACATGTTTGAGCTTCAGCAAGAAACAATGAGGTTCATTCGCATGTTACGAATCACGCTTGAGCTTCAGCAAGAACCGATGAGGTTCATTCTCGTGTTACGCAGCATGTTTGAGCTTCTCAAGAATCAATGAGGTTCATTCTCATGTTGTGCAGCACGTTTGAGCTTCCTCAAGAATCAATGAGGCTCATTCTTGTGTTACACAACATGTTTGAGCTTCAGCAAGAACCAGTGAGGCTCATTCTCATGTCACGCAGCACATTTGAGCTTCTCAAGAAACACTGAGATTCATTCTTGTGTTACGAATCACGTTTGAGCTTCAGCAAGAACCGATGAGGATCATTCTCATGTTATGCATCACGCTTGAGCTTCCTCAAGAACCACTGAGATTCATTCTCGTGGTACGAATCACGCTTGAGCTTCAGCGAGAACCAATGAGATTCATTCTCATGTTACGCATCACGTTTGAGCTTCAGCGAGAGCCAATGAGGTTCATTCTCATGTTATGCATCACGTTTGAGCTTTCTCAAGAACCAATGAGGTTCATTCTCGTGTTACGCAGCACGTTTGAGCTTCCTCAAGAACCAGTAAGGCTCATTCTCATGTCACACAGCACGTTTGAGCTTCCTCAAGAACCAATGAGGTTCATTCTCGTGTTGTGCAGCACGTTTGAGCTTCCTCAAGAATCAATGAGGCTCATTCTCGTGTTACGCAACATGTTTGAGCTTTCTCAAGAATTAATGAGGTTCATTCTCGTGTTACGCAGCATGTTTGAGCTTCTCAAGAACCAATGAGGTTCATTCTCGTGTTACGCAGCATGTTTGAGCTTCTCAAGAACCAATGAGGTTCATTCTCGTGTTACACATCACGTTTGAGCTTCAGCAAAACCCAATGAGGTTCATTCTCATGTTGCACAGCACGTTTGAGCTTCCTCAAGAACCAATGAGGTTAATTCTGCGTGTTACGCAGCACGTTTGAGCTTCAGCAAGAACCAATGAGGTTCATTCTTGTGTTACGCAGCATGTTTGAGCTTCAGTGAGAATCATTGAGGCTCATTCTCGTGTTACGCATCATGTTTGAGCTTCAGCAAGAAACAATGAGGTTCATTCGCATGTTACGCATCACGTTTGAGCTTCAGCAAAACCCAATGAGGTTCATTCTCATGTTGCACAACACGTTTGAGCTTCCTCAAGAATCAATGAGGTTAATTCTCGTGCTATGCAGCACGTTTGAGCTTCCTCAAGAAACAATGAGGTTCATTCGCGTGTTACGCATCACGCTTTGAGCTTCAGTGAGAACCAATGAGGTTCATTCTCGTGTTGCGCAGCACGCTTGAGCTTCCTCAAGAAACAATGAGGTTCATTCGCTGTTTACGTATCACGCTTGCGCTTTAGCAAGAACCAGTGAGGCTCATTCTCATGTCACGTAGCACGCTTGAGCTTCTCAAGAACCATTGAGATTCATTCTCGTGTTACGAATCACGTTTGAGCTTCAGCAAGAACCAATGAGATTCATTCTCATGTTATGCATCACGTTTGAGCTTCAGCGAGAGCCAATGAGGTTCATTCTCATGTTATGCATCACGCTTGAGCTTTCTCGAGAACCACTGAGGTTCATTCTCGTGTTACACAGCATGTTTGAGCTTCAGCAAGAAACAATGAGGTTCATTCTCATGTTATGCATCACGTTTGAGCTTTCTCGAGAACCACTGAGGTTCATTCTCGTGTTACACAGCATGTTTGAGCTTCCTCAAGAATCAATGAGGCTCATTCTCGTGTTACGCAACATGTTTGAGCTTCAGCAAGAAACAATGAGGTTCATTCTCGTGTTGTGCAGCACGTTTGAGCTTCCTCAAGAATCAATGAGGCTCATTCTCGTGTTACGCAACATGTTTGAGCTTCAGCAAGAAACAATGAGGTTCATTCGCGTGTTACGCATCACATTTGAGCTTCCTCAAGAATCAATGAGGTTCATTCTCGTGTTACGCAGCATGTTTGAGCTTTCTCAGAATCAATGAGGTTCATTCTCGTGTTGCACAGCACGTTTGAGCTTCCTCAAGAACCAATGAGGCTCATTCTCGTGTTACGCAACATGTTTGAGCTTCAGCAAGAAACAATGAGGTTAATTCGCGTGTTACGCATCACGTTTGAGCTTCAGCAAAACCCAATGAGGTTCATTCTCATGTTGCACAGCGCGTTTGAGCTTCCTCAAGAATCAATGAGGTTCATTCTCGTGTTGTGCAGCACGTTTGAGCTTCCTCAAGAAACAATGAGGTTCATTCTGTGTGTTACGCATCACGTTTGAGCTTCAGCAAGAACCAATGAGGTTCATTCTCGTGTTGTGCAGCACGTTTGAGCTTCCTCAAGAATCAATGAGGAGGCTCATTCTCGTGTTACGCAGCATGTTTGAGCTTCTCAAGAACCAATGAGGTTCATTCTCATGTTGTGCAGCACGTTTGAGCTTCCTCAAGAACCAATGAGGTTCATTCTCAGCGTTTTGACGAACCAGCATGTTTGAGCTTCCTAGAGAACCAATGAGGTTCATTCTCATGTTACGCATCACGTTTGAGCTTCCTCAAGAACCAATGAGGTTCATTCTCGTGTTGGCGAGCACGCTTGAGCCTCCTCAAGAACCACTGAGATTCATTCTCGTGTTTACGAATCACGTTTGAGCTTCCTCAAAACCAATGAGGTTCATTCCGTCGTGTTTGACCTTCCTCCCAGACACGCTTTTGAGCTTTAGCAAGAACCAGTAAGGCTCATCATGTCACACAGCACGTTTGAGCTTCCTCAAAAACCAATGAGGTTCATTCTCGTGTTACGCAGCACGTTTGAGCTTCCTCAAGAACCAATGAGGTTCATTCTCATGTTACACAGCACATTTGAGCTTCCTCAAGAATCAATGAGGTTCATTCTCGTGTTACGCAGCATGTTTGAGCTTTCTCAAGAATCAATGAGGTTCATTCTCGTGTTACACAGCACGTTTGAGCTTCCTCAAGAACCAATGAGGTTCATTCTCATGTTACACAGCACATTTGAGCTTCCTCAAGAATCAATGAGGTTCATTCTCGTGTTCGCATTGTTTGAGCTTTCTCAAAACCAATGAGGTTCATTCTCATGTTACGCATTACGCTTGAGCTTTAGCAAGAACCAGTAAGGCTCATCATGTCACACAGCACGTTTGAGCTTCCTCAAAAACCAATGAGGTTCATTCTCGTGTTACGCAGCACGTTTGAGCTTCCTCAAGAACCAATGAGGTTCATTCTCAACGCAGCATGTTTGAGCTTTCTCAAGAATCAATGAGGTTCATTCTCGTGTTACACAGCACGCTTTGAGCTTCCTCAAGAACCAATGAGGTTCATTCTCATGTTACACAGCACATTTGAGCTTCCTCAAGAACCAATGAGGTTCATTCTCATGTTACGCAGCATGTTTGAGCTTTCTCAAGAATCAATGAGGTTCATTCTCGTGTTGCACAGCACGTTTGAGCTTCCTCAAGAACCAATGAGGTTCATTCTCGTGTTACGCAACATGTTTGAGCTTCAGCAAGAAACAATGAGGTTCATTCGCTGTTTACGCATCACATTTGAGCTTCCTCAAGAATCAATGAGGTTCATTCTCGTGTTACGCAGCATGTTTGAGCTTTCTCAAGAATCAATGAGGTTCATTCTCTCGTGTTGCACAGCACGTTTGAGCTTCCTCAAGAACCAATGAGGTTCATTCTCATGTTACATACACGTTTGAGCTTCAGCAAGAAACAATGAGGTTCATTCGCAGCGTTACGATCATGTTTGAGCTTCAGCAAAAAGAACCAATGAGGTTCATTCTCGTGTTGTGCAGCACGCTTGAGCTTCCTCAAGAATCAATGAGGTTCATTCTCGTGTTGTGCAGCACGCTTGAGCTTCCTCAAGAAACAATGAGGTTCATTTGCGTGTTACGCATCACGCTTGAGCTTCAGCAAGAAACCAATGAGGTTCATTCTCATGTTGTGCAGCACGCTTTTGAGCTTCCTCAAGAATCAATGAGGTTCATTCTCATATTGTACTCTTCCTCAAGAACCAATGAGGTTCATTTGCGTGTTTACGCATCACGTTTGAGCTTCAGCAAGAACCAATGAGGTTCATTCTCGTGTTCGCACTCGTGTTCACGCATGTTTGAGCTTCTCAAGAACAATGAGAGTTCATTCTCATGTTGTGCAGCATGTTTGAGCTTTCTCAAACCAATGAGGTTCATTCTCGTGTTACGCAGCATGTTTGAGCTTCCTCAGAGAACCAATGAGGTTCATTCTCGTGTTACGCATCACGTTTGAGCTTCCTCAAGAACCAGTGAGGTTCATTCTCGTGTTGGCGCAGCACGTTTGAGCCTCCTCAAAACCACTGAGATTCATTCTCGTGTTACGAATCATGTTTGAGCTTCCTCAAAAACCAATGAGGTTCATTCTCGTGTTACGTGATTACGCTTGAGCTTTAGCAAGAACCAGTGAGGCTCATTCTCATGTGTCACTCAGCACGTTTGAGCTTTGGCAAGAACCAGTAAGGCTCATTCTCATGTCACAGCACGCTTGAGCTTCATCAAAAACAATGGGGAGGTTCATTCCCTGGTATTACGCAGCACGTTTGAGCTTCCTCAAGAACCAATGAGGTTAATGCTCGTGTTCACGCAGCACGTTTGAGCTTCCTCAAGAACCAATGAGGTTAATTCTCGTAACACGCAGCACGTTTGAGCTTCCTCAAGAACCAAATGAGGTTCATTCTCGTATTCGCCAGCACGTTTGAGCTTCCTCAAGAACCAATGAGGTTAATTCTCGTGTTACACAGCACGTTTGAGCTTCCTCAAGAACCAATGAGGTTAATTCTCTCGTGTTACACAGCACGTTTGAGCTTCCTCAAGAACCAATGAGGTTCATTCTCGTGTTACGCAGCACGCTTGAGCTTCCTCAAGAACCAATGAGGTTCATTCTGCGTGTTACACAGCACGTTTGAGCTTCCTCAAGAACCAATGAGGTTCATTCATCGTTGTTCGCAGCACGTTTGAGCTTCCCTCAAGAACCAATGAGGTTCATTCTCATGTTACATCACATTTTGAGCTTCCTCAAGAACCAGTGAGGTTCATTCTCATGTTCGCAGCACGTTTGAGCTTCAGCAAGAAAAAAAAAAAAAAAAAAGGACAATGAGGCTCATTCTCGTGTTACATGTTTGAGCTTTCAGCAAGAACCAATGACGCTTATTCGTTTACGCATCACGTTTGAGCTTCAGCCGAGCCACTGAGGTTCATTCTCTCGTGTGGTGCAGCATTTGAGCTTCTCTCAAGAATCAATGAGGTTCATTCTGCGTGTTTACATCACGTTTGAGCTTCCTCAAGAACCAATGAGGTTCATTCTCGTGTTACACAACACGTTTGAGCTTCAGCAAGAACCAATGAGGTTCATTCTCGAATCACATTTGAGCTTCAGCAAGAACCAATGAGGTTCATTCTCGTATTCACGCATCACGTTTGAGCTTCAGCGCACTGAGCCACTGAGGTTCATTCTGCGTGTTACGCAACATGTTTGAGCTTCCTCAAGAACCAATGAGGTTCATTCTCGTGTTCACGAATCACATTTGAGCTTCAGCAAGAAAGGCAATGAGGTTCATTCTCATGTTACGCATCATGTTTGAGCTTCCTCAAGAACCAATGAGGTTCATTCTCGTGTTGCATACGTTTGAGCTTCCAGCGCGAGCCACTGAGGTTCATTCTCATGTTACGCATCATGTTTGAGCTTCCTCAAGAACCAATGAGGTTCATTCCTCGTGTTACGCATCACGTTTGAGCGCAGCGCGAGCCACTGAGGTTCATTCGTGTTCTGGCAGCACGTTCGAGCAAGAACCAATGAGGTTCATTCTCGTGTTACACAGCACGCTTTGAGCTTCTCAAGAATCAATGAGGCTCATTATCGTGTTTGAGCTTCACGCGATCACGCTTTGAGCTTTCTTCTCAGAACCAATGAGGTTCATTCTCGTGTTACGCCATCACATTTGAGCTTCTCAAGAACCAATGAGGTTCATTCTCGTGTTACGCAGCATGTTTGAGCTTCTCAAGAACCAATGAGGTTCATTCTGTGTTACGCAGCATGTTTGAGCTTCTCTGAGAATCAATGAGGCTTCATTCTTGTGTTACACAACATGTTTGAGCTTCAGCAAGAAACAATGAGGTTCATTCATGTTACGAATCACGTTTGAGCTTCAGCAAGAACCGCGAGAGTTCATTCGTGTTCATGCAGCATGTTTGAGTTCAAGAATCAATGAGGTTCATTCTCATGTTGTACAGCACGCTTGAGCTTCCTCAAGAATCAATGAGGCTCATTCTTGTTGTTTACACAACATGTTTTGAGCTTCAGCAAGAAACAATGAGGTTCATTCAGCATGTTACTGAATCACGTTTGAGCTTCAGCAAGAACCGATGAGGTTCATTCTGCAGTGTTCGCGGCATACGTTTGAGCTTCTATAAGAATCAATGAGGTTCATTCTCGTGTTGTGCAGCACGCTTGAGCTTCCTCAAGAATCAATGAGGCTCATTCTTGTGTTACACAACATGTTTGAGCTTCCAGCAAGAACCAGTGAGGCTCATTCTCATGTCACGCAAGCACATTTGAGCTTCTCAAGAAACACTGAGATTCATTCTTGTGTTACTTAATCACGCTTGAGCTTCAGCAAGAACCGATGAGGATCATTCTCATGTTATGCATCACGTTTGAGCTTCTCAAGAACCACTGAGATTCATTCTGCGTGGTACGAATCACGCTTTGAGCTTCAGCGAACCAATGAGATTCATTCTCATGTTACGCATCACGCTTGAGCTTCCAGCGAGAGCCAATGAGGTTCGACTTTCTCATGTTATGCATCACGCTTGAGCTTTCTCAAGAACCAATGAGGTTCATTCTCGTGGTTACGCAGCACGCTTGAGCTTCCTCAAGAACCAGTAAGGCTCATTCTCTCATGTCACACAGCACGCTTTGAGCTTCCTCAAGAACCAATGAGGTTCATTCTCGTGTTGTGCAGCACGCTTGAGCTTCCTCAAGAATCAATGAGGCTCATTCTGAGGCTATGTTTGGAGCTTTCTCAAGAATCAATGAGGTTCATTCTCGTGTTACGCAGCATGTTTGAGCTTCTCAAGAACCAATGAGGTTCATTCTCGTGTTACGAGCATGTTTGAGCTTCTCAAGAACCAATGAGGTTAATTCTCGCAGTTACACATCACGCTTGAGCTTCAAGCAAAACCCAATGAGGTTCATTCTCATGTTGCACAAGGCACGTTTGAGCTTCCTCAAGAACCAATGAGGTTAATTCGTGTTGTACGCATCACGCTTGAGCTTCAGCAAGAACCAATGAGGTTCATTCTTGTGTTACGCAGCATGTTTGAGCTTCAGTGAGAATCATTGAGGCTCATTCTCGTGTTACGCATCATGCTTGAGCTTCAGCAAGAAACAAAGAGGTTCATTCGCATGTTACGCATCACGCTTGAGCTTCAGCAAACCCCAGTGAGGTTCATTCTCGTGTTGCGCAGCACGTTTGAGCTTCCCCAAGAACCACTGAGATTCATTCTCATGTTACGTGATCACGCTTGAGCTTGAGCGAGAGCCAATGAGGTTCATTCTCATTACGCATCACGCTTGAGCTTTCAAGAACCAATGAGGTTCATTCTCGCGGTTACGATCACATTTGAGCTTCTCAAGAACCAATGAGGTTCATTCTCGTGTTACGCAGCATGTTTGAGCTTCTCAAGAACTAATGAGGTTCATTCTTGTGTTACGCAGCATGTTTGAGCTTCTCAAGAATCAATGAGGTTCATTCTCGTGTTGTACAGCACGCTTGAGCTTCCTCAAGAATCAATGAGGCTCATTCTTGTGTTACACAACATGTTTGAGCTTCAGCAGAAACAATGAGGTTCATTCGCATGTTACGAATCACGCTTGAGCTTCAGCAAGAACCGATGAGGTTCATTCTCGTGCTACGCAGCATGTTTGAGCTTCTCAAGAATCAATGAGGTTCATTCTCATGTTGTGCAGCACGCTTGAGCTTCTCAAGAATCAATGAGGCTCATTCTTGTGTTACACAACATGTTTGAGCTTCAGCAAGAACCAGTGAGGCTCATTCTCATGTCACGCAGCACATTTGAGCTTCTCAAGAAACACTGAGATTCATTCTGTGTTACGAATCACGCTTGAGCTTCAGCAAGAACCGATGAGGATCATTCTCATGTTATGCATCACGCTTGAGCTTCTCTCAAGAACCACTGAGATTCATTCTCGTGAGTACGAATCACGCTTGAGCTTCAGCGAGAACCAATGAGATTCATTCTCGTGTTACGCGATCACGCTTGAGCTTCCAGCGAGAGCCAATGAGGTTCATTCTCATGTTATGCATCACGCTTGAGCTTTCTCAAGAACCAATGAGGTTCATTCCTCGTGTTACACAGCACGCTTGAGCTTCCTCAAGAACCAGTAAGGCTCATTCTCATGTCACACAGCACGCTTTGAGCTTCCTCAAGAACCAATGAGGTTCATTCTCGTGTTGCAGCAGCACGCTTGAGCTTCCTCAAGAATCAATGAGGCTCATTCTCGTGTTACGCAACATGTTTGAGCTTTTCAAGAATTAATGAGGTTCATTCTGTGTATTTACGCAGCATGTTTGAGCTTCTCAAGAACCAATGAGGTTCATTCTCGTGTTACGCAGCATGTTTGAGCTTCTCAAGAACCAATGAGGTTCATTCTCGTTACACATCACGCTGAGCTTCAGCAAAACCCAATGAGGTTCATTCTCATGTTGCACAGCACGCTTGAGCTTCCTCAAGAACCAATGAGGTTAATTCGTGTGTTATTCGCATCACGCTTGAGCTTCAGCAAAGAACCAATGAGGTTCATTCTTGTGTTACGCGCGAGCATGTTTGAGCTTCAGTGAGAATCATTGAGGCTCATTCTCGTGTTTAACGCATCATGTTTGAGCTTCAGCAAGAAACAATGAGGTTCATTCGCATGTTCACGCATCACGCTTGAGCTTCAGCAAAACCAATGAGTTCATTCTCATGTTGCACAACACGTTTGAGCTTCCTCAAGAATCAATGAGGTTAATTCTCGTGCTATGCAGCACGCTTGAGCTTCCCTCAAGAAACAATGAGGTTCATTCGCGTGTTACGCATCACGCTTGAGCTTCAGTGAGAACCAATGAGGTTCATTCTCGTGTTATTGTTGCAGCACGCTTGAGCTTCCTCAAGAAACAATGAGGTTCATTCGGCGTGTTACGTGATCACGCTTGCGCTTTAGCAAGAACCAGTGAGGCTCATTCTCATGTCAGCGTGTGCGCTTGAGCTTCTCAAGAACCATTGAGATTCATTCGCGTGTTACGAATCACGTTTGAGCTTCAGCAAGCAAGAACCAATGAGATTCATTCTCCTCATGTTATGCATCACGCTTGAGCTTCAGCGAGAGCCAATGAGGTTCATTCTCATGTTATGCATCACGCTTGAGCTTTCTCGAGAACCACTGAGGTTCATTCTCGCGTGTTACACAGCATGTTTGAGCTTCAGCAAGAAACAATGAGGTTCATTCTCATGTTATGCATCACGTTTGAGCTTTCTCGAGAACCACTGAGGTTCATTCCTGTGTTACACAGCATGTTTGAGCTTCCTCAAGAATCAATGAGGCTCATTCTCGTGTTACGCAACATGTTTGGGAGTTTCAGCAAGAAACAATGAGGTTCATTCTCGTGTTAACGCAGCACGCTTGAGCTTCCTCAAGAATCAATGAGGCCCATTCTCGTGTTACGCAAATATGTTTGAGCTTCAGCAAGAAACAATGAGGTTCATTCATGTGTTACGCATCACACTTGGAGCTTCCTCAAGAATCAATGAGGTTCATTCTGTTACATGAGCATGTTTGAGCTTTCTCAGAATCAATGAGGTTCATTCTCGTGTTGCACAGCACGTTTGAGCTTCCTCAAGAACCAATGAGGCTCATTCTCGTTACTACATAACATGTTTGAGCTTCAGCAAGAAACAATGAGGTTAATTCGCGTGTTACGCATCACGCTTGAGCTTCCAGCAAACCCAATGAGTTCATTCTCATGTTACACAGCCGCTTGAGCTTCCTCAAGAATCAATGAGGTTCATTCTCGTGTTGTGCAGCACGCTTGAGCTTCCTCAAGAAACAATGAGGTTCATTTGCGTGTTACGCATCACGTTTGAGCTTCAGCAAGAACCAATGAGGTTCATTCTCGTGTTGTGCAGCACGTTTGAGCTTCCTCAAGAATCAATGAGGAGGCTCATTCTCGTGTTACGCAGCATGTTTGAGCTTCTCAAGAACCAATGAGGTTCATTCTCATGTTGTGCAGCACGTTTGAGCTTCCTCAAGAACCAATGAGGTTCATTCTCGTGTTACGAGCATGTTTGAGCTCCTAGAGAACCAATGAGGTTCATTCTCGTGTTACGATCACGTTTGAGCTTCCTCAAGAACCAATGAGGTTCATTCTCGTGTTGCTATGCAGCACGCTTGAGCCTCCTCCTCAAAAACCACTGAGATTCATTCGTGTTACGAATCACGCTTGAGCTTCCTCAAAAACCAATGAGGTTCATTCCCTCGTGTTACGCATTACGCTTGAGCTTTTAGCAAGAAACCAGTAAGGCTCATCATGTCACACAGCACGCTTGAGCTTCCTCAAAACCAATGGGGTTCATTCTGTGTTAGCTGCAGCACGCTTGAGCTTCCTCAAGAACCAATGAGGTTCATTCTCATGTTACACAGCACATTTTGAGCTTCCTCAAGAATCAATGAGGTTCATTCTCGTCGTGTTACGCAGCATGTTTGAGCTTTCTCAAGAATCAATGAGGTTCATTCTCCCGTGTTACATGGCACGCTTTGAGCTTCCTCAAGAACCAATGAGGTTCATTCTCATGTTATACAGCACATTTGAGCTTCTCAAGAATCAATGAGGTTCATTCTCGTGTTACGCCAGCATGTTTGAGCTTTCTCAAACCAATGAGGTTCATTCTCGTGTTACGACACGCTTGAGCTTTGCAAGAACCAGTAAGGCTCATCATGTCATTACAGCACGCTTGAGCTTCCTCAAAACCAATGAGGTTCATTCTCAAATTGTTCACGCAGCACGCTTTGAGCTTCCTCAAGAACCAATGAGGTTCATTCTCGTGGTTAGATGCCAGCATGTTTGAGCTTTCTCAAGAATCAATGAGGTTCATTCTCGTGTTACACAGCACGCTTGAGCTTCCTCAAGAACCAATGAGGTTCATTCTGCATGTTACACAGCACATTTGAGCTCTTCAAGAATCAATGAGGTTCATTCCTCGTGTTGGCTTAGCATGTTTGAGCTTTCTCAAGAATCACTGAGGTTCATTTCGTGTTGGGACAGCACGCTTGAGCTTCTCAAGAACCAAGGAGGCTCATTCTCGTGTTACGTAAATATGCTTGGAGCTTCCAGCAAGAAACAATG
>CM031964.1:3269177-3274177 GCA_018749465.1 Paracanthobrama guichenoti
CTGGCTTAAAATGAACCCAAAGTATGTTGGAAATTAAAAATCACACATAATTACTAGAGGCAACGATAATAATCAAAAGGTGAACATTTATTAATAAGCAATTTAATAAATGTTTAATTATTATTCATTAAACTTATTCAGTTTGAGTTCACTTTAAGCAAGCAATACAGTCATTGTTAAACAATAGTTGAGTTAAATAAAACTACCCAGCAGGTTGGGAAAACATTTAATCCAACCGCTGGGCTAAAACGACCCAACCGCTGGGCTAAAACAATCCATTCACTGGGTTTGTCCATTTCAACCCAACTTGGGTTGTTTTAATCTTTCACAAAATTCTCCTGTATTCCCATTGAAATGACTGCATTTCGCATTTGAATATCTGTAAATGTGACCACGCCTTAAATCTCACATGCTGTCAATAAATGGCCATCCATCACATTTCAGTCAGTCGTGTTGCCATGGTATTCCCCTGCTGGTTTGTGTTAGGTCGAGTCCACCGCGGTGCATCACTGATCTGAGGCTCTTCAAACCCGCGTGTGCTCGATCGCACTTCGTTTGACTGATAATGCCAGTAATGCTGATGAGGAACGTGTGTAATGCCTCAGAACTCATGCTGTTTGTCTGGAAAGGAGCGTGTGTGTGAGGTTCGGGTTCCGCGGGCCGCCGGCTTCCTCAAGAACAATCAGAGCACAGGAAATAATCAAAATATCTGAGAGGGTTACGAAGCACAACACTGTACACCTGAGCCATGTACAGCCAACTACAGCACAGCTCACAAATCATATTGCCATAAAAAGTCATGTAAATAAATAGATCCTTAAAAATTCAAGCATAATATCAACAAATTGAAATAAAAAAATCAGGTCGGTTAAATATTTGACTACAACGATAAGGCTCACGTCACGTCTCGAACCGGCTCATTTCCTGCGCTACCCCTAGACATCACGCCTTCGCTAAACTAAACATGACAGGAAGAGTTTCAGAGTTTCGCTGTGAGAACGAGTCGAGCAGACGAGCGGAAGGGGAAATGACTGCTGGGAATACTGGGGAACGGACCTCGCCTTCGCCCGCGACTCCTCCTCGTCGTGTCTAGAACATGTACTCGTTTTGGGCTGAACGACCGCCCCTCTTCCGTCTCACCATTAAGACTAGGCGCAGTACATATGCAACAGCTGAAAGGAGCAAAAAAACATGATACAGATACGAGATTCAAGCATGGAAACTCCCTCGGCCTCCCAAACACGGCGTAAGCAGCATATAGTCATGTAGAGACACACGGAAACACAGTATTCACAGGAGTTGAGTCCGTCTGGAGCTCCAGATCGCGTCCCGTCGACGGCGTTGGCTGCGGTTCTCGCTCCGTTAGGCACAGACGGTAGGAGATCCGGATGGCAACGGTGTTCCCGTCCTTCACACTGACTCACGTCTGACGTTGGCAAATACAGTTTGAAGAAACTCCCACTGAAGGGTGCAGCAATAATCCAGGCTTTTGATTTCATAGTTTCTTTTTGTTGTTGTTTTGCTTTAAATAGATTTTGTACATGTAATATTTTCCTCTTGTTATGAAGAAGATCTTCATCCACAGTTTAATATTTCTAAAAGCCGACCACAACATTAATATCAATAACTGAACACTGAGGTAATAGTTAGCGTTGCGCTGCGTCTGCTCCGCGCCGCCGCTGTAGATGTGTGGAGTTCCTCTGTGAGGGTTGCTGGGGTTCTGGAGGGGGAAGGTGTTGTTGACATGTTGGCGCTCTTCTTCTCTTATGTTGCATAGTGATCAAAACTTCCAAGGTACTCCAGACCGGCCTGATAGCAGAACTGATACTCGTCCTGCGGACAGACAGACAGACAGAGCTCATCACATGACTGCAGCTGATCTGACCCAGTCCTGTTGGATTGGACAGGACTGGCCGTCCCTGGATTAAAGTGACCCCAAATAAAACATTAATTTCATTTGTAAGAGTCTGTTGCTCATCTGTGTGTGTCCTGGTTCATGACTAGTGCATTATATTCTGTGTTTGATACAATAAAAAAAGAACTATACGTAAATGTGAGCTGTGGCAGAACTCTACACTAGGCAGTTGCTAGGGTGTTCTGGGTGATTGGTAGGGCATCACTACCTGGTTGCTAAGCAGTTGCCAAGGTGTTCTGGTTGGTTGGTAGGGTGTTGTGGGTTGTTGCTAGAGTGTTGCTAGGCAGTTGCTAGAGTGTTCTGTGTAGTTACTACGGTGTTCTGAGTGATTGGTAGGGCATTGATATGTGATTGCAATGCAGTTACTAGGATGTACTGGGTGTTATTGATGGTTACTATGGCATTGCTGTGGTTGCAACTGCAAGACAGTTACTGTGGTGATGTTCTGAGTGGTTGTAAGGGTGTTGCTAGGTTGTCCTGGGTGGTGGCAAGGGTTTTGCTAGGACTAGGCAGTTGCAAGTTCAAGGTCATTGCAAGGACATTGTTATGTGATTGCTAGGCAGTTTCTAGGGTATTCTGGGTAGTTTCTAGGCAATTGTTAGGGTGTTCTGGGTATTTGCTAGGGTGTTATCGATGGTTGCTATGGCATTGCTATGTGTTTGCTAGACAGGTACTATGGTGATGTTCTGGGTGGTTGTAAGGATGTTGCTAGGCAATTGCAAGGGTGTTTGCTAGGGTGTGCTAGGACATTGTCATGTGTTTAATAGGCACTTGCTAGGGTGTTCTGGGTAGTTGCTAGAATGTTATCGATGGTTGCTATTGCATTGCTATGTGGTTGCTAGACAGTTACTATGGTGATGTTCTGGGTGGTTGCAAGGGTGTTGCTAGGCTGTTCTGGGTATTTGCTAGGGTGTTATCAATGGTTGCTAGGGCATTGCTATGTGTTTGCTAGACAGTTACTATGGTGATGTTCTGGGTGGTTGCAAGGGTGTTGCTAGGGCATTATGTGGTTTCTAGGGTATTGTAGGTGGTTGCTAGGCAGTTGCTAGGGTGTTTGTGGGTAGTTGCGAGGGTTTGGCTATGCAGTTGTATTCTGTGTGGTTGCTAGGCAGTTGCTAGGGCGTTGCTGTGTATGTCTCTGTTTATCGTTTGAACTTTTCCTAAAACAGTAAGAATCATAGTATTTGTGGTACTTTGGGTCTGAGGGGGGAAGATATACAGGAGGTTCAACAGAAACTGTCCGGAGAACGGCCGAAATCTTCCACACACTCACAAGTTTTTGAGGGTTGTGATGTGTATTTACCGTACCTCAGTCTGCACCATCGCCGGCCGTTGCGTGCGCAGCATTTTGACAGTCTGGAAGATGTCGACGGCGCCCTCGTAACGCATCCGCTCCAGCACGATACTGAGAGTGATGAACACACCCGTGCGACCGACGCCCGCACTGACACACACACACAGAGAGAGAGAGAGAGAGAGAGAGTTTGTGTGTTTACAGTGACAATACATTCAGATGATGGTGTTCTGGGTAGCTATTATGGTGTTCTGAGGGACTGGTAGTCACATGATAGTGTTGTGTGTTGAGCATCATCATCACCTGCAGTGGACTGTGATTGGTCCATCCTGACCAAACTGCTCCTTGGTTTTATGCACCTGTCCAATGAAATCAATGAAACCCTCCCCTGACTTTGGAACACCTTGTTCTGGCCAATCGGTGAACTGGAACTGTCTGACGGTTCTGGACTGTCCATCCTATGGAGAAAAAGACAATGAGTCTGAACATCTCCAGGTGTGAGAAACAGAGAATCCTGTCCACATGATGTCAGTTTCATGAATCTAAACACACACGTGACTTTCAACTCCTCATCATGAACCCTGATCCATTCATGAGTCTCATGTGTTTCTAGGGCAGGTTGTGGGTTGTTGCTAGGGCATGGCTATGTGCTGGTTTGATTGCTTCTATTTTTCTCCTAATTTTTAAGTCACTTTGGTTAAAAGTGTCTGCTAAATGATTACATTTTAAATGTCCCAGATGTATCAACAAATACTCACCTGGCAGTAAGTTAGTGTTTGTGTTCTGGGTGGTTGGTAGGGTATTGCTAGTGTGTTGCTATGTGGTAGCTCAGGTGTTTGTTATGGCATTGCACGGCAGGTACTATGATGTTATGAGTAGTTGCAAGGGTGTTGTAGGTTGTACTGGGTGGTTGGTAGGGTGTTGCTAAGCAGTTGCTAGGATATAGTCATGTAGTTGCTCTTCATAAGGATTCATGCATCTCATGTGTTTCTAGGGCAATGCTAGGGTACTCCAGGGCAGTTGCTAGGGTGTTCTGAGGGATTGGTGGGGTGTTATGGGTTGTTGCTAGGGTGTTGCTATGTGGTAGCTCAGGTGTTTGCTATGACATTGCTATGTGATTGCAAGGTGGTTACTGAGGTGTTTTGGGTGGCTACAAAGGTGTTGCTAGGTTGAACTGGGTGGTTGCTAGGGTGTTGCTAGGCAGTTGCTAGTTATGTGGTTGCTCTTCTTGAAGATTAATGCGTCTCATGTGTTTCTAGGGCATTGCTAGGGTGATCCAGAGCAGTTACTAGGGTGTTCTGAGTGGTTGGTATGGTGTTGCTATGTGGTTGCTCGGGTGTTTTCTATGGCATTGCTATTTGGTTGCAAGGCAGTTACTATGGTGTTATGGGGGTTTCAAGGGTGTTGCTAGGTTATACTGGGTGGTTGCTAGGGTGTTGATAGGCAGCTGCAATGACATAGTTATGTAGTTGCTCTTCATGAAGATTCGTGCGTCTCATGTGTTTCTAGGGCATTGCTAGGGTGCTCCAGAGCAGTTACTAGGGTGTTCTGGGTGGTTGGTAGGGTGTGGTGGGTTGTTGCTAGGGTGTTGCCATGTGGTTGCATGGAAGTTTGCTATGGCATTACTATGGAAGTTACTATGGTGTTGCTAGATTGTAGTGGGTGGTTGCCTGTTATTAGGTGACGCTCTGGTGCTTCATCTGAATGTAAGATCAGATCGTACTGCAGTAAATACCGGTCTGTACTCACCCTGGCGTCGGTGACTTTGAACTCTCTCAGGATGTACTGTGG
>CM031964.1:3281677-3349177 GCA_018749465.1 Paracanthobrama guichenoti
AAACTCTCCGTCTGCTACAGTACCCACGCCCCAAACTCTCCGTCTGCTACAGTAGCCACTCCCCAAACTCTCTGTCTGCTACAGTACCCACGCCCCAAACTCTCCGTCTGCTACAGTAGCCACTCCCCAAACTCTCTGTCTGCTACAGTAGCCACGCCCCAAACTCTCCATCTGTTACAGTAGCCACACCCCAAACTCTCATCCTGCTACAGTAGCCACACCCCAAACTCTCCGTCTGTTACAGTAGCCACACCCCAAACTCTCCATCTGCTACAGTAGCCACTCCCCAAACTCTCCGTCTGCTACAGTAGCCACTCCCCAAACTCTCTGTCTGCTACAGTAGCCACGCCCAAACTCTCCATCTGTTACAGTAGCCACACCCCAAACTCTCATCCTGCTACAGTAGCCACACCCCAAACTCTCCGTCTGTTACAGTAGCCACGCCCCAAACTCTCTGTCTGCTACAGTAGCCACGCCCCAAACTCTCCGTCTGTTACAGTAGCTACGCCCCAAACTCTGTCTGCTACAGTAGCCACACCCCAAACTCTCCGTCTGTTACAGTAGCCACGCCCCAAACTCTCCGTCTGTTACAGTAGCCACGCCCAAACTCTCTGTCTGCTACAGTAGCCACACCCCAAACTCTCTGTCTGCTACAGTAGCCACGCCCCAAACTCTCCGTCTGTTACAGTAGCCACGCCCCAAACTCTCTGTCTGCTACAGTAGCCACACCCCAAACTCTCTGTCTGCTACAGTAGCCACACCCCAAACTCTCCGTCTGTTACAGTAGCCACGCCCCAAACTCTCTGTCTGCTACAGTAGCCACACCCCAAACTCTCATCCTGATACAGTAGCCACACCCCAAACTCTCTGTCTGTTACAGTAGCCACGCCCCAAACTCTCCGCCTGTTACAGTAGCCACGCCCCAAACTCTCTGTCTGCTACAGTAGCCACACCCCAAACTCTCATCCTGATACAGTAGCCACACCCCAAACTCTCCGTCTCTGTCTGCTACAGTAGCCACACCCCAAACTCTCATCCTGATACAGTAGCCACACCCCAAACTCTCTGTCTGTTACAGTAGCCACGCCCCAAACTCTCCGTCTGTTACAGTAGCCACGCCCCAAACTCTCTGTCTGCTACAGTAGCCACACTCCAAACTCTCAGCCTGTTACAGTAGCCACACTCCAAACTCTCAGCCTGTTACAGTAGCCACGCCCCAAACTCTCCGTCTGTTACAGTAGCCACGCCCCAAACTCTCTGTCTGCTACAGTAGCCACACCCCAAACTGGCATACTAATAATAGTCAAAGAACAATAAAATAGGTTAAAATAATGTATTTAAATATAAAAAATCTTACATACTTCACCTTGTGTGTGTGTGAGTGTATGTGTACACGAGTGTGTGTGTTAGTGTGTGAGTGTGTGTGCGTGCGTGCCTGGTGTCTGAAAGTTGATGCGTCTCATCTCCACGGGGTCGGTGGGATGGTGAGCCATCATCTCAGCATTGTTCAGCAAACATTTGGTTCCCGGCTCAGAGTCCTTGCGTTTGCTAATGAGTGACACAGAAAATGTGGAGAAACTTCAGTTATTAACTAGACTCAATGGACAGAAATAAAATCAAAGAGTAGAACAACATAAATAAAGCCGGCTACAGGGATTGAGCGACTGAAGGGTGTTCTGCCTCAAATAAGAGCTTTAATCTTCTCTCAGTGATGAGGTATCAGATCTCACTTACCTGTCGGGTTTACTGGAGTCCCATCAAACGCCACACACACACACACACACACACAGAGAGAGAGAGAGAGAGAAAGAGAGAAAGAAAGAGAGAAATCAATATAGTGCATTTGTATGCAGCAGCTACATGACACCTCCTGCAGATAACGCTCTCCTTCATTGGGGACAGTTTAACAGCGGCCCCGCGGGACTAGATTGTTCCGGACTAAATGGAAGGGGGCAGGGATGGATCAGACCCAAGGGCGGATTTATCAGCCGGACCGGCCCGACGTTTCCGCTCACTCCCTTTGTGGCGCCAGCAAGGTCATGCCAGCAATTTGGCAAACACGGATCCCTGCCACAGCTCAGAATGAGCTCACGCCGAGGAACATCACTCACATTTATTCACATCCAAGCAAAGAATAAAACTGGGACACGACTGAAGCGGCATTAAACGGAGTGTGTGTGTGTGTGTGTGTGTGTGTCTGCCAGAAGACAGTGTCCCAGAATGCTCCTGATGAAGAGTAGAGCTAATCTAGACTAAGATGAAGCTCAAATATAAGAGTTTTCATTGGTGTTTTAGTCAATGTGATTCCAGAGTCTTCATCATCATCATCAGGGTTAGGGTTACTCTAACCATTAAAAAACACATCAAAATACAATTACTTTCACATATACACATAACATATATGACATCTAACACATATTATAACTGAATTGTTCCTCTTGCCTGGTTTCATCCAGATCATTCTGCAGCTCATCTGATTGAATCTTCACCTCAGACTCTATTATCTTCCTGTCCAGAAATAGCTGCTTCCTACATATTTAATCACACGTTATTCTCTCTGTCGTCATAGATACAGCGCTGTCCGTTCCTGTACAGTGAACATCATCTCTTCTTCTCCTAACTAGTATATCATATATATATATATATATATATATATATATATATATATATATATATATATATATATATATATATATATATATATATATATGTATTTAGGATTATAGCTATTTTACATATGTTGCATGTAAGCTGACCCATTCCCCATTTCCAGTGACCCAGTTTAAGTGTACTGTATGCGCACTGCAAAACATGATGTTCCTCCTCAGTGTCTCATTTTCCAGCACAAATATCTAAACATTCTTACATCAACACACATTTACTGGAGAAGAGAAATCACTGAAGATATTAAGACAGATGAAGTGAGTTTGAGCTCAAAACAAGAGCAGATATCTGCCACTGGAGTCAGAACAATCCTCTTAACTCAAAGGGAAAAGTTTTTGTTCTTGTTTTAAGTATATATATATATATATACACCGATCAGGCAATGACCTGGTCCCCATTTTGCCCTGACCCGTCGAGGCATGGACTCCACTAGACCCCTGAAGGTGTGCTGTGGTATCTGGCACCAAGATGTTAGCAGATGTTAACATCCTTTAAGTCCTGTAAGTTGCGAGCAAACCATTCCTGAAGCATTTGTGCTTTGTGTCAGGAGCATTATCCTGCTGGAAGAGCCACAGCCACCAGGGAATACCGTTTCCATGAAAGGCTGTACATGGTCTCAACATTGCTTAGGTAGGTGGTACGTGTCAAAGTAATATCCACATGGATGGCAGGACCCAAGGTTTCCCAGCAGAACATTGCCCAAAGCATCACACTGCCTCCGCCGGCTCACCTTCTTCCCATAGTGCATCCTGGTGCCATGTGTTCCCCAGGGAAGCCACGTACACGCACCCGGCTATCCACGTGATGTAAAAGAACACGTGATTCCTCAGACCAGGCCACCTTCTTCCATTGCTCCGTGGTCCAGTTCTGATGCTCACGTGCCACTGTTGGTGCTTTCGGCGTGGACAGGGGGGTCAGCATGGGCACACCCTGACTGGTCAGCGGCTATGCCGCCCCATACGCAACAAACTGAGATGCTCTGTGTATTCTGACACATTTCTATCAGAACCAGCATTAACTTCTTGAGCAATTTGAGCTCCAGTAGCTCGTCTGTTTGATCGGACCACACGGGCCAGCCTTCGCTCCCCACGTGCATCAATGAGCCTTGGCCGCCCATGACCCTGTGGCCGGTTCACCACTGTTCCTTCCTTGGAGCACTTTTGATAGATCCTGACCACTGCAGACCGGGAACACCCCACAAGAGCTGCAGTTTTGGAGATGCTCTGACCCAGTCACAATCTGGCCCTTGTCAAACTCGCTCAAATCCTTACGCTTGCCCATTTTTCCTGCTTCTAACACATCAACTTTGAGGACAAAATGTTCACTTGCTGCCTAATATATCCCACCCACTAACAGGAGCCGTGATGTTGAGATCATCAGTGTAACTCACTTCACCTGTCATAATGTTATGCCTGATTGGTGTATGTACACTCACCTAAAGGATTATTAGGAACACATACTAATACTGTGTTTGACCCCCTTTCGCCTTCAGAACTGCCTTAATTCTACGTGGCATTGATTCAACAAGGTGCTGAAAGCATTCTTTAGAAATGTTGGCCCATATTGATAGGATAGCATCTTGCAGTTGATGGAGATTTGTGGGATGCACATCCAGGGCACGAAGCTCCTGTTCCACCACATCCCAAAGATGCTCTATTGGGTTGAGATCTGGTGACTGTGGGGGCCATTTTAGTACAGTGAACTCATTGTCATGTTCAAGAAACCAATTTGAAATTATTCGAGCTTTGTGACATGGTGCATTATCCTGCTGGAAGTAGCCATCAGAGAATGGGTACATGGTGGTCATAAAGGGATGGACATGGTCAGAAACAATGCTCAGGTAGGCCGTGGCATTTAAACGATGCCCAATTGGCACTAAGGGGCCTAAAGTGTGCCAAGAAAACATCCCCCACACCATTACACCACCACCACCAGCCTGCACAGTGGTAACAAGGCATGATGGATCCATGTTCTCATTCTGTTTACGCCAAATTCTGACTCTACCATCTGAATGTCTCAACAGAAATCCAGACTCATCAGACCAGGCAACATTTTTCCAGTCTTCAACTGTCCAATTTTGGTGAGCTCGTGCAAATTGTAGCCTCTTTTTCCTATTTGTAGTGGAGATGAGTGGTACCCGGTGGGGTCTTCTGCTGTTGTAGCCCATCCGCCTCAAGGTTGTGCGTGTTGTGGCTTCACAAATGCTTTGCTACATACCTCGGTTGCTATGAGTGGTTATTTCAGTCAAAGTTGCTCTTCTATCAGCTGGAATCAGTCGGCCCATTCTCCTCTGACCTCTAGCATCAACAAGGCATTTTCGCCCACAGGACTGCCGCATACTGGATGTTTTTCCCTTTTCACACCATTCTTTGTAAACCCTAGAAATGGTTGTGCGTGAAAATCCCAGTAACTGAGCAGATTGTGAAATACTCAGACCGGCCCGTCTGGCACCAACAACCATGCCACGCTCAAAATTGCTTAAATCCCCTTTCTTTCCCATTCTGACATTCAGTTTGGAGTTCAGGAGATTGTCTTGACCAGGACCACACCCCTAAATGCATTGAAGCAACTGCCATGTGATTGGTTGATTAGATAATTGCATTAATGAGAAATTGAACAGGTGTTCCTAATAATCCTTTAGGTGAGTGTATATTTATGCGTGTGTTCATAAGTTTATACCCCCCTGCAGAATCTGAACATTGATTTGTTTTTTATTTAGTCCTGCTCTGATGAAGCTACATATGATTTTATGGTAACACTTTACAATAAGGTATCATTTGTTAAAACGTTTGATCTGACACAATGTGTCCATGAAGAATTTGACCGCGAGTCACATGCCAACTCTAGTGTTGGCTCACACTCACTTCTTGTAGAGCAGGATGGCAATGACGATGCAGATGATGAAGACCACAGCCAGGACGGGTCCCACTACCCAGATGAGGCCATCGCCCGCGTCCAGAGGCTGTGGGTCTGAGTCAGGCGCAATCACTGGGTCGGTGTAAGGGCTGGCCACAAACATCTTCTGAACACACAAACACAGGAGCGTTACACCTGCACACACACACACACTCACAAACACTCACACACACACACACACACACACACACACACACACACACACACACACACACACACACACACACACACACACACACACACACACACACACACACACTCACACTCACACACTCACACTTAGACACTCTCTCACACACTCACACACACACACACACACACACACACACACTCACACTCACGCACACACACACACACACACCCACCCGTACAGGCGGCACATCTTACCCCAGTGGTGGAGTTGAGCTCCGCCAGGATGAAGAACACATACTCCTGTCCCGCCTCTAAGGCCCGGTTCTCGAAGCCGCCGTAGTCCTGCTGGTTGCCCAGTGTGAAGAAGGCGGGCAGGGTGGCGGGTGTGAAGCGGGCCGTGATGTATGCCCTCCGCAGGTCCACCTGACGCTGTCGCGGGTCCCGTTGCTTCTGACTGATGTCCTTCAGCAGCTGCAACACACATCAGCACCAAACATCTCAGCCTCAAACCACTCGCTCTTTCAATCAAAACCTGTCATTTCTGTGAACGGTGGAGAGTTTGTGGGAATGGGCTAATTTAAAATAACTTTATTTTCTTGTCGGAGTGCAGCAGAACGAATGTTGAAACCACAAAACCTCTGGCCTCCAGACACCCTACAGAGATTGTCAGCGTCTCCAGCTCGTGTGAGTCTGCAGGTCTGTGATCTTCTGGGCTTTATCGTGCTGTCCAGTCACATGTGCGTTCACACCCGCCATTATCTCTGTCCACTGATGTGTTGAGAATCTCTGACCGCGAGCAAACGCTCACGCTCACATTCACCGGCACGACCCCGACAGGAAAAAGTCAAACCGCAGGAGTTTCAGAGATTCCAGCAGAATGAGACCGCATTACACACACACACTCTCATAACCTGCAGATCTACATTCGTGGCTTCCTAGTGTCAGATCTCACACATAACAATAACTTTTAGTAATATTGCATAAAAAAACTCTGGATGGAAACGCCAAGATGTTCATAAATTCTAAAAATGTGCATAAAAAAAAATTTGCTCATATGAGGTTGATGTGTATTATCCGATAAGAAGTAAATGCATAAACTACACATTTACAGAATAAATCCCTCAAACCCTGAGTGTGTGTGTGTGTGTGTGTGTGTGTGCGCATCCTGGTAAACCCTACCTAATGAGGACAAAATGTACAATGCAGAATGTTTCCTGTGATGGGTAGTGTGTGTGTGTGTGTGTGTGTGTGTGAGTGTGTGTGTGTGTGTGTGTGTGTGTGTGTGTGTGTGTGTGTGTGTGTGTGTGCGTGTGTGCGAGTGTGCGTGTGTGTGTGTGTGTGTGTGTGAGTGTGTGAGTGTGTGTGTGTGTGTGTGTGTGTGTGTGTGTGTGTGTGTGCGAGTGTGTGTGTGTGTGCGTGTGTGTGTGTGTGTGTGTGTGTGTGTGTGTGTGTGCGTGTGTGTGTGTGTGTGTGCGAGTGTGTGTGTGTGTGCGAGTGTGTGTGTGTGTGTGTGTGCGAGTGTGTGTGTGTGTGCGAGTGTGTGTGTGCGAGTGTGTGTGTGTGTGTGTGTGTATTGAATTTTTTTAAGGCCTTCAATTGTGTAAGCTCTAGAGATGGTGAGCGGCCGTACCTCCTCCAGGTCCATCTCGTCTGGGCTCTTCAGATGGCGAATCACTCCTCTGGCTCTCTTCAGAGGAACCACCACCACATAGATGTTCCTGCAGGAACAGAAACAACACAACCTCATTTAACACACGATCCGCACGCTAATGAACCTGATGCAGACGCTGCTCAACACACACATTCATCTCAGCTCTGTCTGTGTGACCGACATGAATCTAACGATTCTTCAACAACTCTTTCAGTGATTCCTTTAGCATGTCACAATGAGGTCCCATTAGTTATCATTAGTTAATGTATTAACTAAATCCAGTGATCTGTGGTTTTTGTGTGTAATGTGTGTGCCGTTCTTCTGCTCGATGAAGAGTGTGAAGCGCGCGCTGCAGTGAGATTCATAAAGTGTGTGCGCTGCAGTTATTGCACAGGGAGCTGAAATGCTTTTCTTCCTGAGCTCAGCAGCCAGAAGCACAAATTGACTGCGGGTCTGAACTATTCACAGCGCAGCAGCTGATGATTCCTGCACATATGTGAGCGCATGTCATGCATGATTCATATGTGCTCTCGGTGTGAACGCACCTCACGTTGCTCCTGCTGTCCAGTGACGGCAGTATGATGGTGACGGTGGCTTCGGCCTCCCGCGTGTGGTCCACCTCGGGCCGGCGGATGAGGATGGGCGGCGAGGTCTTGGCGTGGATGCGGTGTCTGAGTCCGCCCATGTTCCCCTCAGGGCTGGTGATCTTGAAGTCGTAACTGGTGTCCGGCTGCAGGTTCGGAATAACCGCCTTCCTCAGGCGAGCGTCCACCTCCATCTTCTGCCGGTTGTACTCCACCTGAGGACAAGAGCGACCGTTGCTAGAATCAGAAATGCTCAGCACAAAGGCCTGGTTTACTGACCCCGAAACAGATGCAGTCAGGTTTAGGCAATCTATACACATCCCGCTGTGTTTGGGCTGGTTTACACATGGACTTTGAAGCTCTGTCCCAAACCCAACTGAGCCACAGGAAAATACTTCCTCAGTGTTTCTGTCTCGTTTTCCAGCACAAACATCTAAACATTCATAAATCAAGACACATTTACTGGTAATGACTGAAGATATTAAGTCAAATTGAATAAAATAAAGTGAGTTTGAGCTTAAAACAAGAACAAATATCTGCCAATGGAGTCAGAAAAATAAACTTGTTTTCTCTTTGAATTAAGTTTATTTAAATTTCTTATAAGTTTATTTTTCTTGGCAGATATTTGTTCTTGTTTGAAGCACAAACTCACTTTATTTTATTCAATTTGGCGCCGCTGTGTTTGGTCGCCGTTCAGGTCGCTCCGCGAAGACTGTGCTTTTATTTACTATTTTACTTTCTTTTACTCTCAGTTTTTACAAACTTATCATCTGCATTGATCTGCTATGACAGCAAAACTCTTTTGGACATTGGTTACCTCTACACTGGACTGTTTCAGGACACTTTCACCGATCCTCTGTGGCCATCTGAGATTCATCGGAACGCCGAGTTGAACAATGGCCAGAGCCGACAGCGAAGAATCAAGAAACACCGTGGGAAACGCCCTGGGATCCGCAACAGACTGAGGAAAAGGGCATTCAGCCCTCCTCTCCCGAGCATTCTTCTAGCAAATGTTCAATCCTTGGATAATAAGATGGACGATCTTAGAGCCAGGATAAGTTTTCAACGGGACATGAGAGACTGTAATATCTATTGTTTGTCTGAAACATGGCTCACGCCCGCGGTCCCGGACACAGCTGTGACGCCGTCGGAGAACTTCTCTGTTTTTCGGATGGACAGAACAGCCGAGGCCGGTAAATCCAAAGCCGGTGGAGTGTGTTTCATGATCAACAAGAAATGGTGCGATCCCAGGAACATCACCATTCTCTCGCGGTCCTGCTCACCTCATCTGGAACATTTAACAATCATCTGCCGCCCATTCTATCTGCCGAGGGAGTTTTCTGCGGTTGTCGCGACCGCCGTTTACATCCCACCGCAGGCAGACACAGCGCTGGCTTTATCTGGCCTTCATGATGTTGCCAGCGGCGTCATAAACCAACATCCCGACGCGGCATTCATTGTCGCGGGCGATTTTAACAAAGCAAACCTAAAGAAAGTCCTGCCAAACTTTCACCAGCACGTCTCCTGCCCCACACGAGGAGCAAACACGCTGGATCATTGCTACACCCCGTTTAAGAACGCCTATAAAGCGCGGTCACTTCCAGCGTTTGGCAAATCGGATCATGCCGCCATTTTCCTCACTCCCGAATACAAACAAAAGCTCCTCCAGGAACCCCCGGTGAGGCGGGAAGTTAAGCGTTGGTCACCCCACTCAGAGACCGCGCTACAGGCAGCTCTGGATGACGTCGACTGGGACATGTTCCGAGCGAGTTCAGCCGACGTAAGCGAGTTCACAGACGTGGCGCTTTGCTTCATCAACACGCTTACAGAGCAAGCCACGCAAACAATAACAATAACGTCCTTCTCAAATCAGAAACCGTGGGTGGACAATTCAATCCGCCGCGGCAGTGAACGCACGCACTGCCGCTTACAACGCCGGTCTCCATTCAGGAATATGACTGAATACAGATCGTCCTGCTATGCTCTCAGACGAGCAGTTAAAGCCGCAAAACTCCGTTATAAAGACCGAGTGGAGTCTCATTTCAAACTCAACGACTCGCGGCGCATGTGACAGGGTCTGAGGTCCATCTGCTCTTTTGGATCTAAATCCTCTGCAGAGGTCAGAGCTGATCCGTCGCTCGTGAACGAGTTAAACTCTTTCTACGCTCGCTTTGACTGTAACCGCGGCAACGCGACTCCGCCAAGTGGCGCGTTAGAGGGAATCACTCAGAGCAGCAACAACCACGTGATCTCTGTCTCTGAGGATGAAGTTCGGAGAGCACTCAAGCGTGTGGACGTCAGGAAAGCTGCTGGGCCGGATGGTATTTCAGGTCGTGTTCTGCGGTCCTGTGCTGATCAGCTCACCGGGTTGTTTACATCTATCTTTAATGAGTCCCTCGCTACATCTGTGGTCCCCACCTCCTTCAAAAAATCCACCATCATCCCTGTCCCTAAGAACAGTAAACCCTCTTGCCTAAATGACTATCGTCCAGTGGCTCTCACGTCTATAGTCATGAAGGTCTTTGAGAGACTCATTAAAAACACCATTTGCGCCTTCATTCCTGACACTTTGGACCCTCTTCAGTTTGCCTATCGTCCCAGTAGATCGACTGAAGATGCCATCTCTCATGTCCTCCACTCCTCCCTCACTCACATCGACAGCAAAAGTGGGAACTACGTAAGACTGCTATTTATTGACTATAGCTCAGCCTTTAACACCATAGTTCCCACCAAGCTAACCTCCAAACTCCTGGATCTCGGCCTGAATCCTTCTCTCTGCCACTGGATTGAGGACTTCCTCACTGGCAGGCCTCAGGTGGTGAGAATAGGCCAGTCCACCTCCACCTCCATCACCCTGAGTGTGGGAGCTCCACAGGGCTGTGTCCTGAGCCCCTGCTCTACTCTCTCTACACGCATGACTGTTTGTCCACACACAGCTCCACCTCTATCATCAAATTTGCTGATGATACTGTTGTCCTGGGTCTCATTTCCAACAACAATGAGACGGCATACTTGGACGAGGTGGAGCATCTAACATCATGGTGCCAGGACAACTGTCTCTCTCTGAATGTTGGCAAGACCAAAGAAATGATTGTGGACTTCAGGAAGAGACAGCAACGGACATACTCCCCCTCATGATCAGCGGGTCACCAGTAGAGAGAGGAGCAGCTTCAAGTACCTGGGAGTAAACATCTCCGAGGACCTGACCTGGACTGCTCACATTCAGACACAGGTGAAAAAGCCAGGCAAAGACTGTACCACCTGCGCCAGCTGAGGAAATTCAGGGTTTCACCAGCTATCCTGAAAACTTTCTATTTAGGGGCGATAGAAAGTGTATTAACTCAGTGCATCACAGCGTGGTATGGGAACAGCACCAGTCATGACTGCAAAGCCCTGCAAAGAGTCGTGCGCTTATCCGAGCGTATCTCAGGGTCAGCTCTCCGTCTCTGCAGGACGTCTACACCAAACGCTGCAAAGGTAGAGCTACTAAGATCATCAAGGACTCTAATCACCCTGCAAACCCTCATTTCACGCTGCTGCCATCTGGTAGCGCTTCCGAAGCCTGATGGCCAAAACTGAGAGACTCAGGAGGAGCTTCTTCCCCAGGCCATCAGACTCCTGAACTCAGTCACTTAACATCACGTGACTTCACTTCAGGATAAACATCGATACACTGACATTGCACTGCACTTTCTGTTCTCGTTGTTACTGTGTAACAACCTGTCATAAACCTGTTTGCACATTATACTCTTATACATTTGTTAACCACATATTTATAAGTCTACAGTTTACTCACTGCAAAGTCTACTTCAATTATTTTATTCCACTTTATCCTTATTTGTTACCTTTTTTTCTCTTGACTTGATTATTTATAATTCTACAGATATAGACATATATATATATATATAGATAGTACTTTTTTTTTATATCCTATTTCTATTATAATTTCCTCCTTGTGTTTTTAACTGTGAATTTGCACTGTCCATGGAGCGGACCTGTTTACATTTCACTGCCGGTTGTATATTCTGTATATAACTGTGTGTGTGACAAATAAAACTCTTGATATCTTGATATATCAATTTGACTTAATATCTTCAATCATTTTGCTTTTCCAGTAAATGTGTCTTGATTGAATGAAGAATGTTCAGATATTTGTGCTGGAAAACGAGACAGAAACACTTTTTTGCAGTGTATCTAGGCAACATTTTGAAGTCAACATGAAATGTAAATTCACCCATTGTGAAATGTAAATGTATCTGTTGTTTATGTTATTAATCTTATTGTGAATGATTCATCTCTGCACACGTTCCTAATGTTTAATTAAAACATCATAACTGGATCTTCCAGTGAAACGTCAGGTTTCTCTCGGTGACACATGCAGGTCTTCTCCAATCATTTAGCACACTTAAACCCCGCCCCTTTCTCACAATCCACTACACAATCATATTTAGACACACCTCTGTGTTTGATTGCCACGGCCACATCTCAACATCCAATTAACAACAGGTGCATCGAACCAAGTCTCTACCATAGACAATATAAACTTATGAAAGTAGTGTCTGTGACGTCACCCGTAGGTTTCTGAAGAGTGGGCGGAGCCGGCTGTCTCCATCTTGGCAGCGCGTCACTCCTGGATAACCGAAAATGGGCAAAGAGGCGGGACGTGGGTGGAGCTGAGGTGACGTGATGCTAACAGACAGACAAACGGCAATCCACCTGTCACTCAAGTGACCACGCCCTTAATTATGCAGAACTTATGCTTAATATGATTTAAACGGATGAGTTATAAAAAATTCACCCCTTCACAGTTATCATGAAGGGCAAAATTAGCTGTATAGACCAAAACCACTTAATGTACCAGGCTGTAAACGGGTTTTTCTGCTGTAAAGTTGGGCATTTTAACATGAGGGAGATACAGATTCTGCTCCCTTCTGGAGCCGGCCTCTAGCGGCCAGTCGGTGAACTGCAGTTTAAGTCACTTCTGTGTTGGTTTCAAGAGAGACCACGGGAGGTTGCTGCTTGGTCTATACATAATTTTTTCTTCCCTCGCACAAAAATCCCAATCGTGTGGATTCCTATTAAAATGACGGATTTCACCCATGAACATTTGCAAGAACAATGGTAAATGTGAATGCAGTTTAGCACCGATCTGAAGGGTCTGTTCAAAAGACTTTCATGGACTAAAGCAACTCACAGTGAAGCGATAGGGGGCGCTGCTCTCTGGAAACTCCCACGTCAGCAACACACTCGTCTTAGTCGCCAGATTCACAGAGAAATTCCTTGGCACGTCTGTCCAAAAACACAGACATGAACAACACGTGAGACTGGTGTAATCAAAGAACTTCAACACACACACAGGACCAGGTGAGCTGGACCGTGAGGGAGCAAACGTGCGAGTCCACCGCGTGCGCCAAGGCCTGTGCAGGGAATTGTGGGGGATGTAGAAGGTGAGCGTATGGCGGTCACAGTCGGATGGACAAACATGTGCGGCAGTTCCAGAGAGAGCCGGCCCAGATTCACTCGCTGCTAATAAAGGTTATTTGGAAGGAGGGAAGGAAGTCGAGGTGAGACATAAACCTCAATTACACACAAACAAACATTTATTTTATTTGTGCCACACCACAAACTGGACTGGGAAGTGTTGGGAAATGTAGACGTGGAGGGCAGTGAAGGAACTCAAAATAGAGGATGAGGGAAAAGAAAACCGTCTTCAGTCTTACTATGAACTTGAGAACTCGTCCTCCGAATGGACTGTGACTGACACCTGTCACTTACCTCGAATCTCCGCCTCCCAACGACTGGCCAAGTGTTACCTGTGCTCCGCCCACATTCACATCTTCAGTGGTGAAGGGGTGGGTGGGGTTAGTTGCGGGTGGGGTTTCGCTCTGTGTCGCTCACCAGCCATACCTGTGTCGAAGGCCGTTGTGCGGTACAGCACCTGTGGGCTATACGGGCCTGACCCAGCGCCGTTGTGAGCCGACATTCTCACAGCGTACGCCTGGTCAGGGTTCAGCCCGTGAATGGTGTAGCTGAACGCATCCGCCGGTACCATCAGTGTCCGTGATTCAACACCGCCACCCGCTTCCTCGTACGTGAGCGTGTACCCTGTATAAACACCGCTCGGAGGAAGCCAGCTGAACTGCAGCGAGCAGCAGGTGGCATTGACACGCTCCGACAGCTGCGGAAAACCTTTGGGAGGAAACTCAGGCACTGAAAGCTCCTCTTCAGCCTCTTCGCCGTATCCAGAGCGCCCTCTAGCAGCCAGGAGGAATGAGTAGACGCCTCCAGGACACAGGTCGCTCACGTTGCGCTGACGCTCTTCAGGTCTGACGTCCACAGAGAAAGAGCGGGAGTCGTTTTTAAGGCTGTAGGTCAGACGAAAGCCCACGATCTCGAGCAGAGGGTTGGAGGATTGTTGGGTAGTCCAGATTACAGTCGCAGACGTTTCGTTAACCAGCTGCACGGACAGAACGGGACGAGCCGGTACTAGAGGAGACAAAGACACACAAACTCACAGTTAGTTAACTGTCACACGGACTCGATCCAGTGCTGTCTTCTGATTGTTTATATTATCACATAACTACACACACACTCACACATACACACACATACCCATACAAACAATCAGGGCGACTCACATGCGACGGGCGTCTGCACCAGATGAGCGACGCTTTGAGCTCCGTCACCTTTGATGGTGTAGGCCGCCACACTGATGGAGTACAGTGTCTCAGGCTGCAGATCCTCAATCATCAGCTCCTAAACACACAAGGCATTCAGTGCCATAAGCTTCAATGCAAACATGATGTCATCACAACATTAACCTTGCTCTGATTACATGTTGCTGGTGCATGCATGTGTTCATTCATTCATTCATGCATTTATTGCTTCCTTCCATCCTCTCCAATAGCATTTATAGCTTTAATAAACTTCTCAGATCATGATCTGCATTCAAATGGCCCTATGCAAGTGCTCTCCACTATGAGAGGTTCACACTCACACTCACACACACACACTCCCACACACATGCAGTGAAGCGGTTCATATCCAGTGGCTCTGATGGACTTTGAAATGTTTCTTTCTCAGCTGTGATTCCATAAGCTGTCCTAAAGGTGAAACTGAAGCTCATACTCACATATTGTGCCGTCTCATCCACGTCCCTCTACATCAGGACGACACGCACAGACATGTGAGAGAATCAGTGATGACCAGGCGGCGCGTAGGAGGAGAAGAGGAGGGTGAGATTTGTTTAGTGAAAGAACAGAATGAACGGGCAGTGAGTTTGTTCATTCAGATCAGTCTGATTCTGTGCGCTCACAATACTGACATAGTCAAACGACACTGCCTGCTAGTTTTCAAAAAAATTGTTACATTTTGAAAAATGTCTTAGTTTTAGGCAATATCATGATGATCCAAAGCCTGAAACTAAAGTTTCATAAAGGCTGATGGCCACATGCATCCACAACCCATTTCACTGAGTGAAACAGAATATGAAACGAGAAATTAAACCTGAATGAATAAAGACCAAAAACTACAAAACTACACCAAATATCATCTCCAAGCATCAATACATCTTATTTTAACATCATTTCTAAAAAGTCCATTATTCTACTACACTGTCTTGTATATTCACAGAAAACGCAGGGAAAACACATGTAATCATGGTTCCCTGAGAAGGGGAATGAGACCCTACGTATTCTAAAGGACACTTTGGGGAATGCCTCCAGCATGACCAGTGTCTTAAGAACGTGTGAAAGCACGACAATGATCTTGACATTGGCTGGAAACAGCCTATGATGTACTTCTGGTGTGACCGGCAGTACACGAGGGCACCTGTAGAACACCTCATCCACTTCTTTGTCAGAAGGAGATGTGTGGAGGAATACCTCAAGCATGGCAGGGGGATGCAGTGTCTTGTTCCCCTCATAACCTGAGACATTCCCTTTCAAATGGGAACTCACACTGCATCCCCTAGAGGACACTTTGGGGAACGAATGCCCACTCCGCATTGCTGAAGGGATGAGTGCCTCATCAGCTGACATTGAAGTCAAAGACTCTAAGGAGTCCTCATCCCACCAGCGGCTGTTGTAACTAATTCCCTATGGCCAAATCCCGAGCTCCCTACCCTATCAGAGAAAGTCCCGGCTCGTGCCCGGCTTCCTTCCCTGCAGGGCTGAGTCAAAAAGTAGCCCACAGGTAGAGCTCAAGGGTTTGGTATTCCTAAGAATCATCACTCAATGGAGCTCGGAGAACGGAGGTCTCAGCATGATGCCTCTCTATAGTGAGAGGAGGCCTAACCACATTCTACACCTAGGACAGTTTCCTAAGGAAGCTCACCGAGAGCCAAACAACTCCAGGTGGAGCGGACAGCTTTAAATGTTTTACAGAGGGAAAGCCACACAGAGGCCTCAGCAGGATAACTCTCTATAGCAAGAACAACATTCCCAACCCAGAAGTACCAATAAGGCTCACAGAGAGCCTGTAGCTAAGTACCACAGCCTAGCCGAGCCAGTGATAACCTAACCTAAGCCTAACCTTCCCTTATGATATCTCTGCCTCAGCGTGATCAAAGGCGAAACAAAAAGGCTCATAAAAAATTATAACAACTGCTACATTCTTTCTGCCTCTGATTCCTCAGAATTAGTTAATCAGTTAAAATGGCAGATTCTATCACTCCAAAAGGAATCACACGAGAACAGCCACGAATGCGTTGCTATGAGACTCCCTCGAGAGCTGAACGCACTAGTTCCACCCAAACGCACATCCCACACCCCTTGAGAATATGGATGGTGCAAATGGAGCTTTACATTGAGAAATCCTCACAATGCACACAAGAACTGAACACACAAGTCCTCACCCATGCCCAAGAACACACAGTCGTGTGTGTCCTCAGAAATTTCTAACATGGAGGAACACACTTCCTAAAACGCTTAGCAGAGTGTTTTCTTCATGATATTCACTTTCACACATTTGCAAACAAACGGATTCTGAAGACAAAGAAGTGGATGAGGTGTTCTACAGGTGCCCTCTTATACTGGTCGTACCAGTAGTACGTCATAGGCTGTCGCCGGACAATGTCAAGTTCATTCATTCAACATGCTTCAGACACCGGTCACTGGAGGCATTCCCCAAAGTGTCCTCTAGGGGATGCAGGGTCTCGTTTTCTTCCATGATGCAAAATAAACTGGATAAGACTAATTGCCAGATTATGCGAATCCAAATCAGTTTTTAGGGTGTGCTGGGGTCGCAGCCTCACCTGGGCATCGTCCAGCATCATGTCTTTGATGCGCGGCAGGCCTTGTGACTCCCCGTTCTCTACACGCGCATAGTGAACCTGGTAACCACGGATCTGCCCATTCCGTTGCTCCGGCAACACAGAACGCCACAATACTTTAACGGAGGTGCTGTTGATTGGCTTGACGTCTACCTGACGGGGCGGAGCTCCGGGCACTGAACAACACACAAACACACTCACTCGTCCAACACACACACAAAGGTGTTTTACAGCTGAATCTCAATGTGTCTCATATTTGATGAAGTTTCATCATTGATTCTGTTATTCTCCTGTTTATTTCTGTGAAGCTGCTGTGAAAGCACTACAGATTTGAGTTCATGTCGAGGTGAGATTTTACCATCTTCATCAGTTCTGCATTCTACAGCTTGGCTCTCGGGTCCGTCACCCTGAGCCGTCAGTGCCGCCACCGTGAGGCGGTACGAGCTCCAGCGCCGCAGGCCTTTCAGGAGTGCCTGTCCTACTTTGGGCTCCAGACGTAGCGTCTGCACCGAGTCATCGCCGCTGACCTGATAACGCACCTCGTACCCGAGCAGCGCGGTGTTCTGCTGCTCCTCCGGGGCCGGAGCCCAGCTCACCAACAGCGAGGAGGAGCCGGACGCGGAGCAGCGGACCTGACCCGGAGGAGATGTGGGCTCTGACAGGAAGAGCGGAGGAGGAGAGCGGAAAAGAGTCGAAAATAAAACACAGAAAGGAAAGATAATTGAGGAAAGTGGAGGAGGAGAAAGCAACAGAAATAAGGCAAAAATAAATCAATACAACATAAAGACAAATGCCAGAGGATGAGGCTACAAAAATAGTGTAGATGAAAACAGATCAATAAAGCAAATTATGAGGCTCAAATTACATTGAACTTAAAAGATAAATGATGCAAACAAGGAAAAAAGAGGCAAAATGAAATGAAGGATGTGTTGTGATGCAGTGACGGAGGAATAAACCATCTGTCTGTCAGAATCGGTCACAAAACAACCATCTGATCAGCATATTGACCAGAACAGACAGTCTAATTAAAGCACTGCCGAGTGTGTAACAGCAGCGCTGTTTCCGTGGAAACACGGCTTGATGGATGGAGCGACGCATCGGTCAAGGATCAGAATTCCTGACCAGATGGTGACAGACAGTCCGATTGAAACCCATAGGGTTACTGAGGAGTTTTTGAGCAGGTTCCTCCTGCACATATGAGACAAATGAGCTTCAATTAGAAATGTGACGAGGTTCTGCAGGAGAAGCTCTGTGTGTGCGGTGGGTTTCAGAGCAGGAATAAAACAAACTGTTATAAACGCCAAGCGTCAGGGTGATCATGTGCATCTGACACTGCTTGTGATGTTCCTCATTTGGATAGAAGCATCTGCTAAATGAATAAATGTAAATCTGCTTGACGACAGTCACAGTTTGGTTTCAATAACCCTTTTAACTCCACAAAGCAAAGAAAACCTGTCTGAGAATTTAGAAATCACTAAACATGAGGAGATTTAACTCGACTGGATGTAGATCTGATGAGAACAAAACAATAAGAAATCAGTTTAAAAACAGCACAGCGTATGAAGAGAAGCTGATGTACAAACCTGCTCCTGTATACGGACCTTCTGACCATCACACACTCACACTTACACACACACTCACACACTACCCCTACCCCTAAACCTACCCATCACACACACACACACACACACACACACACACACACACACACACACACACACACACACACACTACCCCAACCTAAACCTACCCATCACACACACACACACACACACACACACACACACACACACTACTAACTCTAAACCTACCCATCACACACACACACACACACACTCACACACACACACATACACACACTACCCCTAACCCTAAACCTACCCATCACACACACACACACACTCACACACACACACACACACACTACCCCTAACCCTAAACCTACCCATCACACACACACACACACACACACACACACACACACACACACTACCCTAACCTAAACCCTCACACACACACACACACACACACACACACACACACACACACACACACACACTACCCCTAAACCTACCCATCACACACACACACACTACCCCTAACCCTAAACCTACCCATTAATATTTTAATAAAACCCACATTAATATTTTAATAAAACATTGTTTAGTGTTTTTAAAGCTATTTTTATTATGAGGACACAGGAAATTACCTCATAAACCACGTTTACATTGTAATACCAGTGTAATATCCATGTCATTATACAAATTTGTGTCCTCAAATCACATAAACAAGCACACACACACACACACACACACACACACAAACACACTCACACACACACACACACACACACACACACACACACACACACACACACACACACACACACACACTCACACACACACACAAAGTCGTCTTCAGTATTTTCCTGAGCTGAAGTCTCAGTTGAATATGAGCGTATAGAGTTGTGGGTATTATCTGTCATTAATACTGCGGTTAATGCGGGGCTTTGGTCTCTGTCGGTGTAATTGACTGAAACCTTTCCAGCTGAACGGCACAACGAGAGCTGAGAGAGTTATTAAAAATAACAAGGGATCCGAGACATTCTCAAAATCAATCAAAGCGATAAGGTTCTCGGTTTCATGACCCAGGGACTGGACTCTGTTCTCACACACGTATAACACAGTAATTAAACCGACATGGAATAATTTAATTAGCTTTATAGAATATGACATGTAGAAATGAACTCAAAAACCGTTATCCGCAAGGAAGCGCGAGCGTGTGATGATCGAGCAGCTCATATTCATACCGTTCGTCTGCAATGACAGGGAGCTTCAAACTGCAGGACTCAGTCACGCTGGATCCGGTTATGAAATAAATAATAAGACAACGGCAGTTCCTTCCACAGATCCTGCCAACAAGAAGGTTTAGTGGAGTAATGATAAGAGTCTTACGGTTTTTGACGTGTTCCGACTGTGGCTCGATCATCCTCACTTACCGTTAGCCATCCTGGAAAACACCAGCATTACTGAAGACCTGAGAAGAGTTCATCATCAACACACACAACAGTTACTATCACTTCACAGCCGAACTGAAGGAGGAAGAGAAGAAAGAGGTAAAGAGAGAATCAAAAACACAAATCCCGTCCAGTCTGGTGGTGGCTTTGGCTTGTTTTTTAATAACCTCCTGGAAATACTAGTGGACATACACATCACACACACCAATGCATTTCTCAGTGACAGAGATGGACAGACGGATGGATGGATGAGAGAGGGAGGGAAGGATGAATAAACAGAACTGGGGAGGAATTCAACTGTTCATGCCACCAGGTGTCTCTGCACAGGAGTTCAGTGCAAACACGCCTCGTGACTGTAAATTATAGATTCATAAACATCAGCACTATTTGGTAAGCAGGGGGTTTCCGTTTGAGAACATTTGCTTCACGAGAGGATCAGTGCTGGAGTGACCCGTAAAGCGCTTGCCATTATCTGACTTTAATAAAGCGTGTGCAAATGAACGGCACTATCAGCACGTTATTGAATTCCCCCACAGCTCATAGCTTGTGTGCACTGGCCGCCATAATGCAACTAGTTTGTTGCGTCCACTTCCTCTCTGAAAGTACAAACTACAGATTAACATCCAATCAGGGGTTCATCCTCTGCACCTGCCTCCTCCCATCAGGACCAACAGCCTATAGGAACCCTCAAAACACTGATCTGGAGTCACAGGTCTGACGTGGATGTTCATGTGGTAACACACCCAATCATTGACTGGCTCTCTGGCAGAAATCTGACTGAACATGAGTGTATCAATCCGGTTCCAGCAGTGAAAGTCTCTTTAAGGACAGAGAGGTGGACTGAGGGGCTCACACATACTTGCTTGTGCCGTGCGCTGGGTGATCTCGTTGGTGAACGCTCCGATGCCTTTGTTGGACACGGCAGCCAGGGAGAAGGTGTATTCGGTGTTGGCACGCAGACCCTCCACCACATACGACGTCCTGGGCTCAAAGTTCCTCTTCTCCTGTTTGATAGAAAGACGCTTTCAACACAATGCCTTTGAAAACATCACCATTATTCCATCACTGGCACTGAAGTGTCACGATTCTCACCTGAACGCCGAGCGCTGGAGATTTGTAGATGAGTTCGTAGGCTTTCACAGGCTCTTTGGAGTACGCGGGTTCCCAGGTCAACTCCACGCTGGTGTCGGTCACTTTACCCACCTGGAACTTCCCCGGCTGCCCAGGAACTACAACAAAGAACAGAAACACATTAGAAACGGGTTTGGAATGAAGGGACACGATGATGGAGCGACACTTTAGGAACAGTGCAGAAATGTTCCGCTGGTGCTATGGTTGATTTCAGGGCTTGATATTAACTTTATTGCTCATCAGCCGCTGTGGCTAGTGGTTTTCAGCATTTTCAATGGCCTTAATTTCGACATCAGTACCATTGGGAAAAACTGCCATTTTGATATTTTTAATATTATCTCATAATTTGGCAGCAGGTTTATTAGGATGCTGTCACTTTAAGATCTGACGCACGGATCCAATACACCGTTACACACACGTTTTCTTTCTCAAATGTTTACGTTCACTTAAAACAGAACTGACTGTGTTTACACTTGAATGAATGAATTGCACACTTTGGGTTTGAGGCACAAAATCTGCGGGAATGAGTAAAATTATGCGTGATCCCATTGGTGAAATTCAACCCCTGCAACAGCAACAATATTCATCAGGAGCGAATGAAGCGAGTGAGTGAGCGGAGGTGGGTTTGTGTGTAACTCGCTGTCGGAGAGATGAGAGAGAAAGAGCCGCTGGTATCTATGTCTATTCTGAGGAAAATTTGTATTGGAAGCGTTTCAGATCGTTTAGTGTCGTATCGAAAAATCTATATTTTTGATAACACAACATTGCACTTAGTTTATTATTTCAGATGCCTTTTTAAAAGAGTGCAATTAAAAAAGTACATATTATATAGAAAATTCAAGCTGCCAAAGTGGCTAGTAAGAGTGACTGCGTTACACGCCACTGCTGGAATACACACACATTTGGCGGGTGTTAAAGGGTTAGTTCACCCAAAAATGTGAATCCTGTCATTAATGTTGTCTCAAACCCGTCAGACCTTCGCTCATCTTCAGACACAAATGAAGATATTTCTGATGAAATCAGAGAGCTCTCTGACCCCTCCATAGACAGCAATGTAATGAACACTTTCAAGGGCCAGAAAGGAAGTAAAGACATCGTTAAAATAGTCCATGTGACTCCAGCGGTTCAGCCTTAATGTGATGAAGAGATGAGAATACTTTAGTGCACAAAAACACACACAAATAATGACTTTATCCAACAATTTCTTCTCTTTGCTGTCGCTCTCTTACGTTATTTGTTGGGCTGTTCACAAAGTACAGCGCTACCTAGTTTCAAAACATCGGCTCACTATTGGCCGAGCACGATCACATGATCACATGCATGTGTTGTGGTGCTTGTGTGAATCATGTAGAAAACTGGCGAGGAGAAGAGATTGTTGAATAAAGTCGTTATTTCTGTTTGTTTTTGCGCACTAAAGTATTCTCATCTCTTCATAACATTAAGGCTGAACCGCTGGAGTCACATGGGCTATTTTAACAATGTCTTCTCTTCTTTTCTGGCCCTTGAAAGTGTTCATTACATTGCTGTCTATGGAGGGGTCAGAGATCTCTCGGATTTCATCAGAAATATCTTAATTTGTGTCTGAAGATGAACAAAGGTTTGACGGGTTTGGAATGACATGAGGAATTAATCACAGGATTTACATTTTTGGGTGAACTAACCCTTTAATGTCAAGCCCTGATTGATTTCAAGATTTCAGTGATACTTTAATGAGAGCCGCATTTGAATGTCACAGGATCCATTCATTCTAATAGGAATCCGTGTGATTGGGAGTTTCCCCATGCAGATTCAACTCAAAGGCTTAGGGTCGATTTCCTGTGACTCAATTGCGTGTTTCTCTACAACTCACCTCCAGGTCTCACTTTGACATGAACGGGGTCAGAGAAGGGTCCGTCCCCCACAGACGTGAACGCCAGCACACGGATGGTGTAGGTCTCGGACGGCACGAGGCTGTGGATGGTTGTGATCATGCTGTCCTGAACGTTGTGGATCTGCCAATTGCTCATCGGCTGTGAAGGATCCATAGTGTAGTACACTCGATAGCCTTTGATCAAACCGTTGGGCTCCTCGGGCTCGTCCCAGCGCACCATCACCGCGTTCTGTGATATGATGCGCGCCTGGATGTTCCGCGGAGGGCTGGCGGGGGCTTGCTCTCCGGTTCGAGCTTCCACCTTGTTGCTAGGCGGACCCTGGCCGATGGTGTTGACGGCGGAAACGCGGATTTCGTACTCAGTGTTGGGGTAGAGGCCACCGATGCTGTAGCGGGTGGTGGTGATGGAGTCCACCGTCTCGTACTTGCTGTCCGGGGATTTGGCGCGGTACTGGATGATGTAATAGGAAACGGGGTCAGGGTTACCAGAGTCCCAGGTGATGGTGACGCTGGTGGGGGTCGTCTCTGTGACGATGGGGGTACCAGGAGCTCTGGGTAAAGCTGAGAGAGAGAGAGAGAGAGAGAGAGAGGACAACTGCATTGTTCAAAGGTTGATCTTTCCTCAGGAGATTCTCAGGCTTCATTAATACAAATAGATTTGAAAAGGATTTTCATTTAATTCGTTTTCATTACATGTATGTCTAAAATGCAACTCCCCTCAACAATTTTCTGTCATCTTTGCGTCACATGACTAAACATGAGTCATTTTTTTCAAATAGCTACACTATATTGCCAAAAGTGTTGTGACGCCTGCCTTTACATGCACATGAACTTTAATGAAATCCCATTCTTAATCCATAAGGTTTAATATGGAGTCGGCCCACCCTTTGCAGCTCTAACAGCTTCAACTCTTCTGGGAAGGCTTTCCACAAGGTTTAGGAGTGTGTTTATGGGAATTTTTGCCCATTCTTCTAGAAGCGCATTTCTGAGGTCAGGCACTGATGTTGGACGACAGGTGTTCTATCGGGATGAGGTCAGGACTCTGTGCAGGCCAGTCAAGTTCCTCCACACCAAACTCGCTCATCCATGTCTTTATGGACCGACACTTTGTGCACTGGAGCGCAGTCATGTTGGGACAGGAAGGGGCCGTCCCCAAACTGTTCCCACAAAGTTGGGAGCATGAAATTGTCCAAAATGTCTTGGTGAAGCATTAAGAGTTCCTTTCACTGGAACTAAGGGGCCAAGCCCAACCCCTGAAAAACAACCCCACCCCATAATCCCCTCTCCACCAAACTTTACACTTGGCACAATGCAGTCAGGAAAGTCCTGTTCTCCTGGCAACCGCCAAACCCAGACTCGTCCATGGGATTGTCAGACAGAGAAGCGTGATTGGTCACTCCAGAGAACACGTCTCCACTGCTCTAGAGTCCAGTGGCGGCGTGCTTTACTCCACTGCATCCCACGCTTTGCATTGCACTTGGTGATGTAAGGCTTGGATGAGCTGCTCGGCCATGGAAACCCATTCCACGAAGCTCTCTACGCACTGTTCTTGAGCTCATCTGAAGGCCACAGAAGTTTGGAGGTCTGGAGCTATTGACTGCAGAAAGACTCTGCAAAATATGCTCTCTCAGTGTGAATGGAAGGCCAAATCATCGAGGTAAAAAAGGGTTTTCAGATGTATCAGGATGTTGGCGCAGTTACGTTTCCTCATCTTAATGATGTATAGGTGAAACAAATACATATGACGATCTTTCCAATGCACAAAATGGGACACTCATGATATTCTTTCCAATTACTTTTGGGGAAGATTGGCAAAAGTGAATAAGCTCTCTTTGTGTCCTCATGTTAAGAACCATTCCTTACTTCATTAGACTTAACAAAATTAGATATTCTTTCCATAGACCTAACATCATTCTCTAAAGTCTGGAAGCTCTTTCTAGCATACATACATGTTCAACAACTGGATTTGGCTGTAAAAAAGACTCTTACACTTCACAATAACTTGCGCCACGGACTCAATGATTCCCAGGCTGCTCATGGCGACGCAGGTGTAGTTTGCCGACTCTCGCACGCCGTTCAGCTCGAGAACATTCCGTCCCACGGGCATCTCGTCCTCCGGCGTCAGGTCCTCCGAATTGAGCATCCACTTGACGTAGGGCATGGGAGAGCCGACGGCGACACAGGTGATGTTCACGCTCCCGCCCGGCATGATCTCGTGGCTGGTGGGAGGGATGGTGAAGCGAGGGGGAACGCGGCGGACTGGAGCACAGAGAGAAGGAAACAGAGGACAACCAGGTAACAATGACAGCAAATGGACGTTCTGATGAGAGCTTCATATTCAAGCTGACAATGCATCATTTTAGCTAAAAGGACAAGTTGCTAAATATAAGCGCTGACTAGCAGATGGAACGGAATAATAATGTGTTAAGGAGCTGGAGAATCTGAATTTAAGCTAAAGGTCAGGCCGTGTTTTCTTACAAACTGACTAATGTGCCCTTTCTACAGGCATGTCTCTCAGTTCACAGACGTTTCAGCAAGGATGAAAAACCCAGCCGAGAAGAGGAATGTTCAACACAGTGGCTTCCGCTGCCCTGTTCTCATTCTGAGCTCAGCTGGGAGGCAGAGGAACTGTAATGATGCATATTTATTAAAAACCCGCTCTGAGCTTTACTTCCCGTCCGAGCCCCCTCAGTTTCCCATAAGCCTTTAGAAACCCAAATGAGATTGTGCTGCCCTCAGGGACCCACTGAAGCCTTTTCAAGCTCTATGATCAATAGCTGCAGATATCGACTCTATCGACCGGCGCTGGAGGGCAGGTGTTCGATTCGGGCTGGTTTCATCCGCCAGCAGATCAAAGGCGTGACTGAGAGAGCCGGACTGCAGCGCTGCACGGGTCGCATGCATGCCTGAACACGCCACAAACCAACGCTTAAAGGGAGATCACGGGAACACCACAGCCAACACACACAGCATGTGTTCAGCACACGTCAACTTAACAGGGTGAAACATTACTGGTCAATATGTTAACTAGTGTCTGACGTGCACTGCAGTAAACAGGCAATACAGTCAGACTGACTGAATCTAGTCCAGTGCTTCTCAACTGGTTTAGCTGCAGGACACAGATTAAAATATATTATTATCTGTCATTCAGCGTTGTGTTTTTCTGCTGTCTGTGACTCCATCAGACCTGCTGCGACCCACCAGTGGAGACGCACTGACCTAGTGTGTGTGAGAGAGTGTGTGTGTGAGTGTGTGTGTGTGTGTGTGTGTGTGTGTGTGTGTGTGTGTGTGTGTGTGTGTGTGTGTGTGTGTGTGAAAGTGTGTGTGGGTGTGTGAGAGAGTGTGTGTGTGTGTGTGTGTGTGTGTGTGTGTGAGAGTGTGTGTGTGAGTGTGTGTGTGTGTGTGTGTGTGTGTGTGTGTGTGTGTGTGTGTGTGAAAGTGTGTGTGTGTGTGTGAAAGTGTGTGTGTGTGTGTGAGAGTGTGTGTGTGTGTGTGAGTGTGTGTGTGTGTGTGTGTGTGTGTGTGTGTGTGTGTGTGTGTGTGTGTGTGTGTGAGTGTGTGTGTGTGTGAGAGAGTGTGTGTGTGTGTGTGTGTGTGTGTGTGTGTGTGTGTGTGAGAGAGTGTGTGTGTGTGTGTGTGTGTGTGTGTGTGTGTGTGTGTGTGTGTGTGTGTGTGTGTGTGTGTGTGAAAGTGTGTGTGTGTGTGTGAGAGAGTGTGTGTGTGTGTGTGAGTGTGTGTGTGAGAGTGTGTGTGTGTGTGTGTGTGTGTGTGTGTGTGTGTGTGTGTGTGTGTGTGTGTGTGTGTGTGTGTGTGTGTGTGTGTGTGTGTGTGTGTGTGTGTGAAAGTGTGTGTGTGTGTGTGAGAGAGTGTGTGTGTGTGTGTGTGTGTGTGTGTGTGTGTGTGTGTGTGTGTGTGTGTGTGTGTGTGTGTGTGTGTGTGTGTGTGTGTGTGTGTGTGTGTGTGTGTGTGTGTGTGTGTGTGTGTGTGTGTGTGTGTGTGTGTGTGTGTGTGTGTGTGTGTGTGTGTGTGTGTGTGTGTGTGTGTGTGTGTGTGTGTGTGTGTGTGTGTGTGTGAGAGTGAGTGTGTGTGTGTGTGTGTGTGTGTGTGTGTGAGTGTGTGTGTGTGTGTGTTTGTTTGTGTGTGTGTACGGCGCTACATTCTAGGACAAATCAGATTCTACTGCAGTAGAAACTGGCGTTCCGGTGGGAAATACTGCGTTTACTCCTGGAAAATCTACATCTGACTGAGGAAATAAATAAATAAAAGAGACAGCAAGCAAATGTGAGAAACGGTGGAAGTTATGCTAATCCAGTCAGTTAATGTGGAGCGCTGCCAACCCACATCCAGAAACAGAGATGAAGAGAGAGAGAGAGTGTGTTAGAGAGATAAAAGAAAGAGAGACACAATAAGAACTACAGCTTTCTGAATTCTTAGAGGTGTCGTGAAATCGGCAGGTCATCGCCAGATTAAAAACACACAGTGAATCAAAGATCCGTGAAGAGAGAGAGAGAGAGAGAGAGAGAGAGAGAGAGAGAGAGAGAGAGAGAGAGAGACAGAGAGAGAGAGAGAGAGACAGAGAGAGAGAGAGAGAGACAGAGAGAGAGAGACAAAGACAGAGAGAGAGACAGAGAGAGAGACAGAGAGAGAGAGAGACAGAGCGAGAGAGACAGAGAGAGAGAGAGAGAGAGAGAGAGAGAGAGAGAGAGAGAGAGAGAGAGAGAAAAGACAGAGAGAGAGAGAGACAAAGACAGAGAGAGAGAGAGAGAGAGAGAGAGAGAGAGAGAGAGAGAGACAGAAACAAAGAACCAGGGCAACAGGAAACACTCGGAAACTGGAGATACGGAATCTTCAAACGATGATGTCAACTAGATGTGTGTCAATGTGCACAACTCACCATTGCCACGGATGGTTGCCATGGCGACACTATGTGGTTGCTAGTGTACTGAGTGGTTGCTAGGGGGTTGCTATGCATTCATGCATTCAACTTAAAGAGACAGTTCACCCGAAAATGATCAATCTGTCATAACAAAAGATGTTATTTTGAGAAGTTTTCCACAGAAGAAAGGGAGAGTGAATGATGATGACAGAATGATCATTTCTGGGTGAACGATACAGTTAACAAAGAGCACTAATAAATCTCAGAATTTCAATTAATAGAACAATGAAATATCGATTAGAGAAGTTTGTTTGCTGTGGCTGTGATTCCGAGAGACACGAGCGTCTGAAGCCCAGGTTCTTGTTTCTGCTGCTGTAGAGACTAAAGCAGATCCGTGTCTGAGCAAAGCTTTCTGGGATGCCGGGGCTTATGGGGATTCAACACACGGGATCAAGCTCTAAAATCTACGACTTCAGCAAAGAGGAAGAAATCCACCTGAATAAAGTTACAACTGCATCAGCTTGCGGTTCGCAGGTCAGATCGTACTGTATAACTGTATCACAGTGAATTCAAGCATTGACCAGAGGACACCCAGAATTGGACACACTAACATTTAAAATCTACAGTTAATCAGAGGCTGTTAATGCGGGTTAGTGAGTTCATGCATTCATGAGACCCTCGTCATGCAACAACAGAAACATGCACAGAAAACACAGGTGCATCATGCCCGAAAACAGCTCGATATGAGTTATTACACCTCAAAACTGATCGTGTTCCTCAGTGTTTCTGTCTTGTCTTCCAGCACAAATATCTAAACATTCTTAATGCAAAATCACTGAAGATATTAAGAAAATTAAGTGAGTTTATGATTAAAACAAGAACAAATATCTGCCGAAGGAGTCAGAAAAATACACTGAATTCAAAGGGAAAACAAGATTATATTTCTGACTCCATTGGCAGAAATCTTTTCAGTAAACAAGTCTTAATATCTTCAGTGATTTCTCTTCTCCAGTAAATGTGTGTTGATGTAAGAATGTTTAGATGTTGGAGCTGGGAAACGAGACAGGAGCACAGTTTTCTGCAGTGGGTTAGTGATGAGGAAAGCCCATCTAGTTCCTGGTTGTGACTGAACTGGACTGCATTTCCCAAAAGCATCGTAGAGACCATTGGTGGCAAACGCTTAGGCTTTTGGGAAACGCAGTCCTGGTCAGTTCTGTCCGTGTGGAATCGGGTGGATATTTGAACTCAAGCATCTATTGTGCAGGAATCACTCTGTGGCTCTTAAAAGCTCGGGCTTCCGGTGAGACGGGAACGATAACCTCGGGTGCACATCTGATCTATGCAACAATAGGGACAGCTGAATTGGATTTGCCATTGTTATTCGAGCCCATTACAATGAATTATCTCAAACGCAATCTTTCCTCTGGCTGAGAGGGGAAGCCGAGGCGATCGACTTACAGGCCTAACGCATGCAGACGCCGCACAAACATGACATCATCCCACCATTGCTCATGTGTCGATTAAACACGCCGTTCAGATTTAGCCCCGGAATCACATCTGTGAGACGCAGAGGAGGTGTGGCTCGTCTTTCTTAAGCCAAATGAAGTGAGTTTGGGCTTAAAACAAGAACAAATTTCTGCCAATGGAGTCAGGAAAAGAATCGTGTTTCCTATTTGAAATAAGTTGATTTGTCTGACTCCATTGGCAGGAATTTAGGGGTCAAACACTGAAGGTTTTATTGCAATTGTTGGCGTTCGTCTTCTTCTTCCGCTCGAGTCTATGCAGCCCATAGAACCGTATAGTAAAAAGTTATGAAATTTGGCACATTGATAGAGGACAGTCTGAACATCAACCACACCAATTTTGGAGTCTCTAACTCAATCACTCTAGCGCCACCTGCTGTCCAAAGTTGAACTCACGTTTATGCTAATAACTTTTGAACCGTAAGGGCTAGACACTAAATTTTCCCTCTGATTCCGTGGCTCAAATCGATTCAATGCACTATGACGTCATTTCCCGTCATGAAAAAAATTTCCCCATCAACTTACAGGCCTAACGCGACGCAGATGCCGCACAAACATGACATCATCCATGTCGATTAAACACGGCGTTCAGATTTAGCCGCTGAATCACATCTGTGAGACGCAGAGGAGGTTTGGCTCGTCTTTCTTCTCCTCCTCCCGCGTGTCACTCGCCATCCTTCTGACAGCTGATGTGACTTTCAACAGTTTTCCAGGAGCGGAACCGGTGCGAGCGCTTCATCACGGTGACAGAATGAAAACAGGCCACTCTCTGATGACAAACAGACTTTTCCCTAAAAAACCCAGTTAAACAGACGACACTTCATGCAGCTCATGCGCAGGCAGCCAGAGAACACCACAAAGACAGACGAAACAAAGAGAGCGAGAACAACTGCCAAGCTTCTGGGCTTATGAAGCCTTATAAACCCCGGGGCGGATTGATTACGAGAGCACAGGTGATCTGGGATTATGATTCTGATCCCATCGGATCATCTGTCATGCTGTGAACGGCTGCTTTCAGAATGAGGAAAACAGTCAAAGTTTCTCTCTCCTTACGGGAAATAATCATTTTGTTTTGCTTGACGCCATGTCATGTAAGACTATTGGGTGAAAATCACATGATTAATATTCATGAGCCAAATAATTTCAGATTGTTTCTATGCCAGTGACGACATCGGCTCTACACGGCAAAATACTCTGTTCTTCCTCAGAGTTTCCTTCTAAACATTCTCATAAAATCACTTTCATTCTTAAAATTAAGAGAAATGACTGAAGATATTAAGACAGATGAGTGAGCTTGAGTTTAAAACAAGAGCAAATATCAGCCAATGGAGTCAGAACAATACAAAAACTATTGTTTCTCTTTGAACGAAGTTGATTTGTCTGACCCCATTGGCAGATATTTAGGGGTCAAGCGCTGAAGGTTTATAGGCTCCTATTGTTATTGTCGGCGTTCTTCTTCTTCAAGATTCAAGAGTTTTATTTGTCACATACACAGTTTTATACAGAATATACAACCGGCAGTGAAATGTAAAAGTGCGGCTCTGCTGAGAGCAGAGCGTCCAAAAATACCAAAAACTCGCAAATGTTCCCCTCCACGGAAATCTTTAGTAAAAGGCGAAAGATTTATGCGTGAATGAAGAGAAACTCGAGCTGTGAAACTCTTCCGCTCGAGTCTATGCAGCCCGTAGAACCGTATGGTAAAAAGTTGTGAAATTTGGCACATTGATAGAGGACAGTCTGAACATCAACCACACCAAATTTGGAGTCTCTAACTCAATCACTCATTTTCTGTCATTCGCATGCGAATTTGATGAAGAGCGCGCCAAAATCAATGTGAGGCTCTGTCTCCTCAACGCTTTAGCGTATTCTGGCCAAACTTGGTGTGTGTTATTATAACCATGACCTGAGGCGACCTGCACAGTTTCGGCACAGCACCACCTAGTGGTCCGGAGATATGAACAAATGTACATTTTTACTTATGTCTTAAAGTTTTTTGCCCAAAAATCACAAAATTGGTCCCTTTACATTCAGTCGAAACGATACCCAATTTTCCCATATCGGCTATTTTTTGGGTGTCAACCATTTTGAATTTTGTCAAAAAATGCTATATTTTAAGATCACATTGCCATATCATTACTACACTGGGTATGTGTCTTCAGCACCATGTCCTGAAGGCCCAAAAAGTTTCAGGGCAGCGCCATCTTGTGGTCAAAAGCTATAACAAAATTTCCAAAAATGCAAATAACTTTTGATTTATTTTGCCTATTGTAATAGATTCCTTGGATCATGCAGAGTACATGGATACAGATTTTGCCACTTCCTGTCCGCCATTTTAAATTGCTTTAAAAACATACTATTTTTAACTCCTCCTAGACCGTTTGTCCAATTTTCACCAAATTCGAGTCAGATCATCTTCAGACTGTGCTGTCAAAAAGTTATAGATTTCAAATTGATACACAAAACTGTTTTCGTATAGCGCAGCAACAAAGTTGAAGCATGATGCCAAAGTCTCTGCAATGTGTTGATATATGGACACCAAACGTTGCATGTGTCACTGTGACCTCACTCTGACCACACCACATCAGTTTAGTCACAGCGCCACCTATTGGTCAAAAGTGATAAACCTGTAAATCATTTTACCAGTGACTGTATTTATGATTTTTCTGACATTTTGCCTAAAATCATCTTAAAATGTCTTTTATTGCTCATTGTTGGTCTGAAGCTGCTTGCAGGTATATTTGTTCTTTGTTTTACGCACAAACTCACTTCATTTTGACAAATTTTTAATTAAAGAAAAGTAATTTCTCTTCTCCAGTAAATGTGTCTTGATTTAAGAATGCTTAGATATTTGTGCTGGAAAACAGACAGAAACACTGAGGACGAAGATCATATTTTACAGTAACTTCACAACAGATATTAGTCATAATTGAGCTGGTTAACACACAATTAGTTTAGTTTCAATCCAGATCAATATCTGCTGATTACATTTCACTTCATCAATGTTCGACTTCAGTCACACTCACGTCTGCGATTCATCAGATCAAGTTGAGGAATTTTTGGTGAATGTATGAAGTCAATTTCACAATTAATGACGCTTGTGTTGATGTTCATCAACTGGACGCAAGAGTGACTGAAGTGCACAGAAACGTTCTGATCATGTGACGTTTGACTGACGGCTATCGATGAGACGTCAGCCCAATCAGGGCTCTGATAAAAGTGATGCTTTGGCGCGATCGATCGAACCTGATTCTCAGCAGAAAGCAGGTCCGTCACTGGAGCGAGCGCCGCACACACACATACACACACACACACACACACACACAGAGACATGCACACGGATGCAGAGACACAAGCAGATACACACACACACACACACACGAGTGATTACAGCAGCACACGAGCACACCACAGCCAATCACAGCGCTGCGCCGTTCAGGCATGCATCCGTCCTCATGCAGACGCTCCGTGATTTCCAATTGCTGGGTTTCCATGGCCTTCCGAGCGGAAGGTTTGCAAACAAGATCCCACAATGCAACACACGAGACTGACATGACCCTCGTCTTCACAGCGCTTTGCATTTGACTAGAGTTTACTACCATCACTGTTTACGGCTGGACTGACATTTATTTCTCTGTCTTTAAATGCCAAACAAAAGAAAAGAGAGCAAATAAACAAAAAAACACACCAACCTTCTCGCAGCTCTGAGGGTGTAAGGGGGTTTGAGATGGAAAGCAGAGAGAAAACCAGGGAAACACACAGAGAGAGTAAAAAGGCCACTGCAACCATCTTCATCTGCCACAGTCTCACCTCATTCATTTAGCTCAAAGTTTGTTTGTGTGGCAGCAATATTCATATACAGTCCCAAATATTAGAGATATTGTGGCTTGGCCTTGCTCTACTCTGAGAAACTCACTTCATAAAGAAAGAAACTGAAAATATCACAAGCAAACTGAGAAAACACACAGACACACTGCAAAGACCTTTTTAGTTGTGCATCATGAATTTAGTGAGCGCTAAAGTCAGATTAGTTCTGATTAGTAATTCACAACATACAAACAAACAACCAAAAATGAAGAAACCAGTAACAAGCACACAAACGTCTGCAGTATTAGTACAGGCCTCGTGCAGCACTTTGAGTGTCGATCGCGCGGGACTGACGGCGTGTGGGCCGGACCGGCTCTTTCCCGCTCATTTACCTTCTTTTATTCCCTATTAAAACTGCGGCGGCTCTTTCCGGACCACTAGGCCGTGAGCGCTTCAGCCCAACGGCAAATATCACTAATTGAGTTTACAGAAACAATTACATGCCTGTAAACCCAATTCATTTCAAATCAATTAGCTTTCTTAATGCTTCGATTAGCCGAGAGTCGTGATGAACCCCGTCGGGAAGCTCTGGAGTTGATAAAGTTGAGTTCAACGGATCAGATGAGACGATCTCAAAGTTCATATTTTGTCAGAAGATAAAACAACTGACAGGGAACGCTATGAACAGTAACATTAATACAGCGTTTGTTCAACGTTATCAGATCTTTAATAATGTTCTCAGAACATTAGCACAAAAATATGAGTTATGCCTCGTTCAACTTTTCCTGGAACGTTTCAGTTGGACGTTATTTAAATGTTTCAGAACATTCAAAAGTAACGTTTCAATAATGTTTGAAGAATTGATACAATGGAATGTTCGCAAAACCAAGAAAAAACATTTTTAAAACTTTAAAAAATCTGGACATTCAGAAATAACGTTTTCATAACTATTTTAATATCATTGAGATGTTTTTCTTTATATTTTTAATTCGTTTTTTATTTGTATGTTTTCTATTTTTATTAATTTTAAAGTTTTAGTAATTTTGTTGCCTTGGCAACTAGCTGAAAAAAACAGTAGCAAAACGTTCTTAGAGCATATTTTTGTTCGCCGGGCAGACGCAATGCGGCGCTCTATATATTAGATCCGGTCGTTCAGAAGTGCTGCAGAGGCTGCTGGGTAAATTAAAGAAGCTGTCTGCGCTGACATGTGAATAAAAGTGTATTACCTACGGAGTACCTACTGTGTTCCATACCTCTCACGTATAAGTTAGCAGGGGACGAGTAGCGCACGCCCTGAGAGTTAGACGCTACGCACTCGTACTTCCCCTGATCCGTCTCCTCACTGCGCTCGATCTGCAGCGCACCTGCACAGAGAGACAGACAGGCAGAGAGAGAGACAGGCGAGAGAGAGACGGGCGGCGAGAGAGAGACGGGCAGAGAGAGAGAGACAGGCGAGAGAGACAGAGAGAAAGACAGGCCAGAGAGAGACGGGGAGAGAGAGAGAGACAGGCGAGAGAGACAGGCAGAGACAGAGAGAGACGGGGAGAGAGAGAGAGACAGGCGAGAGAGACAGGCAGAGAGAGAGAGAGACAGGCAGAAAGAGAGAGACAGGCAGAGAGAGAGAGACAGGCGAGACAGAGAAAGATAGGCAGAGAGAGAGACAGACAGAGAGAGACAGGCGAGAGAGAGACAGGCAGAGAGAGACAGGCAGAGAGAGAGACAGGTGAGAGAGACAGGTAGCGAGACAGACAGAGAGAGAGAGACAGGCAGAGAGAGACAGGCAGAGAGAGAGAGACAGGCAAGAGAGACAGGTAGAGAGAGAGACAGGCAGTGAGACAAGCAGAGAGAGACAGGTGAGAGAGACAGGCAGAGAGAGAGACAGGCAGTGAGACAGGCAAAGAGACAGGCAGACAGGAAGGGAGAGACAGGCAGAGAGACAGACAGGCAGACAGACAGGAAGGGAGAGAGAGACAGGCAGCGAGACAGACAGAGAGAGAGACAGGCAGGCAGACAGGCAGCGAGAGAGAGACAGGCAGAGACAGGCAGACAGGCAGCAAGAGAGAAACAGCAGACAGGCAGCAAGGGAGAGAGACAGACGGACAGACAAAAAGACAAACAGGCAGAGAGACAGACAGAGAGCGAGAGAGAGAGAGAGAGAGAGAGAGAGAGAGAGAGAGAGACAGACAACGGACGGACAGACAGACAGACAGAGAGACCGACAGGCAGAGAGAGAGAGAGAGACAGGCAGGCAGACAGGCAGGCAGGCAGGCAGCGGAAGAGAGATGCAGAGAGGCAGAGAGACAAACAGCGAGAGAGAGAGAGAGATGGACAGACAGAGAGGCAGAGAGACAGACAGAAAGACAGAGACAGACAGACAGAGACAGACAGGCAGACAGATGAAGAGGCAGACACACAGAGACAGACAGACAGACAGATGCACAGGCAGACAGACAGACAGATACACAGTCAGACAAACAGGCAAATGGACAGAAAGAAAGACAGACAGACAGACAGACAGACAGATACATAAGCAGACAGACAAAGAGACAGACACACAGGCAGACAGACAGACAGACAGACAGACACACAGAGAGACAGACAGACAGATGCACAGGCAGACAGACAGATACACAGGCAGACAGACAGACAGATACAGTCAGACAGACAGGCAAATGGACAGACAGACGGACAGACAGATACACAGGCAGACAGACAGAGAGACAGACACACACACAGGCAGACAGACAGACAGACAGACAGACAGATACACAGGCAGACAGACAGTGAGACAGACACACACACAGGCAGACAGACAGACAGACGGACAGACAGATACACAGGCAGACAGACAGTGAGACAGACAGACAGACAGGCAAATGGACAAACAGACAGACAGACAGATACACAGGCAGACAGATGAAGAGGCAGACACACAGAGACAGACAGACAGACAGATGCACCGGCAGACAGACAGACAGATACACAGTCAGACAAACAGGCAAATGGACAGAAAGAAAGACAGACAGACAGACAGACAGATACATAAGCAGACAGACAAAGAGACAGACACACAGGCAGACAGACAGACAGACAGACACACAGAGAGACAGACAGACAGATGCACAGGCAGACAGACAGATACACAGGCAGACAGACAGACAGATACAGTCAAACAGACAGGCAAATGGACAGACAGACGGACAGACAGATACACAGGCAGACAGACAGAGAGACAGACACACACACAGGCAGACAGACAGACAGACAGACAGATACACAGGCAGACAGACAGTGAGACAGACACACACACAGGCAGACAGACAGACGGACAGACAGATACACAGGCAGACAGACAGTGAGACAGACACACACACAGACAGACAGACAGACAGACAGACAAACAGACAGGCAAATGGACAAACAGACAGACAGACAGATACACAGGCAGACAGACAGATACACAGACAGACAGACAGACAGACGGAAAGACAGGTCAATCAGAGAGACACAAGATGGGAGGAGAAAACAAGAAGGGAAAGAGGAGAGAGAACAGACAAAGCATTAATATTTACAATCTCGTGATGTTTAGAAACTTTCATCTTGTTCTACAAGTGACAAGCACATCAACCTCTGACTGTGATAAAGTCACGTCACATTCATTTATACAGAGCTTTATAAAACCACAGACAGCAACAAAACTCATTCATTTTCTCCACAGGGGGATCGATTTTGAAAGATACCTTATGAACCTTTAAAGTCTGAGAGCAATGAGCTTGATAATGATGGTTTATGATTTTGTTGAAATCATCATGTTTAAACGACCAATCACAGCTCATTCTGCTTTCCCAGGCCACTCAGGGGTGGGTTTATCTGATGATGATTCCCTTCAGTCTCAGCACCATCAAACATCAGTCAGTCCACGACTAATAACCGGTTTCACACACCGACCACTGGATGGGATCTCCTGCTGGACGGACACTCCAGGAAGTTGTGTAACAGCCAATCAGATCAAAGCTTGTACGTTCAGCAGCGATGAGCATGTGAAGAGCACGACACAGGCACGACACAGAAAATGGAGGCCGGTGTTTTCTGGCGTCGGTGTGGCAGAGACTGACTCAGTGTTTCACTCGCTGTTTTGTCATGTAAATGTGTCTGTGGGCAAAACTGCAATTAACACCTACAGAGTCCGGTCAGGATTCAGTTCTGCCCTTAAACACAGTGTGTGAAAGACATGGTGACCTTCAGCGCTGCCTACCTAAAGGCCATCAAACACACACACACACACACACACACACACACAGCTGCAAAACACCTGCAATACTGGGTTCAGTACACACACACACACACACACACACACACACAGATCTTCAATTCTCAGTCTGTTCTGTCCGACGGGTTTCACAGAATGTGAATAATATCAGTGCAGGAGAAAGAGGGATAGCCAGGAGAAACGAGGAGAGAAACAGCAGAAGAACAGATGCAGACACCACAGAAGCACCGCAGAGCATCATGGGAACACAGAGCCAGGGACAAACGGAGATCAGGGCAGATGGAGACGAGCGAATGTAACGTGGCCAACAACTCTTACACCACAGAAAACTCTGCTCCTCCTGAGTCCCTGTCTCGTTCTCCAGCTCCAACATCTAAACATTCTTACATCAACACATTTACTGGAGAAGAGAAATCACTGAAGAATGTATGAAAATGAAGTGAGTTTGAACAAATATCTGTCAATGCAGTCAGAAAAATAAACTTTTGAGACATTCTGAAGAATGTTGGTTCCATTGTACTATTTCTCCATATAATGGAAGTCCATGGAACCGAAACAACATTCTTCAGAACAAAGTCACACAGGTTTGGAGTGAAATGAGGGAGAATAAATGATGACAGAATGTTTTTGGACTATCCCTTTAAGAAGAACAGAGATGAAGCTCCAATCAAACGATTCGTGTGCTAGTAATGAACTGTGAGACGGAGTGTTTGGCTCTGAAGGATCGGGAGCACGGCTCCGGCTCTCGTCAGGGAACAGGTGCAGGACACGAGGTCACGTTCGTTAGGAGGATCAGGGGCCGAGGGGCGTGTTTACCGGAGGAACCGCGGGGCTGAGGAGGAGTTTGGTTGGTCTAGAATAAACAGATACTCACCAAAGACTCCTGAGAAACACACACCGAACACACAACGAGAAAAAACACAACGAAAGCTTTGAGTGACAGCAGCTCAAATGCACTGAATGCAACAGATCAAGCTGATTATATATGAGTATTATATATATAATCACATATCATATACATAGATTTATGTATATGTGCGTGTATAAGCGAGAGATAACGTACAGTCAACACAGAATAAACTCTGATCCCGCTTATTCCACGACTACTTACCAAATAAATCAGCACATGAGATGAAATACTGACTGAGGCGTGAAGGGATGGCACTTATACCATCATTAAACACGGATATTTGAATCCTGCAGTTGATCAATCACAACCGAGTATTCCAGAGAGATTCTTTAAAATAAAGCTTCCAAAAGGAGGTTTCGCCATTGATGAACCATTTCTGGAACCTTTCAGTGACTTTTTAATAATCTAATGAGCTTTTGTGCAATGGAAAGATTCTAGACTCTTACAAATAAAGGCTCTTTATTCCATTGAAAAGGTTCAAAAATGGTTAATTGTTGTGAAAAACACTCTTTTGGGTGCTTTATTATTTAAGAATGTATAATAGTGTATATGAGAACCATACAGGGTGAATCAGTCGTGTGTTTGCTCTGCATTCAGTTCATGGTAAACTAGTACAACACCAACAACACATTTCACACAAGTGCTCCGCCTAATGTGTGTCAGAACAGCAGAAATCAGGGACATTTCCCTTTGTTTCGAGCTCCACATGCACTTTACAGTCAACGCCATCCAATCAAAGGCTTGGAGCTCCAGCTGCGGTTCTTGAGGTAAGTGGTCAGTGGCGTAATAGAGGAGACCTGTGCTAATCACTCACTTCTGTCAGACGACGCGCCGACACTGCTATTACAGAATCTCCACAATCACCTGTTACCTGTCAGCGTCTCTCTCCCGCACTAGTAATAATCATAAATCAGGTCTTTTTTGGAAGCTTAAACACTCATTGGCATTGCTTTACCATGGAAATGGTATTTTAGTGCCTCAATTTTTATTGATATCAATTTCAGATTTGGAACACAACTTGATTCTGTTCCAAACCAATGGCTTTGATTTTATAGCAAGTTAAATACATTGCATTGCATTTACTTTATGTTAACTCAAAACTTCTATAGCATTTTGATACTTTCAACTTTTTAAGTGCTTTCAGTTCTGCAATGATCTTCAGCGAGACCAACTTTACTCTCAGAAGAACAGCTTCTGTACAGAACATTCCATCATGTTTTAATTAATTAACTTTGTGTTAAAGGGGAGCTACTATGCAAAATTAATTTTCATAAGGTGTTTGAACACAGGTGTGTGTCCACAGTGTGTGTAAACAACCAGCCTATAATAGTAAAAATCCTCGCAATTCTTTTGTTATAATCCCATCAATCATTATCAATCTCTCATATTTCCCTCCACTCCTGCGTAAGAGTAGGGAAGCCCCGCCCATGCCTGCTGCTGATTGGCCCTTTAGCATAGACACGCCCCTGAGTGAGAAGCACAGAGACACCATTTCTGTTTCCTCGCTGTATCAGCGCTCGAGTATTACAGTGTGTGCGCCACAAACATCACTAATGTCCTGATGAACCAGCGAACACACGAGTCTCATAGACTCCGGCATCAGAGCCACTGAGGACACCGGGGGTGAAGTTCATTTATGAATGACTGTATTCACAGAGACTAGAGCTGTGCCGTTAGTTTGATCCTGAAAACACTCACCGTCTGTGGGATTCAGAAACACACATTCATTATGCATTGTATAGTCGGGTGACGGACGTGTTACGTTCCCACACGAGCACCGAGACAACACTCTATAGATGAACATGACGGCACATGCTAGTCGATGAGCTGAATCAGCGCAACTCAACTAGCGTTACAGAAATGATCCACTGAGCGTTCAGTGTGAAAGTGGAGCTCTTCCCGAGTCTCTCGTCTGTGTCGACTCCGGCTCAAACATGTACGGCTGCTCCACAACTGCTTATCTCTGACATTTGTCTGCGTGAGATTGGCCTGTTTTGTTGTTGATGGAGTATCTGAAGCTTGTGTAAAGACTCTGCCCTCTTCTGGAAAGGGGTCGGGGAGCTGCAGCTCATTTGCATTTAAAGGGACACACACACAAACAGAGTGTTTTTGCTCACACACAAATAGAGGCACATTTGACAAGTGATAATAAATGATCTGGGGGTATTTTGAGCTGAAACTTCACACACACATTCTGGGGACATCAGAGATTACATCTTGTGAAAGGGGTGTAATATGTCCCCTTTAATACTCGTTAAACATGAAAGTAAGACATTTCTCCTTATACAGAACCTTTTTACTTCTTTAAAACTGGCTCAAGGACTCTAGGGTTCAATAGAGAACCACACTGAACCGTTTCTGTATTCCAGGGCAAGTTCACTCTCATGTTGTGTTCGGATCAATCCGGAGAGGATTTCCCGTACCCGGAAATGTTAGTTAATGTTATTGCTTTGGACTGACTTTACTCACCCAGAGTCTAAGAACTTCCCAACATTTTTTTTTATATTTCTTTTTGGAACTGATCGATTGTAGGCCTTATTAATCTGAGTCTACGTCAGTTTTTGAGTGAGAAAAGTATTATTTGTAGATAATTTTGTCAATTTTACATAAAATATTAAAATGACAGAAAGGATTAGTGTTCAGGAATGTGTTCATCATGTTCATGTTCACATACAGTATGTTCATGTGTGCTTGCAAAAATAAAGACCTCGGATGCATGCTCGCGCACACACACACACACACACACACACACACTCATGTACACAAACTATTTTGAGTATTATAGGCTTTCTTTTTCACAGATGACGATGGCTACGATCAATACAATGTTTCAAAAATAGATACAAAACCTGTCCTAAATCAAAGAAAACAAGTTGACAAAAAGACAAAAGGTTTCATAATAAGAGCAATTTTTGCAGGCCAATAATTTTTGACCTGGGAACATCACAAGTGTTACAGGGTTCAGATCTGTGCTCAAGAAGGTGTGTGTGACGGTTCACAGGTGACGTGATCTCCTGACGTACCTGATCGTAGCTGCTTGATTCGCCCTTGGCTGAGCGCCGGCTCCACGGGGAGGAAGTCCTTGAACCAGGAGATCTCGGGATCGGGGATCCCGCTGGCGGCGCACAGCATGGTGGCGGTTCTGGTTCTCTCCACCACCTTCAGCTGCGGGCCCATGTCGATGCTGGGGAAGCCGAAGGGCAGCAGGTCCTCTGAAAAACACCGGAAGGAACGCTTTAGTGACTGGAGGAGAGCCGGAGATTTGACAGCCAATGAGAATCCAGCTTGCTCTAACGAGCTCAAAACTGAGAATAAACAGAACGATATCGACTGCTGGTGTGACCGCTGATATAGTTATGGTTATAGTTATGGTTCTGGGTGTGAACGGGCCTTATAGCTAACATTAGATTGACGGGACGCATGGAAGGAGGGTTTGGAAAACTTGTCTGGAAACAACGAGTCTCTAAAGGTGATGATACACGGGGCTACTTTTTGAGCGATGCTGATATGGGCACTTCCTCACTGAGAATGGGCAACACATTTCTCTCTGGATACTTTAGATCGGTCGTGGTCCTGTGTCTCACCTGGTTGCCCGTTGACAGCATCATTGCTCAAAAAGTTGCCTTCAAAGGCTATAAAATTTCAATTAAGCGCTGTTCAAGCTACGTTTCACATACCAGTATGACATTCGGTAGACACATGTAACAGCCCAACACCTACAAAAAAGTCCCTGGGAGAAAATCTGAAAACCCAGCAGGAAGTCAGATATTTAGAATTTTCTCAGCAAAGAAATTTTTGCAGTTTTTGCCATTTCCAGACGTTGTACTTTAACAAACTCCTCCTAGAGATTTAATCAGATCACCATCATATTTGGTCAGTCTAATCTAAAGGCCTTTGCGACGTTAAATTGCGAAGAGTTTTCACTGAAGGGCGTGTCCATGGCGGCCTCACAAAGTCTGATGTTTCGTCACGAAACAGGAAGTTGTTGTAATTCAGTGTCCAATCTGCCTCAAACCTCATGTGTTTGAAGACATCTACACGCCAAAATGTAGTTGTAGTCATAGTGCCACCAGCTGGTAGCAGGAAGTGTGGCAAATACAAATGACTGATGTAGTCCTCCTATTTTTATATACTTAAATGCATATTGCCCACCGTGCTCTGTTTTGCTAAAGCCAGTGGGTGGCGGGGAGTTTTATTTGTCACATACACAGTTATATACAGAATATACAACCGGCAGTGAAATGTAAACAGGCCCTTTCATCAATGCTTGTTGTATTTGAGGCTGATAAATAAACCAAAAGACCATGATTCATTGAGCTAGATCAGAGCTTTTTAATCAGACCACCAAATATCATCAACCTCGCAAGGGGCATTTAAAACACAGCAGTTACCTCTACACTGGACTGTTTCAGGACACTTTCACCGATCCTCTGTGGCCATCTGAGATTCATCGGAACACCGAGTTGAACAATGGACAGAGCCGACAGCGAAGAATCAAGAAACACCGTGGGAAACGCGCGGGGATCCGCAACAGACTGAGGAAAAGGGCATTCAGCCCACCTCTCCCGAGCATCCTGCTCGCAAATGTTCAATCCTTGGAGAATAAGATGGACGATCTTAGAGCCAGGATAAGTTTTCAATGGGACATGAGAGACTGTAATATCTATTGTTTGTCCAAAACATGGCTCATGCCCGCGGTCCCGGACACAGCTGTGACGCCATCAGAGAACTTCTCTGTTTTTCGGATGGACAGAACAGCCGAGGCCGGTAAATCCAAAGGCGGTGGAGTATGCTTCATGATCAACAAGAAATGGTGCGACCCCAGGAACATCACCATTCTCTCGCGGTCCTGCTCGCCTCATCTGGAACATTTAACAATCATCTGCCGCCCATTCTATCTGCCGAGGGAGTTTTCCTCGGTCATCGCCACTGCCGTTTACATCCCACCACAGGCAGACACAGCGCTGGCTTTATCTGGCCTTCATGATGTTGCCAGCGGCTTCATAAACAAACACCCCGATGCTGCTTTCATCGTCGCGGGCGATTTTAACAAAGCAAACCTAAAGAAAGTCTTGCCAAACTTTCACCAGCACGTCTCCTATCCTACACGAGGAGCAAACACACTGGATCATTGCTACTCTCCGTTTAAGAACGCCTATAAAGCTCGGTCACTTCCAGCTTTTGGCAAATCGGATCATGCCGCCATTTTCCTCACACCTGAATACAGACAAAGGCTCGTTCAGGAACCCCCGGTGAGGCGGGAAGTTAAGCGTTGGTCACCCCACTCAGAGACCGCGCTACAGGCAGCTCTGGATGACGTCGACTGGGACATGTTCCGAGCGAGTTCATCTGACATCAGCGAGTTCACAGACGTGGCGCTTTGCTTCATCAACACGCTTACAGAGCAAGCCACACAAACAATAACAATAACGTCCTTCTCAAATCAGAAACCGTGGGTGGACAATTCAATCCGCGCTGCAGTGAACACACGCACTGCCGCTTACAACGCCGGTCTCCTACCGGGGAACATGACTGAATACAGATCGTCCTGCTATGCTCTGCGGCGTGCAGTTAAAGCCGCAAAACTCCGTTATAGGGATCGAATGGAGTCTCATTTCCAACTCAACGACTCGCGGCGCATGTGGCAGGGTCTGAGGTCCATCTGTTCTTTTGGATCTAAATCCTCTGCAGAGATCAGAGCTGATCCGTTGCTTGTGAACGAGTTAAACTCTTTCTATGCTCGCTTTGATTGTAATCGCGGCAGCGCGACTCCGCCAAGTGGCGCGTCAGAGGAAATTACTCAGAGCAGCAACAACCACGTGATCTCTGTCTCGGAGGATGAAGTTCGGAGGGCACTCAAGCATGTGGACGTCAGGAAAGCTGCCGGGCCGGATGGTATTTCAGGTCGTGTTCTGCGGTCCTGTGCTGATCAGCTCGCCGGGTTGTTTACATCTATCTTTAATGAGTCCCTCGCTACATCTGTGGTCCCCACCTCCTTCAAAAAATCCACCATCATCCCTGTCCCTAAGAACAGTAAACCCTCTTGCCTAAATGACTATCGTCCAGTGGCTCTCACGTCTATAGTCATGAAGGTCTTTGAGAGACTCATTAAAAACACCATTTGCTCCTTCATTCCTGACACTTTGGACCCTCTTCAGTTTGCCTATCGTCCCAATAGATCGACTGAAGATGCCATCTCTCATGTCCTCCACTCCTCCCTCACTCACATCGACAGCAAAAGTGGGAACTACGTAAGGCTGCTATTTATTGACTATAGCTCAGCCTTTAACACCATAGTTCCCATTAAGCTAACCTCCAAACTCCTGGATCTCGGCCTGAATCCTTCTCTCTGCCACTGGATTGAGGACTTCCTCACTGGCAGGCCTCAGGTGGTGAGAGTAGGCCAGTTCACCTCCTCCTCCATCACCCTGAGTGTGGGAGCTCCACAGGGCTGTGTCCTGAGCCCCCTGCTCTACTCTCTCTACACGCATGACTGTTTGTCCACACACAGCTCCACCTCTATCATCAAATTTGCTGATGATACTGTTGTCCTGGGCCTCATTTCCAACAACAATGAGATGGCATACTTGTATCATGGTGCCAGGACAACTGTCTCTCTCTGAATGTTGGCAAGACCAAAGAAATGATTGTGGACTTCAGGAAGAGACAGCAATGGACATACTCCCCCCTCATGATCAGCGGGTCACCAGTAGAGAGAGTGAGCAGCTTCAAGTACCTGGGAGTAAACATCTCCGAGGACCTGACCTGGACTGCTCACATTCAGACACAGGTGAAAAAAGCCAGGCAAAGACTGTACCACCTGCGCCAGCTGAGGAAATTCAGGGTTTCACCAGCTATCCTGAAAACTTTCTATTTAGGGGCGATAGAAAGTGTTTTAACTCAGTGCATCACAGCGTGGTATGGGAACAGCACCAGTCATGACCGCAAAGCCCTGCAAAGAGTTGTGCGCTTATCCGAGCGTATCTCAGGGTCAGCTCTCCCGTCTCTGCAGGACGTCTACACCAAACGCTGCAAAGGTAGAGCTACTAAGATCATCAAGGACTCTAATCACCCTGCAAACCCTCATTTCACGCTGCTACCATCTGGTAGCGCTTCCAAGCCTGATGGCCAAAACTGAGAGACTCAGGAGGAGCTTCTTCCCCCAGGCCATCAGACTCCTGAACTCAGTCACTTAACATCACGTGACTTCACTTCAGGATAAACATCGATACACTGACATTGCACTGCACTTTCTGTTCTCGTTGTTACTGTGTAACAACCTGTTATAAACCTGTTTGCACATTATACTCTTATACATTTGTTAACCACATATTTATAAGTCTACAGTCTACTACTTCACTTATTTTATTCCACTTCTTTATTTTTATTAATTTTTTTATTTTTATTTTTCTACTTGATTTATTTATAATTCTACAGATATATATATATATATATATATATATATATATATATATATATATATATATATATATATATATAGTACTTTTTTATCCTATTTCTATATAATTTCCTCCTTGTGTTTTTAACTGTGAATTTGCACTGTCCATGGAGCGGACCTGTTTACATTTCACTGCCGGTTGTATATTCTGTATATAACTGTGTGTGTGACAAATAAAACTCTTGAATCTTGAGTTTCTCTCTAGACTCTTCCCCTAACCCCAGTTTAAGAAAACAAACACTGATTCATTTGACGTTTCAGGTTCAGAGCCATTATCTGTTGGAAACGTCCTCATCAGCGTTTGGAAGGCAGTTGATTAAAAACTATTTCTCCATCTGCTCATATTAGCGGCCCACTTACCAGGGACTTCAGATGAAGCGATCCTGACGCAGCGGCTCACCCACCCACTTCCTGCGCGCACATATCACTTTCAGTGGGCGGCGTTCATTATGCTGATATAAATAAAGCAGTCATCTCCTCCAAACCACTGAAATTATCAGAGGTAAATGGGAGCAACAAACACGTCTGCCGCTGGAATGGTGGAGTTGCACCGTGTAATTATGAACCTACATAATCACTGCACACACGCTCACCTAACCATCAATTACATGTTACACAGCCGAGTGTTTGGAGCGCCACTAATTATTTGTTCACTTTAATTAGAGCGGCAGCAGAGAGGAGGTACCGTAAACACCAGCATGAAGGGCATCATTTGCTTATTTTGGGGCGCAAGAGATCAAATTACACAATTAGACTTTAATGTCAATAAGTCACGCTGGTCTTTTCTCCTCTATTGTGCCGTATATCGAGTGAAACGCTTCTCAAACAAGAACAGATGTAGGGCGGGGCTTGATTGTGTCTGAGGGAACTGATTGGATGGTTGTGATTTGCTATTGGTGGATCTCATGTGAGTGACAGGTGGCCCCGCCCTCGTCATCAGAGAAGAGATGAAGTTATTCTGACTCAAGATTATTAACACAATAATGATAAATCATTCAGAATAAAAACTAAATTGTCCATTTTGATTTCATGGTGGCAGTTTTGAATTAGCTGAATGTGTCGTAAATTGGTCTGGACAGTTATTTGTGTATGATAAAAATATGCTAATAAGGCTGACATTAATAAACTCCATTATGGGCATATATAAGTTTTTAATGAACATTTGCTGTTGGACTAACAATAAAAACAGGCGGCGTCCCTGAGGCTCCGTCTGAGAGAAGCGGGTTACACTCATCGCCCGCATGTGTTTACAGAGGAACATGATGCAGACACCAGTGATGACGATACACACACACAGTGTGTTGAGTGTGTATGTATGTGTGTGTGTGCGGGTGTCTCACAGAAACAGAACTGTTGAATGGCGTGTCAGTGTCGGTTTATGGAGCAGAAGCGCTGGAGCTAAACGAGCAGAAGTGATCTAAGCACGACTACTAATGAGGGCGCGATACAGATCACGAGATGATAGTGAATCCAGCAACAGACACAACTGACCACACACACACTTAAACATGTTTAAGGTCGTTTCCACGGCAACAGTGACAGATGTGTGTGTGTTATTCCCCAGAAGCACTCTTTGTGCTCCAGCCTTCATCACCCTCCTCATCCTCCATATTACACCTCACAGCACAAACGGATCACAAGATTGGATTTCAATAATACATGAGATTTCACTTCAGGGGATTTAAAAGAGTCCACATGAAGAGACACAATCACTTTAAATGATCAGCAGGATCATATACGATCAACACACTAGCATAAACCTCAGTGGTTCTCATGTTTGATCATATGTGATGTTGTGTGTCCATCTTTGTTTAGAACCGCTCGACTCATGGATTCATGGACGTTCGATGGAGGGACAGAAACCGTCCAGGGTTCATTCAGAAGAGTTTTTCAAAGATTGACCAAAGTCTGATGGGTTTGAATGACATGCAGGAGAGTAAATGATGAAGTTTTGGGGGGAACAAACCTTTTAAAGTTAGGCTTTAGTTGTGATCATTAGGGTTGATTGAGTCTTGGCTCTACAACAACCTACGCGCTTTATTTTTTTGTGAATTCTCCGGAATTGCCCGTGGTTGTGTGTGCACGACAGCAGTCGTGTGTCTGCGTTTCACTAAACAAACCGTGACTGCCGATGTAACACACTTCATTACCAGACTAACAGACTCATTACGCTCTCATCAGAGATCCATGTGCAGACGATCACGGGTGTTCGCTCTCACTCGCGTGATGACGGTGAGCAGGAGTCACACACACACGTGATCTCATCGAGAACTGATGAGAATGCATCTCTGGAGCGGGTCTCAGCGTGTCTGACAGCCGCGAGCGTTGAGCTGGCGGTGTTTCTGAGCCAAGCGTCCAGATTACAGACAGCATGTGCAGGGCCAGCCAATCCACACAAGCCCCACAGAGCCCATGAAGCCAAAACACACGCCTGTCCCTGTTTGCTTCGTCCTCTGTGGTGTTAAACACTTGTGAATAATCATGCATTTCAATATCAATTATTCATTGAGTACCGGAGGAAGAAGAGATGCCTGCAGGGTCAATCCGTGTCAAATCAACCACATTTTGGAAACGTCCCCGGCTAAATTTTTGGATTTTGTTAATTTTTTTTTTTTGTGGAAAGTCAAACATAAATAGTGAAGTCAGATTGTCACAGATGAGGTGTATTGACGGAGTAATCTCTGTTTTGTAGAGGAGGGTCAATGACAGTGTTCACCTGAGATCTGGAGCCAAACTTCAGGGGTGTAAACATGACTTTAGAAAGATGGCAGCATCATTATTTTATTCTCACACAGAGATCGGTAGATCTATTAGTGAAATCTGTTGACTTTATCAATCTGTGCTGCATTATATGCCAACGGTGAGCGCTCAAACATGGGGAATAAGCACTTTTTTTGTCTCAAGTTTGCATGCCTGTAACTCCAGAAGTATTAAAGATATCTTAATATCCTTTTAGATTCTGGTTCTTAACAAACATTTCTTTTGGTTTCTTCATTTTAAAGGCACTGAATTATATAGGGCCTTAAGAATTAAGTTTCCAAAAGAAACGTTTATTAAGAATGAAGGATATTAAAATATATTTAATACTTTTAGTTACAGGCATGAAAACTTTGGAAAATTAATATTTATGGCACTCAGACATGTACTGTTTATTCTATGCAATTGAGTTGAGACTTCAGATATCCCTCTTAAAATATAAAAGTATCAGCTTTGTGCAAAATGACCCACATTTGGTTTTCAACCGCATTAAGATCTCCACATCTCTGGGATTGAACTATCGAAGGCCTTTAAAATGAAGAAACCAAAAGAAATGTTTGTTAAGAACCAGAATCTAAAAGGATATTAAGATATTTTTAATACTTCTTGAGTTACAGGCATGCAAACTTGAGACAAAAAAAACACACCAGAAGTGCTTTTTCCCCATGTTTGAGCGCTCACCGTTGGCATATAAAGCAACACAGATTGATAAAGTCAACAGATTTCACTAATAGATCTGCCGATCTCTGTGTGAGAATAAAATAATGATGCTGCCATCTTTCTAAAGTCATGTTTACACGCCTGTAATTTGGCTCCAGATCATTCTGACCCTCCTCTACATAACAGAGATTACTCAGTCAATATTCATCTGTGACAGTTCATATTCTGGCTTTCTTCTTCATTTATGTTTGTCCTTGTACAGAAAAAATTTACAAAATCAAAAATGTTTGACCCTGCATGATAGAAATATCTGACTGCAATAAACGGTTCGTGTGGAGGAAACTCTGAGTGATGATGATGATGATGATGATGGTGATGGTGATGGCATATCTCACCTCTGATGATGGACAGTGTGGAGGTCTTGGTGATTTCTCCTTCAGTGTTTTTGGCAACGCACTCATAAGCATTTTCATCACGCGGCGCTCTGAGTGGCTGGATGCGAAGCACCGCCCCCGCCCCTTCGTCAAACTCTATGGTCTGGACCAATGAAAGAGCAGAATGAGCAGACATCCACCAATCACAGTTATCAGTTATACTTTCCTGTAGCTCAAACAATAAGAGTGTGGCGCTAGCAACGCCAAGGTCATGGGTTAGATTCCCAGGGAAAGCAAGAACTGACAAAAAAATGTAAAAAATGTGTACCATTGAATACAATGTAAGTCGCTTTGGATAAAAGCGTCTGCCAAATGCATAAACGTAATGTAAATGTTATCAGCGATCAAATCATATCAGAGATCAGGTCAAATAATACCTCATTTATGATCAACACATTTTATTATATTACTGTGAATATTTCATTATAATCCAACATAAGGCTACACTTATTTGTTGACTACTGTAATTATTGGGATCAAAAATGGACAGAATACGTACAACCATGTGTTTATTTCCTCTGTAACGGATTATAAAGGTAATTCTACATTCAAGATTATGTTTCTATTATTGTTTGTGTGCTGAAAGGATTCAATACATGAACCCAGTGAAGAACGACATACGGCCTACTGTATGCACACACACAGGAAGTGACATCAGTCCAGCAGCTTCTGACGCTCCGTCTAATAATCTAAACTCAGGTCCATTCACCCTCAGAAACACGTTTCATTCTTTCTTCAGCTGCTTAAGAAACTGTACAGGAATAAAGGCTCTGCTCTGTTCATTAGCATCTCGTTTGCATATGCATGAGAACAGATTAGTTCAAATCAGAACAAAGACCCTCCCCACCAACTGTGAGGACGCAGGTGCAACACACACACAAACACACACATTACTCCAGTCTTCAGTGTCACATGATCCTTCAGAAATGATTCTAATATGATGTTTTGCAACTCAAGAAACATTTATGATTATTATCAGTGTTCAAAACAGTTGTGCTGCTTCAGATTTTATTTTTCAGGATTCTTTGATCAATAGAAAGTTCAAAAGAGAAGCATTTATTTGAAATATAATCTGATGAATTGAATGTGTCCCAGTGCAGAGCTGAAGTCCTTCAGTAAGTCTGGTCTCTCACCTCAATCCTCTGTGAATTCACTTTCTTGCCCTTTTTGTTCCAGAACACCTGAGGCTTGGGGTCGCCTGTGGCCTGACACACGAACGACACGACTCCACCGGACACACCGATCTGATCCATGGGGATCTTAATGAACTGCGGCGCCGCTGGAACACAGAAACACAAGACCGTTACTGAGAGACGACGTCATCAATTAATCATCATTAGCTTTTACACTCTCCATCTTTGTGTTCAACTTACAGCCGCTGTGAAACCCAGAGTTTACACATTAACACAAGCTGCGCAGGTGAATACACTTTACACGTGATTTCAAAAAGCCTGACAAATGATTTTTATACACACTCTTCAGCATTGAATGAAATGTGGACTGGATGATCTTGATGGACTTTTCTCAGAGCAATGCTTTCTGGGAGATTTAGAGCACAGCTGGTCATCACAGTAAATAAACACGAATGAACAATAGAAGGTGTTGATAAAGTAAAACCTACCTATATTTATCATGTGTAATCGATCAATCAGTGTTTCAGCCACAGAAAGAGATCAATAAAACAGCTGGAGAACAATGTGTCATGTAACGTCACATTTACATCGGGAAAGCAAACTATTTTCTCTATAATAGTGTCCATTTTGCAAGTAAAGATTCAAGAGATTCGAGAGTTTTATTTGTCACATACACAGTTATATACAGAATAAACAAAAGAAAGCGAAAAGTGAAAGTGTCCTGAAACAGTCCAGTGTAAGAAGTTCATAAAGTCATTACTGCTGTGCTGTTTACAACCATCAGAAGTAGAAGCTTTATTTTTGGTTAACTTAGCCACTGTATCAAATAAATACCTAGGGTTGTGTTTGTTTTCTTCTAAGAGAGTCGAGGAATCAGCAGATCTAGCAGTTTTTACGGCCTTTCTGTATGCGATCATGCGCGAATAACCTCGTTTTGTTTTCAGTTCATTTTTCTAGCTAGCTAACATGCTATTAAACTATAGAGGAGTATTTTGTTATATTACATATTTATCATATTTTGATGTGTATTATATATTTACTTGTATCATTAAAACAAATTATAATGTCATTATCATAAAAAACGCATTATAAAAATAGAGTAGTTAATTTTAACCTTTAATAATAATACCAGCTGACAGGGCTTTCTGCATGTTTACAGCATTATTTGAGAGAATTTTTTTGTGTGAAAAATGTACTTGTAGCTACTGTACCTGATATTGATTCAAATATCAGGAATATATACAATATATTCTGTATATAACTGTGTATGTGACAAATAAAACTCTTGAATAAACTCTTGAAATGAACAAATATCAGAATTAAATTGCAAGCTTATGAATTGAAATCGTAAAAATTGTGTTGTTTTTATACTGTACAAACTATATATTCTCTCCCTAGACTAAGCCTACCCCTAAACCTAACCTTTACACACACACACACACACACACACACACACTACTAACCTAAACCAACTCATCACACACTTTCTGCATTTTTACAAGGACAAGTATTTCAGATATTGCCATCTTTGAGGGGACATTTTGCCCCCATAACATAGGGCATAGGGCCACCTGGACCACACACACACTTACACACACTGACATACTCACTCACACACACACACAGCCGTAGTCATAGATACAGCGCTCTGAGCGCAGGATCATCGCCGCGGTGTCCTGTTGCCATAGCGGCGAGTTACAGTGAGCCAAGGCTGATCCTGTGACATTCATCATGAAACCCACACGCATCTGCAGGTGAGAGACAGACACAAGTGTGTGTGTGTGTGTGTGTGTGTGTGTGTGTGTGTGTGTGTGTGTGTGTGTGTGTGTGTGTGTGTGTGTGTGAGGAAGAATCTCAGAATTAAAAACCTGAAAGCTGATTCCACTTCATTTACTCCACTCTCTTATTTTATTTCCACTTGTTTAACATGTTATTTTATGTTAAAGTTCCCCATCTTCATCTGTCTTTAGTGTGATGTTTGAGCATGAAAAATCTCCAGTTCTTCTCTCTATCCGTGTCATTGTTCCTGAACTCCTGAAACGCCTCCATTGTAGTCTTGAGTTTCTGCCTTGACCAACACGTCACAATATTCCTCATTATAATAATTCATACGCAGAATAAAGGGGCCGGGGCCTGGTTGAGTTAGTCGTGTGTTGAAACTGGCAGTTATGGTAAGGGGCGGGGCATTTCCCAAACACCAATCACAACACACTGCTCCAGCCGACCAATCAGAGCACAGTGTGCTGTTCAGAAGGAGGGGCTTCATAGAGACAGAAACTAAACAGAGCGTTACTGACAGACTGGGAAGAGAGGAGCCGCAACAATGGAGAATATGAGAAATAATCAACATTCAAGCAGGAAAACCTGCAGACAGAAACACAACAGCAAGACAATAGCAAGAATAAGGTCCTCTTCAATGTTATTACTTCTCCTTGTATGCAGGGTTAAAAAGAAAATGAATTGTGAATAAACAGCACGTGTGCACACACAAACGCATGCACACACACACACACACACACACACACACACGTGTGAATTGAACTGAATCGCAGTGAATTGAACTGAATCGACATTGAACATCAACACTGAACTGAATTGACACTGAACTGAATCGACACTGAACTGAATCGACACTGAACTGAATTGACACTGAACTGAATCGACACTGAACTGAATCGACACTGAACTAATGACTATTGTCTTTACAGCAGAATCTGAATGTGTCTCATATTTGAAGTTTCATCATTGATTCTGTTATATTCCAGTTTATTTCCAGAGAAGCTGCTGTGAAACGATCTGTACACTATAAAGCGCTGGAGAGATAAAGCTGATTCTTCAGTATTTAGGGGTGAGAATGCACAGCTATTCAGAAGAGTTTAATTCACTTTCATTCCAGCGTCCACCAGACATGAATCTTTCCGTTTTAATAATTCATTGCAGTAAAATAGCATCAGCCTCTGCTTAGTTTCCATGACGACATCCCATCACAAAAGGACATTGCATTGTTACCATACCAACAACAGCGTGTTAGACTTACACAAGGCGTCACAGGAGTTCTGCAGGCAGATGAGGAGGAGCGGCAGTACGGAGAGGAGCGGACCTCTGCCGACCCGGACAGCCATGACCCTCGACGGCTTCACCACGTCCAGACACACTGCGGACACACACACACACACACACACACACTTAACCAGTGTTAACCAGAGCAGAGCTAGTGAGGATACAAACGACACTGAAGCTGTTCAATACGCCGCTGTAACAGGTTATAAACTCAGAATATCTGAACAATATCCACAATATCAATATATGCTATTCACAACAATATTTATACATACTTACGACAATATTAACAAATGTTGCTTACGTAAATATTGACAAATGTTACGTAAATATTGACAAATGTTACTTACGTAAATATTGACAAATGTTACTTACGTAAATATTGACAAATGTTACTTACGACAATACTGACAAATGATACTTACGTAAATATTGACAAATGTTACTTACGTAAATATTGACAAATGTTACGTAAATATTAACAAATGTTACTTACGTAAATACTGACAAATGTTACTTACGACAATACTGACAAATGTTACATTTACGTAAATATTGACAAATGTTACTTACGACAATACTGACAAATGTTACTTACGTAAATATTGACAAATGTTACTTACGACAATATTGACAAATGATACTTATGTAAATATTGACAAATGTTACTTACGACAATACTGACAAATGTTACTTACGTAAATATTGACAAATGTTACTTACGACAATACTGACAAATGTTACTTACGACAATATTGACAAATGTTACTTACGACAATACTGACAAATGATACTTACGTAAATATTGACAAATGTTACTTACGACAATACTGACAAATGTTACTTACGTAAATATTGACAAATGTTACTTACGACAATACTGACAAATGTTACTTATGACAATATTAACAAATGTTACTTATGACAATATTAACAAATGTTACTTACGTAAATATTGACAAATGTTACTTACGACAATACTGACAAATGTTACTTACGACAATACTGACAAATGTTACTTACGTAAATATTGACAAATGTTACTTATGACAATACTGACAAATGTTACTTACGACAATATTAACAAATGTTACTTACGTAAATATTGATTTAATGTTACTTACGTAAATATTGACAAATGTTACTTACGACAATACTGACAAATGTTACTTACGTAAATATTGACAAATGTTACTTACGACAAATACTGACAAATGTTACTTACGACAATATTGACAAATGTTACTTACGACAATACTGACAAATGATACTTACGTAAATATTGACAAATGTTACTTACGACAATACTGACAAATGTTACTTACGTAAATATTGACAAATGTTACTTACGACAATACTGACAAATGTTACTTATGACAATATTAACAAATGTTACTTATGACAATATTAACAAATGTTACTTAAGGAAATATTGACAAATGTTACTTACGACATAATACTGACAAATGTTACTTACGACAATACTGACAAATGTTACTTACGTAAATATTGACAAATGTTACTTATGACAATACTGACAAATGTTACTTACGACAATATTAACAAATGTTACTTACGTAAATATTGATTTAATGTTACTTACGTAAATATTGACAAATGTTACTTACGACAATACTGACAAATGTTACTTACGTAAATATTGACAAATGTTACATTTACGTAAATATTGACAAATGTTACTTACGACAATACTGACAAATGTTACTTACGTAAATATTGACAAATGTTACTTACGACAATATTGACAAATGATACTTATGTAAATATTGACAAATGTTACTTACGTAAATATTGACAAATGTTACGTAAATATTAACAAATGTTACTTACGTAAATATTGCCAAATGTTACGTAAATATTGACAAATGTTACTTACGTAAATATTGCCAAATGTTAAGTAAATATTGACAAATGTTACGTAAATATTAACAAATGTTACTTACGTAAATATTGACAAATGTTACGTAAATATTGACAAATGTTACGTAAATATTAACAAATGTTACTTACGTAAATATTGACAAATGTTACGTAAATATTGACAAATGTTACTTACGACAATACTGACAAATGATACTTACGTAAATATTGACAAATGTTACTTACGTAAATATTGACAAATGTTACGTAAATATTAACAAATGTTACTTACGTAAATATTGCCAAATGTTACGTAAATATTGACAAATGTTACGTAAATATTAACAAATGTTACTTACGTAAATATTGACAAATGTTACGTAAATATTAACAAACGTTACTTTACGTAAATATTGACAAATGTTACGTAAATATTAACAAACGTTATTTACGTAAATATTGACAAATGTTACGTAAATATTAACAAATGTTATTTACGTAAATATTGACAAATGTTGCGTAAATATTAACAAATGTTACTTACGTAAATATTGACAAATGTTACGTAAATATTGATAAATGTTGCTTACGTAAATATTGGCAAATGTTACTTAAGAAAATACTAACAAATGTTACTTACGTAAATATTAACAAATGTTACGTAAATATTGACAAATGTTACTTACGTAAATATTGACAAATGTTACTTACGTAAATATTGACAAATGTTACGTAAATATTAACAAATGTTATTTACGTAAATATTGACAAATGTTGCGTAAATATTAACAAATGTTACTTACGTAAATATTGACAAATGTTACGTAAATATTGATAAATGTTGCTTACGTAAATATTGGCAAATGTTACTTAAGAAAATACTAACAAATGTTACTTACGTAAATATTAACAAATGTTACGTAAATATTGACAAATGTTACTTACGTAAATATTGACAAATGTTACTTACGTAAATATTGACAAATGTTACTTACGAAATATTGACAAATGTTACTTACGTAAATATTGACAAATGTTACGTAAATATTAACAAATGTTACTTACGTAAATATTGACAAATGTTACGTAAATATTAACAAATGTTACTTACGTAAATATTGACAAATGTTACGTAAATATTAACAAATGTTACTTACGTAAATATTAACAAATGTTACTTACGTAAATATTGACAAATGTTACTTACGACAATATTGACAAATGTTACTTACGTAAATATTGACAAATGTTACGTAAATATTAACAAACGTTACTTACGTAAATATTGACAAATGTTACGTAAATGTTAACAAATATTACGTACGTAAATATTGACAAATGTTACGTAAATATTAACAAATGTTACTTACGTAAATATTAACAAATGTTACTTACGTAAATATTAACAAATGTTACTTACGAAATATTGACAAATGTTACTTACGACAATATTGACAAATGTTACTTACGACAATATTGACAAATGTTACTTACGTAAATATTGACAAATGTTACGTAAATATTAACAAACGTTACTTACGTAAATATTGACAAATGTTACGTAAATATTAACAAACGTTACTTACGTAAATATTGACAAATGTTACGTAAATATTAACAAATGTTATTTACGTAAATATTGACAAATGTTACGTAAATATTAACAAATGTTACTTACGTAAATATTGACAAATGTTACGTAAATATTGACAAATGTTACGTAAATATTGATAAATGTTGCTTACGTAAATATTGGCAAATGTTACTTAAGAAAATACTAACAAATGTTACTTACGTAAATATTAACAAATGTTACGTAAATATTGACAAATGTTACGTAAATATTGACAAATGTTACTTACGTAAATATTAACAAATGTTACGTAAATATTGACAAATGTTACGTAAATATTGACAAATGTTACTTACGTAAATATTATAAAATGTTACTTACGTAAATATTAACAAATGTTACGTAAACATTGACAAATGTTACTTACGTAAATATTAACAAATGTTACGTAAATATTGACAAATGTTACGTAAATATTGACAAATGTTACTTACGTAAATATTAACAAATGTTACGTAAATATTGACAAATGTTACGTAAATATTGACAAATGTTACTTACGTAAATATTATAAAATGTTACTTACGTAAATATTGACAAATGTTACTTACGTAAATATTAACAAATGTTACTTACGTAAATATTGACAAATGTTACTTACGTAAATATTAACAAATGTTACTTACGTAAATATTGACAAATGTTACGTAAATATTAACAAATGTTATTTACGTAAATATTGACAAATGTTACGTAAATATTAACAAATGTTACTTACGTAAATATTGACAAATGTTACGTAAATATTGACAAATGTTACGTAAATATTGATAAATGTTGCTTACGTAAATATTGGCAAATGTTACTTAAGAAAATACTAACAAATGTTGCTTACGTAAATATTAACAAATGTTACGTAAATATTGACAAATGTTACGTAAATGTTGACAAATGTTACTTACATAAATATTGACAAATGTTACTTACGTAAATATTAACAAATGTTACTTACGTAAATATTGACAAATGTTACTTAAGAAAATACTGACAAATGTTACGTGACGTAAATATTGACAAATGTTACGTAAATATTGACAAATGTTACTTACGTAAATATTGACAAATGTTACTTACGTAAATATTGACAAATGTTACTTACGTAAATATTGACAAATGTTACTTACGTAAATATTGATAAATGTTACTTACTTAAATATTGACAAATGATACTTACGATAATACTGACAAATGTTACTTACGACAATATTGACAAACGTTACTTAAGAAAATACTAACAAATGTTACTCATGAAAATATTGACAAATGTTACTTACGAAAATATTGACAAATGTTACTTATGACAATATTAACAAATGTTACTTACGTAAATATTGACAAATGTTACTTACGACAATACTGACAAATGTTACTTACGACAATACTGACAAATGTTACTTACGTAAATATTGACAAATGTTACTTATGACAATACTGACAAATGTTACTTACGACAATATTAACAAATGTTACTTACGTAAATATTGATTTAATGTTACTTACGTAAATATTGACAAATGTTACTTACGACAATACTGACAAATGTTACTTACGTAAATATTGACAAATGTTACATTTACGTAAATATTGACAAATGTTACTTACGACAATACTGATAAATGTTACTTACGTAAATATTGACAAATGTTACTTACGACAATATTGACAAATGATACTTATGTAAATATTGACAAATGTTACTTACGTAAATATTGACAAATGTTACTTACGACAATACTGACAAATGTTACTTATGACAATACTGACAAATGATACTTACGACAATACTGACAAATGTTACTTATGACAATACTGACAAATGTTACTTACGACAATACTGACAAATGTTACTTACGTAAATATTGACAAATGTTACTTACGACAATACTGACAAATGTTACTTACGACAATACTGACAAATGTTACATTTACGTAAATATTGACAAATGTTACTTACGACAATACTGACAAATGTTACTTACGTAAATATTGACAAATGTTACTTACGACAATATTGACAAATGATACTTATGTAAATATTGACAAATGTTACTTACGTAAATATTGACAAATGTTACTTACTACAATACTGACAAATGTTACTTACGTAAATATTGACAAATGTTACTTACGACAATACTGACAAATGTTACTTACGACAATACTGACAAATGATACTTACGTAAATATTGACAAATGTTACTTACGACAATACTGACAAATGTTACTTATGACAATATTAACAAATGTTACTTATGACAATATTAACAAATGTTACTTACGTAAATATTGACAAATGTTACTTACGACAATACTGACAAATGTTACTTACGACAATACTGACAAATGTTACTTACGTAAATATTGACAAATGTTACTTATGACAATACTGACAAATGTTACTTACGACAATATTAACAAATGTTACTTACGTAAATATTGACGAATGTTACTTACGTAAATATTGACAAATGTTACTTACGACAATACTGACAAATGTTACTTACGTAAATATTGACAAATGTTACATTTACGTAAATATTGACAAATGTTACTTACGACAATACTGACAAATGTTACTTACGTAAATATTGACAAATGTTACTTACGACAATATTGACAAATGATACTTATGTAAATATTGACAAATGTTACTTACGTAAATATTGACAAATGTTACTTACGACAATACTGACAAATGTTACTTATGACAATACTGACAAATGATACTTACGACAATACTGACAAATGTTACTTATGACAATACTGACAAATGTTACTTACGATAATACTGACAAATGTTACTTACGTAAATATTGACAAATGTTACTTACGACAATACTGACAAATGTTACATTTACGTAAATATTGACAAATGTTACTTACGACAATACTGACAAATGTTACTTACGTAAATATTGACAAATGTTACTTACGACAATATTGACAAATGATACTTATGTAAATATTGACAAATGTTACTTACGTAAATATTGACAAATGTTACTTACGACAATACTGACAAATGTTACTTACGTAAATATTGACAAATGTTACTTACGACAATACTGACAAATGTTACTTACGACAATACTGACAAATGATACTTACGTAAATATTGACAAATATTACTTACGACAATACTGACAAAATGTTACTTACGTAAATATTGACAAATGTTACTTACGACAATATTGACAAATGATACTTATGTAAATATTGACAAATGTTACTTACGACAATACTGACAAATGTTACTTACGACAATACTGACAAATGATACTTACGTAAATATTGACAAATGTTACTTACGACAATATTGACAAATGTTACTTACGACAATATTGACAAATGTTACTTACGTAAATATTGACAAATGTTACTTACGACAATATTGACAAATGTTACTTACGTAAATATTGACAAATGTTACTTACGTAAATATTAACAAATGTTACTTACGTAAATATTGACAAATGTTACTTACGACAATATTGACAAATGTTACTTACGACAATATTGACAAATGTTACTTACGACAATACTGACAAATGTTACTTACGACAATACTGACAAATGATACTTACGTAAATATTAACAAATGTTACTTACGTAAATATTGATAAATGTTACTTACGACAATATTGACAAATGTTACTTACGTAAATATTGACAAATGTTACTTACGTAAATATTAACAAATGTTACTTACGTAAATATTGACAAATGTTACTTACGACAATATTGACAAATGTTACTTACGACAATATTAACAAATGTTACTTACGTAAATATTGACAAATGTTACTACGACAATATTGACAAATGTTACTTACGACAATATTGACAAATGTTACTTACGTAAATATTAACAAATGTTACTTACGTAAATATTGACAAATGTTACTTACGACAATATTGACAAATGTTACTTACGTAAATATTAACAAATGTTACTTACGTAAATATTGACAAATGTTACTTACGTAAATATTGACAAATGTTACTTATGACAATATTAACAAATGTTACTTAGTACAATATAAATAAATGTTATGACAATATTGATCAATGCTTCTGCAGTAAATGTATCTTGATTTCGTAATGTTTAGATGTTTGTGCTGGAAAACGACAGAAACACTGAGGAAGAACATCATTTATTGCAGTGTAGAAATAATGCAGAATCTTGCATTAATATGGAGTGAAAACATACAGCAAAAATACAACATGGCTGCAAAAAAAACTGCAATATTTGTGGTACAAGATTGACCGTGATGGACTCATCAGCGCTGCAAGCGAAGCGGTTTTGATGTTCGTGGCTCATTATGGACGACTGTACAATAGAACAGAGTAAACGCTTCTATCGCCGGACTCTGATTAGAATAAACACACACTCAAACAGACGCGAGTGTGTGCTCATCATCTACATCTAGCCTCACCAACACTCCACTTATATGGATATGGATTTTTTACGAGAGAGCCCATTAATTATTGAAAAACTTCCCAGGCATTGTGCGTTTTACTCTCGGCCTTCACATTAAGTGCAGTTTGGACCGAGGGAGGGGATTTTCACCGTCGGCAGCGGCTTGAGCGATCCAGCAGAGGACTGCAAAACTTCCACGGCCAGAAGTCAATATTTACTCTGAAAAATCGATTATTCTCATCCAGGGCTGCATGTAGGTGTGCGGAGCGGTGAAGCCGCATCCGATATCAATCGCCTCTACATTACACACACACACACACACACACACACTCTGCCTTCCTATTCAAATGAACAATAATAGAAGAACAGATGATTTACCCATTCTCATTTATGCACTGCAATAAAATTTCTCCTCAGAGTTTCTGTCTAAACATTCTTACATCAACACACATTTACTGGAGAAGAGAAATCACTGACGATATTAAGACAGATGAAGTGAGTTTGAGCTCAAAACAAGAACAAATATCTGCCAATCTGCCAAAAATAAACTTGTTTTCCCTTTGAATGAAGTTTATTTTTCTGACTCCATTGGAAGATATATGAAGTATAGAAGCTGTTCTTCTGAGAGTGTGTAAGTGTGTGTGTGAGTACCTGTGTGTGAGAGTGTGTGAGTGTGTAATCTGCTCTAGTAGGTTAGCGGTTCACGCGCCGCGCCTGCGCTGTCGTCTGGAACTGCTGAGCGTCTGATTGCTGCATGTCGACTGTCCAGTGATTCTGCTGGGGTCGCGACCCTGCTTTGCCGCCAGATGTGGAGTCGCTCCACAAACACAGTTTAACATCGGATCATGGAACAGCAGATAAAGACCAGCACGAGCATATGCTCACAACACGGCCGGCGGTTGCACTGTGGAAAAGCACAATTAGTTCCAAACCGCCTCTGAAACACTGCGGGAAGTGTTGTGTGCTTCTCAGATCTCAGAGGTGTCGTGGAACAAATGCAAACGTGCCGCTCAAGCGCAGGTGCGTCTGTGCAATCGGATCATCAAAGGTGCAAAGCGAACACGCTTTCTAAAACCAGTTTATTTCCCTCGCTCCAGGAAACGAACGTGCAGCCGAGTTTGGCTTTGCTGTCAGGCCTCGTCAAAGTTCAGTCGAGTCCCGTGACACATGCAAATCATGCTGGAAGAGACGACGCTTCCCAAAATAGAGGGAATGAAGGGATATCATCATCCAGCACACACACACACACACACACACACACACACACACACACACACAGATGACAGATACTCACCGCACTCGCTTCTCTTTTTTCTAGATGTGTTTGAGCTTCATGTCCTGGTTTTCATAATCCTCAGCGGTCTGATCCGGTATTCCTACAATCAGACACGACATGGGAGATTTAAATGAGCAAATATTATATAACATAATATAACATATATTATATAGCAAGATCATCTAATACAGCAGTGACCCACGAGAGGCCATGCGTTACAGTGATTTTACCATGGCAAAGACACACGTCACGGAAATGAGTTTCATTATCAGTGTGTTCAGAGTCACTGAGCCACTCACACAAATACACCGTTAAGTTACGGAAACGTCATTTCTGAATGTTCTCTGAAGATTTAAAAGGTTTTTTCTTGGTTATGTGAACGTTAAGTATCATTGAATCATTGTATCATAAGTATCTATTGTATCTTTCTTCAAACGTTATGTGAACGTTACTTTTGAACATTCTGAAACAAGCAGTATCATTTAAAAATCGTTTGATTAATGTTTTTCTAAAACTCTTCAGGAATATCGTGCCATGAACTCTGTATAAATAATGTTTTTGTGCTAACGTTTTGAGAACAGAACCGTAACCCCCATCGGCACTGAGGGGGGCGAGTCCACACAATAACTGGAAATGGCCAAATTGTGTCTGATATTTCTCAATGCTGCTCTCCATTACATACCGCTCTCTGTGTGTTAGGATGGCAGACAGTTTCAAAAGTTACATGTTTAGTGTGGTCTGCCTCCGCCGTCTAACAGCGCTCATCAATGTCAAAATGGTGGCCAATCGGCTCAAAGAAGGCAGGGCTTGATGTTCACTGAAGATGAGTGTGAATTCCAGCGCGACGCTTTTAGTTTAAAGTGAAAGAGTGTGTGCGTGGTAAGATATAACTAGATAAACATTTCATATTTGACAACTGTTTTATGATGGATGTTTAACGACCCACAGTCACATATAGTGATGCAAACTACTTTTTTTGTTGTAATTTCGCCATTTTGAATTGAAAATATGCAATCATTTAATGATGATGTCATTCATAACTGAATGTGACGAGACACAAAACGTTTTTTACATTTTTGACACATTAGATATAGCTACAAACAAAAGTGAATTTGTGCATATTAAACATTTATTTTTATTTTCTTTACTATTTTTAGATTTTAAAGTATTATTTGCTAAGAGTTTCCGTCGATTACTTCATAGGCTATAATTAGACCTAGAGCTTCTTTTACCGTTCTTATTTCTTCTTTATTCCCCTAATAATCCATGATTACAGCCTTGTATTAAACACCAGGTAACTCTGAACAAACGTTCTATTAATGTTACTGGAAGAACGTTTGTTCATAACATTGAAAGAACATTGCCAGAACGTTTGTGTTTTCCTCAGAATAACCTGCGGTGACGAACCGATCACAGTAAGACGAGGAACACGAATGAAACACAGAAACGCATCAGTCTGAATCTGACGGTCTGAGGTGCTCGACGTGAAGCTTCTGACTTTCTCTCGACATCTGAAGCTGTTATTTATCTTTGGTGCATCGAGGCGTATCTTGTCTTACTGTTGCCTAGTCAACCTCCTCTCTGCCCGTCTCTGTCTCTCTCTCTCTCTCTCTCTCTCTCTCTCTCTCTCTCTCTCTCTGTCTGCAGCATCTTCACCACTGTTGGCTGTGATTGTAGAGTCCACAGATTAGACCAGCGGCCGCTGGGAATATGGTTTCTATGGCAACCATCCAAAGCAGCCAGCAGACAGGATTCATTGCCAGCGGTCATGTGACCATGAGCTGAGGTCAAACCCCCAAAATCATGTCATTCATTACCTGATGTACAGTGATTTAAAGGGAAAATATTATGCCCCTTTTTACAAAATGTAATATAAACCTCTGGCGTCCCCAGAATGTGTGTGTGAAGTTTCAGCTCAAAATACCCCCAGATCATTTATTATAGCTTCTCAAATTTGCCCCTATATGGATGTGAGCAAAAACACGCCGTTTTGTGTGTGTACCCCTTTAAATGCCAATGAGCTGCTGCTCCCCGCCCCCTTTCCAGAAGAGGGTGGAGCCTTTACAGCTTGTGCTTCAGATACTCAACAACAAAACTGGACAATCTCACGCAGCCAAAATGTCAGAAACTGTCAGTAGCGAGTTCATCCGTACATGTTTGAACCGCAGTCAGACACTGATGAGAGACTCAGGAAGACATTACAACTTTTAGAGCAACTTAACATTTCTGAATGTGTAGAGGATAAATGTATGTAGTTGTTGTGGAGTTCAGCTGATTCAACTCATTGACTATCATGCTACTCTCAAAATCTTTCAGAAATAACTTTTGTTTAACTCACCGGTCATGGGCGGGGCTTATGGAACTCACTCAGGGTGGCGTATATGCTAATAGGGCAGATCGTCATCAGTCATGGGTGGTGCTTATGGAACTGTTTCGGGGCGGGGTCTATGCTAATAGGGCAGATCGTCATCAGTCATGGGTGGGGCTTATGGAACTGTTTCGGGGCGGGGTCTATGCTAATAGGGCAGATCGTCATCAGTCATGGGTGGGGCTTATGGAACTGTTTCGGGGCGGGGTCTATGCTAATAGGGCAGATTGTCATCAGTCATGGGTGGGGCTTATGGAACTGTTTCGGGGCGGGGTCTATGCTAATAGGGCAGATTGTCATCAGTCATGGACGGGGTTTATGGAACTGTTTGTTTGGAGAGACGGTTTATGATTTATAGGGATTATAAAAAAATTTTGGGTGAATTTTTACTATTATAGGCTGGTTGTTTACACTCACTGTGGACACACATCAGTGTTCAAACACCTTATAAAAGTGAATTTTGCATAATAGGTGCCCTTTAAAATGCATGTAGTAACATTTTAAAAAACGTTAGACGAACATCCAATGTTTCAGAATAAAATGTTCCATGAACTAAATAATGTTTTTGTTGAACATTATTAAAGTTCAGATAACTCTGAATGATGTTCTATTAACGTTACTGGAAGAGTGTTTGTTCCTAACGTTCAGAGAACCTTGACAGAACGTTCGCTGTCCACTACTTTAACTCCCAGTCAGGGTTAACCAGCTCTGAGCGCATCACGGCCACATGAGCAGCACTGACTCCAGTGTTTACAGTGGAAGTTTAGTCAGCTGATTGTGTAAGGGTCAGGGTTAATCTGAGTGGCCGTCTTACAGCGAGCGAGCCTCCAGCTGTCAAGGGTCAGCACATCTGCAGAGCGACAGACTGCGGGTCACAGACGGGCAAATGACACGCTGGCGGCCGCAAGCCGCTTACGGAGGGTGGCGGCGGCAGATTGTGCGGCTGATCGATGTTAAATGAAGCTCGCGCCAGTGCAGATGTGTATGAAAATGACACTAATGCTTAACAGTTGAAACGCTAGAGTTCACTCCGCAAACAAGCTTGAGCTCCGACCCCGAAGAGCCGCGTCTGCTTCCCTCCACTGACATCAACATGAACATCAGTTTCCCTGAGTCGTACACACACACTCACTAGTGCCATAATGACTTCATGCACACACAAACACCTCACCGCTCTCCTGGGAATACGGCTTTATGTCCCAATTTAGACTTCACATGTACATGTACAAAATCAACAGAGACTACAGTTGCATTAGTGAAGTCCGCTTTTTTCCTCGGTGTGGGTCAGTCGCCCTGCTCACGTGTGAGTGTTTGAGGCGCAAACTCTGTTTAACATTAAAGTCTTTGATCCTGCAGAATAAATGTTAAAACAGGGCTGAGCTCAAACCCCTGCGGCTCCGACTGGAAGCCGTCCAGAGCTGGATCTGATCTATCTGCACAAACCCACCGTCCTTCACACACACCGTCAATCTGAGTGCTTCAGCGGGCCTGAATCAGCGCCGGCGCACAGGACTGGTGAAGGGTGAAGTCGGCGTGTTTGGCGTGTTCTGTGTGGACAGATGGCATGGCGTCATGTGAAGCTCGCCGGAACACTCGGAAAACTCGAGGCGGAGCGAGAGGAACGCGGGCAGGTCACAAAGAAGCGGGTGAAATCCTTTTGAGTTCTGTGTGTCGGCTACACAACATTACTGCTGATAAATATTATAAAACAGACAATCTGCATTAATGATGTGTGAACATTAAAGGCACAATATGTAATTTTCTGTCTCTTACTCAGCACAATAACGTGTCTTGACTCTTG